>CM067562.1:22115000-23315000 GCA_034509755.1 Anisodus tanguticus | reverse complement strand
TAAGTCTCACAATTCTACGGGACATATGTCTCATGTATCTTTAATTTTATAGTTTTAATACTAAAAATATAAGCAAAAGTAAATTTTTTATTAAAATTCTGCAAATAAATTCAAACAAATCACCAATAATATAAAGAAATTATTATATTTTTTTATATAAGAAAGGTAACAGCACAAAAAATGATACTCCGTAATAGCCTAGATAATCTTTAAAATAAAATATTCATCCACTTCATCACTAATCTCCACATCTATTGGTTCTTTCTACCCTCAATTAATATTTGCACTAATTTTTATTTATATATTTTAAAGAAGGAGAAGGATGAAAAGTGTAATAGCAACGACAAAAAATGAAAAAAGTTGCTCTAGCAACATAGTGCTATGAAATTTCTATCCTACTAATTTTAGACATAAACATTTTTTAAAATTATTTATGACAGTGTTATTTATATATTTTAAAAGTCTTATTTTCTTTCTGAAACTTCGTACCTAGTCAAATGGTGTCACATAAATTGGGACGAATGTAGTACTAAATAAGGAGAAGAGAAGACTAGCCCCCTAAAAGTATGACTACACTCGGCTACCTACTACCCTTTTACCTCAATCCTCGACTTTCACACTTTCCTATCTAGGGTCATGTCCTCAATAAGCTGAAGATGTGTTATGTCATGTCTAACACATCCTCCCATTTCTTCTTCGATCTAACTCTACCTCTCCTAAAACTTGTTATAGCAACCTCACACACCTCCTTATTGGTGCATCCATCTTCTCTTCATATGCCCGAACTATCTTAGTCTTGCTTCCCTTATTTTGTACGCCAGAAAAAGTTTCAGTCATATTTTTAATATTCCTGATGCTGCATCTTTAAAAATAAAAATAAATATTTTTTAAATTATTTTTAACCCATAATATTTACAACCTTATTTTTAACTATAGCAAACAATAATTATGAAGTATGTGAAGAAGGAGAATCAAGATTATTTTCAAAAAAAAAAAATCAAGCCAAGGAGATTTGTTAGGGTTTACACTAAATTTCCTACCTATTTGGATAGTATCGTATGTAACAACCCGATCGGGCATTTTGAGAATCGATGCTCTATTTTACGTGTCGTTTATTTCAGAAGCTTTGTAATAATTATTTTGAATTGCTTGCAAAATTTGAAGTCAAACGGATATCATTTGATTCACTTTAGGAGAAGGTTTCACTTTGGAAATTCTAGCATTCAATTATTTGGATAAATTATTTATATTGGAAAACTGTTCTCTTATTGGCAATTTGAAGAGTCCGTCAGATTTAAAATATTATTCTTGACCTATAGAAACTGACGGAGCTAATTTTAGAGTTCGTTTGGTTGGTTTTTGACAATTAAGTCGGTTTTAGCATTTAATATGTTTATTATGGTGAAAAGATGGTTACGGAAAGAAATAAGATCTGGATTCAAAATTTGTTGGTTCCATTAGCTTTGTATTGATGTTTATGACTTGGGGGGAATGATGGCGCAATTGTCGAGGCTTTCGGGTAAGTTTTTGATAAGAAAAGGGATAATTTGAAAATTCTCAAGTTAAAAAACGAAGAAGTTTGAGCAAAGTCAACACTGGGGGTAAATGAGTCTTTTTCAAAGTTTCATCGATTTCACTAGGTCCAAAATGTGATTTATGACTTAGTTGAGTTATTTGTTCGGTTCTCGAGACGTTCGGGTGTGATTTAGATGGTTGGTTGAGAAACTAGCTTTTGATAGGATTTGGAGTTGACCACGGTCAAGATCGCGTCAAGACGGTTCCGTTTGAATGTCTTGAGAGTTCGAGCAGATTCGTATGATGATTTTAGACTTGTCCACAAATCTTGGTTAGATTCTGATAAGTTTCAGATGGGTTTGGGTTGTATGGTGTTTGTTTTTTTGGTTTCGACGTCATGTTGAGTAAAAAGGGTACCATATTGAGCAAATGATCCTTGATTTGTGTTTCGATTGAACCGTTATATCCATATCATAATTTTGGAACTATAGCAATTGAAATCGTCGTGTTTCGACATCGTATGAGGAAGATATGACCATTTTACTTCCTATTGTTGTTGCTGGTTTTTTGGTAAAAAAAAATATTTGGCCATCACAACACCTGGCAGGTCGCGATCTCTATGAAGAAAAGAGGCTTGGACAGTGTATAAATCGAGCAATCCAAAATATTTAGTATTTTGAGCAGATTTTGAATTCTAGAGCTCTGTTTGAGGTAATTTTTGTGGCGTTGTTTTCGTCTCAGCGAGAGGATAAGTATCTAACCTTTATTTTGGTATTTTCCATGATTATTTTCGTTGGTTATCATTTATATCCGTATTTAAATTATAGAAATTGGAATTTTGAACCCAAAAGTTAAAATGTGGCAAATCATGGATTTGAGAATCAAGATGATGGATTTTTGAATAGGTTTTCTGGATTTATAATAATTAAGCTATGGGTAAACTAGTTTTGACTTTTGAAATAAAATTCCAGTTTTTCCCTTAGGGTATCAGGGTTAGTTTTTTGGTTCATTTTTAGATTCCGAATCAAAGTATAGAAATATGAGTATTATTTGACTCGTTTAAACCCGTAGAGTACTATTTTGACTATATTGGATCTGATTTTATAATAAAATTACAGTTTTAACCTTTGAGACTCGGGATAGACTATTTGGGTGACTTCTTGGACCCGAATTATTACTATAGCAATATAGGTGTCTACGGACTCATATACTTATGTAGATTACATATTTGAACAGTTTGGGATCATTTGGAAGCTTTGAAGAAGGGCACGACGATGTGGTGATCGCTTGAGCTTCGGACTACAAATCAGACAAGTTGATATCTTGTACCTTACTTAAGCGTTATGGTTGGTCTAAATGAACTAATTAAGAAGGGGTAACATGGCTAATAAGGTCGTCTCGATACCTGTGAGGTGACGAGCAGTCGTATCGGGTATCGGTGTCATGTTATGGGTATTTATGCTTTAAATTGCTTAGTGAATGCCATGCTTTGGGCACTAGCTGATAGTATAGTACGATCCTTTGGATCTGTGATTGGAGTATGAAGCTTGTACTTTCCGCGATATTATTATCTGTTTGTGTGCTATGTTATTGTGTGTCCCCTTTCATCCATTTATACTCGTTTAAAAGTGCAAAAAAGCTAAAGATCGAGTCTTTATTGTACAAATGACTGAGTTAGAACATGTATGGCATATATTTGCTTCTTGTTATTGTGCATAGCATATTTATGCTTTATAATTTATGAACTTGTGTGGCAGTGGACGAGTATAAGAGGTGTGTGATTAGAAACAGGTATTGTGTGAGCCTGCTATGTGATTATACTTAGGTAATGTGTGACCTGCTGTGTGATTATACTTAGGTACTGTGTGTGAGCTTGAGTGGTATATGGACCTCGTGAGTCCCCCATGGATCATGATTCGTTCATGTTCGAACGTGTGTATACCGGTGATGAGAAACAAAGGCCTTACATTGTATAGCATCTTCATCTCATATCATTCACTCATTCCTACCTTGTTGCTTGTTTGGCCTAAACTGCGTAATTGCCCATTTTATCATGCTACTTGACTATTTGAGATGTTCCTGAATAGTTAGAGGTTCTTACACTTAAGCTTAAATCGTGGATTGATTAGGCTCTATTTATATGGCTTGTGAATACTTTATCGGTAGGCCAACCCTCATCTCCGTTTAAGATAGGATCGGTCGACGATGTTATTGAGTACCCCTTGTTTTTGTACTCACGTTACACTTGTTGTACCTTTTTGTGTGCAAGGTCTATTCTTAGTTTTGGTGGATTTTACGACTATCCTGTTGCTGTGGAGATATTTTGAAGGATTCGGGGTGAGCTACATGGCAGATCCATGGCATCATTTACTTCTTCCTTATTTCTTAATTATGTCTTCTCATTTCTGGAAAATTATGTATTTAGGGATGTATTCCTAATCGGTATTCATTAGATAGTTCTTGTACAAGTGACACCAGTCTTGGCAGTTTGAAGTATTTTCGTATTATTTATATTATGAGACTTTTTAAGACTTAAATTGGTTTACTTGACAATTTCTGTACTTTATTTATATATTTAATTTGAGTCAAATGGTTGTGGTTGACTTACTGATCCTTGGGATTAGTGACATCACGACTATGTGATTTTTGGTCATGATAAATTGGTATCGGAGCTTTAGGTTCACCAGTCTCCCAAGTACAAGAACAATGTCTAGTAGAGTCTTGCGGATCGGTACGGAGATGTATGTACTTATCTTCGAGAGGCTGTTAGGCACTTAGGAAAATTCTATTATTTAATTCCTTATCGTGCGTATGTGATTCAGTTTAAGATCTAAACTTCTTTGTTTCAATCTCTCATTGATTGTGAGGATACGTTCTCGGGTTCGCACATGAGCATTTGGATGTGAAGTCATATGATGAAGATACGTGACCAGATTTAGATCACAGCTATGATTCAAATTATAGTTGGGTGAAGTTATGATTCAGACTCTCTAGTCTAGTGATAACCCTATGAAATGAGAGTGATGGTGCAAACGATTACATAATAGCCAAGTTTCAGCGGTTAGTGGCTCGTAAGTTGAGGAAGTGCATTTATGGTATAACAAGTGATGAGAATAGATTTGACAATTCTAGATGGTAAAATTAGCAGATTAACCAGGTGATGAATGTTGTGGCTTTGAAGACTACGCTTGAGAGGTTTCAGCATAACATAAAGATTCACGAGATGCAATAAAATGGGACATGTACTAATATTCTGAAGTCAAAGGGAAACTTGGATAAATTAGTTGATTGGACAAAACGAATAGTGGATGAGGGTATGAAGAGAAGTTTGGAAAGATATAAACATGAAAATGGCCTTTTGTGATAAGGTATGAAGAAATAGGACTTCATATTAGGGTGCGTATGAAGGGTCTTCAGTTACTCAATGGAACAGGAATGTAATGAAAGGAATTTGAATGGATCATTCTCAGTTATAGGACGAGCATAAGTGGTGGATGTGCTTGTCTGGCAAAACGTTATTATGGATGATTGAATACTATGGGAATAGTCAGGAGTAGCTTTTAGTAAATGTCGTGTTTGTAGGTTCGCTTGATATCTTGGGGATATGGAGATAAGAATGGGTCATTTTGGACTATGAGCTTGTTGATTTGGTGGGACTATTCTATTTATGATGGGAATAGTAAAGGAACATAAATTGATCGGTAAGTTTAACTACCTCGTAGGCTTCTGGGGGAAAAGTAATCGACTAATAGAAATAACTCTAGTAATGGATGAGTGGTAAAGATCTAATTACTTAAAGAGTTACCGGTTATTGCACCTTATTTAGAGAAAAAATATGGAGATTGTATATGTGATGTGTTTGGCTTAGAGGAATGTTCAGTTTTAAGGTTCGAGTGAGTCAAGGGAAACTTTCAGAGGCCCAAGACTGTGGTTTACTACTATCTCTATGATCGGCTTAGCTATTTTAAATGATGTATGATATTGTGATTCACCCCACGAGTGGGTTTGAGTGATTTTCGGTTGATATTTAAAAAGTGATTTTAAATTAAATATGAAAACTGAAGAATTAAGATATAGGCATCTTACTATCGGTATTGGAGGATTAAGGTTCGTAAGACTTGAATTTGAAGCAGTGTAACTAATTGAATCATGCACGGATTATGATGACACAATATTATATGATTCAGATAGGGTGTAAAAGTGATAAGTATGATTGAGAAAGGAACTCTATGCACAAATTGACTTAGTGTGGCAAGTGCCAAAGGGACTTTGAGATTTAAGACTGATGAGGAGGTAACTTGTTTGGATATTGTGGAAGTATTAAGGTTGAGGAAGTTAAGGAGGTTAAGAGTGTTGTTCGCAGGATGCACAGGGGATGAGCGATCGGGCCTGATGAAATCCCAGTTGAATTTTGAAAGAGCGCGGGCAGGGCAGGTTTGGAGTGGCTGACTGAGTTGTTTAATGTCATTTTTAAGATGTCAAGAATGCCTGAAGAATGGAGGTGGAGTACAATGATTCCTCTGTACAAGACCAAAGGTGACATCCAGAGTTGCAACAACTATAGGGGTATAATCCACACTATAAAAGTTTGGAAAATGGTCATGGAGAGGAGGGTGAGAGGAGGCGTGTCTATTTCCGAGAACCAATTTGGATTCATACTGGGGCGTTTAACTACAGAAGTCATTCATCTTATTAGGAGGTTGGTGGAGTAGTATAGGAAGAGAAATATGGACTTACATATAGTTTTCATCGACCTCGAGAAGGCATACGACAAAGTCCCTAGGGAGGTTCTATAGAGATATTTGGAGGTTAGAGGGTGGTGTACACTAGGGCGATCAAGGATATGTATGATGGAGTCAAGATCAGGGTACGTACAGTAGGAGGACACTCGGAGCACTTTCCAGTGATGATGGGGTTGCACTAGGGATCAACTCGTAGCCTATTCTTATTTGCCTTGGTGATCGATGAACTGACGCGACAAATTCAAGGGGAAGTGTCATGGTGTATATTATTCGCATATGACATAGTCCTAATTGATGAGACTCGCAGCAAAGTGAACGCTAAGCTGGAGGTTTGGAGACAGACTCTGGAGTCTAAAGGGTTCAGGTTGTTTAGGACCAAGACGAAATACTTAGAGTGCAAGTTTAGTAACGGGAGCGATCATGAGATAGGCGTGGAGGTGAGGCTAGATACTCTGATCATTCTAAAGAAATGAAGTTTCAAGTATTTCGGGTCTATTATCCAAGGAAATAGAGAGATTGATGACTTTGTCACACATTGTATTGGTGCATGATGGATGAAATGGAGGCTCGCATCTAGAGTCTTGTGCGATAAAAAGGTGCTACCAAAACTTAAAGGCAAGTTCTATAGGGTTGTGGTTAGACTGACTATGTTGTATGGGGCGGAGTGTTGGCCAGTCAAGACTTCACACATCCAAAAAATGAAAGTTGTGGAGATAAGGATGCTGAGATGGATGTGTGGACATACAAGGAGGTATATGATTTGAAATGATGATATCCATGATAATGTGGGAGTGGTCTCGGTGGATGATAAGATTCAGGAAGCGAGGTTGAGATAGTTCGAACATGTGCAGAGGAGAGGCACAAATGCCCCAGTACGGAGATGTGAGAGGTTGGCTATAAACGGGTTCATGAGGGGTAGAGGTAGCCCGAAGAGGTATTGGGAAGAGGTGATTAGACGGGATATAACGGAGGTGCAACTTACTGAGTACATGACCTTAGATAGGGGTTGTAGAGGACATGATTTAGGGTAGAAGGATAGTAGATAGTTGAGCGTAGTCCTACTTACGCTTATATACTGGTAGTTGTAGTGTTATTATTGTAGCCTTGCTTAGCATATCATACTAGTAGGCGCAGTATTGTTTTATAGTTCTCTGTCCTTTGATTTATGTTGTCGTATGTTCTTTCGTGTACTTTGTTTATCTTATTTACATACGTTAGTTACTGCTTTTTTTTTGAAATGCTTTACCATGGATTATTCGCTTTTGTTACTCTCAGTTTCATACTTCTTTAAATTTCTTATCCGGATCTGACTGTTTCTCTTGCTTTTGCTTTTACTTTTGCTTTTGCTTTTGCTTGTGCTTGTGCTTATGCTTATGCTTTTTCTTGAGCCAAGAGTCTTTCAGAAATAGGCTCTCTACTTACCAAGGTAGAGGTAATGTCTGTGTACACTCTATCCTCCCAGACCCCGCGTTGTGGGATTTCACTAGGTATATTGTTGTTGTTGTTGTTTTTGTTGAGGAGGTAACTTGTGCAACACTAAGATGCATAATTTTGTGGCATCCTCAAACGGATGAGCTAGAGTTGGTTGATAAGAAAAAGTATCTATAGCAGGAGAGTTAGAGTCATATTTTTGAGGTGAGACTATGTTCGTAGTAGTAGACTGTGTCGAAGTGTTGATGGTTAGATAGTATGATTGAGTATTTTAAATACGAATGACTTGAGAGTATTTGTGCGTAGTAAGTCACGTGAATTGTAAGATTTGATACTCTTGGATTTGCTAAAGGAGTAACAAGGTATTGCACTCAGAGATTTTATGATTGTGAATGGTGAAGTATGGGGCCATAGGCCTTATATTGGTGTGTCGAGATGATGAATGAGTTTAGTGAAAGTACAAGGAAGAGATCTTGATGTAAATAGATTCCTTGAAGATTTAAAATCATAAGGTATTGTTCATTGGTACTTGGTTGAAGACTTGAAAAAATTTCAGCTTTTAAGATTAGGAACGATAGCACGAGGTTGTGTATTCAGGAACAACAGATTATAATGGTTAACCAAAGATTTATGAAAGGCTTACATTTTATTTTATAAGAATTTGGAAACAGTTCGGGTGATTATTGATGACGTTTAGTGAACATTGCATTTTTAACTGAATCAGGTTCGTTCATTTAAAGCCGGGTGGCTTATGGATATATTACCAAAAAGATTTATGGTTATTCTAGTAACCATTTCTTAAACATCAATTGATTTCAGTTCGGAACAAAGAGATGGCATATTTTCGAGTGTTAGTGGAGTTTTGAAGGAGATTTGATAATATTTTCGTCGACGGTAGCTGTACAGAAAATTCAAATGGTTTATGGGGTTACTTCGTGATGTTTTAGAGGAGGTACAAATGGATAAGAGGAGTCTTTGGAGTGATCAGTTGAATCTTACAAGTTTGGCACGATAAGATATTACTAGGATGATGTGCATATTATGCTATTTAAAGCATTAAGAGGAATTGAACGATAAGTGTTGACTCAATAGTTTCAACTTATTGAAATGAAATTAAGGATTTGGAATTTGCACAATCAACCTTGGATAAGGTCATCTCTTGATGGAAATGCTTTGAGATGGTTTAATACAAGCACAATTTCTTTTCTGGAAGATGAAGTCATGATTGAAGCACTCGCGGGTGACATCTTGTTTTCTGCAGATTATTGCTAGTAAGGGAAACCTTGAAAGGTATGGATCAAAGATAATTAGAATGAGGGTACCTTGCTGGTGCTTATTTATCAGTGGGTTGTGACTTTAGTTAGAAGATTGTGGCAACTATAATGATAATTATGGAATCAATCAATTACGTTTAGAGTTATGGTTATAATCAAAATCATGTATTTCAAGTGGAGCCGATCAAATGTGTGAGAATCAGACTATGGGGCTAAGTACAAGGAAGATTTGTGCGGATTAAGCGAACAAGCGAATTTATATGAACTTTGTGGTGGGATTACCATGAACCTTGGAAATATTTGGTGATTTTTTTGGGTCATAGTGGACCGTTTGACTAAGTTAGCTCTTTTCATATCAGATCAGATTATTACAACTCGAGTGGAGCTTACACGTCATTCCACCCTTAAGTAGATGGTTAGTCTGAGTAGACTATTCAGGTCCTTTAGGATACGTTTTGGGCTTGTTTGATTGACCTTGCTGGTTATTAGTATCCGTTCTTGCCTTTGGTAGAGTTTGCTTACAATGATAGTTACCATTTGGGCATTGATATGACACCATTTGAGACATTATTTCATCATTATTTGGTTGTCGGTTTGATGAGTTTGAGGTTAGGCCTTGGAGTATAGACTTATTGAGATATTATCATTACCAATTATAATCCTATCGACTCTATTACTATCATTATTATCAGGCACATGTGGATGTATGAAATCTTGAATACGAGAAGTAGAAGCTCGTGAAGGAGATTTAACAGTATAATCAGCTAATGAAATATAAGAACGATTTGAAACATTAGATCTAGTAGAACTAGAATCAAAATCATTTGTCAAGTAGTTTGGTTTAGAAAACTTTAGCTTGACCGTCCCATCAGGGGGTTTTTCAATATGAGTAATATCAGTATTACAGTTACTCTTAGGAGGTGCCGCTCCCTCTATGACCCATTCTGCGGGAAAATCAATTTCATCCCATTTAATAGATATTCTGGTGGTAATCTTTGATTTACCAAAAGTCATTTCTATCAAAATAGTTTCGTTTTTAAAATCCATGATTTTGCATATAGGATTCATAGTATATAAAGGTTTGAAATAGATTTTATAGCAAATACATATAACTTCAGTTCCAGGCATATAATCATAACCATGCAACTTAATGCTTAATATCAAAGCATTCAATGAGTTTTCATCTTGCAAAGACACATGCAAGTTAGGATAAGAATTAAAATAAACAGGGTCATATGTCAAACTTGTTTGTATTGTCCCTATCAGATAATAAATTTGATCGTGTTTGATAAATATACCCGTGATATACACGATATATACACTACCATGTGTATACCGTGTATATCACAGAAACACAAGCCAAATAAGGAGATAAGGAGACCGTGTATATCATAGTAGTTTTGGTAATATATTGTTGTATTTAATTAGCATTGTACACTTATCATAATTGCAGAATTCTTGTACAAATAGAATAGGGTGTTTGGAGTAGAATAGGAATAGGATTTTTCATATTATGGAGATTGTAAATTGCATATATACTCATTCATTAATGAAAATAATCAAGGGATTATTTCTTTCATGGTATCAGAAGTCTAGGACTAAAATGCTTCCGCTCCTCTCCCAAATTTGTTCTCGGATTTTCGACCGTCCCTTCTCGACCGAGCATCATTTATTTTCCCAAATCCCTCCTAATTTATTGTTCCTTCATTATGTCTACCTCAAAAAATATGTTTCATCATGCCCTTGATATTTCCAACATCAAGAACCACATCCCTATTGTTCTTGAGATGGAAAACGTCCAATATGCGACGTGGGCTAAATTGTTCAAAATTCACGCAATCTCACATCAAGTCCTCCATCACATAATTCCTCATGTTGTCCCTACACCCGCGGAGGATGCTCAGTTATGGATCACTCTTGATGCTACCGTCCTTCAGTGGATATACTCCACTATTTCTATCGACCTTTTACAGACGATCATTGAACTAGACACTACGGCTATGGCTACCTGGAATAGATTGCATGATATATTCAAGGATAACCAACATTCCCGAGTTGTCACCCTTGAGCAAGAATTTTTCCAGGTCAGCATGAAAGATTTCCCGAATGTTTCGGCTTATTGTAAACGGCTCAAGGAATTGGCGGACCAACTCCGTAACGTTGGAGCGTCTGTTACCAATAATCGTCTTGTTCTACAAATGGTTGTAGGCCTATTTGAGGCCTATAATGGCATTGGGACTCTCCTCCGTCAAAGTAATCCGCTTCCACCCTTTTATCAAGCCCGTTCGATGCTCACGATGGAAGAAGCCGGCTTGGAAAAAAAGGCGGCTACCGGCGCAAGTTCCATGGCGATGATGACTCATCCGATAACTCTCACGATTTTGTTGATAATTAGGGCTAAAATCGCAATAACGGTGGCGGCAAGAAAGGTCAAAATCGTAAAAATAATGGCAAAAATCACGGTGGCAACAACAGCAGAGGACGGAACAGTAGCAATACCGGTAGTGGGCCTCGGGGTGCTGGGCCTCAGTTCGCATGGCCTCAGCCCTGAGCCCCTTGGCAGTGGGCCTGGACCAGCGGCCAGTGGCCCAATCCCACCTACTGCCCACCATATTATTTCCAGGGAAATTGGGCTCCAGTCCAGCCTACTCGCAAGCCCAATTTCTCGGGTCCCTACAGCAACACCCATCAGCGTTCTAGGTCGGGTCCGCAGGCCGGTGTGCTTGGGCCTCTGCCCTAGCAGGCCTTCAATACTGCGGGCCCAAATCTGATCCCGTCACCCATGGATATTGGGCCGCTATGCATACCATTGGATTAAATTCTCCAGACGCGAATTGGTACATGGACACCGGCGCCACTTCTCACATGACGTCCGACCAAGGTACTCTCTCGTCTTATTTCAATTTGAGCAAAAATCGTGACATTATTATTGGTAATAGCAACTCAATTCCAATTCGTGGTTCCGGTCATACAACTTTGTCTCCCCCTCCCCCCACCTCTTGTCTTGAAAAATACCCTTCATGCCCCTAACTTAATTACAACTTTGTTGTCTGTCCGTAAATTCACCACTGTAATTGGGTTTCTGTTAATTTTGATCCATTTGGGTTTTTTATGAAGGATTTCAAAACGGGGATACCTCTCATGAGATGCAATAGTAGGAGAGATCTTTATCCAATCACGCCTGCCACCAATTTCTCGAGTCAAGCCATGCCATCGACATTTGCAGCTCCAACTCCTTCCTTGTGGCATGCACGTTTGGGTTACCCTGGGTCGTCCATTATTTCTTCCTTGCATAAAGATAATTTTATTTCTTGTAAGGGTATGCGTAGTACTCCAATTTGTCATTCCTATCCTTTAGAAAAACATATTAGATTACCATTTGTAACCTCTACTTTTAGTACTTTGATGCCTTTTGATATAATTCATAGCGATTTATGAACTTCTCCGTTCTAAGTTCTGTGGGACATCGTTATTATGTTCTATTTTTGGATGATTATTCTAATTTTTATGGACCTTTCCGTTAGAAAATAAAACAAGTTTTTTTCACATTCTTAAAATTTCGAGCATTCATTCGTACCCAATTCGAACCGGAAATCAAAAATTCAATGTGATAATGGCAAAGAATATGATAATGGGTTGTTTCAGGAATTTTGTGAAGCTAATGACATAGTTTTTCGTTTCTCTTGTCCTCATACGTCCTCACAAAATGGGAAAGCCGAACGAAAAATTTAGACCATTAATAATATTGTCCGAACTTTATTGGTCCATGCTTCCATACCTCCTTCCTTTTGGTATCATGCTCTACAAATGACTACTTATCTCCTTAATATACTTCCTACCAAAGGATTGGCATATGCATCTCCTCTTAAAATCCTCTATTATAAGAATCATTCGTATTCTCATTTTAGGGTCTTTGGATATTTATGCTATCCACTATTTCCGTCAACTACAATTAATAAACTTTAAGCCCGTTCTACCACTTGTGTGTTTTTGGGTTATCCATCTAATCATCGTGGTTACAAATATTTTGATTTATTGTCTAATAAAATCATAATTAGTCGCCATGTTATTTTTTATGAAATCTAATTTCTGTTTGCAAAAGTGAGTAGTCACGTGCCTAGTTCGTATAATATTTTAGATGACGAAGTCTCACCGTACATTATGCACCACTTTATAGGCCGATCCACTGACCCCGAAATGCCAGCAGGCCCACTGCCTGCTGGCCCGCCACTACCCACTGCTTCTGCCCCAGTTTCTGCTCGTGGGCCGATTGCCCAGCCCACTACCGAGACCGCTTCTGCCCCAATTTCTGCTACAGTCCGGCCTCCGGTTTCCAGTTTTGGGCCAGCAGGCCCACTGCCTGCTGGCCACTCCATCACCCATCAGACTTTTTCCCAAAATCCACCCAATTCTCCCTCGACACACAGGGCTGTTACTCGTAGTTAACGGGGTATTTTTAAACCAAAAATATATTTTAATCTTAATTCTAATGTTCTTAAATCCCCACTACCCCGTAACCACTGTCTGCATTAAATGACCCAAATTAAAAATTGGCTATGAACGATGAATATGATTCTCTTATTGAAAATAAGACGTGGGAGTTAGTCCCCGTCCTTCTGGTGTTAATATTATTCGGTTTGTGTGGATTTTACTCATAAAGATAATTCTTATGGTTCTTTTGCGAGACATAAGACTCGTCTTGTAGGTGATGGTAAATTTCAACAGGTTGGCGTGGATTATGGTGAGATATTTAGCTCGGTGGTCAAACCGGCTACCATTCACACTGTTCTCAGTCTGACTCTTTTCAAGGCATGGCCCATTCATCAGCTAGATGTGAAGAATGATTTCTTACATGGTGATCTTAAGGAGATAGTCTACATGCATCAACCCTTGGGTTTTCAAGACCCCAAATATCCTAGTCATGTCTGTTTATTGAAGAAGTCCTTGAATGGGCTCAAGCAGGCCCCACGGGCTTGGTATAAGCGATATCTAGACTATGTATCTACTATTGGGTTTTCTCACAGCAGGTCTGATAATTCTCTGTTCATATATCGTCGTGGTACTTCCCTGGCTTATATTCTCTTATATGTGGATGACATTATCTTGACCGCTTCTTCTGATGATTTATGCAAGTCTATCATGACACTACTAAGTTCTGAGATTGCTATGAAAGACTTGGGGCCCTTGAGTTATTTCTTGGGGATTGTTGTCACTTGTCATGCATGTGGGTTATTCTTATTATAATGAAAATATGCCGTTGAGATAATTGAGCGGGCTGATATGTCCTTGTTTAAGTCTACTTGCACTCCAGTTGATACGAAACCCAAGCTAGGTGATGCGGCTGGCTCACCTTACGATGATCCTACCCACTATCGCAGTCTTGTAGGGGCCCTTCAATATCTTACTTTCATGAGACTGGATATTACGTATGTCGTACAGCATGTGCGTTTGTTTATGCATGTAGGGTTGAGCACATAAATGCGCTCGAACGTATTATACGACACATCCTAGGAACACTTGACAATGGCTTGCATCTATATCCGTCGTCGACCTCTGCGCTTGTCTCGTATACAGATGTTGATTGGGGTGGTTGTCCAGATACCAGACGCTCCACGTCTGGTTATTGTATGTTTCTTGGTAATAACTTGGTCTCATGGTCTGCAAAGCGACAGTCTACATTATCACGCTCTAATGTAGAGGCCGAGTATCTAGGGATAGCCAATGTGGTATCTGAATCATGTTGGTTACGTAATCTTCTCTTAGAACTTCATTGTCCCATTCAGAAAGATATCTTGGTTTATTGTGATAATATTAATGCAGTCTATCTTTCTGGTAATCTGGTTCAACATCAGCGCACTAAGCACATCGAGATGGATATCCACTTTGTTCGCGAAAAGGTAGCTCATGGACAAGTACGCGTCTGTCATGCCCCTTCCAGGTATCAAAATGCATGCATCTTTACTAAGGGTCTTCCCTCGGTAGATTTTAGGGACAGTCTCAGCGTACGAAGACCGCCCGCTATGACTGCGGGTGTGTGATAAATATACCCATGATATACACGGTATATATACTGCTCTGTGTATACCGTGTATATCACGAAAACACAAGCCAAATAAGGAGATAAGGAGACCGTGTATATCACGATAGTTTTGGTAATATATTGTTGTATTTAATTAGCATTGTACACTTACCATAATTGTAGAATTCTTGTACAAATAAAATAGGGTTTTTGGAGTAGAATAGGAATAAGATTTTCATATTATGGAGATTGTAAATTGTATATATACTCATTCATTAATGAAAATAATCAAGGAATTATTTCTTTCGGTGTTCTATCTCTATTTCCTGCCTTTTATAGAAACATGATATTTTGGATATACCAGTTGGGTTCGGGGAAATACCGAAAAGGCTTTTTTTTAATAATTAAATCTTTTAACTTTATTGATTTTATAGTATACAGTTTCTAATTTTTTTATACTACAAATTTTTACGTGGTATCACAATCATGAATTGACTTCTAAAATCAAAGTTGGAGAGAAAATATCTATTTGTATCTCATACTCATCTTTTTACACAACAGGTGAAAGAAGGAAAAGAAATTAACATTTGAAATATGTTTGCAACTACTTCCATTTTAAAATATTTGTTTTGCTTTTTTTTTTATCTTTCTTTTTAGCAATTCTTTAATTCCTATTTGTATTTAAGATCACGAGATTAAAAGATATTTCGTTCGTCCTAAAATATTTATCATATTTTTTAAAGTCAATTTGATTAAATTTTAAAGCTAAATTAAACTAAATTAATTTAATATTTTAAAATTAAAATGTAGTTATTCAAAAACTATACGAAAAGTATTATAAATTACAATTTTTCTCATATTAATATGATGAAAAAATATAGCTTTAATTGTTGGTCAAAGTTCATATAGTTTGACTCTTGAAAAACGTAATGCGACAAGTATTTTGGAACATAAGAACTATTTTGGTACATTTCACATATCTTTAATTTAAGATCACAAGATTTAATAGTCTTTTTTATTTTCTTAAGTTTCATATCAAGTTAAAATCAGATAAATATTTTGAAACATAGAGTAGTACTTCCTCCGTGTCAAATTTTTTATTATTTTTTATCTTATACGTCCCTTAAGAAATATTAATTAAGAGGATAATTTAATCTCCTTTATCCTTATTTGTATCTAAGATATAATTTTTTTTTTAAAATATTTAATCTATTTATGTATCATCTTCATTAATAGAAAAATTCTATCATGAATAAAATAGAGAAAAAATTATAAAATTATATATTAAAATTTTAAAATAATAAATAATTTGAGATAATTATTTCTATTAATAATTATAAATAATTTGAAACCGATAATTTCATGTGTAATCACCTCTAATGAACAGTCTTGCAGGAGTGATGTCAGTTTGTAAAAGTGGAGGCGGCTATTCCCTTTCACTTCTTTATCCATTCAAACCTCTATTTAAGATGACGTGGCAGTCTCTGGTGACACGTGTTAATACCCCACTACATTTTGTGTGACCCCACTCTGGAAAAAAATGTTTCCTCAGAGCCTCTGTCTTCCAACTTCCGCATTCAAGCTTCGAATTCTCCATCACTCACAAAGTAAACTCTCTCTCTTCTCTTTATTTCCTATTTTTTTTTTCACTTAGCTAAATGTATATATATCTCTATGTGGTTTTTGAATTATGTGCTTCTTTCTTTATTACATTAATTGATGTGTGGTGTGTGTATTTTTATGTCTAGGGTTATCGTAAGTGGGGATGGTTTTGGCTTGATACGACTGTATTTAGTAGGCGTTATGTCATATATTTCAAATATTTTTCTCTTTAATTGAAATATATGGTGTTGGAATTACATATGCAGTTGTATTTGATTATACTTTTTGTAAAAAATATTTGAAAGTATTGAAATACAACTTTAAAATTGAAAAGTGAGGTGAAAAACAAGTTATAAGTTATTTTGCAAATTTGAAATATAACTGCATGTTAAATTTGAAATTTTTGTGATCAAACACTAATTTTTAAATAAAATAAATAAATAAATAATTTTCATGGCCAAATAGTTAGTCTCTGTCTTTGTTTGCGGTTTATGTTGAGAACAATTTAGAGATTTGTGCAGAACGTGGTTCTGAGGCTTTTATAGTCTTTGATGGAAGGAATTATAGATCATAGGATATTAATAGGATGGGTGCACCATTATTTTAAAGGTTATTTTAGAAATTTAAAAGAAAAAAGATATAATAAGTTGGGTTTGATCTCTCAACCTTAAGGAATTAAATTTAATGTTTAATTTGTGCACCATTCAATTTCATTTGACATAGATTTCTTCGGTTAATAGTAGATATATTTTAAGAAATATACACATAATATACCGAGTTTAGTTAGTAACTATGAATTTACGTGACCCATTTAATGTTCCTATAAAGGTCAAGTAGTTATTTATAGCAATTGCCGACCTGTAACAAAGTCATAATGTTTTGTCATTATATAAGGTTGAAATTTGAAATAACAAAAAATTTAAGCATACCTTGTGTCTGATATTCACTTTAAACTAAGGGTGGCCAATGGAACGGGATGGGACGGGACGGGACGGGATTTGGGGGATGGGGTGGGGGGTCGGGATCGGGATTGGGTTTGGCGGGACAGGGCGGGCCTGGATATGAGGGACGGGAAGAGGTCACGTCCCGTCTCACATCCCACTTGCAGAGGGGACAGGATTTGGGGGGACGAGTCGGGTAGGGGGATTTGGGGGGACTTCAATTTTCTTTTCCAGACACTTAATTTAAAAAATATATATATTCAAACACTTAAATCCTCTGTTTCTGTGGCAATGGCTAAGAGCTCCCCCAGTATTTTAAGCTTCAAGCCCAAAACCTTCGACCCTTCTTTCTAAAGGGGGGTGCCCGGGACACCTCATCTTGTCATTTCGTCGTTGCTCATTCCCGTTAATTTGGACTTTCCTTCTTCTGGGCGAGCTGCGGAGCTACTTTTTCTTTCTTTCATTCCATCTATCTTGCTTGATTGGTTAAAGAGAGCGCTTTGATAAGACTGTTCCGCAGAGAGTGTGGCTAAACACTTCTTCACCTTTCGGCCCTTGTTGGCTAGCTTATGATGCTTTTCTGTCCCAATTCAACATATTCCTTTTTTTGCTCCTGCTTGGTAGCAGGCATTGAACAAGATAGTGAAAAAACATCCCAAGGCTAATTGCCTCTTATATTATTTAATAGAAACATGATTTTTTTTTGTAATACAATTTCAAAATTGCAACTTTGTTTCGTAGTTCAAAAATTACAAATCACATAGTAAAATTGTCATTAAAAAAATTACATATTCAACCATACTTTTTTAAATTTTCTGACAATCTCTTGAGGATCGTCTGTTGGAATTGGAAGTTGTTGGTCAAATTGTTCAACGTCGCTTCCTGCTTCCTCGGATAATCCAAGATTTCGTTGTAGTTGTAGTCTTTTTCTTCATTGATCTCTGGTTGACCGCACCTTCTACGCTCCGCTCTAATCCAATCTCTAAATAAAACTGCAATCTCCAAATATCTCCCGCCAATGAGTGTCTGTGCTCTTCTATTTGAAACGTTCCAGCAAAAAAAACGCTTTAAGAAGTTTTTGATGATGCTGAATATTCAACACATCTCGGGCCATCTTTGATAGAGTCGAAAATGTCTTTCTCATTCTCCCTCCAGTATTTCAACAAGTCTTCACGTCCATTTTCGTTGGCAATTGATTTGAACGGTACAACACCCTAAAAAATATAAACATCAAACTCGCTAATTTGTGAAGAACTTGAACTACTATACATTCTATTTCGAAGGCCTTGAATACTTGAAACAGAAACCACATGTGTTTTTATTAGGTTGAAGTGAAGTAGAGGAAGATGGTACAGGAGCCGGTTGATTATTTGCACTTTGCACTAGGTAATACATATACATATTTTTGCATTGTGTTTGTATGCTAGACATAACTTCTTCTTTAGTTGGTTCTTCAGTTGGGTCTGTTGGAAATATTTCTAAACATTCATAAATCGTTTCAATAAGGGCATTACAACCGTCTACTTTAATAGTAGGATTTAATACAACACCAATAAAATAAATAGTGGGAATAGGTAAAAAATATTTTTTATATTTTAGAAATATTTTTGCACTAGCTGGAGCTTAAGTTTTTTTTTTTTATATATTCATTAAATAACAAAAATATTAGAGTTATATAAAATAACATAGATGAAATAGTAGGATAATAAATACCAGAAAATTTCCTAGTAGCTAGAAATTTTTTGGCTAAGAGTACAATAAGTTCCAAAATTTTATCCCAATCATCATCTACAAGCATATCCATTGAATTTTGATTATGAGCATTAAATAATAAAGTTATATGTCTTATATACTCGTGAGCAACAACTAATTGTTCATACAAAGAATTTCACCTAGTCGCAATTTCTTATGGATTTTCCTATAAGGTAATTCACAATCATGACAAGTTTTTTATACTCTTTGCGTCTTTATATTTTATTACCTTTAATTATAAAGTTGATAGTCAATTGAGTTTTTAAAATGTTTAGGCTACAACTAAGTTATAAATATGACATGCATATCTAACATGAAAAATATAGAGTCAATTGAGTTTTTAAAATGTTTACAGCATAATCATTAGAAGTAACATTATCTAATGTAATAGTCATAATTTTATTAGTAATTCCATAATATTCACAAATTTCATGAATATTTTTTGAAATAAAAACTCCAGTGTGCCTTTCATCAATATATTTATATGCTAATATACGTTTTTGCATAGACCAATTGTGATCTATCCAATGACATGTAACAGTTAAATAATCATTACCATTAGTACTACGACCTATGTCAGAAGTGATAATCACTTTGCCATTAAAATGATACAATGCATAACATAAATATTGTTGATATTCATGCGCAAATTTAAAAACATCTCTTCTAATAGTTGATCTAGGAAAATAGTTAAAAGCAGAATTATATGTTTCTCGAATGTAATGAATAAAACCAGGTGAGGAAGAAAATGAAAAAGGCAAACCCTCTACATCAACTAATTTTGCTAATTTTTTTCGATCTTTGTGTTTATCATATTTCGGACCTATAACTCCCCCGTCATCGGGTTAATTCGATCATGTACTTGGTCAGGGACACTATGTGAACCTTGTCCCGACTCAGAAGACATTTGCACACCTGCTTTATCAGCCAAGTATTGGTTATACCTTGCTTTGTGAGAGTTTTCTACATGTCTCATTAAACCTTCTTTCCCACCTTGACCTTTTCCCGTTTTAAATTTATAAACTTAATGTCCCTTTCAAAAAAATCTCAGGCAGGTGATTTTAATTTTTGTTATTTTTGTCCTCTTCTCATACTAGGAGATAAGAGTGATTCCAGTTTCATTTTCAGCCTGAGACTCAGTCTTATCTTGAGGTGGAGGTGCAATAGTGAGTGTGTTATCTAAATTGTCTTCTAATTCATTTTCTAAATCAAAGTCTGGTTCAGATGCAGAATATACCTCATGATCTAATGATATATTAATATTAACATTAAAAAGATCAGTTTCATCCACATGAGTGAAATCATCGTAATTAGTATTACTAGAAGATGCATCCTTACCCCTGTTACCCCTAATACCTCTACTAGAAAAACATCCACCTCGTTCCATTATAATTATGCAAATAAATAATTAAAATTAATGAAATTTAGTACGATAATTAAAATTAAGTAACAATAATAATTTAAATAAAAAAAAGGAACGAAGGTACCAAACGCCGACGTGTAATCGTTGTTGAAAATTAAAACTTTGCTCGATGATCCTCAAGTTAGTTGCTAACTTCACTCCTAATTTTTGAACTTTGATAGAAATTAGCAAATGAAATATAATATTTAGTGTGCAATTTAGACTTGTAGAGGGAAATATTAGAAAGATGGTAGGAAGATTTGTGAGAAAAAAATGAAGAGGAGAATGATGTATTTATAGTTGAGAAATAGGGTTAATGTGTAAATATACTAACTTAGGCCTTAAAAATAAATATTAAATGGGTAGGGGGGCCAAAATGGCCGTTACTAGCCGTTGCCAACGACTAAAAATGGAAGTGGTCGTTTGTGCAACGGTTAGTTTCCGCAAAGGGGGCGGGATCGGGACGAGCCCTAGTCCCGTCTCAAGTTCGAACCCCGCTACCGACATTTTTATCCCGTATTTTAAAAGGGAGTCGGGGCGGGTACCGGGACAGGCCGGCCCACTGAACAACCTTATTCCATTTAAACCTTCTTGGATAATATTTTGTGCTTATTTATCAAACACAAAAAATTTTAGTAAGAAAATTACTCAATTTTCCAGTAAAACATTTTCGTGGGGTAAGATGGGGTGTGTTGAGTAGAATAACACTTATGAAGTATGAACTTGTTTTTCCTAATTCGACTGGGAAGTCATTTTCCTCTCCTCCATACCAAACACACCCTAAAAAAAATGAGTGCGAGCTTTTGAAAACAGAGATTAATGTAGGCTCTCAGGTAAGGTGTAGTGCTCTTCCAGCTGATTTAGGATCAACCTGTCAAGAAATATGATGAGTTTTTGATTAAAAGATGAAATGACCATATGTGAATAAGGACCTCGAGTTATTGTTGGGTTGACTGGTGAGGCCTTCCTTTTTTGATGCATAAGTATCTTCGTTCGTCTTTTTTAGGTTTCGAGAAGAGTCCCTTTGTACATAAGGTATTGCCTTAGTACTAAATTTAAATTCATCATATATACAGCGATGTTGTTAATCAGTAAATTGTTAATTGTTACCCATCTTGCAGCACCTGCTTGTGTTACCAGTACACCATCATACCAAGTATTGAATCCACAAATGGTATTAATATTACTACTAAGAGGTCAAGTGGGATTTCGAAGAAGTATCTTCAAAGTTATTTCAATATTTGCACTGTTAAACTAATTGATGATCGTGTAATTTATTTTCTAACTTGCATCTGATGAATATTAGGAAAAAGAATAAATTTACATTTAATATCGTGTAGTTGGAGATGTTGACTGGAGCAATGATGATGACTTTAAAGTTAAGAAAATGAAATCCATTGTCAATCTTAAGAAGTTTAGTCGTATCAAAGAAGCTTCCATTATAATGAGGCATTTTGTAGTGATTGAAGATACATCTATTCTAAAGTTGCTCAAAATTTACTCCATTTGGAAAGCCGATGCTGATCTGTATTACTGTGACTAAGTTGACCTTCAGCGCCTTCCTGTTCATGTGGTTCAGGGTGTGTGTTTCCCTTTACCTATCTTTGTAGTATTGAATATCAGTTCCTATTCATCTGGTCTCAAGCAAGCTGATGATATCCATTAGTATTCAATCTGTATGAAAAAAATAGGTGAAATATTCTGCCTCTCATGTAGTCTCCCTGGAAAAAAATCGTATCGTTTCATTGTGTAGATAACCGAGGATAACTCGAGAAAGATATTTAGCTCGGCTTTCAATCTGAGAAGAAATGGAACTTTGATTTCTTGGTTTTACTACACAGGACTTTTTCAAAGATAGCTGAACTGATCGTGTAGTGGTGAAGCTTGGAACTGTTTGAATTCCTCTTGCATTCTAAGGATGCCTTTTAATTTTGTTCCTGCAAAGAAGATGAGATTTGTTGATTTCATAGTGCTTCCAGCATTTCCTTACAATTTTTGTACACATTTCTATGTTGTGGTTCAGTATTGTAGACTTTAATTGGTTGGCCTTATAACGGGAATGTTCTATATTAGTCATATCAACCTGGCTTTAATCTGTTCACTTCGTGATTTAACATCTATAGCTGGATTTTGAGGACTTGAATATTTTATGCAGATGGCATATATATGACCACTTCTGGAATATAGATGGCACAATTTCTTCAATTGGTCAACATCTTGCTGATCAAGCCTTTGTCACTGGTCAAATTCACTTGCTTCTTCGGTGTGAGAACGATATGCATTGTTATCCAAACCTGGACGGAGCTGCTGAGAGCTGCTATGGGTATCCATGCCAGCTTAATATGGAGACTGATAGTTTGGGTTATTGCTATTCTGTCCCTGCCTATACGAAGTTTAACTGCTCTACAGAGGGAAAGAGCAGTGAGTTTCATTTTGAAAAAGTTATTGTATTTCCTTCTAATGTTTTAGTGTTTTTGGATGTTTCTTCCACATGCTTTTTTTTTTTGGATGGGATAAAAAAGTTTCACTTGATGCGGTGGGGGACTGTCACATCTCCTAAAAAAATGGGGAGGCTTTGGAGTTAAAGATTTAAAAGTTTTTAATAAAGCTTTATTGGGCAAATGGTTGTGGGGGTTTGGGGTGGAGGCACAAGCTTTGTGGAGGGGATGATAGTTGATAAAAATGGGATTAGGAAAGGTGGTTGGAAAACTAGAGATATTGTTCTGCCTTTCAGTTGTGGTTTGTGGAGAAATATCATGAAGGGATAGGATTATTTCTTTGAAAATATCTCATTCAAGATTGGAGATGGGAGGAGTATAATTTTGGGGACATAATTGGTGTGCGAACATATTATTGAATGATGAATTCCAGAGTTCGTACAGAATTAGGGGACACAAGGTGGAGAAACCTTTTGGGATTTGAGATTTAGATGGGGTTTTCAAGATTGGGAAGTGAGTGAGTTTCAAAGGTTGATTGACTTATGTCATAGGCAAGTTAATGGGGTAGATAATCCCGATGGGTGGAGGTGAGGCTTGGGAAATAATGGAGTATTCTCTGTGTGATTTTGACGGCGGAAATCTTAGAAAGCGGGAGGTTGTCTACGTCAGTTGATGTTACATGTGTCTTTTACATGTGCAAGGAGACGGACCTCGTGGACCACCTTCTCTTACATTGCGGGCTTACCATGAGATAATGCTATCAGTAATTTTTCTTCCTTGATAAAAAGACTAAGGTGTTTGAATTCGCAATCAACATTTATGTAGAACTCTGTTTGGTATCCATGTTTTAAAATTAACTACACCTATATGCAAAATATAGTTGGGTCTCAAGTCCGGATAAAGGAGGATAATTGCGATAGGTTGAAGGTCAACTTAAAATGGTCTAACTATGATGAAGTTCTCTACTATTTAATATTTTTTGGAATAAATAAGCCTGGATAGGGCAGAATGGAAAAAGAGAACTCATATTGCCTATAGTTGATTGATATTGATGCTTGTAAAATTGGTTGATCTGGAGGCTGGAATTGTGTTTGTTATTACTCTTGAAGGGGAATAAAATACTGAAGAAAGAGGAATACTGGAGATGGATAATATAATGCTGCGAGTTCCTTTCTACACTTGTCTATGCACACCTTGTAGGGGGAACCAAAACCTTTTCTCTTGTACGAGGATTTTGCTTCTCCATTTTTGTGCAACTATCACCTATATTGCTTGAATATTGTCCTACATATTAATGGTAGACGCTCTAATTCCAAATGCTGTTCAGAGCGGTGGAATGATTTCTCTTGTGAGAAAATTGTTTAGTATCATTAGGGTACTTCCTGATCCATTCCCCAAAGAATCAGAACTTCAATGTCACATTAACTTTGAAATCTTGCACCATGTTAGTAGTCAGGAGTTACTAATCCGTTCCTCATCAAAGATCTCTTGCATTCAAATTGGAAGGTTTCTCCATTCAAGTCTTGCCAGTAAATAAATTGCAGCTTATTATGATATCATTGGGTGCAATAAGGACCGGATATAATGGTTCTTCTTATCTCTTCACACACACACACACACACACACACACACACACACACACATATATATATATATATATATATATATATATATATAATGTTTTGTTTAGTGTTCACATATATCTATTTGATGATATGTCTTAAATATGACTTCTAGTCTTCATTTGAGGAGTTACTATTTGACCGACCTAAAGCAACTGACTTGAGAACAATACATGTGCAGCTGGAGATGCATCTGCAGGAAATGCAGACTGAGTTTGAGATCCTTGTCCGGGAAAGGAAGCAACTTGAGAAGAAAATACAAGTAGCCATCAAGAACAAAAAGATATTGCAGATCACGTTAGCAGAACTTGAGGATGAACATGACGAGGCCATCGTGAAAATTGAGCAGTTGGAGGGCCAGGTAAACTTTTTTCTCTACCTTCTGATCAAATCTATGTTTATATTCTGGGTAGGATGTTGTTTCACAGGACATTTCTCTTGTGTGCCCAAGTACATGTCACTTATGGATTTATGAGTTTTTTATGCTAACACTCCATTTTATCCGCTGGTATGTCAGTTCTTACCATTTTTCTGCTATAGCTTCTACCGTGTAACGAAGAAGCAAAGCATAGGCCCCAATTCTGGACAGTGCTAGTTTGCTACTTGTCTATATACCTTTTCACAACTATAGGAATACTTTTTTATTCTCCATGAAGTTATGGATTCATGTGTTCCGGTGTTAAGGTATTTCTTGTTTGTTGTCTGGCTCAATAGAGAATAAAAAAACTGATGTTCCTATATACCTATAACTCGTCAAAGAGTAAACGAGTATTTCTTCAGATGATCAGAAATGGATTTCTGGCAGTGAAAAAATACAAGGAAAATAAATGACTTGTCCCGTGTTTCCGTTGAAAGGTTTTGAAGATCTAAATAGACACATTTAGAACTGTGACTTGAAGAAAGAAAAACCCTGTTAGGATGGTTCGTACTGTTGATCATTTGCATAATTTCTGACTGTAGTATCAAAAATTTCCAGTAATTTGTCGTGAAGGTGTTACATATTGATTTACCTTAGCAAGGAGAGGAGCTGATTAATAGAAAAAGGGTTTATAACTTTATATGATCACTTGTTTTGGATACGATGCCATAGTGTAAAAAAGGCTTTGGTTTGCACATGTGACTTTCCTGCTTTTCTTTATGCCGGAGAGCTTGCTATATTCGTATATGTGTGTTTCCGGGCATTGGATGGGTAATGGATATTTAGATATGCAGGAATCAAGAATGAGAATAAAAGCAGTGTGATTATGGTTGACTGTTCAGGGCTCTCCAAATGGTGCTAGCCTGCTAGGTGGTTAGTTAAAGAAAAAAGGTGAAACGAAGGATAAGTCTATGAATAGGCTTTATAAATCAAATTGTAATTTTATGATCTGGTGAATTGAAGAAAGAATGTGCTTGATAGATGTTATGTCCATATTCTAATTCCAAAAAAAAATAAAAAAATGAGTGTCTTTATTCCTTTGATTTTTTTGTCGAGATTTGGGTTGGGGTTCTTGTGTGCGTTAGTACACGTTGCGCAATTAGAGATAACTGTACTCTCCTTCTCTAGGTAAAAATCCTAGAGGGACTACGGTAGGAGAAAAGGAACAAGAAGAAAAGAAAGCTGATTTCTCAGGCAAGAGCTAATAGAAATATGGAAACTTTAAAGAAACTTCTATAGACTTAATTGACCAGCTACCTTGTGCATTTACCACAAAATACCATAAACCATATATCTTTGTATAAGAGCTTGGACTAAACCAAAAGCCATTAATAATTACTTACTACAGAGACTCATTTTTCCTTTCTGTTCTCTTGATTTCAGCATCACTTCCACATGTATTGCGCCTAAAAGTCCTCCCAAATAGCATTTTACTTTTTGCTCTTCTCTGAGGTTGCCTATTTCCATAGTTGTATCCTTGGTGTTGGATCCACAACCTTTTCTTATGAATCTCAACTGTCTCGGCTTTGTGGTTTATGTAAACGAATTACGTATCAACTAATTAACGGGTACTTGAAGCTAACAGCTATTCAATTGCCCTTTTAAGTGTTCAGGACCCAAGTTGATTTTGGCTTATAGTGAGGCAGTTAATAAAGACAGGAAGGGTGAATCTTTAATTTCTCATCTAATGTTGTTTGCTGATCTTTCCTCATGCATTTGGCGCCGTAATAATGCCAGCTTATACACTATAAAACTTTTTTTGTATTGTCAGAAAGTAACTTCATTCTGTTAATTGTTGGGTCGATGCAATAAACTTGTTACTGCTGGATATCCTTCCCATTAGTAATTTTACCCTGCAATTCTGAGGGGATGTCATAGTAAATAACCATTTTCCATTCAGATCTGTATTTCTTTGAGTCGAGGGTCTCTCGGAAACAACCGCTCTACCTACCAAGGTGGAGGTAAGGTCTGTGTACATTATACCCTCCCAGATCCCACATTGTGGGATTTTACTGGGTATGTTGTTGTTTATCTGTATTTCTTTCTACTTCAGAAAAATTGGATCTTTATTATAGGTGGCCAGTGGGCCGGGACGAGTCGGGTCTGGACGGCGGGATCGGGGCGGGGCGGGTGGGATTCGTTGTCCTGTTTCAGGTCCCATCGGAATCGGGTAAAGGCGGGGGTTTTTTTTTTTTTGCACTTAATTTAAAAAATAACATATATATAAAAAAACTCAATAATTAAACAAGATAGTGTAATAAAAACATCCCAAGACTGTTTTTGTGCCTCTTATATTATTTAATAGACATGATTTTTTTTGTAATACAAATACAATTGTCAAAATTGCAACTTTGTGGTGTTGTTCAAAAGTTGCAAATTACATAGTGAAATTGCAATTAAAAAAATTACATTTTGAAAAAAATCTGTTCTAGTTTCTTGATAATTTCTTGTGGTTCTTCGGTTTGGAATTGGTGTTTGTTGGTCAAATTGCTCCATGTCGCTTCCACCACCTTCGGATAAGATGTCGTCGTAGTTTTCATCTTCTTCTTCGTTGGTCTCCGGTTAACCGCACCTTCTCCGCTCCGCTCGTATCCAATCTCTGAATAATACTGCAATCTCTAAGCTTTCTCCGGCTAATGAGTGCATGTGCTCTCCTATATGATATCTGCCGGTCGAAAAGCGCTTTCAGACGCCGTTGATGACGCTTGAATGTTCAAAACATCTCGGGCCATCATTGAAAGTGTCGGAAAGTTCTTCTCATTCCTCCTCCAGTATTTCAGCAAGTCTTCACGTCCTTCTTCATTGAGAACTGCTTAGTACAGTACAAAATCCTGTAAAACAAAAATATCAAACTCGCTAATTTGGTTAGTAGCGGTACAATCACACATTCTATTTCTGAGGCTTTCAATACAAACTGCAGAAACAACATGTCTTTTGTGAGGTGTTGAAGAAGAAGAAGATGGTATGGAAGTTGGTAGGTTGCTAGCACTTTCTTGTTGGTAAAACTTATATACTTTTTTGCATTCGTCTTTTACGCTAGACAACATTTCTTTAGTTTGTTCAATAGGTGGTGGGTGATTTGGATTTTTGAGACTTGGAGATGGTAGTACTGCTATACAATCATAAATAGTTTCAATAAGTGATTTAGTACTGTCTATTTTAATAGTCGGATTTAATACAACACCAGTAATATAAATATTGGAAATATGAATAAAATATTTTTTTATTTTGATAAACATTTTTTAATAGTTGGTTTATCCATATATTTATTAAGCAGTAAAAATATTAGAGCTATATAAAACAACATAGTTGAAATAGTAGGATAATATATACCGAAAAATTCTTTTGTTGCTTGAAAAAATTTCTCTAGAAATACAATAAGTTCAAAAAAATTTCCCCAATCGCTATCTACAACCATATCAGCTGGATTTTGATTATGAGAGTTAAAAAATAAAGTTATAGATTTTCTATAGTCATAAGCAACACGTAGTTGCTCATATAAAGAATTCCATCTAGTGGGTACTCTTCTGGATTTTTCTATAAGGTAGTTGACAATCGTGACAAATTTTTTTATATTCTTTTTTTCGTTGTATTCTAATATGGAGTTAAACTATTTTTTAAAATTGTAATAGCATAATTGTTAGAAGAAGCGTTGTCTAATGTAATAGTCATAATTTTATCAGTTATTCCGTAATAATCGCACACTTGATAAATATTTTCTGCAATAAAAGTACCAGTGTGCCTATCATTTATATATCTATACGCTAAGATACGGTTTTGCTTAGACCATTTATAATCTATCCAATGATAGGTTACCGTTAAATAATCATGGCCGTTAGTATTACGGCCATTAAAATGATATAATGAATAACGTAAATACTGTTGATATTCATGTGCAAATTTAAATACATTTTTCTTAACAGTTGATTTAGAAAAATCGCTAAAAGCAAGATTATACATTTCTCTAATGTAATGAATAAAACCAGGAGATGAAGGAAATGAAAAAGGCAAATCCTCCACAACAACTAATTTTGCTATTGTTTTCCTATCTCTATCTCTATGTTTATTGTAATTAGGGCCTACAATTCCCTCTGTCGTGGGGTTAATTTGACCATGTACTTGGTCCGGGACAGTATGTGAACCTTGTCCCAATGGAGCGGGCATTTGCACACCCGGTTTTGAAGCCTCGTATTGGGCATACCTAACTGGATGAGCCTTGTCTCATTAAACCCCCCGTCCCACCGTGACCTTTTT
This sequence comes from Anisodus tanguticus, assembly GCA_034509755.1. Taxonomy (NCBI): domain Eukaryota; kingdom Viridiplantae; phylum Streptophyta; class Magnoliopsida; order Solanales; family Solanaceae; genus Anisodus; species Anisodus tanguticus. The sequence goes on along the minus strand of CM067562.1, from coordinate 23,285,590 downwards.
CAGTTTTAAATTTTAAAACATCGTTACAAATTTTATATCTAGCTACTTGATTCTTTACGTCCCTATCAAAAAATGTGCGTGCATCTCATTTTAATGGTCGTTTTGCTGGACCTCGTCTCATACTAGGGGGAATAAGAGGCATTTGAGTTGAAGGTGCACTAGTGGGTGTGTTGTCATCTACATTAGTGGGTGTATCATCTAGATTATCGTCTAAATTAAAGTCTTCTTGAGTTTCAGAAAATAGCTCATCGTCTAAATCTAATGGTATTTTAGGAAAATGTTCAGTATCAACAAAATTATCCTGTGTAGGAATAGAATTCTATCTAGAAATAGGATAACTAGAAGAAGTACCCTTGCCCTTGTTGCCCCTACTAGAAGAAGCCTAACCCTTACCGTAAGCATACATTTAAATTCTTCCATTATAAATTTATAATTATACTAATAAATAATTAAAGTAAATGAAATTAAGTGCGCTAAATAAAATGAGCAGACAATAATAATTTAATGAAGGAACGAATGTATCAAACACCGACGTAACGTCGACGTGTAATCGAGAGGTTGAAAATTGAAACTTTGCTTGATTGAAGATCCTCAAGCTAGTTGCCAACTTCACTCCCAAATGAATAAATAAAATTCAATATTTAGTAGACAATGTGGACTTGTAGAGAGATAGATTGAGAGATTTAGAGAGATTGTAGGAAAATTTGTGAGAAAGATGAAGAAAATGATGTATTTATAGTTGGAAAATTGGGTTAAAGTGTAAATGTAATAACTTATGGGTTAAAAATAAATATTAAGAGGGTAGGGGGAGGCCAAAAATGGTCGTTGGTGCAACGGTTATTTGTGCAAAGGGTGAGTTTCGGGCCTGGCGGGATTGGGGCGGGCCGGGACGGGTCGGGACGGGTCGGGACGAGACCATGTCCCGTCCCGGTTCGAGTCCCGATACCGCAATTTTTTTTTTCAAATTCGGGGTCGGGGCGGGACCGGGGCGGGGCGGGTCGGCCCACTGGCCAGCCTTGATCTTTATTAAGAGAGTTGTTGAGGTAAATTGGTTACTGAATGGTAGCTTCAAAATCTGTCATGATGGTTCTCTAAGTTCCAATCTTTCCTCTGTTACAGAAAGCCTAAAGTTTGTATTTGATGTGATAGCTTCAGGATCTGATGGTGGAGAATCAACGATTGAACGAAATTCATGGTAAAGCACTTTCGGACTATTTTGATGGCCAAGGCTATAGCGATGCTGTTCCATTCTGGAGATCAAGTGGCATTGAGAGCGTGGTAATAGACCAGGAAGGAACGCACAAAGATGCGTGGGACGATAAAAGCAAAAGTGAAACTACGAACCATGATTTTATGGGAGCTAGATCCTATCGACATGTCAAGCAATGTACTGACACGAGTAGTGACGTGCTACACCGACGACGGGATCTAGCTGTTTCCCAGACCCTTTTTAGTGCAATATTATCACTCTTAGTTGGAACTATCGTATGGAAAGCTGAAGATGCATGCATGCCTCTCGTCCTTGCACTATTTACTGTCGTGGGCATGTCATTGTGGAGTGTAGTCCAGTTCTTCTCAACCATTAAAAACAGACCCGCATCCGATGCAGTTGCTCTCTTGAGCTTCAACTGGCTCTTACTTGGAACGCTAACGTATCCCATGTTGCCAAGTATCACTCCTGTATTTGCACCAGTGTTATGGACTCTCTCAGACAGGACTATGGAGCTGCTAGGTTTCTAATCTATGTTTTTTGACTGTTTTTGTGGTCTTTTTGCAGCTTTGTAAACATTTGTAGAAATGTTTTTTTCTGTTTTGGTCTGGCTTGTGAAATTCTTCTGGAATGCGTTGGCATCTGTAAGAGTGTGGTTTTTTGCTTAAATAGTTGTATTATTGATGTTATTAATTGACTGACACGAGTATCTTGTAGTTTGTGATGTGACTTATGGGATACGGGTAAATGAGTTATTTAATTTTCAGAAAGGATAAAAAATACTCTTGAACTATCGAAAATAGTCCATTTTACGTTTCGTTACGTTTTGGGGTTAATTTTACCCCTGCCATAGGCTGCCCTCTATTTCTTGGACCAAATCTACCAATTTTACGTTTCGTTACGTTTTGGGGTTAATTTTACCCCTGCCATAGGCTGCCCTCTATTTCTTGGACCAAATCTACCTTTATATCTAACGGTAGAAAAATTCCTCTTTTAGTGGCACAAAATGGCTTCAAGCTACCAACAACAATAACATATTCAGTGTAATTTTACAAGACCCTAATTTTATAAGTGGGGTCTGAAGAGGGCAAAATTGTTTGTCGCTGCCACAAAAAGATTGTGGCTACCTTTTTATAGATCGCTACAAAATAGGTCGCAACATACCAGTATAATTTCATAAGTGGGGTCTGAAGAAGGTATAATGTACACAGATCTTTACCTGTATAGGGCCGAGAGGTGGTTTCTGAAAAATCCTCGGCTTGAAAGGAAAGAAAAGTGATATAGTACTTTGCTTTTTTTTTTTGGCTTGCTAATAGAGTAAAATGTTTAAAAGAGATAAATAATTATTATACTATTTTATTATTTGAATTATTAAATATATTTCTTAAAAAAATCTAATTAAAAATACAAGAAATTCTCATTAAAATCTCAGAAATCGCTACAAAAAATGCAGCAACTATAAAAATATAGACCAAATATACAGAAATTGTACCTCAAGTTTTATTTTATTTTTGTGTCCGCTGCATTTTTTATATAAGGGGTTTTTGAGATTTTGATGGAAATTACTTAACGAAGGGTAAAGGTGTGTAAACAGACGACTTTGTTATTTTGTCAAAACTCAAAATATTCCCAGTGTCCTCTTCTCTTCTGTTAAACCCCTTAAACTCCCAACCTCTACAATGGAAATAGTATACTATGGATAAGTTGGGATGACAAAATAACAACAACATACCCAATATAATCCCACAAGTGGGGTCTGGGCAGGGTAAAGTGTACACATACCTTACCCCTACCTTGGAAGGTAGAGAGGTTGTTTCCGATATAGACCCTTGGCTCAGGATAAAGCAAAAACAAAGCATGTCCAATAGAAAAAGTAACAGAACAGTACATTAAGCGAAAAATAAGAAACGATAGATAATATCATAAATCGAAGGAGAAGAAACTACATACATGAGCAATACTACGACTATTAGTTGCAATAATATACTATGAGTAGATAGCAGGATCATAATAGACCAGGTAGAATTCTACTACTATATTACATTCCATTATCCATAAAAGTTTTGGCTATATCAGATAGGAGGTGATCCTGATGATGGCTTCTTGGTATCTCGAACTTCCAGCAAAAAGAAAAAGTTACTCCCAGAATCACTTAATTCTGCACCACAGAGCCCTCAGCTTTCATCTGCATGAAAGCAAAAGTTCATTCAGTACAACATACAAGAGAGTAAAATTACAGAGAACAGAGAACAGAAAACAGATGCTACGAAAGACGTCAATGAAATTACAGAGAATGATGCAAACACGGAAAGACTTAACATATTCCACTATATCAAATGCCAGACTTTGGGATATGATCTAGAGAAGTATCAACTAGCAGATAATGCAGCAATTAGAAGAATGATGCCTATGGTTATTGAACAGAAATTTAGCTTTATTGTATGATCCTGGTGATGTCGCAACAAAGTCAGGGCCGAAGGCTTTATCCTTCTTAGCCCTTTTATTTCGTCTTGGTTCTATCTCTGGAGTCTCCAAGTTCTGAGGATCTAGAACACTAAATTTCGGATATTCAGCCACTTCGAAGTCCACTAGACCTGAACCATCTAGATCCGGGTAGTCAATGACTCCTGGTTCATGAGAGCTCTGTTCATAACTTCGTTTGCAAGAGGTTATGTCTTTTTCCTTTCTAGGAAAAGTGTCCTCAAAGAATTGAGCATTCCTTGATTCCATGATTGTACCCCCGTGTATATCTGGAATATCTGACTTATGCACTAAGAACGATAAGCACTACTGTTATTTTCATATCCGATGAAAATGCAATCTACAGTCTTAGGCTCAATCTTGACCTGCTTTGACTTGGGTACTTCGACCTTTGCCAAACAACCCCGCACCTTTAAATATTTATAGGTGGATTTCTTTCCCTTCCATGATTCATATGAAGTTTTGTCCTTACCCTTACGTGGGACTCTGTTAAAAATCGTATTGGCAGTAAGGACGGCTTCTCCCCACATGTTTTGGGGAAGATCGGAATTGATAAGCAAGACATTCATCATTTCCTTCAATGTGTGGTTCTTGCGTTTAACAACACCGTTCGACTGAGGTGAGTATGGAGCAGTCGTTTGATGAATAGTGCCTGATTCTGCACAATATTCCTCAAATGGAGCTATGTATTCTCCCCCTCTATCGCTACGTATTGCTTTAATCCGCATGCTTAGTTGGTTCTCAAGGTTCTCAACTTCTGCTTTGTAGCGTCCGAACGCTTCAAAGGCTTCATATTTACTTTTCAACAAGTAAAGGTAACAATACCTTGTGCTATCATCAATGAATGTCACAAAGTACTTGTTCCCTCCCCTAGTTTGTGCAAACTTCAAATCACATATATCTGTGTGAATAAGTTCTAGAGGAGCGGTATTCCTTTCGACGGATCGAAAAGGAAGCTTTGTGAGTTTTACCTCTACGCACACCTCACACTTATGTTGAGGGTTTACGTCGATAGACGGCAACAACTCCAACTTGACTAACCTTTGGATGGACTTGTAGTTAACATATCCTAATCTATGATGCCATAAATTAGATGACTGAAGCAAGTAAGAAGAAGCTTCAATATTATTGCTTGGACGCATTACAGACATGGCGTTAACTTTGAAGAGGCCTTCACAGATGAAGCCTCTCACCACAAAAGTGTCATTCTTAGTGATTACAAATTTATTAGACTCAAATACTAGCCTAAAACCAGCATTAACCAATAAAGGACCTGAAATTAAATTCCTCCTAATCTCGGGGACATGCATCACTTCCTTCGAGTGAGCTCCTTTCCGAAGTCATCTTCAGGACCACCTTTCCTACCCCCAGCACGTCAGAGGAAGCGTTGTTACCCATGAACAGCTTCTTGTCGGTGACTGGCGTATACGTGGAGAAGACATCTTTATTGGAACAGATATGTCTGGTAGCACCTGTGTCCATCCACCACTGCATGGGATTCTCAACCAGGTTTGCTTCAAGCACCACCGCCGAGAACTCCTCAATCATGTCGTCCAGAAGCGTGTCTTTGACGACGTTAGCATGTGCCTTGCCTTTATCCTTGGCTTTCTCTTGTTGCTCGGTCTTGAGCTTGCGGCAGTCCTTGATCATATGACCAGGTTTCCCACGGTGGTAACAGTTTCCTTTGAACTTCTCCGCCGCGTGGGTATTGCCGTCTTTCTGGAACATGCGTTTTTTGCTTGGGTTCCCTTTGGCCTCAGCCAGATTTGCCTTTGCCTTAGAAGGTTGCTTTCCCCTAGGCAAGGCCTTCTTATTATCTTCATGAATCTGGAGTTTGATAATAAAAATCTTCAAAGGTCATCTCCTTTGTCTTGAGTTTTAAGTAACTCATAAACTCATTCCACGAAGGAGGTAACTTTTCAATCAGTGATGCAACCAAAAACTGCTCATTTGGTTTCATACCTTCCAAATCCAGGTGATGTAGAATCATTTGGAATTCTGGACTTGGGACATCACTGTTTTACTATCCACCATTTGAAATTTCAGAAATTTCCCAACGATGAATTTCTTAGTACCTGCATCGTGTGCGTTGTACTTCTTTTGCAGTTTTTCCCACAGCTCTTTGGCAGTGCCTACGGTGCAATACACCGTGTAGAGAGGGTCTGACAAGCAGTTCAAAATATAGTTCTTACATATGAAATCACTATGATTCCATGCATCAAGAACCATCTTCATGCCATTAATGACATGGATACCTTGGCTCCCTTCAGTCGTTTCAGTAGGCGAAGGGTCCATTTCATCTCCAGATTGTGGAGGATCTTCTGTTAGGAACCGAGCCATTCCCATAACCGTCAAGTAGAACAACATCTTCTGCTGCCATCTCTTAAAGTTGGAGCCCATGAATTTTTTTGCACGTTCATGGTGGAATGCAGAGGGTGGAGGAACTGTCACGTTCCCTTGAGGAGTAGTAAAGGCATTGGATGTGCCTTGGGCAACAGTGGGGAAGACAGATGAGTTGCCTTGAGCGGTAGCAGCAGCAGGAGGGAAGGCAGAAGGGTTGCCTTGAGTAGCAACAACAGAATCATAAGTGTTTCCAGTCATGTTTCTAAGCAGTTACAACAAGCTAATCTCGTCTTAAAATTGTGGGATTACAACAGTTGCAGGAAACGAGAAATAAGTAACTGCTAAGTATTACAACAAAATGAAATTTCAATAAACTGGAACAAGAAACTGAGATTACAAGCACTTTGATTTGCTGGGTCGAGTGATGGCACTCTGTCTTTAAGACATGATTGCCCCGTATATATATCCTTTTACGTTCTGGACAATAGTCTCTCAAGATAAAACAACAACTCAACAAATGAGCAAAGGAAACTCAAGTGTTACTATGTAGAACTTAGTGTAATGAAATGATGCTGGAAAGTAGTACGAAGATTTTTGTTTTTCGTTTGTGTGTAGTCTCAACAATTGAGCCTTTTCAATATATAGTACATGGAGGGGACTTGTCAACTGCCCAACTAATTGTTGTTAATGGTTATGTAATGGCAATTAGTGAGGAGTAATTCAGCCAAGTAAATGACTGAATTAATGTGCAACGTGTTGGAGCTTTAGTGAGGATTTATTCAGCCAAGTAAATGATTGAATTGATGTGCAGATTAATGGAGGTTTAACGTTCCAAAAACTAATCCAAAAGGCAACGGGCGGCGGCGGCGCGCATGTGCACTTAGCCTCGAACCAAAGCACATCTAGGTCCTCCCTCCTTCAAACACATGGGTTAACCCTTGGGGGTCCCAAACCCTTAGCCAATTTTGAGACTTATAAACTAAACAAATCTTCCTCCCCCCACGATGAGGGAGAATTGGTCTATATCACATTTTCATGCTTCAAACACCTCACTTCGTGGACCAATATCTCTTTCATTTCTCAACTAAATTTGACGATCCTTGGCCCTACGGTCATCTACTCACTTAGTAGATTATGCACGTGTGAAGAATCAAAGTCCCCAACATGCGGAACCCTAGTATTTAAGTCATTAAAGATGGGTGGAAGCAACTCCCACCAAAGAACACACTGTCTTGAGATTTTTTTTTAATTTTTGACTGAGGTGATGTTTGAACCTAGAACCCAGGATTTTTTAGGCGAAGAGCAAAATTAAAGGTTTTCAATTTGATGGGAAAATTTAAAACACCCCAAAATAAGGGCATTCATGTGAATTGCCATCGTTGGTCTTTAATTTTTCTCTACTTTTTATTTAATAAAAATTTATGAGCCAAAGTACACCCTTATTTCCTTAAAGTACGTAGGGACGAAGAAATTACATTATTGATACAAAATTTATATCTTCTTTTTAATAAAAAATAATATTTTTATGCGAGAATTAAGAAATATTAATAATTGCTCAAGCTAACTCATGGCTTCGGGGCAACACAATATTTAGGTTTTAAAAATTACTAAAACTTTGGGGTAATAATTATGTTTCATTGTCGATTTTTTTCTTCTTCTTATAATCATGATGTCCGGATTAATTTGCGAATTTCAATTAATTTATGGGGTATATGTTACCTTCCATCATCACAGGATACCGAGTAACTTTATTCATAAAAGCTTGAACATATAAAAAGAAATTACATATAATATTTTTACCTCAGTTGGAAATTGAGCGTTAAAACCTCATGATTCATACATAATTTCATTGGCCACTAAGCTACATCATTGAATGCTCATTTGCCGTTTTTTTTATACTTACACTTTTGGCTTAAAGCATTAAGGGACCGCTTTTTTGGGCTTTAGAAGATTTAATTTTCACATGAAAATCAAGGTGAATTTCCAAAAACATACAACTCAATTCAAAATATAAGGCATTCACGTAGCCACAATTTCAATTTATACCCGCATAATTGATATCTTTTTTTGCAAGTTTATAAGTGGTGTTTATATACTCTTATATAAATAATATATTTATCTTGTATTAAAGTATAGTAATGTATTTTCATTGTATGAATATGTATCACAATGTATAAAAGTATATAATAAGTCTTTGGTATTGATTTTTCAGAAGATCCATTCTCCATTCGTTTTTTTATTTTAAGGTTTTGATATGTCGATTAACTGAAAAAACCGAACTATGGTATATTTTTTGCTTATTCGTTTTTTGTATCTTGATGTTTTATGTGTCTGAAAGAAAATAATCCGTTGATTATTTTCATTAGCTAATTAGCTTATATACATGATATACAATAATAATTCTAGGCTACAATTATGGAAACTAAATATACACCTAACTAATACAAAATCCTTAACAATCTTTACCAAATCACTAAATATATTTACATATATTCTATCATACCCCTACAGTCGTAGCGGCCGGTTGTTGTACGTTGAGATTGTTCCAAAAATCTTCAAACAGAACCAAGGGAAGACCCTTAGTAAAGATGTCAGCAATCCGCGCTAGAGTGCGACAAAGTGGTTTGGCATTTAGCCGACCAAGAGACCAAGTTATCACCGAGAAACACACAATAACCAGATGTCGAACGCTTGATATCTGGACATCCGCCCCAATTAGCATTCGTATACGAAATGAGAGTAGATACCGATGATGGATATATGTGTAAGCCATGATCAAAAGTACCCTGAATGTAGCGCACAATGCGTTTGAGAGCGTGCATGTATTCTTTCCTCGGATCATGCATGAATAAACACACATGTTGCACTGAATAAGAAATATCGGGCCTCGTAAACGTGAGATATTGAAGAGCCCCCGCAAGACTACGATAGTGAGAGGGATCCTCATATGTTATGCTAGAAGTAGCAATCAGTTTCGGTTTAGTATCAACCGGAGTAGGAGATGACTTACCGGCTGACATGCCAGCCCATTCAATGATCTCTGTTGCATACTTCCTCTAAGATAGAAATAGATCACTTGCATGACGAGTGACAGCTATACCTAGAAAATAACTCAATGACCCCAAATCTTTCATAGCAAATTATGAGCTGAGAAGTGATATGATAGACTGGCGAAGTGTATTAGAGGAAGCAGTCAATATAATATTATCTACATATAAAAGAATGTATGTCATAGAAATACCATTACGGTATATGAATAGTGAATGATCAGACTTGCTGTGAGAAAATCCAAGAGTAGAAACGTAATCTGCAAATCTCTTGTACCCAAGGAGGCTGTTTTAGCTCATACAAAGATTTCTTCAGCAAGCACACATGATTCGGATGAGCGGGGTCCCTGAAACCCAATGGTTAATACATGTATACTGTTTCCTTGAGTTTTTAGAGGATATCCCTTGTTGGGATAAACCCGTACTTTCGGTGATGATTCACTGTGACAGCCAATCGGCTTAGGAAGGGCACATAGTAATATGTACAATGGCAAGTCTAGACATATTCGTCGGAGACATAAGACCGTTAGACAATTGATCATTACGGGTGTCATTTCCATTGATTACGTCAAATCAAATGATAACTTAGCGGATCCTTTAACTAAAGGTGTACCCAAAGATCAAATACTCTGCATGTCTAGGGGAATAGGCTTAAAATCCAAACAATAAGAATCTTTATGGTGGTAACCCAACCTTATTGACTGAAGATCCCAGGAATTTGGTTCAATGGGAAAACTAAACTATAGAGGTTCAGTTTAGCGCTTCACTTGAAGTAAGAGCACTTCAGATTATCATTCTTTAAAATAAAGATAACTCAAAGTCGTTCCCGTGATAGACATTAAGTACTACCTGCATAATGGGTAAAGGATAAGTTTCTGAAACTTTTATTGATTCCTAACACTTGCGAGTGGGGTAGAGCAATATACCTTATAGGAGATCACCTATTTAAGTGCGAAGACAGGCCGTTTCAAATGTACGCACTTAAGAATCCAAGTGTTGTCCATGGCCACAACGGATAAAACAATAAGAAGAAATGAATAAGGAGAGTTATTGTGTTGGTATCATTGTCTTGGTTTACACTAAACACTGACGGTTCAAGACATCGCGTTCACCGCGCAGTAAGTAAATCCGATGATAATCGACTAAGGAAGGTTCAAAGTCGAAATCTACCTTTCCTGATGATTGTTGAGCTTTGGCACCCTGTGTGCACCAATTCTCTTTCAAGAGGGATTGTTGGAAATTTACTAAATGTGGGATTGAGTTTACCCCATCTTTAATGACTTAAATACGTGGGCCCCGCATGTCAAAAATATCATTTCTTCGCACATGCCTAATCTACTACGTGAGTAGATAATGTTAATGCCAAGTATTGTCAAATTTCGTTAAGAAATGAAAGAGATATTGGTACACAAAGTAAGGTGTTTGAGACATAAAAAGATGGAGGGTCTTTGGCAAAAAATAACAAATCTCCCTCATTGGTAAAAGATGGAGAGTTTATGCAATATATAAACTCTAAGTTTGAGCAAGGGTTTGGGACCCCAAGGGGTAACCCATGTGTTTAGAAGGGAGAAGACCTAGGTGAGCTTGGGTTTGGGGCTAAGTCCCACGCGCGCTGCCGCCCTCCCGTCCAGGTTCGGATTTGGGTCGTGGGTTGTGGGTTGTTCCTGAACTTTCTTTTTGGTCCATGAAGTTTAATGGTTCTTGAAGACACCAACAGTCATGACCCCGAATTTTACCTACAAGCGATAGGAAGGGATTCACGATTTTGGAGCAACACAAAGAGGAAAACATAGAGAGATGGGATTCACGATTTTGGAGCAACACAAAGAGGAAAACATAGGAAGGTTGGTCGAAATTTCGATGAGTTCAAAGGTTTTGCTTGTCCTGATTTGAGCAAGGATAGTAGAGTCAATAGCTGTTATTCGTTTGAAAGGGTGGAGGACATGATGAAGAGGGAAAAAAGAAGAGATAGGAACGAAGAAGAAGAAATAGCCTCAACTTGTAACCGGGCACAAAACTACCAAATAAAAAAATGGAAGTATAGGGCTATTTTTGACCCATTTTTTTAATCCATTCTCTGTTTGTTCCAACATGCATTAGCTGCAGGAATTGGATCTATATTAAAGGTATTATACATTTGTGCTAATATTAATAAATAGAATAGTTCCACAATAAATAGAATATTTCCACAATAATTAATTGTACATCTCATATATTAGATAGAATTATATTTCTCTTGTAACTAGGATTGATTAGTTGCCTAATTTGTAGCAAAGTAAATATTTCTGTAACACTATATATATATTGTAAATCATTAATGAATAAAATCAAGGAAGAATATTTTCTGCATGGTATCAGATTCTAGGGAAAGATCCTAAGCCCTAACTTTTCTCTCAATACCGTCGCCCCCCCCCCCCCCCCTTCTTCCTTGCTCCACCGGCCTCTCTTCTCCGCCTGACAGCCATGTCTGACTCGAAATCCAATTTTTACCCAGCCCTTGCTGTCTCTAAGATCAAATCTCATATCTCCATCACTCTTGAGATGGAAAACGTCCATTATGCGACATAGGCGGAACTTTTTAAAATCCATTATCGCTCACACTGGGTTTTCCATCACATAATTTCATCGAAAAAAGGCAAGGAGAAGGTGCCGAAGACCGATGATGAGATGGAATTATGGTTGACCCTTGATGCAACGGTCCTCCAGTTGATCTACGCCACAATCTCGAGTGATTTACTATATATTGTCGCACCCATTTTTTATCACGGTTCGCGACGTAATGGCGTCGATTCCCTGGATTGATAAAGCTGTTGAGGAGTCGCCACCTAATTATTCTACGGTGAATCAGGACACCAAAATATTAACTAAATGCTAAAAATGAACTCCGGTTAATGGTCTGCGAAATTATGAAATTCTAGGTAAGAGTTCTTTATTATCCTAAAGGGAAGTGGTTAGGCACCCTTTAAGAACCGCTAACTTGCGGTTATCCGGTCAAACTCATGTTAATTATTATACTAAAAAACTGCATGTTTTAAAAGTATAAAGTTAATAGGATGTTGCAAGTAGTTAATTAAAAGATTCATTTTGACAACGTAAAAGTTTTTACCTTTATTCTTTTGAAAAGTCTCGCAAAGGTGATTGCGGTTTTGAGAAATAAATTCCCGGTATAAACTCCGAAAAGTAGGCATGACATTGTTTATAAAATACATAAAAAGTATGCATTGTTTATAAAATATATGCAAAGTTGATTTTTGGATAAAAAGCATGCATTTGTATGACATTATTTGTAAAATACATATAAAGTTGGTTCCGGATAAAAGTATGCATTTGTATGACATTATTTATAAAATACATATTTTTTTGCAATTGATAGTAAAGGAGAAAAGTAAATTCTTTATAATGCAAAGAAGTGATTTATATGGGGGTCATTTTAAATCGCAAATCGGATGAAAATAAAACATTTTTTTATGATTAATAATACGAGTAAAAGATGACCAAATTGTTTTGAAAGGTTTTAAGCATGCATGACGAGACTAAAATGAATAAATTAGCGGTGGATTTTCAATTTTAAACTACCCGAGCCTAAAATGAATAAACTAGCGGCGGGTTTCTAATTTGTAAACTACCCTATTATTCCATTTGAAGCCTAATTATTCTAATTGTTCTCGTGACCGCACAAAATTGAATAATTAAATTACAACAGAAAAATAATAAAATGCGGGATTAAGGAATTAAAGCATCGACTAGAGCATATGACGATATCATCTCGCTCTATTTGTTCAGAAGTCTCGAGGCCGGAGAATGCATGGAATATGGATGCAGGTCTTCGTTTGACAATAGTCATGATGAGTCTCATAACGAGACTCTTCGTTGCTGATCCATTTCCTTCTCCGGACAGCGAACCGAGGCGTCGTCTCAAATCGTCGAGTCCGCTCGGAGAAGATGTTTTGGAATTCTGATTTTTGATTTCGGAAGTCTGATTTTTTGATTTGAAATTCTAATTTTTTTGGACCCGATTTCGAAGACCCGAAATAGAAACAGACTCGACCCGACCCAGATTTTTTACCCGACCCGAAAAAAAAACAGACAGAAACAGCCAAAAAATGTAAAAATAGAGATTTCTGAGGATTTAAACTAATATTCAAAGGATTTTGGATTGAAAATTAAGAAACAAATGGTATTTTAATCGAGAATTTTGGGGCGCAAAAACAGTATTTTTTTTTTGATTTTTTTCGGACTCGAGAACATACCTTGATTTTTTTTTTCAATTTGTTCTCGGATTTGGACCAAAAAGACCTTGAAAACCGACCTTGATTTTTGTGATTTTTCTGGACCCCCCTAAACACAACCCAAAGGCTGTATTTATAGCCAACAGTTGAGGGGTTTCAACAGCTTCTTCAAGAAGCTTAGTTTGAAATTCGAATTCAAAAAATAAAAGGGAAGTGAGGGTTTTCTCTGAGATTTTTTGAGAAGGAACATATGATGATAAAGGGGTCTGGATTTTGCCTTTACCCGTTGAGTCCTTGAGGGTTCGTCCTGGAGACCCAACGCCTCATGCATGCTTTTCGATTTGCTGGTCGATTTGTCTTGGGCGAGCTATTCAAAGCTCTGAGATTTTGAAAAAAAGGAAAAGGATTGGGGGTGATGCGAGAGTTCTGAGGTGGAAAGGACGTGGTGGCATGGACGTCAGTGACGACATTTATCTGGTGGATTTTGGAGAGAGGGCCGCCAGATTTTAGGTTGTTATGGTTAGTTTAGTTTTTTAGGTTGATGTTGAGCGATTGGGGGGGGGGGGGGTTAATTGGGTTTGGGTTTGGGTCGATCGATTGGGCCAAGTGGAATGGAGTGTTTGGGGCGAATGGGGGGTTTGGGAATAAAAGGGTTGTTGGGCCAAGAGATTGGGGTGGCCGAATTGGGCTGGTGGGAAATGAAATATTGGTGGAATTAATTAGCCCAATTGGAGTATGAATAAATTGATAACTAATCCAATTCCCTTAATTCCTTTTCCTACTTTAATTAGTAAAAGTATGCTTCTTCGTCCTAATTAATTCCCACAAGTGCATACTTATATAAATTATTATACAAGTTATTTAATATACATATTTAATTTGAGAAAAATAGAATATTCATAAAAGAATGATTAATTTAATAATTGGTGAAATATTATAAGAGAAAATCGATCATCGATACTGACGTCGGATTATTAATTTTTTTTAACTACTTTAATTATAAGAATATAATACCTAGTATTTTCAAAATTATGTGGTAATTGGTAAAATATTCAAAAATACTTTGGAAGATTTTCAAGACTAAGAAGCATAGTGAAATTAACTAAAGATAAAGGGATGGCCAAAATAAGATGTCAAAATATTTCAAATCGCGAATAAATAATCGGAAGAGGGGATAAAATTGGGTGTCAACACATACCCCTCTTTGGCAGGAGGCGATGAAAGAGTTTTCGGCCAAAGGCGTTGACTGATTAGCCAATTTTGTCTTGATCGTCGGGACTTGAATGAAGATTAGGGATGCATGGGTGAAGATAGAATTCTTAGGGATGAGAAATTGTGATATCGGTAAGTTGAGAAGCAAAAGTTAGTGCGGATTCAAGAAATATTGCCCCAGTATCGAGTTATGATGATACTGGTTGCAGATGTGGCAAAAGATTGGGAAAGAGCGGAACGACATTCGAAGTAGGTTGTTGACCAAAATTGTCTCGGTTCGCCGTGAGAGATAGTTTCACGTTGTGCTGAAGCTTCTGCCGATTCAAACTTCTGCGGACTAAAGCTATGATAAAAATTAGTGCATATCTGCTGAATAAAATGGCTAAATGAGAATATGACCCTGTGAATTGAAATGGCGTCGTTGCATAGACGTGATGAGATGATGGCGTTGCATGGGTGTAATGAAATGACGTCGTTGTATAGACGTAATACAGATGACGTCATTGTATAGACGTAATGAGATGACGATGTTGCATAGGCGTAATGAGATAACGTTGTTGCATAGGCGTTATGCGGGATGACATCGTTGCTTAGACGTTTATGCAGTAAGACGTCGTTGCTTAGACGTTTATGCAGTATGACGTCGTTGCTTAGACGTTATGCAGGATGACGTCGTTACTTAGACGTTATGCTGGATGACGTCGTTGCTTGGATGTTATGCATGATGATGTTGTTACTTAGACGTTTATGTAGTATGACGTCGTTGTATAGACGTAATAAAATGACGTCGTTGTATAGACGTAATGCAGATGACGTCGCTGCATAGGTATACGGAAATGACGTTGTTGCATAGGCATACGAAAATGATGTCGTTGCATAGATGTAATGAAATGACGACGTTGCATAGGCGTAATGAATGCAGGATGATGTCGTTGCTTAGACGTTTATGCAGTATGACGTCATTGTATAGACGTAATGAAATGACGTCGTTGTATAGACGTAATGAAATGACGTCGTTGTATAGACGTAATGAAATGACGTCGTTGTATAGACGTAATGAAATGGCGTCGTTGTATAGACATAATAAAATGACGTCGTTGCATACACGTAATGCAGATGGTGTCGTTGCATAGGCGTAATAAAATGACATCGTTGTATAGACGTAATGCAAAATGTCGTCATTTTATAGACGAAATGAAATGACGTCATTGTATAAACATAATGCAGATGACATCGTTGCCTAGGCGTAATGAAATGACGTCGTTGTATAGACGAAATGAAATGACATCGTTGTATAGACGTAATGAAAGGATGTCATTGTATAAACGTAATGTATATGATGTCAATGCGTAGACGTAATGAGATGACGTCGTTGCATAGGCGTAATGAAATGACGTCGTTGTATGGACGTAATACATATGACGTCGTTGCATAGACGTAATGCAGCGTGACCCTGAGGCCGAAATGTTATGTTGAAGTTCTTGCAAGCTCAATCTGGATGAAAAACCAATGCATGGAAATAGGCGATGTAAACATTGAATAGATGAGGATGAGAATGTGACTCTGTGAGTCGAAATACCGTCTTTGCATGGACATAATGCGGTTGGGATCATGTAGGTCAAGACGATGTATTTGTACAGACGCAAAACAGGAACGTGATCCTTGTGGTGAGCTGCAATGCGGTAGTTCTTTGCGAATTTGAACATAAATGTTGTGGCTTCCCTGCCTCTTTCAACCTGAAAGACCTGTACTCAAAGAAAATTTGTGAGTTTGGGGAGGGGCGGTTGATTTGCGTTGATTTTGCAGCTTTGGCTCTTGATACTTGCACGTCCCACTGGTTTGGACCTGTAACCCCAGTCTGGTTTCCAGTCTTGGCTAGCCGTTACTGAAAATATTTGTTGAAAATAATTTGTTTATAAGAAAGTATGCATATCAATAAGAATTTCTGTCGAACTCTAATGAAAATATTTGTTAAAACAATTTGTTTATAAGAAGGCATACATATTAATAAGAATTACTGTCGAACTCTCGAATAGTGACATGCAGTGAAACAAAGCAAACGTCTTATCCAAAGTTCTCCTTCTGACTGAAGACTTAGTCAGCCAACACTTTTCCATGTCTATCGGCGTCTTCTTGCAGTGAACCATTGAAATTTGTCTCAGTTTGTAGTATGTGAGGATGCTGAACTTTCAACTAGACCAAGATCGAGTCTCGTATGGGTTGTTTGCCTGTCCTATCAAGGTGATCATATGGGTGTATTTCGCTACATATAAGATAAGGGGGGAAATTTTAATGGTGTGACCGAAGCCGATATAGACCGCCTACGTATTCCAACAAGGGAATCAGGTCATAACGTAGTTCGTTACAAGTAAAAGAGCATTGTAAGGTTTTCTAAAAATGGGACCGAAATCGATGTGGCCGCCTACGTATCCCGCCGAGGGATCTGGATTTGGATATGATTTCTATGGACCCGATGGATCTGGATCCAGGTATGAAAAATGGATCTGGATCTGGATCTAGTAGGATCCGATCCAGATCCGATTCGTTGCCATCCCTAGATCCTTATTATACTTTTTGTAGGGGTGATTGATATGCTAACCCTTTGTTAGGGAGAATATTAAGGAGGTAGGTAGCAAAATTTGTAACGCATGATGCCAAAAAGAAGGAGGTAGTGAAGCATGGGCTAACAAGGTTCGGATAATATTATTAATGGTACAAATTTTTCTTTCGGTCTTCCCATTCCGTGAGAATGTATGAGGACAGGAAAACCGAAAAGATATGCCATGAGTGTCACAAAATTTCTGAAATGGCCCATTATCATATTTCCTACCATTATCACATTGAATGTTTTTAATTTCCCGTTCAAATTGGGTACGGATGAAAGCTCTAAATTTTAAGAATGTGAAAAAACTTGAGACTTTTTAGACAAATAAAAAGTCCACAAAAAATTAGAATAAGCATAAAAATAAAACATAATAATGATGGCACACAGAACTCAAAACGGGAAATGTCCATAAATCACTATGAATAATGTCAAAAGACATCAACGTACTAGAAGTAGAGGCTACAAACGGTAATCTAACATGATTCCATAGAGGACAAGAAGGACAAATATGAGTACTACGCGTACTCTTACAATCAATAAAATTATTATTTTGCAAAGAAGAAATAATAGAAGACCCCGGATGACTCAAACGTGCATGCCACAAAGAAGGAGCAAGAGTGGCAAACGTTGAAGGTGTGGCTTGACTCGTGGAAATGGTGGTGGTGATTTGATAAAGCTCTCCCCTACTATTACATCTCATTAGAGTATCCTCGTCTTGAAATCCTTCACAGAAAATCCAAAAGGGTCAAAATTAACAGAGACCCAATTATCAATTATGAATTTTCGGACATACACCAAATTTTTAATTAAGTGATGGGCATGAAGAATATTTTTTAAGACAAGAGGTAGATGCGGGGGAGACAAATTTACGTGACTATAACCACGAATTGGAATCGATTGACCATTACCAACAATTATACCACGATTATTGCGCAAATTGAAATAAGATGAGAGATTACCTGGTGCGGATGTCATATGAGAAGTGGCACCGGTGTCTATTTACCAATTTGTGTTCGAATGATTTAATCCAAGTGTGCATCGCAGCCTCGATATCCGTGGGCGTCGGTACTACAGCTGGGCCCGCAGTAGTGATGGCCTGCTGATGTCGAGGTCCAAGCGAGCCGACCATCGCCTTGGTCCGGGCCACCTCGGAAATTGGCCCGGTTCTTGCGGAGTTGACGAGACGAAAGGGGAGTTGGGCCACTGGCCACAGGCCCAACCCCACTGCCAGTTGGCCCAAGGCTGGCGCCAATGGTTCTGCGGCCTAGCTGGCCCACTGCCACCACATCCGCCACTACTCCGACCCCTGCCATCGTCGTGTGTTTTACCTCCATTTTTTCGAGTTTGTCCCTTTTTACCGCCACCGTTGTTACGATTTTGGCTAGAATTATCCGTGAATGAGTGAGGGTCGTCTGGCATGGCCATCATCATGACCGAATGTGTTCCGATAGCTGCCTTTTTAGCCAAGCCAACCTCTTTTAGTGTGAGCATGGAAAGGGCCTGATAGAATGGTGGTACTGGGTTACTTTGACGAAGAAGCGTCCCAACGCCATTATAGGCCTTGGATAGGCATGCAACCATTTGAAGAACAAGACGATCATTGGTGATGGGCGCACCAATGTTTTTAAGTTGATCCGCCAATTCCTTCAGCCTTTTACAATAGGCCGAAACATTCGGAAAATCTTCCATGTTGACATGGGAAAATTCATGCTCAAGAGTGACAACACGTGAATTCTTGTTATCTTGAAATATATCACGCACCCTATTTCAAGTTTCCATCTCCGTGGCGTCTGATACAATAATCGTCTGTAGGAGGTCCGTAGAGATAGTTAGTGGAATAAATTCACTAGAGAATGATAGCATCAAGAGTCATTCATACCACAGGGTCATCCTCGGGGTAGGCAGATTCTCCTTGCCTATTGTCGGGATGATGTGATGAAGGACTTGATGCGAGCGTGTGTGAACTTTAAATAATTCCGCCCACGTCGCGTATTGGACGTTTTTCCATCTCAAGAACAATAGAGATGTTGTTCTTGATGTTGGAGACTGTAAGGGCAGGATGAAACGTGTTCTTTGAGGTAGACATACTGAAAGAACAAGAGGAGAATTTAGGGATTTGGAAGAAATTTTGGGAAGAAAAGAAGAAAGCTGGCCATTGGCCAAGGCACAGTTTCCGAGAGGGCTGCGGAATGCGGGGAGAAGGAAAATATTTGCCCTAGACTTCTGATACCATGAAAGAGAATAATCCCTTAATTATTTTCATTAATGAAGAGGTCTATATATACGATTTACAATCTTTAAATATGAAAAATCATATTCCTACTATACTACTAATATCATAATTATACTTTTTCAAGAATCCTACAAATTATGGTAAGTAACCTAAATTTATTGGTTTGGTATACCGCGTATATACACGGGTTCCGTCAGTACCGTAAGTGAAGAAGACAAAGTAAATATCTTGAAAACGGATACACTTTTTTATTCTTATTTGAGTATCAATAGTTAATAGAATATGAAAATTGATATCGAAATATTTGTTAAACGAATAAAGCATATTAGTAACTAAGGGTGCATATGTCAAGTTTAAATTTTTTACATTTATGATTGGAAAAAAAAGAATTATTACAGAATATTCAAAATAAAAGTGATAAGTGTAATATCGTAATCATAAAGAAGGTTAGTGTAACAAAGTGAAACTTGAGGGGTGGTCTTTAAAGTTATCTCTAAAATAAAATCATTGAAGAATAATTTTCAAAAGAAAACTCAAATTTAACTGTATGATACATATAGCTGAAGATGGGTACAAGGGAACTTAGGCCAAAAGATGATCCGAAATAGCATTCTTTATTTTAGCAACTTGGTTGAGTATTTTTGGTTAAACATTTCAGAAGAAAATAAATATCAAGTGCCTTTTCAGAAAAGTCAAGTCTGTTTTTCAAAGAAACAAATCTTAGCAAAAATCTAAGGCATTAGAAATACATGTTTATATTTTCAACACGTTATTGCCGTCATACTTAATTAAGTTCCGTCATTTTCTCGATATTCTATTAAGACTCAAAATGTATTTTTTAGAGAAATTCATTTTTTTGCTGAATCAGAAATTTGTTTGATTACTTAAATCTAGAAGGAATCATATCATATACTTAGTAAAGACATATAGTTGGGAACATAAATTCCTTTAGACGGTAAGACGGTACCAATATATTTTCAGTTGGTCCCATTGGACCTCGGTATATTACAATTTGGTTTGCTGAAGCAATTACAACAATCTTCTCTTTTTTGTTGTCAACTCCAATGAGAGAAAGGATAGGTTGAAAAAACACAACAATTAATACAATCTTAGTAGTAGTAATTAATTTGAATGCTCTACTACAAAACAAGATGTTAAGAGATAAGATTACAAGGGATAGTGGATAAACTCATAAGGATTAGGGATAAGACAAATGGTTAAGAATGAATCTTAAGTGTAATTCAACCCCAAAAGCTAGCTTGTAGGGTGAGGATTGTTCATGTTCATATAAGGAGTTCATGTTCTCATTCTATATCCGATGTGAGACACTTAACACAAATGACAAGAATATGTCCTCCAAATTCATCATTTCAGACTACTCCTAAATCCTAATTAAGATCATGTTTGACTTCAATTTATTCGAGTTCTATTTTTAAAATTGTTGTTATACTTCTTTTTCATATTTTTTGGTTTGAGCCTTTCAGGTCAAAATTATATGTATTTGAGATGTCATCAATAAGATCTGTGTTAGTCATATCATGTTATCGTGTTGTGTTGCGTTGTTATAAGTTAACATATCTTGAGATATAAGGAATTTATAGTGCGCCGATACACAAAAGTTAAATACGCATATACATCTACTGTAGCTCCAATTGAGGCACATATGCTTGATGCATGCACCAAAGAAAGAGGTATCTAAACTGTGTAAATCTATCTAATCATCTCATGTTTAAGTATTGTAATAATTGATCTTAGTAATTTACGGTGCTCCCTTTTTTTCCGTTGCAGAAAAGAGATCCCCCTCTCTCGCTTTTAAAAATGATGAATATGAAGTCCGGGAGGCTGCAGGTACTATGGATCCTCTGACACCCAATCGGGTTGCTTTCCCAGGTCTCGCTGGTATTGCATGTAGGTCGTGATGTGCCTTGAGATGGTCGTCTCCTGTCCCCCTTCCAGTGGGGAACTTTCTTCGGAATTATCTGAAAGGGTCGATCCTCCCATCCCTCTTTGTTTTAGCAACTTATCCTAAGGTCTCCTCGCCAAGAGCTCCCCGGCGACGACAGAGGAAGCAACCCGTCGTAATTCTCCTTGGTTGGAGGCTTCTCATTAATGCAATACATATAGGTGTTTACAATTACAAAATCTAATTGGAGAAAGATCTCTACTTTACATAATTACATTAGGATAATAATTACAGAATATATGGAGAATATTTATTATTCTCTATCACACCCCCTCAATTGGAGTAAGAGGAAGCCGAACGCTCAGAATGGATCTGAAGACAAGGAATAGCTGCCAAGGAAGTCCCTTAGTAAATATATTTGCTTACTGATAGGAAGAAGGAACATGTAACACCCGAACATGGCTCATGGCAAACTTCTCACGAACAAAATGAATATTCATCTAAATATGTTTGGTTCGCTGATGCTGAACCGAGTTATGAGACAAGTAAACAGTAGATATGTTATTACAGTAGACAAGAGATGCCTTACGTAAGGGACAATGAAGCTCTAGAGAAAGATTTATGAGCCAACAGATCTCAGCAACAATGTTCGTAACGCCTATATATTCTGCTTCTGCAGCACTCGAACGGGAAAGTGTGGTTTGCCGTTTGACAGACCACGATATGAGATTATCACCCAAAAATACACAGTAGCCGGAAGTAGATCGACGTGTGTCTGGACAGTCTCCCCAATCGGCGTCCGTATAAGATATCAACTTGGTCGGTGCAGATGCATAAAGATGTAATTCGTAGTCAAGAGTACCCTTAACGTACCAAATGATACGTTTAAGAGTGGTAAAGTGAGGCTCCCTGGGAGCATGCATGAACAAATACACCTGCTGAACGGCATATGCAATATCGGGCCTAGTGAAGGTAAGATACTGAAGTGCACCAACAAAACTCCTATAGAGAGAAGGATCGAGCACCGGATCCCCACCATTGGTACTGAGTTTCTACTTTTAGTCGACTGGAGTGGGCATGATCTTGCAGTATCTTGCAGTTTGCCATTTTAGCCTTGTAACAATTTCTTTGGCATACTTACACTGACACAGAAACATTACATTTTCGGTTTTGGTCACTAAAATCCCCAAAAAATAACTCAACTTACCCAAGTTTGTCATAACAAATTCAGATTTAAGCAGAGTAATGATCTTGTGTTTCAGCACATCAGATGAGGCAGTCAGAACAATATCATCCACATAGAGCAAAAGGTATGCAACGTCATTACCTCGATGTAAAATAAAAAGTGAATTATAACTTTTGTTGCATACGAACCTGATCTACATGATGTAAGTGGCAAAGCGCTCATACCAAGCCGCATGGGCTTATTTCAAGTAATATAGTGATTTTCAAATATGGTAGACATACTGAGGAGCCTCGGGATGCACAAAACTAGGTTGTTGATGCATATAGACGGTTTCTTTCAAATCCCTATGTAAGAACGCATTTTTCACATCAAGTTGATGAATCGGCCAGTTCTTTCCCATAGCTATGCTCAAAACAGTGCGAATGGTGGTTGGTGTGACCACTGGACTGGATGTCTCACCAAAATCAACTCCCTCTTATTGCCCCATGCTATAAGTCTCGCCTTATGGCGTTCAAGCTCACTACCATCCCTGAATTTGTAGATATATAGCCACATGCAATGAATCACATTCACCTCATCTAGTCTCGGAACAAGATCCTAAGTGCGTTGTGTAGTGAGCACATTAAATTCCTCACGCATAGCCGCATTCCAATTCGGGTTAAGCTTGACTAATTTTGGGTTTTTAGGTATAGGTGAGATAGTTTGAGTGGATAGATTAAAGTGGACTTTCGGTTTGAAAATTTCGTGCTGGGCAAGGATTTTCCATATGGTGGGTCAGAAGCGGGACTGATTGGGTCACGAGTAGTGGGGTGGGGCAGTAGGGTCAGTGACATGGGATGGGGCAGTGACGGGGGTTGGGGCAGTGACGGGTGGTGAGCACGGTGATGGAGGCTGGGGCAGTGATGGGATGGGATGGGTTCCATGATGTATTGCATTTCTAATGTGGGGGGGAAGTGTCTGGATCATCAACGAAGTTGTAATCAGTGACTTGAAAGTTTTGGACGTTTGCAAATGGGAAAACTTTCTCCTCGAATGTGACATGGCGGATGACTAGGATTTTATTTATGGATAAATCATAGCATAAGTACCCCCTATGGTTTGACGAGAAACCTAAAAAAAATAGAACGGGTAGTTCTAGGTGCTAATTTGTGAGAGGCCGTGGAGGCGAGATTGGGGTAGTATAGACAATCAAAAATCTGAAGGTGATCATAAGAGGGGATTCGACGGAAGAGAATTTTGGTTGGGGTTTTATTTTGAAGAGTTCGTGTTGGTAATATATTATGGAGGTATGCCACCATGTGTCAGGCGTATGCCCAAAAAGAAGGGGGGTTGAAGCATGGAAGAGCATAATGCGGATATTATTGTTGATGGTGCGTAGGATTCTTTCGGCTTTACCATTTTGAGGTGAGGTATGGGGGCAAGAAAATCGAAACACCATGTCATAGTCCGCACAAAATTTGTGAAAGGGAAAGTTGTCAAACACATGGTCGTTATCACATTGAAACATTTTGATGGTTTTTTCAAATTGGGTTTTAACATATGCTTGAAATTCAAGAAAAAATGTGTAGACTTGAGACTTATATTTTAGAGGATACACCCAAAGAAAGTGAGAGAAATCATCCAAGAGCACCAAATAATATTTGTGACCTAGTTTGCTAGTAATGGAAGATGTCCATAAATCGGCATGAATAATTGAAAAGGGAGAAAATGTTACACTTAATGAAGGTTGAAAAGGAAGTCTAACATATTTTCCTAAAGGACAAGAGTAGCAAGCAGGGGTAAATTTCCCGTTATTTACATTGTATAAAATTCTGACTTCAAAGAAAATTAAAAACTAGTGCTCCCGGGTGCCCAAGTCTACTGTGCCAAGTGGATGGAGAGATTGCAGCTATAGAGATTAGTGGATTGACACTTGCAGCGGAAGTGGATGAGAAAGGATTTAGGTCCCCTACACTATTGCATCTCATAAGAGTTGTCCCCGTATGTAGGTCCTTCACAAAAAAACCAAAAGGGTCAAACTCAATGGCTACAGAATTTTCAATAGCAAACTTCCTAACAGAGATTTTGTTTTTAATGATGTTATGAGCATATAGGACATTTTTTAGGGTAAAGATAGGGTGATGCGGATTTGTTTGAGTGGTGTCGTAGCCTTGAATTGGAATGCGATTGCTATTGTCGACCATAATAAATTGAGGATTGTTCAAATTAAATAGGTGAAGGAGATTACTAGTCGCGAGTGAGGTGGGATATGACACATGTATACATGTATCATGCGTGTCAGACTGCTGGAGGTTCATAGTGTTGTAGTCCTGGGTCAATTCGATTGGAGTGAGTAGGCCGGAAGGTTGCTGCTATTGTGGAGCCTGCTGTGTTAGCCCGGTGGAATTAGATCATCCTCCGCAGCCATTTCCTCTTCTGCCACGCCCATTGCCGCGGCCACGTCCCCTACTGTCGCCTCAGCTACCCCGGTGGGGTGGGTGGTCCATGTGTGACGATGGTCCCGAGGGCAGAGTGGTGGTCAGCAGTTCGTTGACTGCCAATGCTTGTGGATTAAGCTCATCTTATTTGGATCATCAGTTTCCTCCAATAACAATTGTGGCTGGGCTTTGTTGAAGCTAGGGAGGGGATCGACCTATTGGATCATCGTGGCAAGTGTATCGTACTCATCTTTCGATAAACTAGTAATGAGTTGCGAAACCATCTTTATTTCGGAAATCGGATTTCCAACATTAGACAATTGATAGGCCACTAGTTTGAGTTGTTTACAATAGTCTGACATGTTAGCAAAATTTTCAAGACGAGTGTTGTTAAATTGTTCCTCCAGATACACGGCACGTGTATGTTTATTGTCCTAAAAGATTTCCTCTAGCCTTGTCCATAGTTCATGAGCCGAAGCACCTATCTTCATGATAGTATAAAGTAAGTCCTTAGATATGGTGTCATACATCCATTGTTTGATGATTGCGTCGAGCCTTTTCCACGTCGAGTTGTTGACGTTGGGTGGACGGGGGTAGGTGGCATCAATGTGATCAAGCACGTTGTATACGCATGCATGAATTTGAAATAGTTCAACCCACGATGAGTATTGTCCATCCTCTTGATCAAGAACCAAAAGGATAACATTTTTTATATTCGTCACGGCAAAAGCCGGATGAAAGGTGTTAGGAGATGAGGGGGGGGGGGGGAGGATGTGTGACGTCGTGGGTGGATGGGGAGGAATCAGGAGAAGCCATGGGGGGGGGAGGCTGTCGTCTTTTGTGAAGGGAACTGAATTGCCACTCAAGAGACCAAAAAAGAAAAATAGAAATCTGTTGAGATGGAAGTAGCCGACAACAGCAATGGCTGCACCAACAATGAGAAGTCGAAGCACTTGTTGTGCGGCTGTGTAGCCGCTGAAAGTAGGGAAAATTTTAGAGGAGAGAAATTTTAGGGTTTGACTTCTGATACCATGTAGAATAGTGTAATTCTCTTTGGTTGAAGGTTTCTTATATATATATATATATATATATATATATATATATATATATATATTACAAAACCTAATTGGAGAAGAATCTCTACTTTACATAATTATACTAGAACAATAATTACAGAATATATGGAGATTATCTATCATTTACCATTCAAACATTAAATAATTCACATAATCTAAAGTACAGTGAATTCTTTTCCTATTTAGGTCTTATTCCTTCCTCTCTTTATTTTTTTTCTTTCCATGTTATAACCTCTCTTATCAGCCGTCGATTATTATCCACATGTCACGATCCCATTCATCTACTTTATCTATAAATATTTAACCCCCCTCCTCCTCCTCCTTGAACATAACATTTTTTTGTGTCTCACCACACACTACTTCTTTTCTAACTCTGGAGAATGCTTTTCAATTTGTCTTTCTTAAATATACTAGATATGTCTATGCAATATATATGTATATATATATAGACACACGCATATCAAATGTAGATAGACATACATCAATTTTTATCAACATAAATGTATTATTTATATAGATTTCACTAAATTTCTTGTGCCTTCCTCCTAACGACTTTCATTTTGTTACGCCTTCTTTAATTTCTTGGTGAACCTCGGAAAAACTTTACGAACGAACTGGTCGGTGACTGGTTCCATGGCGAAGTTTTTTACCCTACTTGCATCAAGGTAAATGGAGATTGTTGTAATTTTTTAATATTTTCATATCGATCTAGTATAATATCTGACGATAGAGGTTTGGATTTCCTTCGGCATACGTCATTCGTACAATCTGATTTCATAAGTTTGAATTTTTTATGTGTGTATTTAATGCAGACCCAATTTTTGTTGGACCACAATTAATATTATCACAAATGTACACTACCACTAATGTTGAATTGCATAAATCCAATTCCTGCAGTTAAGACATGTAATGAAATTTGTTTTGTAAGATTAGAACAAACAGGTGATGGATCTGTCAAAAATTGTGATGAACCGAGCAACACTGCAACTTCCCTAAGCATAAGGGCATTCTTGAAGCAAATGAACTTTGATGTTTCAATAAAGTCAAAGCATTTGAGATTAGCGGCATCAATTTCAAAAATGTCAGAGTCTGTGCACCAACACAACCTCAATCATTCAAGCAAGGGCTCTTAGAGATTAGATCGGTAAATATGATGAACCAAACATGACTGATGAAGATCAATATTAATAAGCTTCTCAAACCCTTTGAAACCGGGTGGAGGGTGGAACAAGCATAGATCAACTTTCAGGTGCCTTAGTTACTGGAATGTGAAAAGCTGAGAAGGTAATGATATTCGTTGTCTAAGCATATTTGAAGAGCGAATTCCTGGACATTTTTCTTTAGCAAGAAGTGTATGCCAAGTGTATACCAATATTAATCATTGGATACACTTTTTGTTAAAGAAAATTTCTAGGAATTCACCCTTCTCATATGCTCAGGTGACGAATATTATTTACCTTTTCAGCTTCTCACATTCCAGCAACTAAGGCATCTGGAAGTTGATTTAGGCTTGTTCCACGTTCTACCCGGTTCCAAATGGTTTGAGAAGCTCACTAATCTTGATCTGTATCATGTCATTTTTCCGTCAATATTTAAGGATCTCATCTCTAAAAATCCTTTACTTGAACGATTGACTTTGGTGCACAGACTTTGACATTCTTTAAATTGATGTCGTTAACCTCAAATGATTTGCCTTTATTGGAGTATCAAAGTCCATTTTCTTCAAGAATACCCCCTATGCTTAGAAAAGTTGCAGTGTTGCTCGATTCATGATGAGTTTTGACCGATCCATCATATGTTTGTTCTAGTCTTAAAAAGTTTTTTCATTATATGTCTTAACTGTAGGAATTGGATCTATATGATTCAACATTAGTAGTATTGTACATTTGTATGATAATATTAATTGTACTCCGACAAAAGTTGATCTATATTAAATACACATATAAAAAGTTCAAACTTATGATGAATCGAGGAATTAGTTCTATGTCATTCAACATTAGTGGTATGGCAAGGGATTCGGAGAGCATCACTTGACTGGCATGGGCTATGGCACATTACAGAGAAAGGAATTTCAATGCTATATGTATCGAATGGCTTTGGCTGGAAGCATCTATTATATTAGGCAAGAGAGGAACAACAGGATCTTTCAAGGAAGGAGAAGGATTGTGCATACACTGATTAGAACTATTGTGTAAAAAGTACATCCAAATGGCCTAGGTTCTCTAGGAGGCTACAGGAGCTAAATTACTACCCAGATGGCTAAGTAGAGTTGTAGGATCTAGAAGTTTAGGATGTTTGCTGAGTTTGTTAAGGCTGAGACTTTGTCCAGATCTGCCAGTTTTTTTTACCCTTTGCGCTTTGTGAATATTACTTGATAAATAAAATCATTTATACTTATCAAAAAAATTAATTGGATGCTTTAATTTTTTATAAGATTTTTAATTATTGAAATGAGCTACTAGTTCCAATTAGCGCAAAATTTCAAAATCACTTTACGAGTCTTTCAAATTATTATTCAAAAGACAAAGAAAAGAGGTGGAAAGTACAAATAAAGTATTGAACTTGTCAACTTGAATTGAAGCATTGGTGGCATATTGGTTTTTAACTTCATTTAGTAATAGGTAAAGTACGTTAAACACTCTTTTGAAATGATGAATATCAGGAACAAAATGACGGTTAAAAACGTTAAAAAAGAGGAATATCTCAAAGATTAAATCCAGATAAATATATTAAATAGGCACTTTTGAAAAATTAGACCTAACGCAAGTTGTTAAAACAATTGAAGAAACTATCACTATAGATCGCGATCATGCTACATTTAAATTATTAAATGATAGTGATTTTGCTCCTTATAGGGAAACCCATCGTTTTATGCACATTGGGTTAGTTCAAGTAGCGTTTAAGCCACTGACTTTAAGAGGCTTACCAGAGAGATTTGTAGCAGCTCTAAGAGATGGTAGAAATCGTAACCGGAAGAAGTCCCTTATAGGAACGGTGCAAACCAATTTGGCATATGGTCCTGTTTATTTTAATACATATCCTAACTTGCAGATATCCTTGCAAGATGAGAACTCGTTAAATGCTTTAATACTTAGCATTAAATTACATGAATACGATTATATGCCTGGTAGAGAAGTTATATGTATCTGTTATATAATTTATTTCAAACCATTATACACTATGAATCCTATGTGTAAACTGATGGATTTTAAAAATGAAATAATATTAATAGAAATAAATTTTGATAAATCCAAAATAACTACCAGAAGACCTATAAAGTGGGATGAAATTGATTCCCCACTGAATGGGTAATTGAGGGGGCAACTGCACCTCAAAATGATTTTAATACTGATATTACTCATATTGAGAAAACACCATATGGTACTGGTAAGTTAAAGTTTTTTGAAGCAAACTACTTGACTGACAAAATTGAGTGACATAGTCTTAGCTCTAGATCTTATAGATCTAATTTTCGTTCTTATATTGATCCAACTGATTATTTGGTGAGATCTCCTTCAAGAGCCTCCACTTCTGAAATTAGGGAAGTTGCTATTAATGATAACAAAGTTGATAAGATTATAATTGGTAAAGATACTATCGCCAATGTTGTTAAAGAATACCCGGATATAACCGAGTCAAATATGGATTATCTATCTGTTTAATGGATCAAAATAAAAAAATTGATTTTAGCCAGGGATCACCCGCAAGAAAAAAAGCAATGATGATTTCTTTAAACCCAGATGCGAACCATTTAAAAAATGATTTTTTGAAACTTTTGACAAAAAAGAAAGAACATTTCTCTAAGAAGAATTTTATAAAGATATTTATGAAGCTAATAAGATTATATCTTTTGTCCCTTGGTTTATGACCAAATACGTAGCAGATTATATTTCTGTTCTAGAAAGAGAATATAAACTTTCAAACCGGGAAATTATTAATACACTTTTACCTCCCCAACAACCTTTCCAAATTGAAAAAGATAATAAGATCCTTAATTTTACGGCTTTTTAAAAAAAAAATGAAAATGATACTGCTTTAGTTACAACATCGCATATTAATATTATGCTAAAACAGAATAATTATACAAATGTTCATCTGAATATATTAGGTGAACAAATTGTTCTTTTACATGATAGAGTAGAAAAAATGACTTCTGAAATCAGAAAATTGCACCCTTCTACTGCTCCTCATACGACTATAGTCACTCCTAATGTGCAGCCTCCCCCTGAAATCAAAGAATTCAAGTTAAGAGGTTATACAGAACTTGAACAATTACTTGATGAGAAGTTTAAGGGATTAAAAATTAGTCCTTTAACATGAGAAAAAAGGGATTATGATTTCGACCTGTCTGGAGATGATTACAGACAAAAGTTTCCGATGAGGTCAATAAACTGGCTAATTACTCTAATAGATTTGCTAGGAAACATGTTCAAACGAGGTACTATTATCCTAGACCCACCCCTCAGGGCTTACTGTTTGAGGAACAAGATATTGTTGATAACAATAGTTACAGTGGGACATGCATTTGTAAATGGAATATAGACGGTTATATCGAGAGACAATGCTATAATACTATACATAGGATGCTTATGTACTGCACTATATCCAAGGCTAATAAGAATAATGAATCATTATAAAGTCTAAGAATCCAAAAATGCTTGTAAAAGAGATCAAGAAGGAAACACGAGTTTAAGACTCGGAAAAACTTTATAAAGTCTAAGAATCCAAAAGTCTGTTGGAAATGTGGAAGGACATGACATTATTATAAGGATTGTAAGGTTAAGAAAAAAATCAAGGCCCTTAACATAGATGATGATATTAAAGAATAATTATACAAATTGTTGCTAAATTTTGAACCTGAAGATTCAGGTTTAAAGAAAGGTAATACAACTGATTCTTCGGAGGATAATATTCGCTAACTGAATAAGGAATATTATGTCCTCAGAATCAGAAGAGGGTTGCATGCCATGTCAATTAGGACAACTATGTTCTAGTAATATAAACAAATATAATGATGAGTTCTATAACACATTCTCCCAATTTAAGGATATGAATGTTAATGTCCTTGAAGGAAATCACCTCGTAGAGCTTTTAAACGTTATAAAAGATCCAGAAATGAGATCTAAAATCATATATCAAATTCCGAAAAAAGCAGAAAGTTCACGAGGGAAGAAAATTATGAAAAAATCAGGTGCATATACCATGTCAGAACTGAAGAAAATGATGCAGCATAATAAGGGGGTGACAATTCCTAGTACTTCCAGGGATTTGGAAAAAGAGATTGCAGAATTGAAAAGAGGTAATACTTTAAGATATTACAGAATTTCTAGTCTCGAAGGAAAAGGTAAACAACCTATCATAGATGATGTTGATAATCTCAACTGGGAAGATATCAACACTACAAATACAGAAACAGGTGATACATTGGATTTTTTACAAGCCCTTGAGGTAATTACTTCTCAAAAATTTATGTGAAAAATACCCTTTTAATAGATTACATTTTTAAGAAAGAATTTATAGCTCTTATTGATAGTGGGGCGGATGTAAATTGTATACAGGAAGGAATTATCCCTTCTAAATATTTCCATAAAACTACCAATAGTGTAAGATCTGCTAATGGACAGAAACTCCAAATAGCTTTTAAATTGCCAAAAGCTTACATTTGTCAAAACAAAGTATGTATACCAGATAGTTTTATCCTAGTAAAAGATATTTCAAGCCAAATTATATTAGGCACCCCATTTATTAATAAAATATTTTCTATCTCAAGAATTGATGCAAATGACATCATCGGGACTTTTGATAAAAGAGAAGTGGTTTTTCAATTTATATCTGAACCATTTTCTAGAGTCTTAAACCAAATAAAAGATTGTTTGAAATATAAACATCAACATATCAACTTTCTTAAACAAAAAATTTATATTCTTAATATAGAAGAACTTTTGCAAAAATCAAAGTTACAACAAAAAATTGATTTTATAAAAACTCTGTTTTCATTACAAATATGTAGTGACCACCCAAATGCTTTCTGGGATAGAAAAAAAATATATTGTTACTCTCCCATAGATTTTCAATGAAAATGATATTCCTACTAAAGCTCGGCCATGCCAAATGAATTCCGAATACTTGAAATTATGCAAAACTGAAATTTCTACTCTTTTGCAAAAAGGTTTAATAAGATCTTCAAAGTTACCATGGTCCTGCACTGATTTTTATGTTAATAAACATGCTGAACAAGAAAGGGGAGTACCTAGACTTGTCATAAATTACAAACCCCTTAACAAGGTTCTAAAATGAATTAGAAGCTCTATTCCCCATAAAAAGGATTTATTAGATAGACTTAATAATGCTATCATATTTTTGAAATATGATTTAAAATCTGGTTATTAACATATTCAAATCTCTAAAGCAGACAAATATAAGACTGCTTTTAATGTTCCAATGGGCCAATTCGAATGGAATATAATGCCATTTGGATTGAAAAATGCTCCCTCAGAATTTCAAAAAATCATGAATGATATGTTCCCCTATAGTAATTTTACTATTGTATACATAGATGATATTCTAGTATTTTATGAAAGTATAGAAAATCATTTTAAGCATCTTAATATTTTCAGAACTATTATTATTCAAAACGGTTTAGTTATATCCAAACAAAAAATGGCACTCTTTCAAACTAAAGTTAGATGTTTAGGTTATAACATTGAAAAAGGGAAAATCATCCCCATCAATAGAAGTATTGAATTTACATCCAAATTCCCAGATATCATTACTGATAGAACTCAACTACAAAGGTTTTTAGGAAGTTTAAATTATATATCTCCTTTTATAAAGGATTTAACCAAAGATACATATATTTTATATGATAGACTAAAAAAGATTCCCAAACCATGGACAGACGATCATACTCAGGCTGTCAAGAGAATTAAAGGAAAGGTTCATAACCTTCCATGTCTCACTTTAGCCAATCATACATGGCAGAAAATTATAGAAACAGACGCTTCAGAAATTAGTTATGGAGACATTTTGAAACAATACTCTCCAGTTGATAAACATGAGTATCTTGTACAATTCTATTATGGCAAATGGAATACTAGTCAGAAGATTTACTCCACAGTGGAAAAAGAAATACTTGTCATTGTCAAAAGTGTTCTTAAATTCCAATGTGATTTATATAATCAAAAGTTTTTGATAAAAACTGATTGCCAATCGGCCAGATATATGTTTAATAAAGATTGCAAACATGATGTTTCTAAATAGATGTTTGCTAGGTGGCAAGCTTTATTGGCACCATTTGATTTTGAAATCCAATACAAAAAAGGATCAGATAATAGTCTCCCTGATTTTCTAACAAGAGAATACTTAAGTTAATAACTCTATCTATTTGCCTTTGCAGGATATGAGGCCAACTTGGCGAGGTAGCCCTAACTCTTATAGAGGAAGGAGAGAAAGAGGAGCAGGACGAGGTAATACTCTTGTCCAGATAGGAAATAAAACGCTAATAGCAGGAAATATTGCAGGGACATCCGACATTAATAAGGATAATCCTCTGTATCAACAATTTATGAATTTTATAAAATCCAAAGAGAAAGACAGTAATACACCACCTTCTTACTCGGAAGTTATAACTGATGAACAAGAAGATACTCCTGCTTATGAACGGAATAATAATAAAGAAGTTATACTTCTTTTTGGAAAATAAAGACCTTCAATGGAAGGAGGAACCATGGGAGCTAATGGAAAGATATATGGAAACTGGATCATATACAGCCTCTACTTATGAATTCAGGATGCACTATGAGATTATACTCTCATCAACCGGATCGGCTGATATTCAACATTTTTATCCGACAAATATAAGGAAAGTTTATAACTTCTCCAAAATCATAATCAAGAAGATATTTACCCCTGAAGATTGGGGATTCAGTACATTCAAGGAGAGAGAATATCCTCACCCAGAACAAAAGGTCCAGGTAAAGTTTAATTATTGGGACTATGTGGACAGCTTTAATAAAGCTTTTCTTTATGAAAACCCAAATCATAAGCATTCATGGTTTATAAAGATCTGTCCAAATGTTTATAAACAACCAATTCCAAATTGGTTTTGACAATGGTGGACTAATTATGGTCCATCTGTCACTATATTACCACAATCATTCAAAAGTTTATACACATAATGGATTGAAGTATCTCCCAAGGTAATACAATGGGAAAAAGATAATATGTTGATTAAAGGGATTGCTCATATGCATTTCTTTATTGAATTATGTATCCCTTGGATCATGAAATGGTCAGTAGAACTGGGTTATAACCCCATTAATATCCCTTGTTTGCATAGAAATTTTTATATAAGGTTCTGGAAAAAATTATTACAAAAGAACACAGATGGTCAAATAAATGGCTGAGAATGGATGGACCAGAGTTAAGCTACTATATCACATTATAAAGAACTGGGACAAAAAGAACCAGTGCAAGAGACTCATAGTCCGTTTAAACAAATTGCCAGAAGACTTCATATTAAAAGAGGAGTCCTTTCTAAATCAGAAATTATAGCCTCCTATATGAAGGAAGTGAGAAAAGATTTA
The DNA here is from genome assembly GCA_034509755.1 of Anisodus tanguticus. Taxonomy (NCBI): domain Eukaryota; kingdom Viridiplantae; phylum Streptophyta; class Magnoliopsida; order Solanales; family Solanaceae; genus Anisodus; species Anisodus tanguticus. The sequence goes on along the minus strand of CM067562.1, from coordinate 23,251,063 downwards.
ATGAAAAATCTGGAGGATAAATTTCCATTTGACACCTCAATGGCGTCTATTCACATAGGAGAAGAAGATGATATCCAGGAATCACAAGATCCATATGATCCGAACTTTCAACATTGAATAATATCTCCAGACATTTCAACATTGAAGAATATCTCCAGACATTTCAAAAAAATTTGGAAGAATCTTACACAGAAGATAAGAACAAATGAAAAGAGAAGATTTGAAGATAATAATGGGACCCAGCGGAATAAAGCCAGTAGCCCCCCTATATTTTGGCCACTTTTACTTTCGGGTTATTAGCCACATGTTGGGGACCCTATGTATTTTATTTTTGTCGGCCACTAGTAGGCCCCTTACTTTTTAATTTTTGTCGTTTATAATTATCGGCCGCCTGTAAGCCCCTTACTGTACAAGTGTTAGCTATTTGGCTATTAGACGGTAACTCTCGACCCTCTATATAAAGAGTCATTTGTTTAGTTAGAGAGGCAGGCTTTCGCCAACTACTCTCTCTATTTTGTAAAAACTCTCTTTATAATAAAAGCTTAAAGCTTGTTGTACATCCTCCTGCTCTGAGCACAACTTCAACATCTTAGGTAATTTAAATTTTTGTTTTATTTTATATTTAAATTTTATATTCATATTTAGCCTAAATGAAAGGCTAAATACCTTGTGTTGAACTATGTTGCACTAAACTACTGAGAATCATGGTACTAATGCTTTAATTAGTAGAAAATCATGTGAGGAAATACTGAGGTTTGGTAGAGAATGGTCCAGGCAGAATATCTGAAGCTCTGACTGATGGCCATGTTCAAGCCCGCTAAGCTATGGTTGCGTTAGGGCGTTTTGGGTCTGTCTGGAGTTAAGGTAACATCCGCCAGGGTTGTTAACCTGTAATAGTATATCCTCGAGTCTCCTCTGTGGTCCGTTCGCCGATTTTGGAGCTACTAGTTTCAATTATGGCAAGTTTTCAAAATCACTTTACGAGAGTCTTTCAAATTATTATTCAAAAGACAAAAAACAAAGAGGTGGAAAGTACAAATAAAGTATTGAACTTGTCAACTTGAATTGAAGCATTTGTGGCATATTGGTTTTTAACTCTTAAGTCACTATCAATTACCACCCAAGCCATTACATATAGTTGGCCTCTTCCTAGCCTGCAAACTTGTTGTGTTGTTGCATGTTGAACCAGACTCATTCTAATTCTTTGTTCACCAATGTTGGGCCCCCAAATTATATTATCCACGCTCCAGTTAACAAGAAGGTCTGGGCGTGCGGAGAGTGTTAAGAGTCTCACATCGAATATGGAATGGGAACATGGACTCCTTATATGGACTTGAACAATCATCACCCTACAAGCTAGCTTTTGTGGTTTAGTTAGACTCAATATTCATTCTTTACGATAAGTTACTTACTCTACTTTTAAGGTTATCATGTATTTTATTTACTATGAGTAACTATTGTATGAATAGTTATTTATTATAACTTCTTATTCCACTAATAAATAATTTTAAGTTGAATTTATTTTTATTTTTTTGAAAAAAAGGGAGAGAGATAATGAATGGTTGCACCGATTCGGACCGAGAATGGGAAACGGAATAAAGAATAAGTTGACATAGTAAAATATGCCATATACTAAATACCAATAGTGGAATTCAAAGTTTTCCACAATATGGGGCCAAATGTAGGCTATCTAGGAGCTTAGATTCTCATATAAATTTTTGAAAGTGACACAAGAATAGAATTTTGCGGTAAATCAATTAATTTTTTTTATTACATATCATGGATAGAGAATCAGTTCAACGAACTTAATTTTCTGGAAAAAAAAAAAGGACATTCATAGCTATCACTTCTACAAGTTCATCACTCATTGTCCCGCCATTCATTACATTGATAAGTAAATAATTGAATAGGTTCTCTCTCGCTTTCTATGGATTTGAAAAACTATTTTCCCAATTTTTGTTGAAAGAATCATATTTTTTTTAAAAGAGAACTCACTAATTATTTCTAACACGATAAAATCTACAAATGCATTTCAGTCTTAGATCATGTGCACGTGCATTTACTAGTGGCATTTCCATAATTACACTCCAGTCCAAATATTAGCCCTAACTATGGCTGGCCAGTGGGCCGGGTCGGCCCGATTCCGGCCCGGTCCCGCCCGATCCCGCCCCGAACCCGATCCCGCCCCGAACCCGATCTTTTTTCTTTTAAAATAAAATTGCGGTATCGGGACTCGAACCGGGACGGGACATGGTCGCGTCCCGACCCGTCCCGGACCGCCAGGCCCGACCCGGTCCCGCCCGAAACCAGCACCCCCCTTTTGCACAAATAACCGTTGCACCAACGACCATTTTACATTTTGGCCATTGTGCAACAACCATTTTTGGCCTCCCCCCTCTCCCAACCCACCCTACCCCCTTAATATTTATTTTTAACCCATAAGTTATTATATTTACACTTTAACCCAATTTCTCAACTATAAATACCTCATTTTCTCTTCATCTTTCTCACAAATCTTCATACAATCTCTCTAATCTTTCAATCTATCTCTCTACAAGTCTACATTATCTACTAAATATTTAATTTTATTTATTCATTTGGGAGTGAAGTTGGCGAATACCTTGAGGATCTTTCATCGAGCAAAGTTTCAATTTTCAACCTCTCGATTACACGTCGATGTTACGCCGGCGTTTGGTACATTTGTTCATTCATTAAATTATTATTGTCTGTTTATTTTATTTAGCGCACTTAATTTCATTTACTTTAATTATTTATTAGTATAATTATAAATTTATAATGGAAGGATTTAAACGTATGGTTACGGGTAGGGGTCATGTTTTTTCTAGTAGGGGCAACAAGGCATACTTCTTCCAATCATCCTATTTCTAGACAGAATCCTATTCCTACACGGGATGATTTTGTTGATACTGAACATTTTCCTACAATACCATTAGATTTAGACGATGAGCTATTTTCTGAAACTCAAGAAGACTTTAATTTAGACGATGATATACCCACTAATGTAGATGACAACACACCCACTAGTGCACCTTCAATTGAAATGCATCTTATTCCCCCTAGTATGAGACGAGGTCCAACAAAACGAACATTAAAATCAGATGCATGGACATTTTTTGATAGGGACGTAGAGAATCAAGTAGCTAGATGTAAAATTTGTAAAGATGTATTAAAATTTAAAATTGAAAAAGGTCATGGTAGGACGGATGGTTTAATGAGATACGTAGCAAGGGCTCATCCAGCTAGATATGCCCAATACGAGGCTTCAAAACCGGGTGCGCAAATGTCCGCTCCATCGGGACAAGGTTTACATACTATCCCGGACCAAGTACATGGTCAAATTAACCCTATGGCGAGAGGAATTGTTGGCCCTAAATACGATAAACATAGAGATAGGGAAGCAATAGCAAAATTAGTTGTTGTGGAGGGTTTGCCCTTTTCATTTCCTTCATCTCCCAATTTTATTAATTACATTAGAGATATATTTCCTGTTTTTAATGGTTTTCCTAGATCAACTGTTAAGAGAGATGTATTTAAATTCCCACATGAATATCAACAGTATTTACGTTATTCATTATATCATTTTAATGGAAAAGTGACTATCACTTCTGACATAAGCCGTAGTACTAACGCCCATGATTATTTAACGGTAACCTGTCATTGGATAGATTATACATGGTATATGCAAAAACGTATCTTAGCGTATAGATATATAGATGATAGGCACACTGATACTTTTATTGCAGAAAATATTTATCAAGTGTGCGATTATTACGGAATAACTGATAAAATTATGACTATTACATTAGATAACGCTTCTTCTAACAATTACGCTATTACAATTTTAAAAAATAGTTTAACTCCATCTTTTCCAGATCGTTTTCATATAAAATGTGTGTGCCATTGGCATATATAACTTAATTGTAAAGGATGATCTATCACTTTTTGAAGATATTCTTAGTAAAATACAATTTGCTATAAACTTTATTTTTAAAAATAATAGAATACAACGAAGAAAAGAATATAAAAAACTTGTCACGATTGCCAACTAACTTATAGAAAAAATCCAGAAGAAGTACCCACTAGGTGGAATTCTTTATACAAGCAGCTACTTGTTGCTTATGACTATAGAAAACCTATAACTTTATTTTTTAACTCTCATAATCAAAATCCAACTGATATGGTTGAAGATAGCGATTGGGGAAAAAATTCCGAACTTATTGTATTTTTAGAGAAATTTTTTCAAGCAACAAAAGAATTTTCCGGTATATATTATCCTACTATTTCAACTATGTTGTTTTATATAGCTCTAGTATTTTTACTACTTAATGAATATATGGATAAATCAGCTTATAAAACAGCTATTAAAAAATGTTTATCAAAATAAAAAAATATTTTATTTATATTCCTACTATTTATATTATTAGTATTGTATTAAATCCGACTATTAAAATAGACGGTACTAAATCACTTATTGAAACTATTTACGATTGTATAGAAGTACTACCACCTCCAAGTCCCAAAAATCCAAATCACCCATCACCTATTGAACAAACTAAAGAAGAAGTGTTGTCTAGCATAGAAGACGAATGCAAAAAAATATATAGGTTTTACCAACAAGAAAGTGCTATCAACCTACCGGCTTCAATACCATCTTCTTCTTTTTCAACACAACCTCACAAAAGACATGTTGTTTCTGCGACTAGTATTGAAAGCCTCAGAAATAAAATGTGCGGCGACCATACTGCTACTAACCAAATTAGCGAGTTTGATATTTTTGTTTTGCAGGGTTCTCACCGTACTGCGCTTCTCAATGAAGAAGGACATGAAGACTTGCTGAAATACTGGAGGGGGAATGAGAAGACCTTTCTGACACTTTCAATGATGGCCCGAGATGTTTTGAACATTTAAGCGTCATCAACGGCGTCTGAAAGCGATTTTTCTACCGGCAGATATCAAATAGGAGAGCACAGACACTCATTAGCCGGAGACAACTTGGAGATTGTAGTATTATTCAGAGATTGGATACGAGCGGAGCGGATTAGGTGCGGTCAACTGGAGATCAACGAAGAAGAAGACGAAAAGTACAATGAAATCCTATCTGAAGGTGGTAGAAGCGATGTGGAGCAATTTGACTAACAAATACCAATTTCAACCGAAAAACCACATGAAATTATCAAGAAACTAGAACAAGTTTTTTTCAAAATGTAATTTTTTAAATACAATTTTACTATGTAATTTGCAACTTTTGAACAACACCACAAAGTTGCAATTTTGACAATTGTATTTGTAATACAAAAAAAATCATATGTCTATTAAATAATATAAGATGCACAAAAACAATCTTGAGATGTTTTATTACACTATCTTGTTTAATTATTGAGTTTTTTTATATATATGTAACTTTTTAAATTAAGTGCAAAAAAAAAAAAATCGTCCCGGATCCCAATCCCGCCCCGACCCGATTCCGATGGGATCGGAATGGGACTTTGGCAAATCCCGCCTAACCCGACCCGACCATATCCCGCCCCGCCCCGACCCGACCCAATCCAGCCAAACCCGGCCGACCGTCCCGAGCCCGGTCCACTGACCACCCTTAGTTCCCTAACCATGTCTCCCCCTCCCTCCCCCAACGTTTTTAGCTAGTCGGCTATATTATACACGTGTCAAGAACGCATTCGTCCTTTTTATCTATAAATAACCGCTTCACACACACACTCCATCTCTCAGCTGTATAGATAGGTTTCTCTCTCTTTACTGAGTCTCAGATCTGTATGATACATATACTACACAGGTGTATCTATCTATGTATTTGTTGCTGCGTTGTCTAATTCGCTTGGTGCAGGTCGGGAACTGACTTTGCTTGCTGTGTTTATTTTCGTAAGAACTTTTATAAGATTGTTCAAATTCACTGTCAAAATAAATAAAAAAAATAAACTTGACTGTCGAAATATAATATAAATTGTGACAGAGGGAGTACGAAGTTTGTTCCCGCCTTGCATCAACTGAATTGGAGACCGCCGTGAATTTGAATATCTCCTGATCGATCTAATTTCCGCTACATGAGGTTTGCATTTCAATCATTTTAATTGCAAATATATGCATACATGTTTATCTATATTGTGTAACAGACTGGATTTATCTGGATCTAGCTGTATCAATTGTGTGTCTTTGAGTTCAGCTTTAGACCTAGGTGTTTCTTGCTTATTTGTGCTTCACAGGATCTAAGACGTGGCGGAGCTTGTATACTTTCTTAATACGTAGGTAGTCCCTTAAACATGCCAAAATATTCTATTTAAACACGGGAACTATGCCATGTTCCAATTGAACACCTCAACTTCAAATAAAATGTTTCAATTATATACTTTCGGTTCAAATTTTGAAAGAAACAAAAATTGTGTGTGTTTTCATACGTCTATTAGGTATTTAAGTTAATCACATAAAATATGTTATCTCCTTTAATTATATGAATTCACCTTAATAAGCCGTGAAAATCCAGGCATTTTCTACTTTGCCGGAGATTTTTTTTTAACTTTCCATCCATAAACAAAATAAGCATTTTATTCTTCCCTTTTTTGGCAGTTCACGTTCTATTTTGAATTGGTGAAGTTCATTAAGGATAAGAGTTGCAAAAACAATTCTAGAAATCCAACTATGGAGATTGCCGTGGATGAACTATGTAATTTTGATTCCATTGATGAATTGTGCAAAATTTACTTTTATTTCTGCTTTGGAGGATCTATAAATGGAGGTGATGCTTGAATAACAAATATGGGAGTGAGGAATTTCGATATGTCCATGGCATTAGTGGAAATGAAATTAGAGTTTTGGATCAATGTTAGAATATCAGGTGTTTCCATATGAAGAAACATGCAACATGACTCTTCAAATTGTGATTGGCCAATTGGATAAGTTCTGTTTTTTTATGCTTATCTGAATCTAAGAGTTGCTAGTGCTGAATGATGAACTTCATTGAAAGAAATGATGTTTGTATTTTGATGCAATTGATAAATTGTATGGAAGTTTGGTTTACTATTAGTCTTATGGTAATTTTCTGAGTGACTTGAATTAAGACCCCATGCCAGATAACATTTTCTAGTTGGATTATATCAATCTAATTCTTGAAGATTTTGCTTTGTCTTAGTTCTTTTAGTTTGCTCATTCTTACGCTTGCACGGCCTCTGAACTTTCAAGTTTGTACGTAGGATGAATGTAATACTCCCTCTGTCCCAAAAAGAATGACTCACTTTTCTTTTTAGTTCGTCTAAAAAAGAATGACATATTTTCTTATTTGGCAACAATTTAACTTTAAAATTTGCCTTTTACGCAAAACGAGATGATCTATAACCACACAATTATCTTTGGCTTATTTTAGACCATAAGATTCAAAAGTCTTTCTTTATTTCTTAAAGTGCGTGCCAAATGAAAGTACATCACATAAATTGGGAGTAGAAAATTTTGTTCAAGATCTTGAAGCAATGTATCAGCTTCCTGTTTAGAAAGATTTAATGCGGTTTTTCTGCCTTTGAACTTGAATAGAAGAGAAAATTCACTAAAAGGATAGTTTTCTTTGATTCACATCTTGGATTATGCAGTGTTTGTGAAATTTATATGCCTAGCAGTATTTATTAATATATGTCTTTGAACATTACTGTAATTATCTACTTCTTCACCTGTTCTTTTTGTTGGGGATTACTGCTTCTATCTTTGATCTTTATTCATGTGAAATATGTTAATCTCACAAATACAAGAGAAACAAGCAATATGAATGCCATACACTTTCTTTCTCTCTCTGTTTCAGTGCCATCTGGCAAAGCATAATGTAGCTTCCGACCTCTTTACATATAAGTGTATATAAGATACCAAAATGTAGATCCAGAAGGTAAATTATGCTGTGATCAAAATATGCAGTCTTCATTGATTGATGGTGCATTTTTAATTTTACCTTTTCACGCACAATCTTTTGGTTGCTTTAACCGCATTGACTGCTGTCATCTATGCCTTTTCATCACTTTGGCTAAATCCACATTGGGAGAAAAAAATTGACAATTACTCAAAGTCTCACTTTATGTTTTAAATGTAACTTCTTTCTAAGTTTAGTTGAAGTTCAGCATTTGCTGTTTTGTTGAGGTTCTTAATAGTAACAATCCAATGTCGGTTGAGGGCTGAGTAAAACTTGAAGGTCCTCCAACTTCTTGTTCATTTCTGTTGTGGTGCTCATTTAAGTGTTTTTACATAATAACTTAGGTATTGCACACTTATCACAACTGAGAAGTTCCATACGAGAGGACAGCCTGTCAGATCTGCCTTTCTGTTTGTTAAGGTTCCTTAAACTCTATTTTCTGTGTCTTGGATGTCAAGTAAAAGACTGTCGTCTTATTATCTATGGAATACGAATGCTGACAATTTCTGACCTGCTGTTTCATCTTTTCTTTTCTATATGAATTGAGTACATAGTAATGAGTTGACTTCGATGATCTCAGTGGAAGTCTTTTATGCTTCTTTTGCTTTCTGATGTGGCCTTGTATCTTTGAAATTTGCTAGTCAGGTTCCCTTAGTATAGGGTGTTCCAGGAACGCTGGGATTTTTCAGCATCTCCATTTTCACTTTAAAAACTTCAGCTCGTGTAGAACATGAAAATATGGGGTAAAACTGAACAAAAGTCATGTATATTTTGGTGGATAACAGCCCCTTCAATGCAACAACACGTCCAGTCTCTCCTTTATCACTAGTTCAACTTACTCTGTTTCTCCCCATCTACCACTCAAGTCTCTTTTCTCTAACCAACGTGTTCCGTCCAAACATTTCTTTCCTCTCCATTTATTTTTCCAGATGGCACTAGACTTATCTTTACTTCACTAACAAAATTTTTACTTCCTTATATGCTCCCCCATTACACCCAGCCGTCACTACTACCACAACAAGCTTGGCCCGAATTATATCTGCTTAATTATTTCAGGTTGTGTTAATGTACAAATTATCTTGTGTTGCACGGAAAAAAGGTGCTGCCCAACCGCCTCCATATTCTTCCACTCGTTGATATGTTGGTTTTCAAACTGTAATTTAGGAATTTTACCTACTACCTAAATCACTTCATCTGGGATTATGGTAGTGCTTATAACATGCTGCCCAGAATGTCTTCATCTGTTATTTTCTGATTAATAATTAATGAAATGATGTTTCCATATTATGTATTGTTTTTGTGTTGGTGTGAAGTTAAAAGTCTAGTTGACAATAACTGATAACAAATAAAATGTTGAATGATCTTTCGGCAGAAGACGAGACATAACATGAGAAGTGTGCACGGCTTTATAGTGGATCGCAATGTGCAGCAAGGGGAGGGTTTTTGTTGCATGGCATTTCATGTGAGAGGCTGTTCCAGCCAGTTGGAGTGGATTAGTTACTAACTACATATTAATAGTAGTAAGCTTTGTGACATTATTGCAGGTGGTAAGGTTGTACGATTCTCAGTGTAGGCATATTTGGCAATTCTATCTTTCATATATTCCGTTTTCGTTCTTTTTGGATTGCTAATAATCCCTGAACCCCTACAATTCCCTTTTTAAACAGTGGACGATTCATTATATCGGCATCATCTGGCATCAGAGCAAGGATTCATTTGTCATAATTTATGGTGAAAGTAAACCAAAATACAGATAAGGCAGTCATGGAAATGAAGACACTCAAGGAGCTGTGGAGAGCTTCTTCTGTGAAATGAAGTCGAGTCATGAAGCTTATCAGAGAGATCCGCAAAGGTGATGGACAAAGGAAAGTATAACACTGAGCATGACCGCCCGTGTATTAACATATGAATGGAGTTCTACTATCAGATAATGAGTGGAGTCCTCCCTGCTCCTAACAGAAGGTACGGTCTAACCAAGCCATCTCAATACACCTAAATTTTCCACTCACGTTTCCACTCGCGTAACTCTTTACTATTGTCAAAATGGGTGATAGAAGGTCCTAAGACTTAAGTTATTTTTTTTTATGAATCCTTTACTCCTAAAGATGCATAAACAATTTATAAGCTCTAAAGAAGTTGCACAGGAACCTTTATTGAGCTAAAGAACTTGTAATCTCTTAAGCTCTGACATGACAAGGCACCACGAGAATAAGCATGTGCTTATTCTCATAGACACAGGAACCAATACAGTTTTCTGGATTCATCTTTCGCTTCTAAGCTAGGTTGCCTTATCGTTAACTATTTGAGTACTATCAGTATGTGTGGTAGATTGAAATGTGATGACAATTTCTAGTATGTGCAAAGTTCGTCAGAGAATTCCAACAATTAGGGGGAGACTCCATCACTTAAAGTCATTGTTGTCAAAGGCACGCTTAAGCCCTGAAGCGAGGCTCAAAACATGTTGAGCGCTTCGCCTCGCTTTATGTGCGCTTCAGTGTCATTGTCTCCTTGCTAATTAGCCTCTCTTGAAGAGGTGACACTAGTTAATTGATATTTCTCTTTATCGTAATGTTTTTATAATTTATTTGTCTATATATTTGTTATTCATGCTTATTATTATTTGTCATGGACTAAACATATGTATATTTGTATATTTGCACCGTTGCACCTTTTTTCATTAAAGCCCACACTTTATTTGCGCTTTGCGCTTAAAGTCCCAGCTGACCTTAGAGCATTTTTGCGCTTTTCACTTTTGATAAAACTGCTTAAAGTTAGCTTCGCCGCATGACATTAGATCCCTAGCTAGGAGCCTTATATACCTAAACAATGTAAAAAATGAGTATTCAGATGAGGAAAATCTGAAAATTGGAACTTCTGAGCACCACAGTCCATCCACCGCTTAGAGAAGAAGAGTCGTGTCTCACCAAATGGCTAGCTTCCTATGATGGTTCACCTGTTAATTTAACATAAAATCTTATATTCAGCTGTCTAGTCTAATTTCCAGAGAAGCATTTGTAGAAAGCTACAAGGACCACGAAGCACTTGTTACCTATACTTTATCAAGTTCATAAATTGGCATCAGCATTTAACATTGCAGATCTTTACCCTTCTAAGTTCCATAGAGTTGTTACAGATTTTAAGTGGATAAGGGTCAAATTGGGGAAGCGTTATAGTGAAGTATATAGGATGCTTGAAGACGTCTTTATGGACCATATGGCAGCAAGGATGATTGATCACATTGCCACCAAGATTGATGATGATGAGAACCTAGTGGATGTGCTCTTGAAAATTCAGAAGAGTGAAAATCAACTAACTTGTGACAACATTAAAGCAGTGATTTGGGTAAGCAATTTGTTCTGCGATCAACTACCTCCTGTTCATATTTTGTCTTTTAAGGTTCTTGTATACCCCTTAAGAAAGAAATTTAATAGCCTTTGTCATAAGAGCGTTGATCTAAACGACCCTTTATTTCTCTTTTAAACATCTAACTTAATAAATAACACTAATTGGAGAGGTAAGGTGAATCTGGAGAAAAGGAAATAAATCCTTCTTGTTTTTTTTTTCCAAAAACGTAAAGTATTTTGGAACAAATTCATAATAAAGACATTAAAATATCTTTATCTATGACCGTTTAAGCTTTTATATGATCTGATCACTCATTTCAATTGCATTAAAATCGTTTGTTCCTAGCTTCAGCTTATTATGACAGAATTTATGACATATGTTCATGTTAGGACAGGTTTGGCCCGGGGAGAAAGAGAACAGCAACAACCTTGATTGGGCAATATCAGAAATGTTAAAGAATCCTATGTCCTACAAAAACCCCAACAAAGGTCAAAACAAGTCTTCAGTGCTTATGGTTATGTAGACGAAACATACTTTGATGAATTGAAGTACCCAAGGTCAGTCATATTGAAGACTTGTCTGTCCGCTTGCCAGAATTTGAGCATGGGGAAAAGGGGAGAAAGCTGGAAACTTGCAAGCAAATATTCCATGAAAAAGCTTGGAGAAGTGGCCAGTGCAGAAGGATATAAAAGCAACTTGTCCACTTTGTAGGACTGTATATCAGAGGAAATAGAGGAAGAGCTGAAAACTAGGAGATGAAGGAAAAAGAGATTATTATAGTTCTGAGAAAGAGCTCCTCTTGTAATGTGGATTGAACAGAGGGTATCGCCATCGTAGTTTTCCAGTTTTGGGGTTTTCAATTGACGGTGCTTAAATAACAGAGCATATGCCAAACAATCATTTCATTTGTGGTACATTTTCGATGTGTTTTCTGAACTCCAGCAAAGACACGCAGCCAGAGTGTTCCTGGTGAAAAGTAATAAAGTCGCACCTATAAGATGTTTCCATTTATAGTAAGAATACAATGAAGCTTATTAGTCCTAAAACTCCTTTCATATGGCATTTATCAAGAAAGCAGTGTGCCACAACTTTTTGCAACCCCTAGTAAGCTGTTCCAGACACTCCCGTCTGTCTGAGGAATGATCAAGCAACTGGATGTAATCAAACGGTCTTATTATGAGCATAACCTCAGGTAGAGCATTCAACAGCGTTCTAAGCCTATCAATGCTACGGCTACAAATTATTCATCTAAGAAAACAGCAGGGACTCTTCTTTCCAAGAAAAAAGCCAAATAGATAACCTTACTCCCTGTTATAGCATCTTGATGCTATTGATAAAGAAAGCCAAATACAGCCTTTTCATGAGCCTAATTATCAGAAAACATGTGGGTTGCAGGTTTGCGGATCTTGACAGTTGCAGAAAACAAAAGTTACAAGAAAATTTCAAACGACATTTTCTTGACAGTTGCAGAAACAAACAATGGCTTTATGAGAACCAAGCATCCACAACATTTGGTATGCCACAAGTTCAAAAAACTTAGTACAGGAGGAGATAACGTGAAACTGCGAAAAAATTCATCATGTATTACCTCCTCTCTAACCTTCCCTAATAATCACTGGTCCACCCGATCACCCAAAGAAAAGGTATACACGGATTAACCTGATTATAACTTCAGCAGTTAGTGAAACTGGAAGTATTTATTACAATGATAGATATAATAAGATTACCAAGAAACTTGGAAAGATAAGTGAAAGAATAAATGAAATACATTGGCTTTAAGTAAGAATAGCTAGACTCATAGATGAGGCTATGAGAAATGAAAATACAAGATTAGAAGTACAGGAATATGAACAAGATGAAGAACTCCAACGAAGATTAAATGAATAAGGTACTCATTTATAATTTCATATATCTGAGACTAAGTATATTGAATTCTTAGCAGGAATAGCAATGTCAACCAGCAAAGAATTTGAAGAATACATAGCCAAAGCTATGCAACAGATTATCCAGACAAATGAAATATTGATTACCAAAGTACAGGAGAATACCCAGACTATAAAAAGCCTAACAGAAGCCATACAAGACTTCTCAAAACTGAAAATCCTACAAAAAGAAGAACAACAGAAAAAACCAGCTACTATACAGCCAATACCACAGAAAACCTTTCAACCATTCTTATCAAGACTAGCAACCATGCCATCAGCAATACCCTCGACATCAGCAGCGGTATCCATGGCAGACACACTGAAATATAGACCAGAATTGATTAGTGCTTATGAAAAAATTAATAAATTTTATGATTACAAGACTAATGCTGATATTGTACGCAGTGCTAAGCTGAGTAAATATCCAAGGTTTATTTGCAGTGAAAGAGCAAATCCGAATATTGTGGAAAGACTATTTACCTACAGATTTATTGACAAGATTATTACAGATGATAAGATGAGCAACCTCACCAGATTACCACAGATTATCACCAGATCAACGGAGCTAATGATGGAGTCCTTTGGCAAAGGGATTTACGGAATACAATTATTAGACGCTTCAACTGATCTAAAAGGTAAACCAATTGTTATATGTCAAATATTAAGACATGAAGGAACAGTACAATCAGCGGGGATGACAAGAATTTAAACATGAAAATTCCCTGTGCATTGGACAAATTCCAAGACTGGCTTAGTGCTAAAAGAGTATTTGGATTACTGACATTGAAAACACGAATAGAGGACATGCTGAGAAACCGGAAAGCATCCGTCATTGGATCTTCCAAAGGTGGAGACATAGAGGAAATTATGACCCTGTATTATGACAATGACATAGAAGTTAAAGAGACTACTGAATTAACTCTATTATTAGACAAGATTACCAATCTAAAGCATACCCATGCTGAGGAGACTATCCGCCAATACAAGATTATGAGTGAACAAAAGAAAAGACCCATGATAAGAACTGAGACGGCATCAACGTCTAATGTGAATATAAAAAAAGAACAAAGTCCTGATCCTTTTGAATAAGGAGGGAAAAATGATAATTTTTGAAAAAATTATTATCCTGTTCCTTTTGAATAAGGAGGGAAAAACTGACTATCTTTTGCAGGTACGAATGTAGATTTATCTGCATAAAAGAGGCCTTATGGTCCAAAAAAGATTATGGCTTCACAGCCCAAAAGATTATTACTGGATTCATGTAGATTCATCTACCTGGAACCTCAAAAGAGGCTTATGGCCCAAAACAGAATATGGCCCAACGTAGTATTTTATACTACGGTAAAGCCCAAAAGATTATGATGCATGGAATGTAAAGTTTTACTCTGCATAACCCTATTGAATACTGGTCAGGGAATGTTTAGATTAAATCTATGCATAACCCATAAAAGAGGCTTAATTGCCCAGACAGATTATGGCTGGATGTAGTCTTTCATACTACAAAAAAGCCCAACAGATTATCATGACAGGGAATGTATAAATTTATTTGTGCATAACCCAAGAAAAAGAGGTCCTATGGACCCAAATAGATTATGGTCTCACGACCCACAACTGGTTAGGAGCCTCACGACCCAAAAAGATTATCATAAGGGAACATGTAAGTTTTACGTGGTACCTAAAAACAAAAAAGATTATTATAGGGAACATGTTGTTTTACGTGTTACCTAAAAAACAAAAAAGATTTTATTACTGGGAACATGTAGTTTTAACTACGTGGTACCTAGAAAAAGAGATCCTAAGGATCCAAAAAGATTATGGCCCAACATAGTTTAAACTATGGCAAGCCCACACAAAAGAGGCCTTAGTGCCCAAAACAGATTACGACCTTCTGGCCCAAAAAATGATTAACAAAAACAGTTGATTACAAAGGAATATTTTCAAATGAAAATCAGCCGAACAGCTGGAAAGGAGTACACAGGAAAGCAGCCGACAAGAAAATGACATTCGATAGCGACATTCTACCGAAAGTCATGACCGACTCGACAGCCGACATATTAGCCGTATAACGACAAGAATAGATGTGACAGAATAGCCGTATACGCCAAAAGAAGATTTGAAAATGAAGAAAAACGACAAACAACTTTACGGAAAGTAGCAGATAAGGCACTGTAGCCTTTAAGACTTTTTGAAAAGTTTTTTTGTCTAAGACTATTTACTTTACGACTTTTGATTAAAGATGAATAGTTGATCAGCCGAGGTTATCTATATAAGGAGCCTCTTGTAAAGACGAACATTCATTCAATCTTAGATTCTAAATTCGAAATGCATTCAACCTTTGAAAAACCTCTCAATGTTTAACTAAGAACACTTCAGTCTATAATCCAAAATCATCCAAGAACATCATACGATTAATCGAATATCATCCAAGAACACCTTAAGATTAATCTTATATCAACTAAGAGTATCATAAGAACAAAGATTAAGATACTTTGAGAACTTATGATTAGAACCATACTGGTAGGAGCACAACACCGGCAGGACGATGATCAGAGGATACCCGTAATTGCACTTCCCCTGGAGCCTATGACGTGCGTAAAGCCCGCAGTCGGGAGGACATAGGGTGGCAAATCCGTAGGTTGGGTTGAAGGCCACTTCGGTGATCTGATTATCTGCTGAAAGGTATGTGCTTAAACCATGTGTTTCTAATTATGATTTCGATAAGTATATTATCTTGTTGTTATGCTGCTTGGATGTTGATATTAGATTATGATTATACTGTTCCGACGTTGATATAGATTATACTGTTGATTTTTGAAGGTTTGATAAAGGATTATAGACTTGATTAACTAAAGATGAACTTGAACTTAAGAATACCCTTAAGATTAACTACCCGATTACATGCTTATTATTTGATTAAATTTGAAAAAAGTTTGATTAACTCTGAAATAATGATTAAGAATACACAGACTACCGTCTATATTCCGACCTCTAGGGGTAATTAGACGATGAAAAGATCCGCCCCCGAATTTGGTAAAAAGGGTTATACTTGTTATATAATGGGGTAATGGAATTAAGAATAGGTTAGGCACACAAAAAAATGATGTTATTTTTAAAGATATTAATTACTCCCTCTCAGGTGTAAAAGGTTCACTGAGGAATTAACCTTTCAGGATACAAAACCTATATTCTCAGAAATTTGAAAGTTACATTCTAACGAATTTCAGAAGCAGAAATCGCACATAAAAAATATTGACTTTAAAGAAAGAATAAATTTCAAAGAAGGGGGAATTCCAGAAGCATAAATTATTTTTTGTATTGTATTCTGTGTACTTTCATTTCTGCAAATCACTGAGTATTACTATTTATGGATACTCAATGGTTGCCCCGAAACGTTGCAACATTTTCACGAATGGATATTTTCGTTGACGAAATAGAAAATTCGATTCGTCCTCTCTCTCCCCTTTAAATATTTAATATAAAATATTTATTTCTTTATTTTTTATTTCTTATATATATATAATAACTTTCAATGGGGAACTTATATAAAATTCCCTCATCCTGCTTCATTTAAATTTTGCAGATCCTTAAGATTATGGTTTTCTTAACTGAAACCTTAATTTGTAAGTTAATCTTACTTTACTTTCTGCATATCTCCTTAATTTTTTAATTTTTCAATCCCTTATATTTCAATTATTTTCTTGTCTATTATCCACTTTAGATCCTAGGGCGTAGTTTGGTATAAGAGCTATAAAGAGTAGAGATATAGAGAAATATGATATCCAGATCAGATGAAATTTTTGTCTAGAGGTTTAGGCTCTTCTGAGTTTTCTTGCCTAGGATGGTCCGGGTAGTAAGTCGTCAAGTGTGTAGGCAGTTAGACCCGTGAAATGCTTGGGATTGTAGGAAGAACTTGAGTTTCGAAAACAAAATTTTATATACATGGATCTGTTTTTCAATAAATCTACTTCTTTTGATTTTGGTTCAACATCTTCCATGGATTCAAGGAAGATAATAAATTCGGAAGAAATCGTTATACAAGATTTTGAAAAATCGATTGATAATTGAGAAATACCGAAAGTAAATAGATATCAAATTTACAAAAATTCCAAATACCAATTTTTCAAAACTGATTTCACTATTAAAATGGAAGAGAGAGATATTCAATTGACAAAACCCTTTGAAACAATACAATTACTTTTTCAAAATTGGTTGAAAAATATAGGGAAAGAAATTACAAATACATTCATATTGACTTAGTCCAAGTAGGGATAAAACCCTTAACTAATGAAGGATTAAACACCTCAATTTTCGCTATCTTAAGAGATGTCAAATTCACAAATTTTGAAGATTCCTTATTAAGTTCTGTTGAGTCTAGTTTCTGCACAGGACCTATCTCTTTTGATTGTTACCCAAACTTTTCAGTATCCCTCAATGATAAAAATATCCTTAAATCCCTTGTCTTACAAATAAAAACCCACAACTACCAAATGTTTGAAGGTTCAGTTCCGGTAGCAATAATCTTTAGAATCTATTATAAAGCTATGCTTTCTGCTTTTGCCACAAAGGTTAAGTACCATAGTAAAAAAGGTGAAACCCTACTGTTACAAACAGATCTTTCCAGATCTAACATCGTAATACCAAGACCTATTAGGTGGAAGGATATTACCCTACTAGATGAATGGATCCTGGAAGGAGTAGTTAAACCTGAACCTGCATAAACTTTCCAACCAAATACCCATCTTAAAGAAATAACCCAATACCAAGATGGTAGAGTAAGCCTATCATTCCTAAGTAGATCTACGAGTGATTCAAGTTCCGTAGAAACCCTGGACTTAGGAAGAGTCTCACGAACTCCTTCAGTAATAAATACCCCTTACAAAACAAAATCTAGACATTCTACGTCAGATTTATCCAATCTAAGAAACGTAGACTACACCAACGAAATACCTAGACCCGTATATGAAAATACCACTATTATAGAGAAAATAGATGACCAAGAACCTACTAGTCCGACGTTTTCCTCGATAACAGAGAATATAGTAAACAAAATTGGAGTTTTAGAAAAAGAATTCCAAGTAGATAAGAAATTCCGACAAAAAGATTTTTATGAAAAATATAACCTAGAAAAAAGAATTTGATTCTTTAAAAACTTTCTAAATACTAGGAAACAAATACAATAAAAATTTTATGATTTTGTAAATAAAAATAGGGTAAACATTCTATTTTTCGACTAGTTTGAAATATATTCCTCTCAAAATTTCATAGAGTCCCTTTTCTAAATCGGTAAATCCTATTACAACTAGGAATAAAACACCGGAATGGGAAACCCTAGCTGATTCTAGGAAGGTCCAATCCAACCACCCTCCTCTACAAGGTATTAGGCTTAACATCCATGGCCGCCCCGTAGACGCAATTCCTTTTAAAAACCCGACAGAAGATGGAAAAACAAATACAAAATTCATTCTCGCACAAAATAATTTCACAAATATTAATTTAAATACCATAGGAAAACAATTAGATAGAGTGGGAAATTACATTAAAAAAAAACTCACCCTTTAGTCACTATAGATTCTCCTAAAATGTCTAAAGAAATGAAATTGAAAAGCACAATATTTAAACCCTTTCAGGTGTCCAAAGATAGTGTTAAAAATATCCAACAAAATAAATCTGAATTTATTCAGGCTATACAAGATCAATTAAGTAAAATCGGGACATCCAATAGTTCTAATACATAACCCATTGTTCCAGATACCCGACAATGAAGTAATAAAATAACAACTTTAACATATGATTCCAATAACAGTGATACTTTAGAACAATTCCAAAATAAGACACCGCTTGTTAATAAAATGGATTGGAAACAACCCGTACAACAACAATTACAAATAATTCCAGCTCCAGATCTAGGAATAGTAAAACCTCTATCTTAATCTCATTTTAATGCCTCTTCCATTTACGATTGGAACATAGATGAATTACTGAATACAATATCCTCAGGTTCCTCCAACAAATGAATATGGCTGCAAATGCCTATAAAACACGAAATGGTACACAAGATAAGACCATTGCAGAACTGCTCATCGCAGGATTCTCTGGTCAATTAAAATGATGGTGGGATAATTATCTCACGAATCAACAAAATAAAAATATCTAAAAATCCATAAATACTAATGAAGAAGGAATACCTATCTTATATAAAAAAGATAATAAACCCCTTCAAATAAATGAATTGGTCACAATTAGTTCATCTAATACTTCTAATAAAAGAAAGCGCATATGTGTTTTAACTAAAGAACAAGAAAAAGAGAAAAGGGCTAACAATGAAATAACAACTCGAGAATTACAAAGAGATATTAAACAAGTAAAAACAGAAATAAAAGAATTAAAAGAGAAACTAAAAAGAGATTCTAAATTAATAAGAGTAATCTTTCAAAAACTATACCACAAAATTCTGATTCTCATAAAACCAATTCTAAAGAATCCGATTTAGAAAAAATCTCAGAAGACTTTCTAAGTGTCTTAAGACAAATCACATCAAAAATATACCTAATAAAAATAACCCTTAAAATCTCATACAACATTAAAATTCAAACAATTGCACTTTTTGACATAGGAGCAGATTTAAATTTGATAAAACAGGTATAGTACCAGAAAAAATCAAAGAAAAAACTCGTGAAAGATTAGCGGCTGCTAATAAAACTAAAATCAAAATTGATTCAAAATCAGTGCGTCAATTGAAAATGACGGAGTCTCTATAGAAACATTATTTGTTTTAACAAGTGGCATACACAGTTCCGTCATCTTAGGAACACCGTTTATAAAACTTATCACTCCATATAAGGTGGATAACGATTCCGTTTCTTTTAAATCCAATAAAAATAAATTAATATTCCATTTTATGACAAAACCAAAAACAAGAAATCTCAACCTGATAAGAGCATGTTCAATACACAAAGATAGTATAAATGCAAAAATATAAGGAAAATCATACCATCTACAAGAACTGAAAAAAGATTTTTCATTTAAAAGATTAAACACACAATTAGAAATACCCGAAGTTAAAGAAAAAATATCTAAACTCCAAAATTCTTTTGAAACTGAAGTATGTTCTGCAATTCCAAATGCTTTTTGGAGTAAAAACCAACATATAGTAGATCTTCCTTATGAAAAAAGAATTTGACGAAAGACAAATTCCAACAAAAGTCAGACCGATCCAAATGAATAGTGATCTTGAGCAACATTGTAGAAAAGAAATTCAAGATCTTGAAAAGAAAAAAATTAATTTCCAAATAAAAAAGGAGTCTATTTCAGACTAGGATAAGATTCCTAGGACATTATATATCCCAGGGGAATATCACCCCTATAGAAAGATCCTTAGAATTCGCAAATAAATTTCCTGATAAAATCCTTGATAAAACTCAATTACAGAGATTCTTAGGAAGCCTAAACTATGTTTTAGAGTCTGTCCAGAGATTAATAAAATGGAAAAACTACTCCATGATAGACTAAAGAAAAACCATGCTCCATGAACTAGTAACCATACTATTTGTGTCCAGAAAATTAAAAAGAAAGTGCTAGAAATCCCGTGTCTTCATATAGCAGACCCTCAACTACCTAAGATGGTAGAGACAGACGCCTCTGACTTAGGATATGGAGGGATCTTAAAACAAAAATCAGGGGGGAAATGAATTGGGAAAGCCAACAGAAAGATTCGATTCTGACTTCGTAGAGCCGGTGCTGTTGTTGCCTGCGCGTAGGGCCGTCCCCCACTCCCGTCCCGGGGCGCTAAGGGGCTTTTGAAGAGTGTATAGTCCAGTATACTTCTGCCCATTGAAATGATACCTAGAAAAACTATTCCACCATTAAAAAGGAAATTTTGAGCATCGTCTTATGCGTACAAAAATTTCAAAGAGATTTACTAAATCAATTTTTTTTTACTCAGAGTTGATTGCAAAAATGCTAAAAAGGGTAGATATAGAGAAGTATGATATCCAGATCAGATGAAATTTTTGTCTAGAGGTTTAGGCTCTTCTGAGTTTTCTTGCCTAGGATGGTCCGGGTAGTAAGTCGTCAAGTGTGTAGGCAGTTAGACCCGTGAAATGCTTGGGATTGTAGGAAGAACTTGAGTTTCGAAAAATAAAATTTTATATACATGGATCCGTTTTTCAATAAATCTACTTCTTTTGATTTTGGTTCAACATCTTCCATGGATTCAAAGAAGATAATAAATTCGGAAGAAATCATTATACAAGATTTTGAAAAATCGATTGATAATTGAGAAATACCGAAAGTAAATAGAGATCAAATTTACAAAAATTTCAAATACCAACTTTTAAAACTGATTTCACTATTAAAAAGGAAGAGAGAGATATTCCATTGACAAAACCCTTTGAAACAATACAATTACTTTTTCAAAATTCCTTGAAAAAACATAGGGAAAGAAATTACAAATACATTCATATTGGCTTAGTCCAAGTAGGGATAAACCCCTTAATTAATAAAGGATTAAACAACTCAATTATGTTCCGTAGAAACCCTTGACTTAGGAAGAGTCTCACGAACTCCTTCAGTAATAAATACCCCTTACAAAATAAAACCTAGACATTCTACGTCAGATTTATCCAATCAAAGAAACGTAGACTACACCAACGAAATACCTAGACCCGTATATGAAAATACCACTATCAGAGAGAAAATAGATGACCAAGAACCTACTAGTCCGACATTTTCCTCGATAACAGAGAATATAGTAAACGAAATTGAAGTTTTAGAAAAAGAATTCCAAGTAGATAAGAAATTCCTACAAAAGATTTTTATGAAAAATATAACCTAGAAAAAAAGAATTTGATTCTTTAAAAACTCTCTAAATACTAGGAAACAAATACAAGAAATTTTTTATGATTTTGTAAATAGAAATAGGGTAAACATTCTATTTTTCGACTAGTTTGAAATATATTCCTCTCAAAATTCCATAGAGTATCCCTTTTCTAAATCTGTAAATCCTATTACAACTAGGAATAAAACACAGGAATGGGAAACCCTGGTTGATTCTAGGAAAATCCAGTCCAACCACCCTCCTCTACAAGGTGTTAAGCTAAACATCCATGGCCGACCTGTAGACGATGAAAAAACAAATACAAAATCCATTCTCGCACAAAATAATTTCACAAATATTAATTTAAATACCATAGGAAAACAATTAGATAGAGTGGAAAAATACATTAAAAACCACCCTTTAGTCACTATAGATTCCCTAGAAACATCTAGAGATATGAAATTACAATGCCCAATCTTTAAACCATTTTAGGTGTCCAAAGATAGTGTTAAAAATATCCAACAAAATAAGTCTGAATTTATTCAGACTATACTAGAGGTGGCCAGTGGGCCGGGCTCGGATCTGGCGGGCCGGGTTTGGCGGGGAGGGACGGGTGAAGGGGGCGGGATCGGGGCTGGGAGGGTCCGGCGGGATCGGGTTTGGCGGGATTTTCCGAAGTCCCGTCCCGATCCCGATCCCGTCGGAATTGGGTCGGGACGGGATCGGGTCGGGGGAGGGATCGGTATCGGGTTACGGCGGGTTTTCCTTTTCTTTTTTTTAATAACATATGTATAAAAAAACTCAATAAACAAGACAAGATAGTGTAATAAAAACATCCCAATGCTGTTTTTGTGCCTCTTATATTATTTAATAGACATATGATTTTTTTGTAATACAAATACAATTGTCTAAATTGCAACTTTGTGGTGTTGTCCAAAAGTTGCAAATTACATTATAAAATTGCAATTAAAAAAATTACATTCTCAAAAAAACCTGTTCTAATTGCTTGATAATTTCCTGTGGTTCTTCGGTTGGAATTGGTATTTGTTGGTCAAATTGATCCACGTCGCTTCCACCACATTCGGATAAGATTTCGTTGTAGTTTTCGTCTTCTTCTTCGTTGATCTCCGGTTGACAGCACCTTTTCTGCTCCGCTCGTATCCAATCTCTGAATAATACCGCAATTTCCAAGTCGTTCTCCGCTAATGAGTGTCTGTGGTCTCCTATTTGATATCTACCGGCAGAAAAAGCGCTTTCAGACGCAGTTGATGACGCTTGAATGTTCAAAACATCTTGGGCCATCATTGAAAATGTCGAAAAGGTCTTCTCATTCCCCATCCAGTATTTCAGCAAGTCTTCATGTCCATCTTCATTGATAGCTTCTTGGTACGGTACAGAACCCTACAAAACAAAAATATCAAACTCGCAAATTTGGTTAGTAGCGGTAGGGCCGCACATTCTATTTCTGAGGCTTTCAATACTAGCCGCAGAAACAACATGTCTTTTGTGAGGTTGTGTTGAAGATGAAGAAGATGGTATGGAAGCCGGTAGGTTACTAGCACTTTCTTGTTGATAAAACCTATATATATTTTTGCATTGGTCTTCTACGCTAGACAACACTTCTTCTTTAGTTTGTTCAATAGGTGGTGGGTGATTTAGATTTTTTGGACTTGGAGGTGGTAGTACTTCTATACAATTGTAAATAGTTTCAATAAGTGATTTAGTACAGTCTATTTTAATAGTCGGATTTAATACAATACCAATAATATAAATAGTGGGAATAGAAATAAAATATTTTTTTATTTTGATAAACATTTTTTAATAGCTGTCATATAAGCTGGTTTTTCCATATATTCACTAAGTAATAAAAATAATAGAGTTATATAAAACAACATAGTTGAAATAGTAGGATAATATATATCGGAGAATTCTTTTGTTGCTTGAAAAAATTTCTCTAAAAATACAATAAGTTCAGAAATTTTTACCTAATCACTATCTACAACCATATCAGC
The DNA here is from genome assembly GCA_034509755.1 of Anisodus tanguticus. Lineage (NCBI taxonomy): Eukaryota > Viridiplantae > Streptophyta > Magnoliopsida > Solanales > Solanaceae > Anisodus > Anisodus tanguticus. The sequence continues at coordinate 23,227,045 of CM067562.1, read as the reverse complement.
TGAATTTTGATTATGAGAGTTAAAAAATAAAGTTATAGGTTTTCTATAGTCACAAGCAACAAGTAGTTGCTCGTATAAAGAATACCACCTAGTGGATACTTCTTCTCGAATTTTTCTATAAGGTAGTCCATAATCGTGACAAGTTTTTTTATATTCTTTTCTTCGTTGTACTCTATTACTTTTTAAAATAAAGTTTATAGCAAATTGTATTTTACTAAGAATGTCTTCAAAAAGGGATAGACCATCCTTTACAATTAAGTTATATATATGGCACGCGCATTTTATATGAAAATGATCTGGAAAAGATGGAGTTAAACTATTTTTTAAAATTGTAATAGCGTAATTGTTAGAAGAAGCGTTATCTAATGTAATAGTCATAATTTTATCAGTTATTCCGTAATAATGACACACTTGATAAATATTTTCTGCAATAAAAGTACCAGTGTGCCTATCATCTATATATCTATACGCTAAGATACATTTTTGCATAGACCATTTATAATCTATCAAATGACAAGTTACCGTTAAATAATCATGGCCGTTAGTACTACGACCTATATCAGACGTGATAGATACTTTGTCATTAAAATGATATAATGAATAACGTAAATATTGTTGATATTCATATGCGAATTTAAATACATCTCTCTTAACAGTTGATCTAGGAAAACTGTTAAAAGCAAGATTATATATATCTCTAATGTAATGAATAAAACCGGGAGATGAAGGAAATGAAAAAGGCAAACCCTCCACATCAACTAGTTTTGATATTGCTTCCCTATCTCTATGTTTATTGTATTTAGGGCCTACAATTCCCCCCGTCATAGGGTTAATTTGACCCTGTACTTGGTCCGGAACAATAACAGTATGTGAACCTTGTCCCGATGGAGCGGGCGTTTGCGCACCCGGTTTTGAAGCATGGTATTGGGTATACCTAGCTGGATGAGCACTTATTACGTGTCTAATTAAACCCCCCGTCCCACTGTGTCCTTTTCTAGTTTTAAATTTTAAAACATTTTTACAAATTGTACATCTAGCTACTTGATTCTCTACGTCTCTATCAAAAAATATCCATGCATCTGATTTTAATAGTCGTTTTGCTGGACCTCGTCTCATACTAGGGGGAATATGAGGCATTTTAATTGAAGGTGCACTAGTGGGTGTGTTGTCATCAACATTAGTGGGTGTATCATCTAGATCATCGTCTAAATTAAAGTCTTCTTGAGTTCTAGAAAATAGCTCCTCGTCTAAATCTAATGGTATTGTAGAAAAATGTTCAGTATCAACAAAATCATCATGTGTAGGAATAGGATGACTAGAAGAGGTACCCTTGCCCTTGTTGCCTTTACTAGAAAAAGCACCCTTACCCTTACCCTTAAACATACCTCTTAATCCTTCCATTTTAATTATGATAATAAATAATTAAAGATAATAAAATTAAGTGCGCTAAATAAAATAAACAGACAATAATAATTTAATGAATGAACGAATGTACCAAACGCCGACGTAACGTCGACGTGTAATCGAGAGGTTGAAAATTGAAACTTTGCTCGATGGAAGATCCTCAAGCTAGTTGCCAACTTCACTCCCAATTCCCAAATGAATAAATAAAATTGAATATTTAGTAAACAATGTAGACTTGTAGAGAGATATATTGAGAGATTAGAGAGATTGTAGGAAGATTTGGGAGAAAGATGAAGAGAAAATGAGTTATTTATAGTTGAAAATTGGGTTAAAGTGTAAATATAATAACTTATGGGTTAAAAATAAATATTAAGGGGTAGGGGGAGGGGGGGGAGGCCAAAAATGGCCGTTGCACAATGGCCAAAATCTAAAATGGTCGTTGGTGCAACCGTTATTTTTGCAAAGGGGGTTACGGGCGGGATCGAGGCGGGCTCGGGATCGGGTCAGGATTGGCGGGACTGGGACGAGACATTGTCCCATCCTGGTTCGAGTCCCAATACCGATTTTTTTTTTACTACTCGGGTTTGGGGCGGTGTCGGGGCGGGACCGGGCCGTCCTGGCCCACTGGCCAGCTCTAGGCTATACAGGATCAATTAAGTAGAATTGGGACATCCAATAGTTCTAATACAGAACCCATTGTTTCAGATACCCCACAATCAAGTAATAAAATAACAATTTTAACATATGATTCCGATAATAGTGATACCTTAGAACAATTCCAAAATAAAAACAACTCTTATTAATAAAATGGATTAGAAACAACCCGTACAACAACAATTACAAATAATTTCAGCTCAAGACCTAGGAATAGTAAAACCCCTAGCTCAATCCCGTTTTAATGTCTCTTCAATTTATAATTGAAAAATAGATGAGATGACTGAGTACAATATCCTTAGCTTCCTCCAACAAATGATCATGACCGCAAATGCCTATAAAACAAAAAATGGTACACAAGATAAGACCACTGCAGAACTGCTCATCGCAGGATTCTCTGGTCAATTAAAAGGTGGTGTGATAATTATCTCACTGATCAACAAAAAGAAGAAATCATAAACTCCATAAAAACTGATGAAGAAGGAATACCAATCCTAGATGAACAAGGTGAACCCCTGCAAGATGCAGTGTCAACCTTGATACTAACAATCTCTTTAAACTTCATAGGAGATTCTTCACATCTAAAAGATAAAAATGTCGAGTTACTCTCAAATCTAAAATGTAAAAAATTAAGTGATTTCCAGTGGTAAAAAAATATTTTCTTAACCAGGGTAATGCTTAGAGATGATTCCAACCAACCTTTTTGGAAAGAAAAATTCCTCGCAGGATTGCCTACCCTTTTAGGAGAAAAGATTAGGAATAAAATTAAGGAAAATTATGGAAAACAAACAATACCTTGTAATGAGTTTACATACGGACAACTAGTCAGTATTACTCAACAAGAAGGATTAAAAATCTGCCAAGATCTAAAATTACAAAAACACCTTAAATGGAAATTAAAAAGAACTAGGTGTGAACTAGGAACCTTTTTGTAAAAAATTTGATACAAATTCCACAACCCTCTCCAAATTGTACAGTAAACTATAGTAAGACTTATAAATCCCATAAGAATTTAACAAAAGATTATAGGAAAAAGAATTTTAGGACTAACGAATAATATTATAAAAATCCTTACAAAAATCCTCGTTACAATAATTCCGGGAATAAAACAAATCCCAAAAAGACTGATTCTAAATACAAAGATATAACATGTTATAAGTGAAATAAAAAAGGACATACATCTGAAAGTATATGTATGTCCTAGAGACAATCTGTATTAGGACAAATGTACTTTATACACATTCGTATTATTATTAATGGAGATTAATATTTTGTCATTTGTAATTATTGAATTATTAGTTGATTGTTTATAATATTCTATAATATGCATCCCTAGAGGTTACATTGTTATTAATAATGTGAGATATTAATATTATAACGTAACTCTTAAAATAGCCTCAACTAATGATCATCGAGAATGGGATATCGATGATATGTGATAAGTCGACATGTGGTCTGCATCACATCCTTAGAGGATGTAGTATGTCTCACCTGCTATGAGTAATGGCTACTCGTGATGGACACATGGATACTTTGGAAGTATTGGTATACACTTGCTGATATACTGTTTGTTATATTTGTCTAAAGTATGATCAGCGTGTGGGAGATAGAAGTCCTTAGACTTGAGGTCAATGCGCACATTGTCTACAAAGTAATATACTTTGATCCTGTCCTAAGCTCAAATGCCTTATAGGTTGAGATAAAGCTTGTATTGGGTACATTACGATGTGGATTAAATGTGGTAGTTGAGCCAAGATTAGGATTCATTCATCTAATGTATATTCGAGAGAACACTCCGCTTCTCAGTGATATTAGGTTGACTAAGTCGTTGGCCAACACAATAGACATATTTAGAATATGGTCTAGTTGTCAACTAATATAGATGAGATACTATGATTAAGCCATTTGGATAGACACTTGACAAATCCTAAGCTTGATCGGGTGTATCGTGAATGAAAGGATTTTATCTTACCACGTAGAGGTTAAGTTTACTGGATTCGTGTAAACGTATTTCACATATTGAGTTCGTCTTGCGGCGCCGTCCAGGAGTTCCGCGTAGATCTTAATTTGATTAATGTTGATATGTGAAGGCATGTAGGGTCACACTATGTCGATTGTCTTTTCGATCTAAGGATGTATTGAGAGAATATTAAATATTCGATTTAGAATCGAGATATTTAAATGAATAATGATTGTTTTAATTAAGTCAAAATTGGATTTTAAATTTAATTAAGAATTTGTGAAAAATAAAATGAGACAGTATAGGGGCACGTTAGTGCCGCGGCGCCCACACCATAGGGTCGGGGCGCCATGACCTAATCTGTCTCGAATTTTGGGTCAGGCCCAAGGTCAAACCCTAATCCAGTTCACCTAATTTTTCACCTATAAATTCAGACCTACACTTCATTATTCAATACACTTGATTTTCATATCAATATTCTAAGTCTTAGAGACTCAGAATCAAAACACTCTCTCGAACCTCTGCCGGATTTCCTAGCTTTCAAAAGGATGATTACATTGAAGCTTGGAGCTTGCAATCGAAAGGGCATTCGCGTGCGCACCCACAGTTGATAAAAATTCCAGATATTGTAAACATGTAAGTACCATTCAAAGCTTATGTTTACAGTTTAAAATTATCCTATTGTCAAACAGTTCTAAGATTGTTGGGTTTGAAACAAGTTTTCAATATCCGCTGCGTACAACAACCCAACAAAACCGTTCAACATCGAGATATTGTAAAATGAATAAAAAAATACAAGAGTTAAAATTAGATGAAGAAGTAATCCAAAAAATCTCCAATCTTCTAATAGATTCCTCTGATTCAAACGCCGAGACAGAACTTGACTATCTTTCTCTGTCTTCGGAAGACAATAAAGCCCTTCAAATTGATGAATTGGTCACAACTAGTTCATCGGAAAATTCTGAAAAGGAAAAGAGAAAAAGCATATGTGTATTAACTAGAGATCAATAATTCATGTTAGAAATGGTTAAACACATAGATACCCAACACCAAACAGAATATTTGAATAAACTCCTAAAATCCTTTACAGAAGAGAAAAAAGATAATAAAAATACAATTTTGTCAAATACTTCTAAAAATACTTATGATTTAACAAATATCCTAGGAAAAGCAAAAAAAGTGAAAGAGAGCAAAGAAATACCAGTTCTAGAACTACAAAAAGAGATAAAACAAATAAAACTAGAGATCAAATATTTAAAAGAAAAACAAAAACAAGATTCTGAACTAATAAAAATGATCCTTTCAAAAATACCCAGGAAAGCTTTGAGTCCGAAGATTCTGATTCTGAACATCCAAAAGAACCAGAAGAGCCTTTTGAAAATTGATATCTTGAAGAAATCCCAGAGAATTCCTCGGTGTCTTAAGACAAATCACGTCAAAAAAAATACCTAATACAAATAACCCTTAAATTCTCAGACAGTTTTGAAATCAAAACAATTGTTGTTTTTGACACAGGGGGCAGATTTAAATTGCATAAAAACATGTTTATTACCAGAAAAGTTCCAACAAAAAACTCATGAATTATTAGCAGCAGCTAATAATACTAAATTAGATATTAATTCCAAAACCAGTGCGTCGATAATTAATAATGGAGTTTTTATAACAACATCATTTGTTCTAGTAAAAGACATACACAATTCCGTCATCTTAGGAACACCGTTTATAAATCTCATCACCCATATAAGGTAAATAACGATTTCATATCTTTTGAACTCAATAAAAATAAATTAAAATTCCATTTTTTAACAAAACCAACTACAAGTGACCTCCATCAGATAAAAACATATTCAATACACGATGAAAGATCATATCGTCTAGAAGAACTAAGGAGTGAGTTTTTAGATCACAAACCTGAGTCTCCCAGAACCAATCCTTTTAAAAGTATCCTAAAACAAAAACCAGGGAGGGAAAAATGTATAGTCCAGTATAGTTTTGCCCATTCTATCAAATTAATTGATACCTTTTTTAACATTACTTCATGCATAGAAATATTCCAAAATGATTTACAAAAATATCTTCAAAACATTGCATAAAAATATGTTCTCTGCAAATTAATTTTTAACGCTTTTTTACTTTAAAGAAAATCTCTTAACTCGTGATTTTCTAAAAAACAGGAGAAAAAACCTGCAAATTCCTGATACTGGTTACACCGCAGAAATGTCCTATCATTGTCTCATACCCTACTGTTTGGGTTACAAATACAAAATATAAAGGAATGACATGAGAGAATCTGGCAAGTACTGTATCCATGCGATGTGCGGAGCCTTACTCCAAAAGAGGAAGGATGAAATTTCTCTGCCAATAAATACACCAGTTGTTGTACCACAACAACAAATAAATCCCATGGCCATCAAAAAACCCCATAAACTCCACCACCTCCAAACCAACAAACCCATCCAAGGAAGAAATGATAAATACCCTACAAAAGCTCCTACAGAAAAACCAATGACACGATCTGATGCATTCATGAAAGAAGAAAACGAAAATGCAAACACCACACAATCTGTGCAGACAACACCAGTAAATTCCGCACAAGAAACAACTGCTAAAAACCTTCGGCAACTCCTTGCGAAATCCCCGGAACAACAGAAGGCACTGTTACAACTTCAAATTCCCAAACAAGAAATATTTCAAAGCTCAAAAGAGAATAAAACCTCTCAAAATTTTACAAAAATCGAGAAAGGATAATCTTCGAAAACCCTTTCTCAAAAACCCAACTTGTAGTACCACAAGTCCCCAAGAAACCGGTTTCTGAATTTTTTATAAAATCTTTTTTCCAAAATATTGTGACACTTGAAAAATGATTTTTTGATCAAGACACTTTTTTTAGCAATACAAAATTATTTTGGACAAGGAAGGTTTTTACAAATCATGGGACATCTTAAAAACCCCATATTTTTATCAGGCTATCCTAGAAATATCAGGATCAGCAAATTCCCCTCATATGATTCCCCTCATAGGCTTACTCTACCGTCTTGGTATTGGGTTATTTCCTTAAGATGAGTATTTGGTTGGTAAGTTTATGCGGGTTCAGGTTTAACTACTCCTTCCAGGATCCATTCATCTAGTAGGGTAATATCCTTCCACCTAATAGGTCTTGGTATTACGGTGTTAGATCTGGAAAGATCTGTTTGTAACAGTAGGGTTTCACCTTTTTTAATATGGTACCTAACCTTTGTGGCAAAAGCAGAAAGCGTAACTTTATAATGGATTCTAAAGATTATTGCTACCAGAATTGAACCTCCAAGCATTTGGTAGTTGTGAGGTTTTATTTGTAAGACAATGGATTTGAGGATATTTTAATCATTGAGGGATACTGGAAAGTTTGGGTAACAATCAAAAGAGATAGGTCCTGTGCAGAGACTAGAATCAACAGAACTTAATAAGGAATTTTCAAAATTTGTGAATCTGGCATCTCTTAAAATATCAAGAATTGAAGTGTTTAATCCTTCCTTAGTTAAGGGTTTTATCCCTACTTGGACTAAATCAATATGAATGTATTTGTATTTTCTTTTTTTTCAAGAAATTTTGAGAAAGTAATTGTATTATTTCAAAGGGTTTTGTCAGTTGAATATCTCTCTCTTCTATTTTAATAGTGAAATCAGTTTTGAAAATTGATATTTGGAATTTTTGTAAATTTGATCTCTATTTACTTTCGGTATTTCCCAATTATCAATTGATTTTTCAAAATCTTGTATAACGATTTCTTCCGAATTTATTATCTTCTTTGAATGAATGGAAGATGTTGAACCAAAATCAAAAGAAGTAGATTTATTGAAAAACGGATCCATGTATATATAATTTTGTTTTCGAAACTCAAGTTCTTCCTACAATCTCAAGCATTTCCCGGGTCTAACTGCCTACACACTTGATGACTTACTACCTGGACCATTCTAGGCAAGAAAACTCAGAAGAGTCTAAACCTCTAGACAAGAATTTCATCTGATCTGGATATCATATTTCTCTATATCTCTACCCTTTTTGGCTCTGATATCAAACTACGCCCGATGATCTAAAGGGGATAATAGACAAGGAAGGAATTGAAATATAAGGGACTGAAGAATTAAAAGATAAATGAGATATGTAGAAAGTAAAGTAAGATTAACTTACAAATTAAGGTTCCAGTTAAGGAAACCAGAATTCAAAGGATCTGCAATAATTTAAATGAAGTAGGTGGTAGAACCGGCCAACATCATAATGCAAGAATTTAAAGTAAAAGCATGAATTTAAAAGATTAGGAGGTAGCACATTCCATAATCATATTTATTCAAAATATTAAAACTTACAGTCACTCTACCTACCAAGGTGGAGGTAAGATCTGTGTACACTTTACCCTCTCAGACCCCACATTGTGGGATTTCACTGGGTATGTTGTTGTTGTTGTATTAAAACTTACAAAGATTTATACTTGAATATTTTCAACGAGATCTATCTTGGGAGTTTAAGGTATTTGGGGGATTTTGGATGAGAGGAATCATATGAGGGGAATTGGAATTTATTTTGAGCTTACACTTCTCTCTAGAATCTGAAATCTATGAAAGAAAAAGCTTGTTGGTATCAAAGCTTTTTCAAATTCATGCTTTTAAATGAAGTAGTGTGTGTATGAATATATATATATATATATATATATATATATATATATATATATATATATATATATATATATAAGAGAAAGTTTTGAACTATTGAAGCTACTATTGGTTTTCCTCCATAATGAATGGAAGCCCAAGAGCTTGACCAACATGTCAAACCCATTAGCTCATTTTATAGCCACAAGGAAGTTCAAACTTCTTCTCAAACACCAATGTGGGATAAATGACTCTTTACTTAACTTAAAAATATTAATGTGGGACAATTGACTATGTTGGACAAATGACAATGTGGGGCAAGTGACTCAATTATGATGAAAATACTCATATCCAATATGGGATATATAACAACCCCCACTTCGTTACATGCATAATGAAAATAATAAAAAATATATATATAACGTGTGTTACACAACAAATAGCCATGAAGTGGACTAGGCCTTTAACTTATGGTTGAATATGAAACACTAAGGAATCATATTCTCGTTGCGTATGATTTCTTGCTTCTTTTTAATCTTGGCGGCATCGTTTAATATGGGCCTTATGCTGAATCCTGGATTCACAAGTACTCTAGGATCTTACCAAATGATCCCTAAAAAGCGACCTCTCACTTCTATACTTGTATAGGTAGACTCATCAAGAATGTCCACAACGCATTCACAAGTTTTTGTGGTAAAAGTTTTAGAAAACTTAGAAATAAAATCATTTGAAATCATGCGATTCATAGCATTTATACCAATATGTCCTAGTATATAGTGCCAATTATCATGATCATCAACATTAAGTAAAACTTCATAAAAGTAAGCAAAAGATACATTCTTATTATAGTCAACATTCAACAAGTACATTTTGTCTTTCATGTAGCATTCTCCTACAAACTTCCCATTCTTAGTGTAGTCACTTTTTGGGAACCAAATGCTACTTTGAAACCATTTTCGTCCAATTTGTGGAGCGATACAAGATTCTTCCTCATAGAGAGGATATGATACACATTTCTCAAAGTTAAAGTATTTTCTGAAGTGAGGGGAAGAACAACAGTGCCTACGCCAAGAACTTCGCTTGATGATGCATTTCTCATGTAGACGGCCTTGGCCTCTTTCACAATTTCATATGTCTTGAACAAACTCTTGTTTGGGGTAAAATGACAGGTAGCACCTGAGTCCACCTACCAATCAGTATTGCCATTGTTGACAAGGCATACTTCAAATATGACAGCGACAAAGTCTTTGTCATCAATCACATTAGTTTGTTCTTTTTTCTTGTCTTTCCCCTTACGATTACGGCATTCCCTAGCATAGTGGTCAGGTGTGCCACAAACATAACAACTGTCTTTTTGTTGTTTCTGTTATCCTCATTCCCATTTTTCTTAAAGAATTTCCTCTTCTTGGACGTTCCTTGGTTTCCCTTAGAAGTTCCATGAAGGTTTTTCTCATAAACATAATTCACACCATCATTCTTCGAGGAAACTGAACCATCTCCTTTAAGGCTTTCGGTCTCAATTTGAATGCCCTGAAGAAGTTCATCCAAAGAGATAGACCTCTTCTTGTGTGTTTAGTTTCTTTTGGTAATCTTTCCATGAAGGCGGAAGTTTACCAATGATGATTGAAACTTGAAAAGTTTCAGAAATGGGTTCACCAGCATCAACACATTCTGTTGCTATATCATTTAACTCGTTAACCTAATCAATGACCGATCGAGAACCCATCATCTTGTATTCAACATACTTGTTAACCAAAAAAGACTTATTACCAACATCTTCATTTACATACCTTCGTTTTATAGCATTTCAGAGTTCTGCAGCAGTTTGTGGATGTGAAATATGCTGAACAGTGTGTTGTTCAACGACTGCAGAATGGTGCAGCGGCAAATGAAATCATCATTTTTCCATTTGTTCGCCTTCTCTGTTGCCTCAGTCTTTTGTGCCTCGGTTGCATCCGGATCAGTGACTTCCTCCGGACAGCGTTGAAACAGAACATAGAATACCTTTGCAATTGTCAAAAGGTACTCCATCTTTAGACTCCAACGCTTGTAGTTGAGTCCGTTCATCCTTTCCAATTTGTCTCCATCGTTCAACTGCACCTTAACCAATACTGACTTCATTGCAGAGAATTAATACCTTTAAAATTGTTATATAATAGGGTATATATATATATATATAAGTTTTGAACTATTGAAGCTACTATTGATTTTCCTCCATAATGAATAGAAGTCCAAGAGCTTGACCAACATGTCAAACCCATTAACTCATTTTATAGCCACAAGGAAGTTTAAACGTCTTCTCAAACACCAATGTGAGACAAATGACTCTTTACTTAACTTAAAAATACCAATGTGGGATAATTGACTATGTGGAACAAATGACCATGTGGGACAAGTGACTCAATTATGATGGAAATATTCATATCCAATGTGGGATATATAATAATACTATCTCATTTCTCTTGTGCTCTTTATTTATTTAGTTTTTACAAAGGAACTTACAGTCGCTCTAGCCTTTGATGGCATAAGGTAAATCCCGTTTCAATATAATAGCTGACAAATCTTATTGAAAAAATAAACCGCACTAAGCAAGCCCAATACGACAAGCTCAAAATCGAAAAGCAGGAGGGGCACTCTTGTACTTTTACTTACCACGAGATAAAAGGACAAAATGTGTTTTTTTTTCACGATCTGTAAATTATGGCTAACCAAATGCCAAATCCATTAACTAATCAGTCCAAAATCTTAATAAAAATCAAAATTCTCTATTGCTTCACGTGCATAAATAAGATCACACAAAATTCAAAAAAAAAAAAAAGTTAGTCCCTAGGGAAAAGGGCAATTAAGTATGACCACGAACACTTGTCCGCATGGGCAGCTCAATTGGTTTCAAGGGGGATATTTGGAGCAAAGACCAAGGATCGAATCCCGTCAGCGGCAGTGTGGGGGTTTCTTCTTGAAATAAAGGAGGGCCTCTTGTGCGCAGCGTGGTACTGGTCTAACCTTTGAAATCAATTGAGTCATCATGATTTACCTCCTTCACAGACCTGTCGGACCGGGATGTGGGGGCTCCTAGGGTGGGAGATTCCACCTTTTGGAGCAAAGTATGACCACGAACACGAAGTGTCATTCTCCACTTTCTATTCCCTCACATGGATCCAGGAAACAAGACACAAAGGTACGTGTGTTTACAGGAATTGTGTGAAAGTTGCCAATTTTTTCGCAGTGTCGGAACATGCGGACAAAATGAGGTGGATTTCCTAATTTCCCTTTTCTCCATAGTGTTTTTTAAGGTTTTGTATACTTCATAAAATTAAGAGATAATGATCAAAAATATATTTGAATTATCACTTTTCGTTAAATTTATATTCATATTATCAGTTGTTCCATTTTTTTATTTGAACTATTATCATATATATATTAAAATATATCTAGTTGATAGTTCGGATAGTAAAAATGAACAACTGATAGTTGACCTAATTAACTTTGAGATATGTTTTAATAAATAAATGGTGATAGTCCAAGCACGAAAAGAGAATAATTGATAGTTTGAATATTTTTAACCATTAACTCTAAAACGAATGGAAAATTTTCTTGGTGCCCGAAGGCTGCTATCCCAATAGGAAGGGCGGAACGAGGAGAGGGTCGCCTTTGGAGAAGCGTTTGCCGGTAACCAAAGCCTCACTCTGATTATGTCGTGAGGCTTACTGAATCGAAATATTTTAATACTTAGCATAAAAAGTCTTCGAGTTGAACACGTTAAACAAGAGAATTTGTTCGAAAAATCCAGTCAAGTGGCCTCAAAATACTCTAACCACTAATTCAAACAGCAAAAAGTATTTCTTTATAACACATACGGTAATATCTATAACTTAACATTTTAAAGAGTCAGCAATATAAAATGGTGTTAAAATATAAATAATTTATTAATATTTCAAAGTCAAAAAGGCTCTAATTTCAAGAATTTTAGAGTAGTTTGAACATGATTTTAAATCATGAGATGAAATTATAATGATTTGAAGTTGAAGTTTTGTTTGAACATGCAATTTGGATTTCTTAAGTTGTATTTTTTCTTATAGACATAAAACCCCCACAAGCTATGAAAACCATCAAAACTTTCTCAATTCTTATGCAATCTTACCAAATGAGTAAGTCATAGTTCATAACAAAATTAATATGCTACTAGTAGACCTTTCAAAAAAGTACAACATCAATTGATCAAACTTTAGTTCAATAAAAAAAATTAACATAAATAGTAATGTAACTACTCTTTAATATAATCATCTCATATGGTACGAACAATCTCTTCATGTCGAGCATGCATTTCCCAATCAGATGACCGAAAAGACGAACCAACATTGTTACTTTGAGCCTGTTGTTGGTCAATACCATTAGCAACTATAAACTTATAGTTCTTTTTTTACAAAATATAAACTTATGGGTCAAGTTTTACATTTAAAAAAATTAAAATCATGGTTTTCTATTCCAAATCATGCGTATTTGGATAATTTGGAATTGAAAATCATGATATGAAGTTGAAGTTGAAATTTTATGCAAAATACATAAACAAACGCTGATTTAAAATCAAAATAAAAAATCATGATTTCATATTACATGACCAATTACCCACTTAGTATACGTTCAAGTCTCTCAATGTCATTTTCGAACGAACACTTCTTTTGATAATTGGTATTTTGTCCCTCCACTACACGTGAATGAATAGTCATCACCAAAAGGTACGATGGAGTGATAAAAATTCTTTTATTCTTAACTAAAGCCCTCGATATCAAGTTCAGAGAACAAAATTATCTTTATAGGGAGCACTAAATGCGCCTTCTACAGTACAAATTCAAATTAATTGAATCTGCGCATAAGATGTAAATAGAAAGAAATTAGCCAAACTACGAAGAAGTATTGTGACAAGTAACTAAAGCAGCGGAAATGCTGACAAAGTGGAGTCACACAGCATCAAAATTCAAATGTGAAGTGTAAGTGCTAACAAAAGTGGCAGTAATCATTGCTCGAGAGCGGCCCGAAATGCGACAATTTGACACCTTCTCCCTTTCTCCCGCCGCTCATCCTGCTGCCCCCGTCCCCCATTTTTTTCAAAAAAACTAAAAAATAAAAAAATAAACTTGGTATGGGAGCCTTCTTATTTCATACTCGGTGAAAATTTATGTGTGATCCGTGTTTATATCAAATTAATACATAAATATTTGGTGCGGACCAGTTTGTACCTTCATACTCCCTCCGGTTCGTGCAATAGCTGATTTTTTAGCCGTTCAAATTTGATCTAAAATCGAAAGTTGGCTTTTTGTACTTGTGAATTAAAAAAGGAGGAGGTCAGTTAAAAAAAGATGTTAATTAATTAAAGATTTAACCGATCAATATGCATGTATGGCAAATATGTAGAAGTAATAGGAATTAAACCTAAAATGATTCAAAATAGAAAAACTACTGTTAATGTTGGATTTGATGTTGTGACATTTGACCCAACATATCTCTTGAAATATTGATTTGAATGTATAAGAATGTTGGACAAATGTTGCACAATATTCGGACCAACACTTTCAGAACTGATTTTGCCTTACTTCACGTAATGATTACTATGTGGTAAATATGACTTGACAAGGTAAAAAGGAGTTGGTAAACACGTGTGAAGAACGAGTCAACACTGATGCTTTTCGTGAGAAACAAGTTAAAGTTGTTAGAAGTTTTTGCTCTTTGATCGTCTCCAACAAAACCTACCAGCTGCCCACCTTTCCCTCAACCTCCACAACCGATCGATGAGCATGAGCTTTTCAAGGAAGACTCTCTACTATAAAGAGAGAGGCTACTACATTGAATCAACATCCAAAATCAGAAAGCAAAAATACCAAGAGATCTCTCGAGATTTCATCTCAAAAATCTGGATCACAAGTGTTGTCTGAGTGTGTTGACAATATTCTGTCCAACATTACAATTGTTGTTTAGATTTTAGATTAATTTTGTATGGAGCGACTGTAATGAGAGGTTGTCTATGTCTACTTAGTTAGATTTTTCATGCAGAAATCATCTGCGACTTCAACTTTTAATTCATTTTCATTTTATATTGTATTGTTGTATATAATATATATATATATATATATATATATATATATATATATACACACACAATACATTTGGTCATTGACCATCATAAGTTATATAATATATATAACTTATGAAAATTTAAACCTTTGTGTTCTTTAAATTCCGCTGCATTTACTCTTTAAAGTTACTGTTTTACTAAGTGTTGTTACTGGTGTCGGATGACATAATTACCAACATTCGAAAACAGAATTGGCATTCGATTTATTTCATCTCTTATTTTTCTTTCCCGTAGCATTTGACACCCTTCAAGTGGTATCAGAGCTGACACTTAACACAATAAGTGCTTGGTCATGTTGTCATAAGCTATGGATCCGGTAAATCCAACTATTGTTAGGCTTCCTATTTTAGATGGATCAAATTATGCGTATTGAAAGATTCGCCTACGTTCTCATATCAAATCAATTGATGTTAGGGAATGGAGATCTATAACTAATGGGTATGTTATTCCAATGTTGTCACCGTATGAAGAAGGTAACATTCTTGTTAAACCTGAATCCGAATGGACTACAGAATAAACCAATAATGCTAGCTTTAACGAAAAAGCCTTAAATGCAATTTTTGGATGGGTTGATATGTATATGTTCAAACTCATTCAAAACTGTCCCACGACTAAGGATGCATGAGATACTTTACAAATTCATTGTGAAGGTAGCTCAAGTGTTCGTCGAACAAAGCTACGCATGCTAATGAGTAAATATGAATGTTTAAGGATGGAAGAAGCGGATGATATTAAATCATATTTTGAAAAGTTGATTGACATCTCAAATGAATGTCAAGTGCTTGGTGAACCATTAACCAACACTCAACTTGTTGAAAAGGCTCTCCGCTCTCTTCCTGAAAAGTTCAATTTAAAGATTTGTGCTATTGAAGAAGCTCACAATCTTGCCACAATGGACCTTCATACCTTGATGAACATTCTCAAAACTTATGAGAAGAACATTGAGAATCAAAAGGAATTGTATAAAAGCAAGAATATGGCACTTCAAGTTCAATCCTCGAAGAGTCAAATCAAAGAAGAGGATGAGAATCTTGAAGAAATTGGTGATGGTGCAAATGTCGCCTTACTCACTCGAAAATACAATTCGATGGTGAGGAAGTTCAACAATGAAAAAATCAATCTAAATCTAAAGAACACCAAAACCAAGTCTTCAATCAAAAGTCCACTAGATTTCTTCCAAATGTACAAAAAGGAAATCCATTAAGAAGAACCAACTCAGATCATACCAAATTTGATCCGAAACAGCTTGTGTCCGTGCAATGTCATGCATACTTTGGTTGGGGTCACTATGCTAACGAACGTGCTAACATTCTTAGAAAATTTGGTAAGAACATATGGGTTTCTCTTAGTGATGATGAAGGTGAAGAAGAAGGAGATCGTGTAATTGAAACACAAGCACTGCTGGCTACTGTTTTCGAACAATCTCTATCGAATAATGAAAATGTCGTATGCAATGTTGTCTCATATGCCACGACATTTGCTCCAACATCATCAACGACACCAACATCCTCAGCGACATCTAAAAGGTATTAACTATACTTATGTTAATTGCTTTAGTAGTTCTATTTCTGTTAGTGAGGTTGATTGTATGGTTCAAGTTGAATGCAAATATGATATGATTAATGAATTACAAAGTATTTGTAAAGCCTTAATCTTAGAATCCAAGCAACTTGACAAAAAGGTAAAATCTCTAACCCATGAGAATTTTATTATTAAAAGGCACGATAACCTGACTTGAGGTTGCACTTACCAACAAGGATATTGAGTTTGGTAAGATCCGTGCAAAATTGGATTTAGCCAAAGAAACCTTCTGTAAGCTCAACACGGGGACTTCAAAATTGAATGAGATACTCAACTTTAGTAAACCTTAACATGTAGGAATTGGGTACGAAAACTCTCTTAAAACTATATTCTCTAATCTCTTTGATAAAAATGAGAAAATATGCTTTGTAAAAGAAAAAAGGATGAATAACAAGTTCTCATTTATGTCAAAGAGTATGAAGTTTGTGTGTCATCACTGCAACTCTCCCGGACACTTAAAACCATATTGTTTCATACTTCAAGATTCTGTGAGCAAAATGTTGCCTTAAATGTTGTCCAACATTCCGGATTACAATCGAAGCAATATTTCTGAGCCAAAAGGTAAAAAATGTTTTAAGAAAGTTTGGGTTCCTAAAAAGGGTGTAACATGTAATGTTGCTATTACTGCATTAAGAACTAACATTTCAGCTTCTTGGTACTTTGATAGTGGATGTTCTCGCCACATGACAGGTACAAAAGGTTTTCTAAAGAACTATGAGTCATTCAATGGAGGAAACGTGACTTATGGAGGTGGCAGTAAAATCATAATAATTGGAAAATGATCTTGGATGTTCCTGATTTTCCAGTCTTAAGAAATGTCTTACACGTTGATGGATTAATGGCTAATATGATAAGTGTTAGTCAACTGTGTGATGACGATCTTGAGGTGATAATTGTTATATTGCTGGAGGACAAGAAATATGAAATAATACAAAGGTAGATGACATAACACTATGGCATCAAAAGTTGGCGTAGAGGCATACCCAAACTTAGCCATAAAGGTAAAATGGTCTGTGAAGATTGTTTGAAAGGTAAAATGGTCTGTGAAGATTGTTTAAAGGTAAAATGGTCTATGAAGATTGTTTGAAAGGTAAAATGGTCTGTGAAGATTGTTTGAAAGGTAAGCAAACCTATGTCTCTCATAATGTTGTCCAACACGACGGACAACATTCAGGTACGTCTTACTATTTTCAATTGTTACATATGGATTTAATGGGTCCAATTAAAGTAGGCAGTCTAGGAGGCATGAGGTATTCTTTTGTGATATTAGATGATTTTTCTAGATATTCTTGGATATATTTTTTGAAAGAAAAATCACAAACGTTTGATATGTTTAAAATCCTACACTCTAGAATTAGAAATTATTATATTCTCCTATTTTTCGGATTAGATCCAACCATGGAAAAGAATTTGAAAATAGTTCATTCACAATTTTTGTGAGAAAAAGGGAATTTTTCATGAGTTTTCTGCCCCCCCCCCCCCCTCAAAATTCCTCAACAGAATGGGGTTGCAGAACGGAAGAATAAGACATTACAAGAAATGTCTAGAGTAATGCTTAGTTCTAAACATTTGTCAAAACGTTTGTGGGCAGAAGCCTTGAATACTGCTAATCACATAGCTAATAGAGTCTATCTAAGTCCAGGAACAAAGATGACACCTTATGAGATTATAAATGGAAAGAAACCAAACTTGCGTTACTTTCATGTTTTTAGGTGTATTTGTTATATTTTAAATGACAAGGATCATTTGACAAAATTTGACTCTAAGAGTGATAAAAGAATTTTTGTTGGCTATTCACAAAATAATCATGCTTATCGAGTATACAATCTGATATCCAGAACTGTACAAAAGTCTGTAAATGTTATCTTTGATGATCTTTCTGATGTTTCAGGAAAAACTATTGAAAATAGCATTATAGATACAGTGGAAAGTCTACATATTGTAGAAGAATCAAATGTTGCCACAAATCTTGCCACACCTGAAGCAACATCCGAAATAGCAATAGAGACTACAGAGGCCACAGATGAGGAGTCAAGTGTTGAATTGTTAGACAAAGTTCGCAGGGACCCCTCATTAAGGATTAGGAAGAATCATCCAATGGGCCAAGTGATAGGGGGAGTTTTTGAAGGAATTAGAACAAGAGGCAAAGAACCACTCAACTATAGAGAAATGGTAAGGTATGTGTGTATGTCAACCATATACCAAGATGTTAGTCTTTCTTGTTTTATATCTACATTAGAACCAAAGAATATTGTAGAAGCACTTAAAGATAATTTCTGGATACAAGCAATGCAAGAAGTGCTTGAATAATTTTCTCGAAATGAAGTCTGGGACTTAGTTCCACGTCCAGATAATACAAATGTAATTGGAACTAAGTGAATTTTTAAAAATAAAATAGACGAATCGGGAACAGTTGTTAGAAACAAAGCACGTCTAGTTGCACAAGGTTATACTCACGTAGAAGGAATTGATTTTGATGAAACCTTTGCACCTGTAGCTAGAATCGAGTCGATTAGACTTTTACATGCTATTGCTTGTTGTCTGAAAATTTCTTTAAACCAAATGGATGTAAAAGGTGCCTTCTTAAATGGTTATCTAGACAAGGAGGTATATGTTGAAAAACCAAAAGAATTTGAAGATCCTTACCATCCACACTATGTGTACAAGCTCAAAAAGGCTTTGTATGGGTTGAAACAAGCCCCTCGTGCATGGTATGGTCGTTTAACTATTTTTCTTCTTGAATTTGGTTTTAATCATGGCGAAACTGATCGTACTTTATTTATTAAACGACAAGGTGTAGATATTATAATTGCTCAAATCTATGTAGATGACATAGTCTTTGGATCGACTTCACAATCGTACCTAAATTCATTTGTTGAAGTTATGTCATCGATATTTGAAATGAGCATGATTGGGGTATTAACTTTTTTCTTAGGCTTGCAGACAAAGCAAAGTGAAGATGAAATTTTCATCTCTCAGAGTAAATATGCTAAGAATCTAGTTAATAGATTTGGTTTAGAGAACGCTAAACAGATGAAAACGCCAATGGGTTCATCGCAGAATGTATGTAAGGATAATGTTGGTGAAAATATCGACCCAACATTATATCGATCTATGATAGGTAACCTTATTTATCTTACTGCTAGTCGCCCAGATATTATGTTTAGTGTTTGTGTTAGTGCACGTTTTCAAGCTTGTCCCAAAATGTCTCACTTAAATGCCGTGAAACGTATTATTAGATATGTTGCTGGCACATGTGAGTTGAGAATTTGGAATTCCAAAGATACTAATCGTAACTTAATAGGATTCAGTGACTCAGATTGGGTTGGAGATGTGGATGATAGAAAAAGTACAAGTGGAGGATGTTTTTATCTTGGCAATAACCTTGTTTCATGGTATAGTCGTAAACAAAACTGTCTCATTTTCAATTGCTGAATCTAAATATGTAGCAGTTGGAAGTTGTTGCTATCAATTAATATGGCTAAGACACATGTTAACGACTATGGATTTACTAGCAACATTTTGATTTTGTACTGTGATAATTTGAGTGCTATAAATATTTCCAAAAATCCAGTTCAGCACTCACGTACAAAATATATTCATATTAGACATCACTTTTTAAGAGATTTAGTTGAAAAATAGCTAGTTCAAATTGAACATATTGACACTCTTCATCAACTAGCTGATATTCTTACAAAAGCTTTGGACCATGAGACATTTTCTAGTTTAAAGAAATCTCTTGGTCTTTGTAATCTCTAAAAAAACATTTTTTGTGAATGTCGGCTGAAATGTTTGGACCATGAGAGATTTTCTAGTTTAAAGAAATCTCTTGGTCTTTGTAATCTCTAAAAAGCATTTTTTGTGAATGTCGGTTGAAATGTTCTGTAACATTTCGAGTGACATTTACCTATAGTATATCACTAACTGATTATTGTTGTTGTATGATGCATAACGTTTGGTCACACTAGCATGATCCTTCAATAAGAATATGTTATCAAAGTGATATCATTCTCTGCAATGATATATATAAAAAAATACATATATATCATAAAATGGGAGTATTAAAATAAGGCAAAGCCTTTGCAAATATTTGGCAACTGTGAAAAATGGGCAAAGCCCGTGGAAAGATATTGTTCCTATTCTATAGGAGTATCGAGTGCTTCAAAAGAAATTTGAGAATATCATAAAAGTATTCTTATTTTTGACACGAAAAAATCATTTATATGTGTTATATTATTAGACCAAGAACACGATGGGAAAATGTTATATTGGTCCAGTGGTCAAACTCATAAAGTGCATATAAAACGTATCTTGGTTTGTTGCCAAATCTAAAAATTCTTGTGGGATCAAAATACTTGTGTCGTCCAAATTGTGCCAACATTGTTGTTGACATTTTCATAATGTGATATATGTTGGGATGTTGTGCTTATCCGATTGTTGAAATATCATATCTTACTCCTTATTATATGTCTTGTTTATAGGAATTTCAAAATTTAAAATGATAAGATTAAATTATATTTCTACCGTGATAGTTTTTTTTAAAAAAAATATTTTAGGTGTAAGTTATTATGTAAAATTGAAACACCTAACTATGGGATTCTTGTTGCAAAGAAAAGGTTTGCCATGTATATAATATTTCTCTCATTTGTTATTTTTTTTCAAAAACAACAAAAAAAGGGGGAAAAGTTCAGCGGGTGTATATCGTCGTACCAACCCGATGGAAACACCAAATCAAACTCCAATCACTTTCACAAACCCTAATTCCTCAAAACTCTCTTCTCAATTCTCACTGATGGAAACTTCTCCAATGTCAGAACAAATGTCAATCAACATTCTATCCAACACTCCCATTAGCATTAGCCCTCCGTCAAATACACCTCAGCAACCAAGCCAGTCTTCTTCCTCAAATCTCCCTGAGGATCCTTCTAAAGCAATATTGTTTAAAGGTTTTGATGAACCTTTAGATATCAGCTATCCTGGAGACAATAATAACCCAATAGATGTCGATCAAACTTTTGATTTCTCATCTCTAGGTAAAAGGCCAAGGTCATCTCCATTTCCTACTCGTCGATCGAGTAGAGTATTTGAGAAAACAGTCCAAGAAATTTGAGTAGCAAAAGGCCTAAATGTGAAACATCTAAACCCGCTTACTCGAGCAATGATAGTAAAAATACAGACTTTTTTTTCTCAACTGAGGAAGAACCATATGCTTCTGAACAACCAAGTGTGCCTCAAGAAAAGGAAATCCCGGATGAAACCCCCTTAAAACATTTTTTTTCCAAAGGGAGTTCCCAAGACTACAAGGACAAGTGTTGCTACAAATGTTGCCACAACATCTCAGGCAACATTCAGCCAACATCAGAAGAGACACACACCATAACATCCTCCAACAATACTAAATTCATCAATTCAGACATGTCTGATTCAGACATTGAGGTATCTGCTTTCTCATATAAATTATATTCTAAAGCTAACCATGATATGTGAGATTTTTACAAGAATAGAGTAATTAGGCCTCAGAAGCGTTAAATATTACTTTCTGTACTGAATATGGTTTGGTAGAATTCTTAAAGGACAGACAGCTTCTTGGTTCAGTCACTGAAACAGAACCATATGTTGATGAGATAATAAGGTTATTTTATGCTAATTCAAGCTCTGCTATAGAGGATACCTCCTCAAAAAATTTGGGAATGTATATCTTTATAACAAGATATAAATTTTTACGCCTGCTATCATAAATCAATGTATTGGTCAAAATGCTGGAGATAATGTTAGAGAAGCTAAACATGTGATAGACAATAAGGATGAAGTAATTGAATACCTCACTGGAGGTATAATGAATAAATGGATCCCTAGATGTCCAGCCTTGTTTTCCACCCTCCACAAAATTGCTATTCACAATTGGCTTCCTTCAATGAATGAATCAATTGTGACATCTGAACAAGGCACCCTTTTGTATAAAATTGGAAAAGGTTTGAAAGTTGATTTGAGAAAAATGATATTTCATCAAATTGCCAACTTGGTTGAGAAAGAACCAACTTCAATCCTTCATTTTCCCTCTCTGATATACAAAATATTAACCACTCAAGGCTTTTATCCTAAGAGAGAAGACACTTTAGAGAAGGCTCCTGAGCTTTAAACTATAAACAAAGCAGTTGTGAAGATCAAGGACAGAGTCATCGACTTGCCCTGGAAGAAGGAAGCTGAAAGTGAAAATGTTGCCAGAAATGTCACCAACATTCTGGGCAATACTGATCCAGGATAGTCTACACTGTCTACAAAATGTCTTGTGAATCACATTACAAAAATCAACCAACAAATTACAGAAGTTGATGTTGCAAGGAATGCCCTGATATAAGCTAGTTATCATTTCATGATGCTGCTTTCTTCACAAAAAGGGGGAGATGATGCTGAAGCATGGGGAGGAAGCTAAAGTTGGTGCAGAGGAAGTTGAAGTTGTTATGCAGGGGTAGAAAACTGTTGGAAGCTGCTGATACTGTATGATGAGAAAGGAGGAAGCTGAATGATGTTGCTGAACCTAAGCTATAAATGTTTGTTAAATGTTTTGATGGATTGATGTGGATATTTGTTGACAATGGTTTATTTCTATTCGTGCTTTGTATATATTGGATGATGTGGGTATATATGTGCTCATATTTTTTTTTCTCTAATCCTATGAATTGGTATACACATGGTTGATTGTATGCCATCATAGGTTAAGGGGGAGCATGACCTTGAAATTATTGATCACAGATGTTGGACAACATTTGTGACAACACCATAAGTCAACTTTACTTTTTAACGAGTTTTGTGGAGAAAGTCAAAAAGGGGGAGATTGTTAATGTTGGATTTGATGTTGTGACATTTGACCCAGCATATCTCCTGAAGTATTGATTTGAATGTATAAGAATGTTGGGACAAATGTTGCACAACATTCGGACCAACATTTTCAGAACTGATTTTGCCTTACTTCACTTAATGATTACTATGTGGTAAATAAGACTTGGCAAGGTAAAAAGGAATTGGTAAACACGTGTGAAGAACAAGTCAAGGATGTTGTTTTTTGTGAGGAACAAGTCAAAGTTGTTAGAAGTTTTTGCTCCTTGATCATCTCCAAAAAAACTACCAGCTGCCCACATTTCCCTCAACATCCACAACCAATCGATGAGCTTTTCAAGGAAGACTCTCTACTATAAATAGAGAGGCTACTACAGTGAATCAACATCCAAAATCAGAAAGCAAAAATACCAAGAGGGCTCTCGGGATTTCATCTCAGAAATCTGGATCACAAGTGTTGTCTGAGTGTGTTGACAACATTCAGTCCAACATTACAATTGATGTTTAGATTCTAGATTTGTTTTGTTGGAGCGATGGTAATGAGAGGTTGTCTATGTCAACTTAATTAGATTTTCAGGCAGAAGTCATTTGCGACTTCAACTTTTAATTCCTTTTCGTTTTATATTGTAAATATGTAAAGAAAGGAATTTGTACTTTTGTATATAATATATATACAATATATTTGGACATTGACCATCATAAGTTATATAGATTATGAAAATTTAAACCTTTGTGTTCTTTAAACTCTGCTGCATTTACTCTTTAAAGTTACTATTTTGCTAAGTGTTGTTACTGGTGTCGGATGACATAATTGCCGACATTCGAAAAAAGAATATGCATTCGATTTATTCCATCTCTTGTTTTTCTTTTCCATAGCATTTGACACCCTTCAACTACAATCATTTTTCTTTGTTTGAAAAGAGGAAGAAAAACAATTATCAATATCTATATATTAATCAGAATTGATACAATCTCAATGACCGATTAAGAATTAACAATTGATAACGTAAGTAAAGATCCGTCATGCGCTAAATGCTTGACAAAATAGGTGGACAACTTAAGGGTCCACTTGAAGATATTAAGTTGAGCATATTTATATGACAAGATATAATTTAATTAATGGGTCCATTTTCGAACAATTATAAGGGTAATAAGACATCGCAAATAGTACGTGTGAAATTGATATTTCATTTTAAAGGCTAAGGTTGATTTTGTTTAATGGTTGTTGGTGTTGACAGATCTACGTTCTAACACGTGTGTACTTTTAATTATCTCATTTATGCTGAAAGGAACCCGACATAGTTTTTGTATAACCGCTTTTAAATTCAAATAAATTTTCTACTTCTGAAAGAAACCTAGTAATACTCAATTTAACCTAGTAATTAGGTCTATCTTTTTTTTGGTAAATCAGATACTACTACTTTTATATATATATATATATATATAAATCAGGGTTCAGGCTTATGCCTGTAACATGATTTGGCGCCATGATCATTGTTGGCAGATCACAAAAATTGATCATACGGTCATAAGACTGTCCCATAACATCCTTCCAGAAAACATTTACAACATAAGGAGGAGGGGGGGGGGGGGGGTTACAAAAAATTTCACACCATAAAAAAATTCCTTGTTTCCTCCCTCCTTAACCAGCGCATCAGTCACCATGTTCTGCTCACGGTAGATGTGTTTTAGTTTCAGATGGCACAACTTATACATCAAAGACTTGCATTTAAAAATAATAAGCATGTAAAATAAATATTCTTGTTTAATCTTCGTGTTTACTTCCTTAGAGTCACAGTTGATTTCCAAAGACACCATATTCTGATCATAAGCTAGTTGAAGTTCCTGCGTAATAGCTGTTAGTTTTGCATAGATACCTTTTTTATTCACTTGAACAGAAGTGTATATAGTAATATCACATTTAATTAAGTCAATCAAAGGAAAAATCTAAGATCAA
Organism: Anisodus tanguticus; assembly: GCA_034509755.1. Classification (NCBI taxonomy): domain Eukaryota; kingdom Viridiplantae; phylum Streptophyta; class Magnoliopsida; order Solanales; family Solanaceae; genus Anisodus; species Anisodus tanguticus. The sequence goes on along the minus strand of CM067562.1, from coordinate 23,201,894 downwards.
TAATTATATCCTTATATGTTAAAGTTGACAGTAAAATGAGGAAACACTTTCTTGTCAGTCGAATGAAATGTGGGGTCATTTTTAATCAAATAAACTGAAAGTGCGTTGAATTAATAATTAAATGCGCGCCTCTATCACTATTAACTACTTTTAATTTAGACTTTTTCTTGAGGAGCCTCTTATTATATAGGACAGGTGAAAATAAATTAGTCCAGTCATTTTGACTTAGTTAAACAGAATTTAACTTAATTAGCATGAAGGGTTGAAAAGTCCAAGGATTTAAGATCAAGAATTTTTATTTTAATTAACATTAACGTTTAATCCCTTCTTTAAAGTGGTACAAATTTTGAAAGGGTTAAGGCTCCACTTGGATTAGAACAACTTCTGGAAATTAAAAACTCAAAATCTGAAAAAGATCGTTCTTGTTTTATGTCAACCAAAATGAAATGTTTTCTAGAAATAAAAGATAATTCAAAGACAGGTTTTATTTAGAACCCAGTTTTAATATCCGAATTTAGCAACTGCAAGGATATATCACATTTAGAACATGTTAAATTAATAAAAGGATATTATTAATACAACGATGAAGGGTATTAATTTTACTGTCACATTCTGCATGGTCAGTAGATTAATTTATTAAACACACAAATCTAGCATGCATTTATAATTTTATATTATATCACTGCACATAACACACCAAGAAAAGTTGTTGACATTTATTGTGACGGGAAAAACGAATGAGATATCCCCCATGAATATATATTTAAAGGTCTTATTTCAAGAACAAAATGATTCTATAAATATTTGATTTATTTTATTTATTAAGTACTTCTTATGTTATCTTTTACTTATATCCTATAAAAATAACTACGCATATAATTAAAATATCTTTTACTTATATCCTATAAAAATAACTACGCATATAATTAAAATAACTTTTGTGACGAGTCATAAAACTGTTAAATGTCTCACATCGGAAATAAAATGAGAACATGAACTCCTTATATGGACTTGAACTCCTTATATGGACTTGGACAATCCTCACCCTACGAGCTAGCTTTTGGGGTTGAGTTAGGCCCAAGATTCATTCTTTACATGGTATCAGAGTCAGACCCATTCCAATTCTTTAGTCATCGATGTTGGGCCCCCAAATTATATTGTCCACGCTCCATTTAATGAGGTTTGGGCGTGCGGAGGATTGTTAAGAGTTCCACATCGGAAATGGAGTGAAAACATGGACTCCTTATATTGACTTGGACAATCATCACCTTACAAACTAGTTTTTGGGGTGAGTTAGGCACAAAATCCATTCTTTACCCTAATCTCCCTAGTAAAAGTATCATCTCACTCTTTCTAATGGAAAAGCGAGTCTATTGTGGAAAGGAAACAATATTTCTAAGTACTAGTATGAGTGTATCGTAGCTTTCCTATAGTTGCATTGATTAAACTCTACTTATTAGATATCGACACTACAAACATTTTGATGTTACATCAAATATTAGTATTCTGATAAATTACTTTAAGTATTGTAGCTATCCTGTAACTACATTAATTTCATTCTACTTAGTCTATTAGATTTCGACAGTGAAAACGTTTGATGTTGCCTATAATTTTTTTATTTTTGGAAAAATTACTTTTACTCCAAGAGTGCAAGTCATTATGAAGCAAATTTTACTTGAAGCTAGAGTATCACGTTTAAGAGCTGATAATTCGGTATAGATGCCATTCAGAAAGTTATTGACAACGAGACTTGCTTATAGTTAAGAACTTAATGTGAATAATTTTAGTCGAAGTATATCACGTTTTATAAAGGAAATAGAAATACGCCTCTAGAAAATTGATATATTTATGGAGCTTGACGTGAATAATAGTAGTTAATGATGTTGGGATACAATTGTTGTAGGGAACGGGAAGTAAGTAACTATTACAATGGTAGAAATGATAAACAAACTATTACAATAAAACTGGAAATCAAAACCTTAACAAACTACTTGTGTGTTTGCTGAGTCGAGTGATGACACTCTGTCTTTAAGACAAGATTGCCCCGTATATCTCATTTTACGATGTTGAGCAATAGTCTCCCAAGATACAACAGCAACTTAACAAATGAGCAAAGGAAACTCAAGTGTTATTCTTGAAGAACTTTGAGTATAGTGACTTTGCTAGAGAGGAAGAAGATGAACTCTGAAAATTCTGGAGTATTTTCTAAGTATTGAGTAGTGTTCAATTGAGTCAAAGGCCTCAATTTATAGTGTAAGTAGAAGACCCCTTAACTAGCCAACTAATGGCCTTCAATAGCCATGTAATTGCACTTGATTGAGGGGGTTACATTCAGCCAAATAATGGATGCATTCATGTGCCAAGTAATGGAGAATCAATGCTCCAAAACCAGCCCAAAGGTCAGATTTTTCCAACTTCCCGTCGCAGCTTTCTGCCTCTGAAGCGTCGCGGCTCCAGTGACTGACCAACCAATTTGCGTCGCGTCGCGGCTCCGACGGTGTGGCATCGCGGCCCTTCACGGCTCCGCGGCGATTTCCGACTCGTTTCATTTTACACTTTGTACTTTTCTTCCTTCGTTTACCAACATGGAATACTTTGTCATTTGGCCAATAACCGTCCATAATTCTATGTCTCAAACATATACGTACCAATATCTCTTTCACTAATGAAATTTACGATACTTGGCACTACGTGTGCACGTGTGTGGAAATGATTAAAGGTTTTGGAAACTTAACCTTCACCCACACTGTAGATAGCACTTATAGTCTATCGTGGGAACGGCTTTGGATTTGGTGTTTCTTTACAGAAATCACAATCCGAAGTGCTTATGCTTCCACCGAAGTGATCAACTGAACCTTTACAGCTTAGTTTTCCCATTGAACCTAATTCCTGGGATCTCCAGTCAGTAAGGTTGGGTTACCACCGTATTGGTCCTTATACCTTGGGTTTTAAGCCCATTCCCCTAGTCTGGCAGAACATCTGATCTTTGGGTAAGCCCTTTTGTCAGCGGGTCTGCTATGTTATTCTTTGACTTTATGTAATCAATGGATATTATACCCGTGGTGATCAGCTGCCTAACGATCTTATGCCTCCGTCGAATATGATGAGACTTGCCATTGTACATAGCATTACGTACCCTTCCTGGAGCCGACTGGCTGTTGCAGTGGATCATTACAAAGGTACGGGTTTGATCCATCAAGGAACATCCTCTAAGAAGTCGTGAAGCCACTCAACTTCTTCTCCTACTTTGTCTAAAGTGATAAACTATGATTCCATCATGGATCGGGCGATGCAAATTTGCTTAGAGGATTTCCAAGACACAACCCCACCACCAATTGTAAATACATACCCACTGATGGACTTGGTGTTCTCTATATCAGATATCCAGTTTGCATCACTGTACCCCTCTAGTACAGCTGGATATATCAAATAATGCAACTCGTAAGTTAGCATGTATTTCTGGTATTGTAGTACCCGATTCAACGCCTTCCAGTGATCATTACTCGGATTATGGGTAAACCTAGCCAACTTATTGACTGCATAAGCAATATCAGGTCTGGTGCAGTTTGTTATGTACATCAAACTACCAATCGCCTGTGCATATTGCTCCTGGCATATGGGTGCACCATGATTTTTATCAAGCTTTTGATTTCTATCCATTGGTGACTTTATAGGCGAACTGTCATACATCTCAAACTTTCTCAAAACATCCTCGATGTAGTGAGACTGAGATAAGACCAGTCTGTCAGACGTCTTAGAGATTTTTATCCCTAAGATGACATCTTCGATACCCATATCCTTCATGTCGAAGCATTGTTTCAACATGTTCCTAGTCTCTATAATTATGCTAGGACTGCTCCCTATGATCAACATGTCATCTACATATAGACATATCATAACAAACGAGTCAGAGTTACCTTTCATGTAGACACATTTGTCACACTCATTAATGGCGAAACCCTTCGATAGTAGAGTACTATCAAATTTTTTGTGTCATTGCTTCGGGGCTTGTTTCAGCCCGTAAAGAGATTTGACAAGCCGACAAACTTTCTTCTCTTGCCCTTGAACCACATACCCCTCGGGTTGGTCCATATAAATTTTTTCTTCTAAATCACCATTTAGGAAGGCTGTCTTGACATCCATTTGATGTATCTCAAGGTCACGCAACGCTGCGATCGCAATGAATACTCGTATGGACGTCATCTTAGACACCGGGGAGTACGTGTCAAAGTAGTCAAGACCTTCCTTTTGCCGATAGCCCTTAACTACCAACCTGTCATTGTACTTATCTATAGACTCATCTGCTTTATACTTCCGCTTGAGTATCCACTTACAACCCAACAGTTTATTTTCCGGAGGAAGATCAACCAACTCCCAAGTATGGTTATGCAGAATGGAGCCTATTTCACTCTCAATAACTTCTTTCCAGAGCGGTGCCTCTGAGTTGACAATGCTTCAGTAATTGTCCTTGGTTCATCATCAACCATATAAGCTACAAAGTCAGGACCAAAAGATTTATCCTTTCTGGCCCTTTTACTTCGCCTTAGTTCCATCTCTGGAGTTTCCAAGTTCTGAGAATCTGGAACACTAGATTCCGGATATTCAGCCACTTCGAGATCCACTAGATCTGAACCATCTAGATCCGGGCTGTCAACGACTCCCGGTTCCTGAGAGCTTTGTTCATAATTTCGTTTGCGAGAGGTTATGTCTTTTTCCTTTCTAGGAAAGGTATCTTCAAAGAATTGAGCATTCCTTGATTCCATTATTGTACCCCAGTGGATATCTGGAATATCTTACTTATGCACTAAGAAGCGATAAGCACTACTGTTATTTGCATATCCGATGAATATGCAATCTACAGTCTTAGGCCCAATCTTGACCTGTTTTGGCTTGGGTACTTCAACCTTTGCCAAACAACCCCACACCTTTAAATATTTATAGGTGAGTTTCTTTCCTTTCCATGATTCATATGGAGTTTTGTCCTTACCCTTATGTGGGGACTCTATTAAGAATCGTGTTAGCGGTAAGGACAGTTTCTCCCCACATGTTTTGGGGAAGAACGGAATTGATGAGCAAGGCATTCATCATTTCCTTCAATGTGCGATTCTTATGTTCTGCCACACCGTTCGATTGAGGTGAGTATGGAGCCGTCTTTTGATGAATAATGCCTGATTGGGCATAATATTCCTCAAATGGCGCTACGTATTCTCCCCCTCTATCACTACGGAATGGATATAATCCGCATGCTTAGTTGGTTCTCAACTTCTGCTTTGTAACGTCAGAACGCTTCAAAGGCTTCATCCTTACTTTTCAACAAGTAAAGGTAACAATACCTTGTGCTATCATCAATGAATGTCACAAAGTACTTATTCCCCCTCTAGTTTGTGCAAACTTCAAATCACATATATATGTGTAAATAAGTTCTAGAGGAGCGGTATTCCTTTCGATGGATCGAAAATGAAGCTTTGTGAGTTTTGCCTCTACGCATACCTCACACTTATGTTGAGGGTTTACGTCGATAGACGACAACAACTCCAACTTTACCAACTTTTGGATGGACTTGTAGTTGACATGTCCTAATCTATGATGTCATAAATTAGAGGACTCAAGCAAGTAAGAAGAAGATGCTTCAATATTATTGCTTGTACGTAATACAAACATGGTGTTAATTTTGAAGAGGCCTTCACAGACGAATCCTCTTCCCACAAATGTTCCATTCTTAGTGACTACAAAATTATTGGACTCAAACACTAGCCTAAAACCAGCATTAACCAATAAAGGACCTGAAATTAAATTTCATCTAATCTCAAGAACATGCATCACTTCCTTCAGAGTGAGCTCCTTTCCAGAAGTCATCTTCAGGACTACCTTTCCTACCCCCAGCACGTCAGAGGAAGCGTTGTTGCCCATGAACAACTTCTTATTTGTAACCGGTGTATAAGTGGAGAAGGCATCTCTATTGGAACAGATATGTCTTGTAGCACCTGTGTCCATCCACCACTGCATGAGATTCTCAACAAGGTTTGCTTCTAGCACCACCGCTGAGAACTCCTCAATCATGTCATCCAGAAACTGGTCTTTGATGACGTTAACCTATGCCTTACCCTTAGCCTTGGCATTCTCTTGTTGCTCAGTCTTGAGCTTGCGGCAGTCCTTGATCATGTGACCAGGTTTCCCACAGTGGTGACAATTTCTTTTGAACTTCTCCGCTGCTTGGGTTTTGCCATCTTTCTGGAACTTGTGCTTCTTGCTTGGGTTCCTTTGGCCTCAGCCAGATTTGCCATTGCCTCAGCGAGTTGTTTACTCCTAGGCAAGGCCTTCTTATTATCTTTCTAAATTTGGAGTTTGATAATAAGTTCTTCAAAGGTCATCTCTTTTGTCTTGAGTTTTAAGTAACTCATTCCATGAAGGAGGTAACTTTTCAATCAGTGATGCAACCAAAACCTGCTCATTTGGTTTCATTCCTTCTAAATCCAGGTGATATAGAATCATTTGGAATTCCTGGACTTGGGACATCACTATTTTACTATCCACCATTTGAAATTTCAGATATTTCCCAACGATGAATTTCTTAGTACATGCATCTTGTGCGTTGTACTTCTTTTGCAGCTTCTCCCATAACTCTTTGGCAGTGCTAACGATGCAATACACCATGTAGAGAGGGTCTGACAAGCAGTTCAATATGTAATTCTTACACATGAAATCACTATGACTCCATGCATCAAGAACCATCTTCATGCCATTAATGACATGGATACCTAGGTCCCCTTCACCCGTTTCAGAAGGCGAAGGGTCCATTTCATCTCTAGCTTGTGGAGGATCTTCTGCTAGGAAACCTGCCATTCCCATAACAGTCAGATAGAATAGCATCTTTTGTTGCCATTTCTTGAAGTTTGACCCCATGAACTTTTCAGGGCGTTCATGGTGAAATTCAGCGGGTGGAGGAACGACAACATTCCCTTGAGCATCAATAAAGGCGTTGGATGAGCCTTGAGCAACCGAAAAGGCATTAGGAGTGCCTTGAGCAGTGGGGAAGGCAGAGGGATTGCCTTGAGCAGCAGCATCAGAATCAGAAGCAGTTTGATTTATGCCAGTCATCTTTCTAACTTACTTACAACAAATCTTGTCTTAAAATTGTTGGGATACAATTGTTGTAGGGAATGGGAAGTAAGTAACTATTATAATGGTAGAGAGGATAAACAAACTATTATAATAAAACTGGAAATCAAAACCTTAACAAACTGTTTGTGTGATTTGCTGAGTCGAGTGATGACACTCTGTCTTTAAGACAAGATTGCCCAGTATATCTCCTTTTACGGTGTTGAGCAATAATCTCCCAAGATACAACAACAACTTAACAAATGAGAAAAGGAAACTCAAGTGTTATTCTTGAAGAACTTTGAATATAGTAACTTTGCTAGAGAGGAAAAAGATGGAACTCTGAAAATTCTGGAGTATTTTCTAAGTGTTGAGTAGTGTTCAATTGAGCCAAATGCCTCAATTTATAGTGTAAGTAGAAGACCCCTCAACTAGTCAACTAATGGCCTTCAATAGCCATGTAATTGCACTTGATTGAGGGGGTTACATTCAGCCAAATAATGGCTGAATTCATGTGCTAAGTAATAGAGAATCAATGCTCCAAAACTAGACCAAAGGTCAGATTTTTCCAACTCCTCGTCGCAGCTTTCTGCCTCCGAAGCGCCGCGGCCCTGTGAATTAGCGCCGCGACTCCAGTGACTGATCAACCAATTTGCACCGCGGCGCTCCGGCTCCGCGGCGATTTCCGACTCGTTTCATTTTACACTTTGTACACTTCTTCCTTTGTTTACCAACGTGAAATACTTTGTCATTTGGCCAATAACCGTCCATAATTCTATGTCTCAAACGTATACGTACTAATATCTCTTTCACTAATAAAATTTGCGATACTTGGCACTACGTGTGCACGTGTGTGGAAATGACGTTTCCGACGTGCGGGCCCCAATTGTTCGAGTCATAAATTAATGGGATATACTTAATTCCACATTTAGTAAATTTTCAACAAATGAGAGGCCATCATAATTGGAAAAAGATTATATCAAAGTTTCCTCACGGTTTTGAGATATTAAGAATAAAGAGATCATATTCATCCCACCACAATTTTCATATGAAAAACAAAAAAAAAACCATACGTGGGGCTTAAACTCACGATCACAAGAATAAGAGCCTTGCACTCTACCAACTGAGCTAGATGGGCTTTTATTCACTACAACAAATAGCTTGAAAAAGGGCGACTAACTAATGCCAAAAGGGCGATTATTGTAGTTAGGACCATAAACGGGCAACATAAAATCGCCCTTTTTAATTTTACCAACTAGAGCGAGTATAATATTTCACCGTGGTTGAAAACTCAAATAGGACGACATATTTTCACTCGCCCTCCCTGAGTCCCACAAAAAACCGCACTTCTGAAATATTTCCAATCTCCCTCCCTATTCTTATTTCCCAAAACAAAAGACCCATTTTATTTCTCTTTCCTTCCGGCCCTTCTTCTTCATCACTCTCATCCCTTCTGCTACTCGGAGTCCTCTAACTCTCTTCCATCAATTGACGACTTGTAGACAAAGGCCTGGAAAGGTAACCTCTGTTTCTTCTTGCTTTCATCTTCATATTCTCAACAACCTCAATTGGACATAAGTGATAGTATATGCTTGAAATTCAATATCACTCTCTAAAACAAACTGAGTAAAGTATGGGTAGAATTGTAGTAATTGTGAAAATATTCCAAATTTTCTGGGTTTTATAATAGTTAGGGTTTGTCCACTGTTTTTATTTTTAGACTTAATTTTCGGTTCTCTAACATAATATAACTCTCTTAGATGTTTGGTTTGGTTTGGTTTGTTATGTTAACAAAATTGTTGAATCCTAAGTTTTATTTAGATCTTTTGGAATATGAGTTGTTGAGATGGATAGTGATAGGAGTTGGATGCATATTAGAGGCCTACTAAATAGGCAAACAGAAGAATATAAAAATGGCATCGAAGAGTTCCTTGAGTTTGCTTTTAAGGACATCATTCCGAATTCAGATGCGAAGACTAATTGGTCTCATCCTATAACTAATTGCATTTTGTTACTTAGATAATTCTTTGTTGTGCATATAATATACTTCAGAATTTCAGAACATGGACTCAGAAACACAAGCACCAGAAGATTGTGATAGATTGGATATCCAACATCATATGCAAAGGAGGCCAAGAAACGGTAATATTGTAATCTTATGTAGACAAAGAGTGTTATGAGCTCAATTGTTTTTAATCCTTCTAGCAACACAATAACAGTTGTTTCCAATTTGCGATAGGTCCATTTCGCGGTCCTAGTAGAGCTAAGAAGTACAAAAAATTGTGAATCCATCAACCACGCAAGTTGAAAATTAGCATTCTGAAAGAACTAGGTGTTGTTGTTGGGGATAGAGCCAATCAATTTGTGGCAGAATGTTCTGACTGGGTGAAGATGTTTTGTCGCCTTGATGTCGTGTCTTGGAACTACATGCCTGATGATGTATTAGATCGTCTTTATGCAATGATAAAGATACTCACTATTGTTGCAGTTATTATCTATTGTAGAAGTTAATATCCCCAAAAAAGAGTAGTTTAAATTTCTCCGTGGTTATAGTTGGCACCATTCATAAACTTGCAATGCACCTGATGTAAGATCCATATAGCATCTAATGCATGATTTTTTCTGCATTTCCTGTTTTATTTGGTCAATTTAGCACTTATCTTGCAATTTTCAGAAGCAACACCTGGTGTCATGTAGGAAAATTATGACTTGCCCCTTGGTGATCATATTGATCGAGCATTAGAGGTCCAATGCATGAGCTTATTTAGGCATTGGAGGGAAAGGTTAAAGAACAAGCGTTTTAAGGGGAAAGCACTTAATACAGCAATGTCTAATCCTCCATCAAATGTGAATCCTGATCAATGGAAATGACTTTATCATTATTGGAATTCAGACAACCAAAAAGTGAGTAGATACTGTTAACATTGACGTTTTCTAATTAGAAAGGTTAAGCCGGGCTTTTGCAAACTTTAGAAAGGTTAGAAGCCGAAGCTGATGAAGCAAGAGAAAGGGAGAAACAAAGGGGAGCTGGAGATGAAGCAGAGGGAAGATCACCTTCGTGCAGAAATTAATGTTGAATGCCAAAAGAAGATGGATGCCTTTATGGACGACTTGCAAAATAAACTGGTAAGAAGACTATCTTTTTTGTGTTTGTCCCTTTTATATTCATATTGCACTATATTTACTTGCTTTTATATTTACAGTTTACTTCATATGGAGGAACTCCTGATTGGGTTAAAACACAAAGATCATGTATTTTTTTATGTCTTGACTTTTTTATGTAGTTTAGCTAGCTTAGAAAAGTACATGACTTCATCATTTCTTAATGCAAGTAAGTAGAAATGTATCTGACTTTATCATGCCAAAGCTTTAGTAGGTATTACTCTAGTTTATTTTGGGCATTTAGAGCATTTGTTATATTTTTACTCACCAATGTTGCTACCATTTTGTGTTTGTTGTATTGACTAGATATTCCCTTTTCATATTTGATTGTTGCAGGAAACAAAGTGCAGGCCTTTTTGAGATGCTTCGATTTTGGAAGTCATTGTAACGGGAAGCTTCTCCAAAATGTACCCTTTTAGAGAACTTTTTTTGGAGTTTTCAGTGGTTGTATGATAAAGCCACATATTTTGAGGTGTCGTAAATAGAACATATTGTGATAATTTTGTAAAAAAAAATGAATTATCAATGACATCAATGTTTTAATATCAATATTATTTTTTTTGTAAATATTTTTGTTGGTGATCCAAAAGATACAAAAAATTGACAATATATTGCATTGTATTGGAACAAGAAGGGCGGTTATATAATCAAGTAAGGGGATCAAGTTTCCCTAGTTGATACATCAAAGTTGGTAGGTGATTTGATGCAATATCTACCAGGGCAATTGAAATTGCCCTTTTAGAGTTATCCAAGAAAAAAGGCGAGTTTAGTTGCCCTATTTGAACCATATCAAATAAGGCAAGTAAAGTCGCCCTATTTATCCATCTCAAAAAGGTGATCGCAGTTGCCCTATTTGAACCACATCAACTAAGGCGGGTGAAGTTGCCCTATTTGGCCCACACTAAAAAGGCGACCGTTGTCGCCCTATTTGGTCCTTATCAAAGGCGGCGACATAAATAACCGTCCTCCTTGATCTAAGACAACAGACATAATGCGGCGGAGTGAAGGGCGACTTATAATCGCCCCCTTTGATCTAAGAGGGCGATTTTCCACCCAAAAAGGGCGACTTTGCTCGCCCTTTCAGAAGCTATTTGTTGTAGTGATTATTAGGGTAAATTATTTTTATAATTAGCTTCTAAAGGTTAAATTCGATTTGAAAGATCAGTTCATGGCGAAAAAGTTCATTTTATCAAGGGTAATATTTGGGGTATTTACAAGAGAAATAGTCATAGAGGATTTTTTTAAATTTGGCTTAGACAAATGTCATTCATTTTCTCCGTATACACGTGGCATTTATTTTTTTACCACTTAACTCATCACAAAGTGATTCAGAATCATAAAAAATAATATGTGAATACTAAATATTTCTAAGTTTCAGAATAAACAGAAAATTACCTAATCAACATTGCTTTCCCGTGGAGAGGCATCCTGCTCTAACCCTTGGAATTGACTTGAAACTGATATTTTCATCTGGTGCAAAGGAATCATGTTTTGTGTAGAATGGATAAAACTTTCGATTAAGATTTTGTGACAAAAGTGTTATTAGTTTAAATTAGAATGTAAATCAGAAATTTAACCTAAAATGATTTTTATACTATTAACAGCTATGGTAAGACATTTAACTATATGAAATTACTTTATTAAATGAAAGAATTAAAAACAAATTGGGTGGATTCGGGTATTGAGATTTGAGATTTGTGAGAGGGAAAGGAGGAAGCGGCTCCCATCCAATAATTGAAGGTAGTCTATATTTGAGATTTTGTAATTCTTCCACTAAGTTTTGTCACATCACACTCTCATCATCTTATTTTTACTATTAGTAAAGTTTTTTGGTAAATTGACTTTTCAATGAACAAACATGATTTTTCTAATGGGGGCAATGTTATTGCTCATTAAGTAAGAAATATGATGATTTATATATCTGAAATTGATTATTATCTGTTGGCAATGTCATTGTATGTTTTATGATTAACTCAATTTTAATTTTTAAGCATTGACAATTCATTTTTTATTTTTTCATAATTATCAAGTGTCATGTTAGTCATGCTAAGTAAATGTTAGTCCGCTTGAGCAGCTCAATTGGTTATCAAGGGGGATATTTGGAAAATGGCCAAGGATCGAATCCCGTCAGCGGCAGTGTGGAGGTTACTTCTTGAAATAAAGGAGGGCCCCTTGTGCGCGAGCGTGCAGACTTGGTATAACCTTTGAAATCAATTGAGTCACCATGATTTACCTCCTTCACAGACCTGTCAGACCGGGGTGTGGGGGCTCCTGGGGTGGGAGTTCCACCTTTTTTTGAAAAAAAGTAAAGGTTAAATTAGCGTTACAACAAGCATTTATAACTTCTTAAGACAAAATTAAGAAGGCACTCCTTTTCGGTAAGTGGAAATTATTGGCACATTAAAGTGAAATAATCGTACATAGAGAAAAAGTTTATTTTATCAAGGGTAATAATAAATTGGGTGAATTTTTTTTCTTCTTTTTAAAATAGTAATAAGGAATTAAAGCAATATTTAATGCATTCGAACAAAAAGGAGAAGTAGTTAACACAACTAAATAAGCTAAACAAAATACACTAAAGAACACATAGCAGCAAAAATCAAACTACAGTTGATTATAAAGAAATAATGTGTCTATAAATGTGATAGGTTAATCGGGCCTACAGTAATAACACTACAATTATCAATTTGTTAGAAGTAGGACTTCGCTCGAGTACCTACTACTCTTCTACCCTAATCTGTGTTCTCCACAACCTCCTATATAAGGTCATGTCCTCAGTAAGTTAGTTGCACTTGCATCATATCTCATCTAATCACCTCTTCTCAATACTTCTTCGGCCTACCTCTACCCTCATGAACCGTCCATAGCCAACCTTTGTGTTGACTAATCTTTTTGGAAAAACACCTTTACAATATTAGGACATTAATTAATGCTAGGTCAAAATATAAAATTGCTTTTTTGAAAAACACATCTAACAAAAGATAAGTAACTAATGCTTTATCAAAACAAAATAGGTAGATTATCACATTTTGTGCAACTTTTGAAAAAATAGTTTCTGTTGCTAACACAAAATATCACTTATTTTTTCAATTCTTTAAAATAAGTATATTTGTTTAAAATATAAGTAATTTTAATTTTTCAAATACCCGGACAAACAAACTAAATATACTGACCTACCCGACCCCTAAAATTTATCTGGGGCTAAAGGGGCTAGTGGATTATCTTTTTGCAAGGACGAAGCCTTTGTAAAATCAAAAAGCTCTACGGAGGAGATAAGAGCTGTGTACACTCTACCCTCTTCAGACCCACGGTGTGAGATTTCACTGAATATGTTATTGTTGTAGTTATAGCAAAGCATTTTTCGAAAAACACTTCTAATCAAAAACCCTTTCAGAAATAAGTAGATTATTAGAATCTTGGTCAAATATGTTATTAATCTCTTTACTCAAATTCATATGTATTCTAAAATGTTCTAGGTTTAATATAATTTCACTTTTATATTACATCCACATTTGTTTAAAAATTCAATATAGAACCCTTCAACTTTTAAATGTTTGTTTTTCTTTTCTATCAAACTAATTTTTAACTATTACATTAAATACTTTTTTACTATCATCGCTATATATAATCAAGTACCCTGTGGATTAATCAAGTCAAATTAATTTTTTAGACCTCATATAAAATCAAGCATCCTGTGCCACGTGTCCAACTCTTCGTGTATTCTTTATTTACTATTTCTTTCTCTCAATTTATATGACACACTTTTATTTTTAGTTAATCCAAAAAAGAATGACATATTTTCTTATTTGACCATAATTTAATTTTAAATTTACTTTTTACGCTTAATAAGATGATTTATATCCACACAAATATCTTTGGGACTTGTTCTAGACCACAAAATTAAAAAATCCGTACTCAATCAAACTAACATGATATAAATTGGAACAGAGGGAGTACATTTTAATTTTAAATCTATCTACCTATCTTGTCTTGACTTGACTTAATATTGATTACACAAAAATATGTTATCTCTCTACCCACTCCTCCCCCACCTCACTTGTCACACACTATATCTCATCTCTATCTACTGCATTGTACATTCTTTTTGTTTGATATACAGCTATTTTTGGTTTACGTCATATTATTTTTAGAGATAGTAGTATCGGTCTTTCAATACTATTATCAGTAAATCACGGGATATGCCTAAATGATTAGAATTTGAAAACAGAATAACTAATATCAACTATAAAATTCTACTTCAGAAGAGAGCAAATTAATTCCACCAGAATTCGAATTTACTTTGTATGCCTGGCTGTATTTTAAGCTCCCTTATGCTAGGGTGACTACATTGTACATTCTTTTAATACCCCTTTCCTCCAATTTTCCCCTTTGTTTCTCTTTCTACACTATTGTTTTCATACTTTCATTTTCCACCATTTTCACATTTTTCATTAGAACAAAAAAAAAAAATCTTTACTTCTCAGTACCAGTGATAATCTATAGATATGTAAATGATGCTCTTTCTGAATGACACACATTTTTTATCATTGAGAATATAGATGAATGAAGCTCTTCATTGGATGATCAAATAAAGGTCTGTTCTGTTCTTGTTCTCACTCTCCATTTCTCATTCCTCCTCCATTTTCCAGCTTTGGTTTTCCTTTTTCTTCCTTGCCTTTTTTTCCTTTTGGGGGTGGGGGAATGGAGGGTAGGTTTTTTTTTTTGGTTTCGATTTGGTGTCCGGTAACTTCTTTGGAGTCCGAGTAATCCGGATTCGCATGAGCCCACTCAGAGAGTCCTCCCTACCAAGGGAGGGGAGGGAATCAAACCTTATGCTAACCAAACATATATCTTATTTTCAATACAAAAGAAAAAAACTTATTTTTGTTTTCAATTTCTTTATTGTTTTCTTTATTGGGCATTTGTTTCGCACAAAGCACACCAAATTCCATAATCAGCTCCAAATTTGTCGGTACCCAACATTTTTTTTCTTACTTGGGGGGGGGGGGGGAAGGAGGGGAGTAGCTCCAATATTTTGTCTTGCCCTTTTTTAAGTTTTTATGAAATGAAGGGGTTTTAGTTAGATGCAATGACCTTCATCTATTCTAGTTTTTTATTGCATCATTTTGATTTTCTATATTTATTTTTTACATCTGTGGTAAAAAAAATCCACATAAACATAAATCTGAATCTTCTGACACTATCCAAATCTTTTTGAGACTTTGTTCATCTGAAAAGAGTCACTTTTATTACGCAAAAAGGTTCTCTTTTTATTCCTTAATACTTATTTTCAATAAAATAATGATGAACTATTTTTAAAGTAGTAAAAAAAGTGAGTTCCTTTTTTCTTTTCTTTTTTTTTTGTTTTTACTTTTCATATTTCAAGACTCGAGCACAGTCCCCTAGTGACCATGACGGACTCACAAATTTTGAGAGATTAGTATTTTTGAGCTCAGAGTCAAATTGGAGCCCTGGGAAAATGGGACCACTATTATGATTGATATAACAAATCTTTATTTTTATGGACCATATATGATACTCCTCACTTTTCTGTTTAGTAAGTTCAAAAAAAGACATATTTTCTTATTTGATTATAATAATTCACTTTTAAATTTTAATTTTAATGCTTAACAAATTCATACAAATATTTTTGATTTGACTTGTTTTAGATCATAAGATTCAATTTTTTTTTTCTTAAACTTCGTACGCAGTCAAATTACATCGTATAAATGGAGACGAAGTGAGTAACAAATCTTTATTTTTATGGACCATATATGATATTCTGTTATGATTGGTTTTTGGATCTGTTACTTTTTAATTTCTGTCTTTTTTAGGCAGACTAGTATGGGAAGTTGGACTGTGAAGTTAGCTAAAATTGACTTGTTGAGAGCTACATGTAACTAAACATGTCATAAAAAATCAGTTTCACTAAAATTCTTTAAATGGTTGTGTTGAACAATCAATTTGCTAGCTTTGGATAAAAAAGAGCAAATTTTGATGAAGGGTTTGGTTTATTTGTGTGAGTTCTTGAATATTTATGTGCCTTTAGAGGTAGCTACTCCAAAGCACCATAATAATGACAGTGAGGGTATTAAATTGTTTTTTTTTGGTTGATGACTTTTTGCCTTATTTTTTAAAATGGTAACAGTAGCATTAATTGTATTTTGCTATATCTTGTCAAATTGAATTTCATCTGACATTTTGCACTATTTGGTTATTTATAGGTGGTTGTTGAACAGAGATAACTCCCAGCTATCTGAAGTACATTTTGGTCTAAAGGAAAATCTAGATTGGTAAAGATGGTAATCATGAAGAGGAGACTTGCCTGCTGTACAAGAGATAGAGAGATTAGCATTGACTTTGATGAAAATCAGAGTAAGCTTCCACCTCTTACTAGTTAGAAGTATTGTTTTTTTATTTGGAGCGACGTGGACAATGAGGTTTCGTATAGCTGATCCCAACACTTGCTTCTGGTTGAGGCATAGTTGTTAGGGGTCGTTTGGTTTGAAGACAAGTTATGTTGGAATTAGTTATGCGGATATTATTTCTTATCGACTGATTGGTTTGTTTTATTAAAATAACATGTGTTGCATAATTTCTCACATAGTACTCCTACTGAATAGGGTGTATAAGTACAAGAGTAGTACTGTATTGTTAATGCCATAGTTTACTTTGTACTATAAGATCAATATTGAATAGGATGTATAAGTAATACTGGTATTAGTTGTACTAGGCTTAAATTTGCAACCCAACATTGTACTAAAATTTTATACCAGCATTACCTAATACGCCCTACCAAATGACCCCTTAGAGTCGTATGGAATGTCGGTTGGCTTGGTAAAAGTTCGACAAAATGTTGCTCCAACAATCTCTAGTGTTTTCTCTGCTGGGTCGTTTTTAGGCATGGGCTTATTGGGTCATACAAAATGGAGTAAATTAACATTCCTATGATTGTTATTTGTTGGTAATGTACTTAATACATAGATTAGTTGCTATAATGCTGCATATCAAAAGAAAATTAAAGTGGCCTAAAGCTATAAATTGGGCATATATTAAGAGTCATTCTCTACAATTTGGTACAAGGACCATTGTAGGGAACTCTCATTGATATGAAGCTCTGAGTGTTGGGGACCCTGTTGCTTAAATGCTCTTGTGATATGGCCCTCCATTTTAAAGCACATGTATGTTGACCATGACATATTTAATATAGGTCATGTTTATGTCAGTGGGAAGGTAGTGACCATTGGTGTCCTTCCATTCTAGGACCATAATTTGAATACTGGAGTGTTGTTCATAATAATATTGTCCTACTGATTTTAATGCTTCTTTCAGAAAACTGTAGAGACAGAAATATTTTACCTATTTTTAATAAGGAAGGTGTAGATGACAGAATAAATGTCAAGTACTGTATCCAGTAATTGCATTTCATAGTGAATAAAAAATTAATGTTCATGCTGTTGAAGTTACTTAGATGACTTAAGCTGGGATTAGCGGAATTGTAGTGCATGATCATGATGTTTTTCTAAATTGGGGTAATTTCCTACTTAGTTCTGCTTTGAAATTTTGCAACATATATAGTAGTTAATAAAGTTAATGATATGTTAATTATCTTTATGGATGGTTTTGTGGGACTTCACTGGGTATGTTGTTGTTTGGATGGTTTCGCACAAAATCAGGGCTAAATGCGAATTTTTTAAAGTGAATGCTAATATTTAGATTGTGAATCCGACATTTACTAACCACCTTGTTTGTCTACATGTTCAGTGTAATTCTTTGACTTGTGTGAAGCACATGTTTCTTGAATCTGGGCATTGCCATGTTAGTCTCAGTAGATTAAAACCCAAATTCTGGAATTGAAACTGCCAAAGGTTGAAAAATATACCTTTCTCAGTTGATAAACAAACAGTCTTAGGGTGGGACCCAGCATTAGTTAGGCATATTTTGAAATTATAAGTCACATGGGAGGTACTATGCTTTGAAATTTTCTACTTTCATTATTTTCCTAATTTCATAGATGGAGAGGAGAGGAGAGGAATACTCTTATATGGTTGTATATGTATATGTGGTAGTGACTCTTATTTACAATTAAAATATGCTTGGTAAAATGGTGGAGCTAACTCTAGTAGTTCTTTGAAACTAAAAGCTTCATTATATTTTCATGCAACACCTGAAGTAACTACACAGAGGACGAAAGCCTCAATGTCTACATGACTTTCCTTTTGTGAAATCATTAGGTTTTCTGTTCGTATCAACTACTACTTCGGGGATTCTTTTTTCAGTTCATGGCATTTGTTTCTACTATTTTGAGCATAACCAGCTTTGAATAGCCACTACTTTTAAAAGAAATGTAGAGCTAACTGATATAAACGTCTAGTCATCTTTATTTCTTATGAGTATAGATAAATACTAGATTCTACAGAAAAGTAGGAATTGTCTGCTTCAATAATTGATCTTCTTTGAAGATCTAGATCTGTATTGATATTTTATTGGTTTACCATTCAGAAAGGGACGTAGATATAGAACCAGCGATCCTACTTCTTGTCTAGGAGTAATATGACAATTTGTCCATTGAACTTATCATTTTTTTATTTCTCCCGTCTTTAACAAAGAAAAAACTTGCAGTGATAAGATTATGAACATCCACATGCTTGCAAACATGTTTGTGCAACATCATGCTGTGTAAATAACATACTAGTTAAAATGCACATTTCAGATGCTTAATTTTCAAATCTTTTGTAAGTCTTTCCTTAAAGGACATGCGAGTTCTGCATGTTCTTGTGATCATACTATTTACTACTGTCTTGCAGTCAACACCTTTAGCATCATGGCCCGCAGAACACTCTTTTCTCATGACGTCTTATTAACAAGTGTTTGTCTTGATTAGCCTTTATCCTTCCCTCCATTTGACTACTAATTTTTAGGTACCGTTTAAGCATGATCTGACTACTAAATTTAATATAAAACTCTCAGGAATTACAACATATGATGGGCTTGAAAGTATTTTGAACAGTCAGCCCTATGACAATCAAAGTGTCACTAGCAGAGGTGATGGAGGTGTTACAGATTCCTTGGATGATGATGACTCAAGCAGCAGTTCTAGCAATAATGTTTTTGGATCTTTCTCTTCTCACTGGACAACAACGAAGAGGGATAATGAGTGGGATTTCTCAGCAAGCCCACAACATTACTATGTAAAAGAAAAACCTGCTTATACAACCCAGTTCTCAGATGTCGAAACAATGAAAGAAAAATTTGCAAAGTTGTTACTCGGGGAAGATGTGACTGGAGGAAGCAAGGGGGTTTCCGCTGCATTAGCGCTGTCGAATGCCATTACAAATCTTGCAGGTAGTAGGGATTGCTAATTTGGTTTTGTTCTCAAGTATTACCTTGCCTCTTTGATTATGTTATGATTAAACGTTCTATAATGACCCAATAAAATAGCTCTACGGACACCACAGTTATCAGGAAAAAAAGGAAAGGTCTAATATAATGCAGCAGCTAGAACTTTGGTGAAAAGATATTTCCGTAGCCAAGATATGAGGTATCTATAAAATCATGAAGATTCAATGCTGTAGTATCAAGTAAAATTGGCATTAATTTTGTAATCCGAAATCTGATTAAGAGTAAGGATTTATGAGCTGTGTCTAGTCACAAGTTTGGTAACTGCACCGCGGATACAGCAGATTGGAACTTATGCTGATGAGACTAAATACTACTCCTTCTGTCCCAATTTATGTGGCATCATTTGACTTGACACTAAGTTTAAGAAAGAAGGGAAGAATTTTGAAATGGTCCAAAACAAGTTTTATATAAATGTGTGGTTGTAAATCATCTCATAAAATTAAATTATTTTTAAATATAGAAAGGTGATATTCTTTTTGGGACAGATCAAAAAGAAATTGGTGTCACATAAATTGGGGAGGGAGTACTCCTTATGAGTAAAGAAAACATTCAAACATAGATATTTGAAGAGTGATGGGACAGAAAAGATTTGCACGGAGCTCAGAAATCCTTCTACAATTCAAGCTCCGTTTTGCCCGCTTTACTGTTCCTTTTTCCTCGTGATGATTTGACATACTGTTACTGGATTTGCAGCATCAGTGTTTGGAGAACTCTGGAAATTGGAGCCACTTTCAGAGGATGGGAAGAGGAAATGGAAGAGAGAAATGGAGTGGTTTCTCTCTCCTACGAACCATATGATAGAGTTGGTTCCTGCTAAACAAAATGGTTCTAATGGCCAGAAACTGGAGGTATCTATGACTTTTGGCCATTCACTAAATGTATTTCATCATAGTAAATTTTATGCTAAGTTCCACTTTCTGTTGGAGCAGATCATGACTCCAAAAGCTCGTGCAGACATCCATATGAATCTTCCAGCACTTCAGAAGTTGGACTCCATGCTTCTTGTAGGTGGTCTCTTTAATCCTACAAAGGTGGACCATTTCTATTTAGCCTTAATTTGGTTTTAATTCTGAATATCATTTCTTGAAATTTCTAGGAAGCTTTGGATTCAATGGTTAATACTGAGTTTTGGTACACGGAAGTGGGTAGCCGAGCAGAAGGAAGAAGCAGAAGTGCTGGAGAGAGCAAAAGGTGGTGGCTTCCGTCACCCCAAGTACCCATAGCTGGGCTCTCGGATCCTGAAAGAAACAAATTGTTGAATCAGGGTAAATTGGTGAATCAAATATTTAAAGCCACTAAAGCTATCAACGAAAATGTCTTGTCTGAAATGCCTGTTCCAACAATCATTAAAGATGCACTTCCAAAGGCAAGTGAGCTATGTCACTGAAGAAGTTGTTTGCTACTCCGTATTTCTTTATTGGGCTTTTTTCATTTTTGACCCATTGGTTGAAATTAATTACGGGGGCTAGCCAAAATATACAGAACATACACAAAATTTACCGTGATGTATATTATTTATGTATATCTCTTCTTTATTCATATGAACTGAGTAACAAGATCAATATACTCTTAACAGTCTGGCAGGACAAGTCTCGGGGAGGACCTTTACAGGATCCTGAATGCAGAAACAACATCTGTGGAGGCAATGTTTAATTCCCTTAACATAAAATCTGAACACAATGCCCTTGAAGCTGTTAACAGATTGGAAGCTGCAGTACATGCATGGAAAGATAAAATAGAAGAACATGTATGTGGAAAATCTCCAGCACGAACATCTTGGTCTTTCATAAAAGATCCAATAACTGAACTTGACAAGATAGAGGTGTTATTGAGCAGAGCAGAAGCTCTTCTGCAGCAATTCAAGATTAAATATCCAAACCTTCCTCAGACATTCCTCAATGTCACAAAGATCCAATATGGCAAGGTAAAATTTATGTCCCACTAGCTACATCCATAAGATAGAACTAATACTATTACTGGATAGAGTTAATTGCTATGCCCTTGAGTTGTTCCCTTCGTTTGGTTGCTAGTTAGGAATTGAATTATTCATGTATTAAAATCAGCATAACTAGTATCAAGTCTGGTAGCATTTTAGTTGCTATCATAAAATTCAGCACACCAAGTACGGTGTTCCGTTACCAATTTATAACCCCGCATAACTAATACATGTATAAGTTATGAAGAAATCTATGTATTAATTTATGCAGGGTGGAAGATGGAATAACTAAACCCTGCATAACTCTAATCAGCAACCAAGCGACCCCACTTATACTGTGTCTCCCTACTGCTATGAGTTTTGTATGCCGTGTTTAGAATATTAAGACTTGAAACAGGTTATTGTATTTCATGGCTGCTCAATCTGTTCTTTGTTCTTCTCTTACTGTTGTAGGATGTCGGGTGTTCAATTCTTGAAGCATACTCTCGGGTTCTGTTGAACTTGGCATTCAGCATCCTGACTAGGATAGGAGAAATCCTGCAAGAAGACATTTTGAGCAATCCCAATTCTCCCGCGGCTTCATGCCACCTTCCTGGTATAAGAATTCCAGGATTGTCAGATAGTCCTATGCCTATTCGTGTGAGGCATTCGTTAATTGATCAGATGAATAAAGCTGATGGACGATGTTGTGATTCTCGTCGTACCAATGCTTCTGATATAGACATTGAGTATACTGAATCAAAGATAAGTTCAGTAACTGCAACACCAAGCCGAAGTCGAGTGTGGTGCATAGGCAGAGAAGCTTGTAGCAGTATGTCTGCTCCAAATTCACCTTGTTTAACAAAGTAGTCTCTCTGTAGATAAATCATAAATATATCATTTCCATGTCAAACAGCCTTTAGCTTGAGGCTGAGTTTTCATGGATTATTATTGGAAGCTTGCCCTCATTTACAATATACAAGTCAAGTTGAGCATTATTAAGTTTCTTTATACAGATGATTATTCAATTGTTTTGCTGTTCTTTTAAGAGTTAACTTGACTACTTTCTAGAAAATAGAAATCAAAGTGAATAAATATATCTGTGAAACTAGCTATAAAAATTTAATGACATATTCATCTCCGAGTACATGAAAAGATGTACCGCAAAAGGGAAAAACTTAAATAAGTATGGCTTAGTCTAAAGGTGAAAGTAGACAATTGTTTTTCCAAGTTTCCTTCTGAGGATTAGTATTTAACTTTTGTCCTCGTTATCAGTTGAGAAGTGTATAAGTTAAAGCCTCTAAATTTTTAAATATTATGAAATATACCCCATGTCCTCTTTTCTAAACACTAATTCTGAAAAATAAATAAAAAAGAAATTAACTGGCCTTCCACCTAATTAGAAACTTGAAGTGACCTTTTCTCCAAATCTTCTCCTTACACTTGCAAAATATACAACAAAGTTACCAACTATAGCAAAATAATAGAAAACGCAAGGGACCAATCTTCCTCATTTTACACTCTAATCTTTCTCATTTTCTCTCTTTTTCTCACCAAGCACACGCAAGCCAAAAATTCACATTAGCGATGAATTTTGATATTAAGTAATAATAACTTCAGAAGAAAAAAATTTGATCCTAAACCTTTGATTTGAAAGCAAGACAAAAAAAAAAAAAATTGCCTATACAGAAATATGATATGCATAATTAAACTCTTACAGTAACTTCATAGAAATCTTTATCTGATGAAGTAATCACATTTTTTCCATTTTAAAAATAATTGCAAGAAACAATTATAAAACTGTAAACTCCATTAATAGTTCAGTCAAGGTGTAACCTTTCTTCTTGCTTTTCACACTCATGTAGGAATGGAGTTCGGAACTTAAATGACCCAAAAAAGAGAGAAGCAACCAAAGTACCTCAAACAAAAAAAGTTACGAAAGTACCTTTTGTGTCATAAATTATTGCGCAAAAGGAGTGAACCCTAACGGTGCGGTTAACTCCTTTTGCGCAATAATTTATTGCGCAATAGGGATAGTATTTTTTTTGGTTCATTTTTTTTTATTTCCAACACTTTGTATTATTTCAAAAGGTTGAAATTCATGTTTTTTTCATACTTTGACCAAAGATTAGTCATGTGTCAAGACTTCGGAACCACAAAATTTTATATAGAACCTGAAATTTTTTTCTGCGAACAATAATGTAGGCTCAATACATCAAGGATACCTAAACGTTCGAATTGTCGTTTTAGGGGTTGTAAAGTGTCAAAAGTAAGTTTGTTTGGAAACTTGTTATCATTAGGTTTAAGTGTTTTATTTTTTAGGATTTTGATTTAAGCGCAGGGACGAAGCCTCACATGCCCCACTAGGGGCTATAGACCCCAACAATTTTTCTTTTTACTATTACTATATTAACAATTGCCAAAAAGTCCCCACCCACAAAAAACATTAGCCCCCACCTTTTGCTACTCTTCAATTATCCAAGCCCAATAAATTTGCAAAAGGAAATCCATAAGGCCAACAAAAGAAAAAAAAAGTACTAGTCTATGAATACACAACAAAGTCAGTGTATGTGCTGATTAAAAAATAGCATTGTCTTTCTCTATTAAAAAAACACTTTGTCTTCTTCAGGGTTTCACGCTCCAGACCAACTTAAAAATTGGCGATTCTTCTTCAGTTCCTCCGGTTCTTTTCTTGTGATCTTCTTCAAGACTTGGTTTTTGCGCTACTCATCTTTATTTAGTACATGTAAGATTTTTCCATCATCTATTCAATTTCATTATAATAGTTATTTTTTGTGAACCCTAATTAGTGCAAATTTATTATTATTTGAATTAATTAGTGTTTGATAAATGATCATATAGTTTTGGATTTTTGTAGAACATTATTGTTGTGGATTTAAAGATTGTATTGATGGAGAAATTTCTTAAAAGAAAGTCTGCAATGGTTGATTCTTCTAAGTCAAATGCTCAAAAGAGACATTCAAATGCTGAAATTGACTTCGACAATCTCCCGGCAGACCTTGGAAAACGACCAACAATATGGAGTTACGATGCTAATCATAGAGATAGAGTAAGACGAGCTTATCTATTAAAGGGGTCGTTTCAACCTAGAAATCACAAGTTTCCATGGAGCCAACCAGATGATAAAATTCAAAAAATGAGGTTTGTTTAAACTTGGTTTGACAAATATCCAGATTGGTTGGAGTATAGCATAACGGAAGATAGAGCATATTGTCTTTACTGCTATCTTTTTAGGACTTAAAATAATCAAGGTGGGGCAGATTCATTTATCGGAGTTGAATTCAATAATTAGAAAAAGAATGAGAGATTTGATGTTCATGTTGGAGGACATAACCGTTTTCATAATCAATCAAAAAAGAAATGTCAAGATCTAATGAATCAAAACCTTACAGTAAGTATTTCTACTCTATTTACTCATAAAGCAAATAAAGAGAGAACCAACTACCGTATTCGGTTGAATGCAGCTGTTACATCTGTGCGTTTATGTTTGAATCAAAGACTATCATTTCGAGGTAGAGATGAATTTGAGCTGACGAGAAATAAGGGCAACTATCTTGAAGTTTTTCATTTGCTTGCTGATAATAATGAGCAAATAAAGAATGCATCATTTGAAATTGCTCCTCTAACTTCACAATTAGTTTCATATGATATTCAGAAAGATATTTGTAAAGCTTTTGCTTCTGAAACTACTTCTGTGATCGTCAAAGATATCAGTGATAATTTTTTTACAATCTTGGTTGATGAGTCACGTGATGCATCAATGAAGGAGCAAATGACAATTTGTTTAAGATATGTGAACAATGAGGGACGGATAATTGAACGTTTTCTTGGTATAAAACATATTCCAAATACAACTACAGCTTTACTCAAGGAGACTGTCGAAGGTTTACTCTCTGATCATGGTTTAAGCATATCAAGGTTGAGAGGTCAAGGCTATGATGGAGCATCCAACATGCAAGGTAAGCTTAAAGGTTTGAAAACTCTTATTTTGAATGAAAATCTATGTGCCTTTTTTGTTCATTGCTTTGCTCATCAGCTTCAGTTGAGTTTAGTAGCGGTTGCAAAGTTTCACTTTCTTTCTCAATATCTTTTTGAAATTACATCAAGGGTTGTAAATATGGTTGGAGGTTCGAGTAAGAGGCAGGATATTCTCAAAGACATACCAAGTCAAAAAGTAATGGAAGCACTAATTAAGGGAGAACTTGTTAGTAGGCTTGGGCTAAACCAAGAAACTAACTTGCAACATCCAGGTGATATTCGTTGGAGCTCGCATTATAATACTTTAGTTAGACTCATTGGCATGTTTTCATCTGTTATTGAAGTACTTGATCTTATAATGGATGGTCCGGAGCAAAGAGTTGATGCAAACATGTTTTTAAATGCATTACAATCATTTGAGTTTGCATTTGCTATGCATTTGATGAAAAAGGTATTGGCGATTACCATGAGTTGTCATTAGCATTGCAAAAAAAAGAGCAAGAGATAGAGAATGCTATGAGATTAGTGGAGACTTCAACTCAAATATTGCAATATTTGAGAGACAATGGATGAGATTCTCTAGTTAATGAAGTTTCTTTGTTTTGTTCTAATCATGAGATTGTTGTCCCTAACATGAATGAAAACTATGTATCTCCTCGGCGGTCTAAGCGGAGAACTGAAGAAAAGACTAATGATACTTATTTTCGCATCGAGTGCTTTTATGGTGTTTTAGACAAACAACATATGGAGTTAAATAGCCGATTTTCTATGACAAATATTGAATTGCTTCTTTTTGTTGGGTGCCTTAATCCTAGCAATTCATTCTTTGCTTTCAACGAGGAAAGTCTCGTCAAGTTTGCTCGATTGTATCCTCGGGTGTTTTCTTCACATAATCTAGAGTTACTTGATAATCAACTTGAGACTTATATTATTGATATGCGTAGTAGCATTGAGTTTTCAAAAATTGTTGGCATTGGAGATCTTGCAAAAAAGATGGTGGAAACAAAAAGACACGGAATCTATCCTTTGATTTACACACTTCTTACCCTAGCATTAACGTTGCTAGTTGCTACTGCAAGCGTAGAGAGAGCATTTTCTGCTATGAACATCATCAAAGATCGACTGCGAAATCAAATATCGGACGATTAACTTAATGATTTATTAGTACCTTATATTGAGAATGAAATTTTGTATGAGATCGGTAACGAAGCCGTTATGCAACGGTTTAAGACTATGAAATCTCATCGAGAAAATTTGTAATTATATTTTCATTATTCTTGAACGATTTGTATTTATGTTATTTAGAATTTAAATTATTACCTACTTTTTAAAATTTGTATAATATAGTACTAGTCCCCTCGAAAAAATTGGCTGGATTCGTTAAGCGTGATATATTTTAGTCAAGGCATAGCTTTATTTCGAATATGTCGATATTTTTTTCCTAATTAATTTATCAATTGTTAATTGTAGTTAGAAGAATAATTGTGAGTTTAATTGTTAATTGTAAGTTAATTGTTTCATGTGTTAATTAGGATTAAACATCACTAATATAATTTTCCGATAAAAAATTAGTCATATAATATTTTTTTGTTAATTGTAGTTAGAATTATAATTAATTAGAAATTATTAATTAGTAATAGTTAATCCTTAGTTTACGATTGAACATCATTAATATAATTTTTTGATAAAATATTAGTTAGTTAATATAATTTTCCGATAAAAGATTAGTTAGTTTTCCCGTTAAATAGTTTAGTTATTTTATATACATTATTAGTATAGTAATTAATTAAGTAATTTTTAATTATTCATAAAAATATAATACAACATAATTATTCTAATTCACAAATTTAGAATAAATGATAAACTTTAAACTTATCATAAAATGAACAACGAATGATAAACTAAACCATTAGTTTATTATTAAACAACATTATTATAATTTTCCAAAAAATTAGACAGTTAATATAATTTTCCAAAAAATTAGACAGTTAATATAATTTTCCGATAAAGGATTAATTAATTAATATAATTTTTTGATAAACGATAAGATAATTAATATTACAGGATAATGAATAATTTAAACATTATTTGTATAGATACGACACCTCCATGGATCCCAACCTTCATCTGGGGCCCATTGATAGACCATTACCTAGTCTACAAGATAATCATAGGTCTGAGCTATAGTTTAAGTTAATATTATATTTTTGCGTATTATTTTCTTAATGATAATTAGTTATCTTAGTCTTTATTATCGTTTATTACTAACTCGTGTGATATCCTAAATTAATTAAGAAAATCTTGACATATTCGAAATAAAGTTATGCATTGACTAAAAAATAACACGCTTAAATCAAAACCTAAAAATAAAATACTTAAACCTACTGATAACAAGTTTCCAAACAAAACTTACTTCGGGCACTTTACATCTCCTAAAACGACGACCCTAACGTTTATGTATCCTTGATGTATTAAGCCTACATTATTGTTCGCAGAAAAATATATCAGGTTCTATATAAAATATTGACGTTTCGGAATCTTGAGACATGACTAATCTTTTGTCAAAGTATGAAAAAATATGAATTTCAAACCTTTGAAATAATACAAGTGTTGGA
Organism: Anisodus tanguticus; assembly: GCA_034509755.1. NCBI lineage: Eukaryota > Viridiplantae > Streptophyta > Magnoliopsida > Solanales > Solanaceae > Anisodus > Anisodus tanguticus. The sequence goes on along the minus strand of CM067562.1, from coordinate 23,173,703 downwards.
AAATAAAAAAGATAACCAAAAAAATACTACCCCTATTGCGCAATAATTTATTGAGCAAATGGTACTTTGGTAGCTTTTTTGGGAGGTATTTTGCTTGCTTTTTTTTTTTTTGGGTTATTTAATTTCCGGACTCGTATGAATGTGATAATATATTTTTGCACATCACTTTTTAGGGAGATACTAATCTCATTTCAAACGAGAATAAAGGGTGATAAATCACCCATAAAATTAAAATGTATAATTAACTTTTCCAATCAACTTCAGGAAACATATACACTTATGTATTTTCACTAAAAAAATTATCACATTTGGCAAAACTTAAAATTAGAGGTCGATGGATAGCTTTTGGCCAAATTTGATTTAAAGGATTTTTCATATCAATCAATAGATCAATGATTGAACTTGCATCTAGACCTTTAGTATTTAATCATGACTAATTGATTCATATTTTTATTTCGTTAAGTCACTTAATCCTGATAAATTAATTGTAAAGAATTGATAGATTGAATTTTGTGCATAATTCAACCACAAAAGATAGCTTGTAGGGTGAGGATGATCCAAGTCCATGTTCTTATTCCATATCCGAGGTGAGACTCTTAACATTAATAATATCATTTAGCGCAAATACATGATCCCGAAAAATATTTTTCACAATTCACTACAAAATCTACCTATGCTATGCTGAAAAATTTGAAGTATAAGGCGCAAGATAGAGTGTAAATGGAGGCTCTTGGGGCTAGGTGAAATAAATTATTTATTTATTTCTTGCATAATAATAATACGTCGGGTTGTTTTGAAAAAAAAGAAAAGAAAAGAGCAGCTTACTTTACTTCAAAATGGAGTAGAATTGTTCTCGAACACATACTGTTAAATATACATTATTCCCGTGATATACACTTCCATAAATAAGTGTATATCACGGGTTTGGCCTTATTAATTAGTGTAATATAATTGTAATAATTTATATTGTACACTTATCATAATTATAGGATTCTTGTATTACTAGAATAGGGTTTTGAGATTAGAATAGGAATATGATTTTCCTATTATGGAAATATGTAAATTGTATATATACTCTTTCAATTAATGAAAATAATCAAAGGATTATTTCTTTCATGATATCAGAAGTCTAGGTCTTAAAATCCTCTCTCCAAATTGCTTCCACTTTTCCGTCAATTAAGTCTCAAAACCGAGCCTCTTTTCTCGAAATTTGTGTTTGACGGTCCCTCCTTTCTTCCCAAATTTTTCTTCCCAATCCCTACCTCACGTCTTGCGTTGCTATTATGGCTAAGAACACGTTTCACCCTGCCCTCACTGTTTCTAACATCAAAAATCACATCCATATCATTCTTGAAATAAAAAACGTCCAATACGTGACGTGGGCAGAACTGTTCAAAGTTCACGCACGCTCGTATCAAGTCCTCTGTCATATTATCCCCGCAGCTCCTACGGATACGGAGGTTCCTAAACCCGAGGATGATCCTAAATTATGGACAACCCTTGATGCTACGGTTCTTCAGTGGATTTACTCCACTATTTCTATCGACCTCTTGCAAACGATTATCGAACCAGACGCTATGGCGATGGCGGCATGGAAAATAGTACGTGATATATTCCAAGATAATCAGAATTCTCGTGATGTTACCCTTGAGCAGGAATTTTCCCACGTCAATATGGAAAATTTTCCGAACGATTCAGCATATTGCAAAAGGTTGAAAGAATTGGCGGACCAACTCAGCAACGTTGGTGCACCCGTTAGTGAAGATCGTCTTGTTCTACAGATGGTTGCTGGCCTATTCGAGGCCTATAGTGGAGTTGGAACTCTCATTTGTCAAAGTAATCCTCTCCCGAAGTTCTATCAAGCCCGCTTCATGCTTACTTTGGAAGAAGTCGGTCTGGCTAAAAAGGCGGCTACGAGTGCTAGTCATGTGATCATGATGACATCCTCCACTAATTCTCTGAATTTTGGTGACCATTCGAACCAAAACCGGTCTCAAGGGGGAGACAAAAATAGTCGGAAAAATAATGGCAAAAATCACGGGGGCAAACGCGGTGGTAACGGAGGCAGTGGGTCCCACCCCAATAGCAGTGGGCCACAGCCCAACTGGTCCCAGCCTTGGGCTCCCTGGCTGTGGGCCTGGGCCAGTAGACAGTGGCCCAACAACCCTTATTTTTCTGGACCGCCACATCACGGGCAGTGGGCTGGCCAGCCTTTCAGGCCCAATTCGCAGCAGCACCGTTTTTTTCGACGCAGTGATGAGCCGGGGCATCAAGCCAGGGTGCTTGGGCCTCGGCCTCCGCAGGCCCACCATGCAGTGAGCCCCACACAAACCGACATTGAAGCGGCAATGCACACACTTGGATTAAATTCGCCAGACCCGAATTGGTACATGGACATCGGAGCCACTACCCACATGACATCCGATCAAGGTACTCTCTCATCTTATTCCAATTTGGCAAGCCCTCGTGGCATAATTGTTGGTAATGGTAATTCAATTCCAATTTGTGGTTATGGTCATAAAACGTTGTCTCCCCCCATCCACCCTTATCTTGAAAAATACTCTTCATGCCCCTAAATTGATTAAAAATTTGGTGCCTATCCGTAAATTCACCACTGATAATTCTGTTTCTGTTGAATTTGATTTGTTTGGGTTTTTTGTGAAGGATTTCAAGACGGAGAGTCCTCTCATGAGGTGTGATAGTAGGGGAGATCTTTATCCTATCACGCCATGTTTCGCTCTCTCGAGTCAAGTTTTGCCATCAACTTTTGCAGCCCTTGCTCCTTCCTTGTGGCATGCTCGTCTTAGTCATCCGGAGTCGTCTATTTTGTCTTCCTTAGATAAAAATAATTTTATTTCGTGTAAGGATACGCGTAGTACTCCGAATTGTCAATCTGGTTCTTTAGGAAAATTGTTAGGTTGCCATTTGTAGACTCTAATTCTCATACTTTAATGCCATTTGATATTATTCATAGCGATTTATGGACATCTCCTGTTGTCAGTCCTTTGAGTCATCATTATTATGTTCTATTTTTGGATGATTATTCTAATTTTTTATGGACTTTTCCGATAGCGAAAAAATCTCAAGTTTTTTCCACCTTCTTAAAATTTAGAGCATTCATTAAAATCCAATTCAAACGGGAAATAAAAAATGTTCAATGTGATAATGGAAAAGAATATGATAATAGGGTGTTTCGGGAGTTTTGTGCTAATAATGAGATCAATTTTTGTTTTTCTTGCCCTCATACATCTTCACAAAATGGAAAAGCCGAACGCAAAATTCGTACCTTTAATAACATTGTCCGAACTTTATTGATTCATACTTACGTACCCCTTCTTTTTGGCATCATGCTCTACAAATGGCTACATATCTTCTTAACATTCTTCCTTCCAAAGGTTTGACATATTCGTCCCCTCTTCAAATTTTATATAATAAGACTCCTTCGTATTCCCATTTTAGGGTCTTTGGGTGCTTGTGTTATCCACTCTTTCCGTCCACCACAATTAACAAACTTCAAGCCCGGTCTACCCCTTGTGTGGTTTTGGGTTATCCGCCAAATCATCGTGGTTACAAATATTTTGATTTATCATCTAATAAAATCATCATTAGTCGCCATGTCATTTTTTATGAAACCCAATTTCCTTTTGCTAAGGTTAGTAATCTCGTGCCTAGTTCGTATAATTTTTTGGATGATGGTATATCCCCGTATATTATTCACCATTTTTCGGACGTATTCCGCACCCCAAATCCGTCAACGGGCCCACTGCCCGCTGGTTCTACAGTCCAGTTCCTGCATCTCGTCGTGGGTCCAGAAACTGGGCCGCCTCCCCAGCCCAGTTCTTGTTCCAGTTTCAGCGACGGAAACAGTGGACCGTTACCGAGTTGGGCTAGTAGGCAATAGGCATGCTAGCTAGTCCGTCACGTGTCCCGATATTTCCCAAAATCCGCCCAATTCTCCCCCGAGTCAAAGACCAGTCACTCGTAGTCAACAGTGTATTTTTAAACCGAAAAGACATTTTAATTTAAATTCTAATGTTTTTAAATCACCCTTACCCCGTAATCCCGTGTCTGCTTTAAATGACCCGAATTGGATAATTGCTATGACCGACGAATATAATGCTCTCATTGATAATAAGACGTGGGAGTTGGTGTCCCGTCCATCTGGTGTTAATATTATTCGGTCTATGTGGATTTTTGCTCATAAGGACAATTCTGACAGTTCGTTTGCGAGGCATAAGGCTCGTCTTGTAGGTGATGGTAAGACTCAACAGGTTGGTGTGGATTGTGGTGAGACATTTAGTCTGGTGGTCAAGTCAGCTACAATTCGCACTGTGCTCAGCTTGGCTCTTTCAAAAGCATGACACATTCATCAGTTAGATGTGAATAATGTTTTATTACATGGTGATATCAAGGAAACAGTCTATATGTATCATCCCTTGGGATTTAGGGATCCTAAATATCCTCATATATACATTTACACTCTATCTTGCGCCTTATAAATCTGTGGTAAAACAAAGAAGAAAGCGGTAGAAAATAACCTAAAGAACAAGTAGCGGTTGAAGGAGAGAAAGACACTCCTCAATGTTAGGATTTGGTTACTATTCTTTAGCTAATCACAACTGCACTACTCCCAGTTACTTCCCTAAGTAAATGGGGGGGGGGGGGGGGATATGTTTGTGTGATTTAATTAAGGTGTCATTTGGAGAGATCATAGAGATGGTTTTTTTTATTTGAGAAATGTGTTAATTGTAAAATATTTTTTGGTAGCAAGATGCCAAGATGTATTTTATGGAGAAAATTTGTAGAGTTAGTTGGCGAGTGACCCTCATTCGAGTAAGTGTAATTGGACATTATTTGAGTGAAGTTAAACAAAAGCATATCAGAAGTAGAAGTTCAAAAAAAATAGTCGAAAGTTAAAATTGTGTTTAAACATAATTTTTTTCTAAGGTAGGGTTTAAGGTTTTGGTAATGACAATTATTACAGTATTTTGTATGAAATACTCATTAAAAAGGTTACTTTATGATATTTTACTAGTATTATAATTATAAAAGTTCAATATTTGTAAACCGAGCTTCAACTTGCAAAATGACTTCAGTTTTTGCAAGTGAAGTCATGGGCAAAACTGAACGGTAACTTTTGTAGTTACTCTTCTTCTGCTATAAAATTTTGTTTTGGGTAAGAATTAGTTGTCTTTTCTATTAATTTTATAGGATGTCTCTGAAAGGACAGATTTTAATTGTCTTTGGGTGAATTAACTGGAAAAAAGAATCAAAGATTGGTGAGTGGAAGTTCATTTTTAATTAAAATATTTTTCAAATAAGTTTTTATTTTAAATAGCTTTTTTCAACTTGAAGTTGAAACACCTTTTAATTTGTGAACCAAACATTGATAATTTCTAAATGTCGAACGAAGCAAAAGTACGGCTCGGTGCAATGACAGAAAAAAAAAAAGAATTAAACATATTTATTTCATAAACACCATTTTCAGGTTTCTGTTTATTTTGAGGCACCAGTTATATAATACTTGCAAAAACTTATCCGCATCGTGTGTTTATATCAAGCCAATATATGTATAATATGTGTTTGAATATAAACTTTTTTTACTTAATCATAATCAATTAACATATATTTTTACTTCATTAAGTCATTTAACCATGCTAAATTGTAAGTACTAGTTTGATGTAAACATTATAAGTTTTTACTTTTTACCACACTTCTATTTTCCTTCTCTTTGTTTTTTTTTCGTTTTTTGTATTTGTAACCAAAGCTTCGTAACTTTGGTGCCAAGACCTACCAGTGCCCACTTTTGCCGCCAAGAGTTTAGAGCCCTCTGATTAGCAACTAGCAAAATTTAGACATGTGCTAATCAAAAATTTTGACAACATAGAATGAAAACTATTTTGCTCGAGATTTAATTAATTATATAAAATTTCCAACCTTTGATAAACAAATTAGACTACCCATTCTTCTTCAGTGTTAAGTCCACATATGGTTTACGGTTTTCTTGCTTTGAGACCAATTTTAAAGTCCAAAATGAGTTAGATAGGCAATTGGTTTTCACCTAATTATACATGAACCAAAAATGAAGCTATCATTTGGACTTTCAGCCTTTACAACTCACAGTCTAATTGGGCCAATCGAGAATTACTCTATTGTCCAAGTGAAGGAGTTACCACCTCATCGAATCAACATACAATAATTAATTCAAGCATAACTTTTATGTTTTAGTACAGTTTCAAGAATAACTTATTTTTCAGCTTTTGCGAGCTTCCTTTTAAAGGTTTATTATACTTTTTTTCCCCAGTATAAATTTGCTAATACAAATTTAATTTTTAATACAAAATTTGAGCAAGTAATATGTATGTATGGTCGTGACTTGCATATGTAACAGTGAAGTTAAATAAAGTCGCCTTAGTCCGATTCAATTATGATACTCATGACAACAACTTGATGTACCTTGAAATTATAATATACTTAACTCGAGTTTATATTTCTCAGAAGAGTATCATATTTTATAAAAACATAAATGAAAAATAATTATGTCTAAAAAGTTTAGTATTTGTGGGAGCACTAATGTTGGAACCTTATTTTTAAAATTTTATGTTGCTAAATAGGTAAAAACATGAATATTAGTATGGAGAAATTTGAAAAAATAATCTCATAAGATTATTGTGTAAATAACTTAAGAAAAAAGAGAGAGAGAGAGAGCGCATTTGGTGAGTTATGGAGAATACAGTAAATAATTTATTAGGAGGTAATATTAAAAAATCGATTTAGCACTGCATTGTTTTCTTGGCCCGAGCATAGAAATTCTTGTTTTTTTTTTCCTGAGCACAACAATTCTTGTTGTCCTTGAAAAGCTTGTCATTGTACATTTTCAGAGAGTTTTCATACTACATTTGCAGAGAGTGATTTATTTTTCTTTTTCGTACGTTAAGTACTCGTGCGTGTTAAATAGTGAAGATGGTAATTTAAAATAAAAAAACCTTACTCGTAATCTTAATTGTTTTTTTACACCAAACTTATGATTGCAAAATATATTTTTTGTGTGTAAATTTTTATCATTTAATCATAATCAGTTTGTGATTTAAATTACATAATTTAATCTGGTATAAATACGAGTAAATACTTACTTTGGATCATAAAGCCAGGACGTTAAAGGGATTACAAAAGATTAAATAGTAGTAGTATTCATTTTCTCATCAAATAGTAAAAGTAAAGCACAAATTCTTTTTTACAGTAAAAAAAAGGAAAGTATAGACGGTTAGATAAAGTGAAAGAGTCCCTAATTAATCTCCACATTATTAGAGGATCGGTTAATATTCCTAAAACTTACCCTCCATTACTCTACCAGTAACTGCCATTTCTTCAATAACCCCCCCCCCCCTTCCCACCCCACCCCCACGGCGCCGCCACCATATATAATTAGTCCTATAACGGTTAATACTAATTATACTTTGTCAGCCAGAAATTAAAAAAAATAGTACTAAGACTTCTTTGTTAGGTCTAGTATTGTTCAACAAGTGAGAAAAAACAGCAAGATTCATCAAGACATACAGTATATTCCTCATCTCTCTCTAGTTGTCATCTCAATTAAGATAATTATCCTTAACTAATTTATCGTATGCTACTCTTTCTTACATTAACCACTTCATGTTCTTGCACTACTTTAAGCTACTATTACTCTTTGTCTCTTACTAAAGTCTAATGCAAGCTCATATTTTTTTATTTTCGTGTAAAGGGTGTGGTTGAATATTCTCAATGGCTAGTCTTAGCTACTATGCTTCGAAATTGGAACCAAATATTCAAGAATTCAACTCAGAAGAAATGGATGTGCAGCTTCCTCCAGAGCTTCTTTTTGATTTCAACTGTGATGATGAACTGAGCTTTTATAACAATCCAGAAGATTGCTATTTCGATCCATTTTTCGACCCCGACGAGTTCATTTTACCAGTTGAAATTACTCACAGTTCTTCTTTCATGCCAGAGTATTCTGTTTTCGAGAGTACTCCAAAAAAGCAAAAGATCTTTCAAGACAACTGCCTTCCAGATATAATAATGTCATCTCACAATTCTTCTTTCATGTCGGAGTACTCTGAACCAAAGCGGCAAAAGGTCTTTCAAGACAACTCCCTTCCAAATATAATAACGTTGTCTCACAATTCTTTTTTCGTGCCTAAGTACTCTGACACAAAAAGGCAAAAGGTCTTTCAAGACAACTACTTTCCGGATATAATAATGTCGTCTCACAATTCTTCTTTCATGCCAGAGTACTTTGACCCAGAAAGGGAAAAGGTCTTTCAAGACAATTTCCTTCTTCCCGATATAATAACACCGTCTAATGGTTTATTCAACGGGTTTGTCCCAAATCCTCCAATATTTCAAGATTTTGCCTCGTTTTCGATTCCAGAAATTCCTATGCCTGTTTTTAGTAGCGGGTGCTGCAATAATGCTGAGGTTGCTGTGAAGAAAGGTGTTAATGAGAAGAAAATGTCAGCACAGAGCATAGCGGCGAGGCAGAGGAGGAAGAAGATTACTGAGAAGACACAAGAATTGGGGAAGTTGATACCTGGTGGACACAGGATGAATACTGCTGAAATGCTTCAAGCTACTTTTAAGTATATTAAGTTCTTGCAAGCACAAGCTGGACTTCTTGAGTTCATGGGATCATATCAGGTAAATAAATATACAACCTTCTAATATTATGCTACTCTTTATTTTATTGTTGTTTCTTCTTTCGGCTGTGAACTTTATTTCCTTTTGTAACACTCCTTGTACCCAAAGAACAGTTACAGTATTTGCTCAAAATGATCCATATAAGTAGTCCTAAAAGGTTGTGTCAATCTTCTATTTTTATCAATTGGATATACATATTTAGCTGAAAATTTTGTGAAAGATTTCAATGAACAGTTTCATTTAACGCGGAATGTATATGTGTTGATCAATAGACCTTGTGTTGTGTATGTCACCATAAATAGATACTAAAGCAAGTAACAGATGTAAACATGTTAAAGAGTACAAACTGACTTATTATACTCCTGAGTACCATGCTTATGATTGCTAATCTTGTTGCGGTTGAGTGATATAGCATGAAGTTCACGCAAATTTTGATATTAATTCCCATTTTTTATAAACGTTACTTGTTATTGTTGTTGTGAGTGTACATAAGTTAAACGTTACTATATTTGAGGGGAGTAAAAGTTGCAATTTTTCCTGGCATTTGTAATTGTATCAAATATTTTTACTATTAGTGATATTAATGATTGTTAGATTGGAATGATACAAGCATGCTAAGGACTGTTACATTCAGTGGCATAATTAATTAACTTATTTGCATCTGAATTTGCAGGAGAATGAGAAATCATTTCAAACATCAGATTTGCACAGACTTGTTGGATCTTCCTTGATTCAGGAGAAGTTGTATTCAAGTGAAAAGTGCTTGGTTCCCAAACTGTTCCTTGAAGCCCTAGAGAATAATCATGAAGTCCAAAATTCACAAGGCCTTGAGGTTGAGGAAGTCAAGCCTTTGGTTAGATGAAGAAATTAAATGATTAATTCAACCAAAGAATTAGAGAATTTAGGATTAGTTTAGTTCAGTTCAATTACATGTTGTTGTTCTTAGATTAGCTGGCACTAGAGAATGTAGGATTAGTTTTAGTTCAATTACCTGTTGTTGTTCTTAGGTTAGCTGGCCAGGATCATTTGATTTTCAGAATCTTTTTGAAGTTCAATTTATTTTCTTAGTTAGGAATTAAGTTATGTAATTTTTTCACTGTAAAATCCTCATTTACAAGGAATTTAATTCCATGTGAAAGTGATATTTACTTTTAGTTATTAGCTCAGCTTGAATTAATCTTAATTTATATTCCTGATGATGAATGAGAATACGCGAATATCAACAATCTTTAATGATAGGTCTAGCAGATAGATGATGTTCTATGTCCTCTTTATTAGTTAATAAGCTTGACAACAATTAAATTATTTGTTTTCGCTTCTACTGTTTCACAATTCATTTGGTTTGAGTCACAATTTTGTTGTAAGGCTTGAAAAAGACTTCAACTCTCAACAACCACTCCCTCTGATCATCTTTAAAGATTCCTTCAAACGTAGCATCTCCAGAATTGAGTTTCGACACTACCATCAATGGTCAATCTAATCTTTTATACACAAGAGGGAGACCAAATTATTTGTTTGACTTTAGAAATAGGAAGTTGACTAAAAATTACTTCAACAATTTCTCGAGCATAATTTGTTATCTGACTAAATATAAGTTCATTAAAGAGATAATTAATTTCAATTAAATTTTTATTATGCATTCTATATATGTCACATAATGAAAAATATAAACGTGACATGATACGATGATTGCCAACCATTAAACGGTGTTAACATTCAAAAATAATTTAAGTGTTTAGCCGAATTCAGTGACAGCCGAATTGTTCCGGAGCCGAATTTACTCCTAGCCCTCAACTGCAAGAACTTCATCGGCTACTAAGGCATCTTAGCCGAGTTGTCAGTTAGAGGTACGATTGAGACCCACTCAGATGTAGACGCCTCAACGACCAAGTCAAAAGGATTTTCAGACCCCTATAAGCGGAAACGGCCAACAACAGCTAAAAGAAAGGGCCATTATCCGAGCAAGAGGAGTAGAGGGCGAGAAAATCGGCACCACCTCCTCCATAGTCGGTTTTTTTTCTTTCTGTACTATAAATAGGATTATTCTTTGTATATACACACACAATCAATCAAACAACTCAAATTTTATCTATCTTTATCTTTTATCCCTTACTTTATCCTTTACTTTTACTTTACTCGGTTGTATTCACATTTCTTACCTCTTAGTTTACTCATACCACCGTCCTAACACTTTCTGGAGTAGTTGGGGAACCCATTGCTGGAAAATTAGAGTTTCATTTCCAGCCCAAATCGCTTAAGTTAAGGAATCAATTTGTCTTCAGATTTCATCAGCCGATACAATGGCATAAGGCAGAATTCGGGGCGAGAACAAATTTGGCACGTCCAGTGGGACCATAGGTGAATTAATAACAAAGTTTGATTCTCCAGGTCAGGATCATTCTTGGCGTATGCGCCTAAGGTCCGGTAAGAAAATGAACCTCGAGTCTAGTCCACATCCTAAATAAAATCCTCCCAGAAGGAACAACGAATCAGCATCCTCCGCGGGCATGCCTACATCGGTGGATGCCCCTTCACTTCCTCCATCAACCCAAGTTGTGGAAGATTCTAGCCAATCTGAAGGTCCAACCATAATGACCACATCTTTTATTAGACAACAAATTGACTTGGGCATCTACGATATTATGTACCAAGTTTCTAAACAGTTGGCTAACATTGTGAAGTCGATGGTACATAATGCGGTTTAGCAAGCGAGAAAGATGGAAACCAACCGAATGCATCCAGGAGAATGTTCGGCTAGTTATGCCATCTCTCTTACGAGCGATGATGTTTAGCATGAGACTGTGACTCCCGGTATTGTTCCTCAGTCGCATGTGCATCAGCCAGTGCCCACTCAGGCACAACCGATAGTGCACCTAGGAACACAAGCCCTATCGCCTGGCAACCGGTACACTGCATGGTCGCCCCCGAACCTTGGGTGGCAAAATGTGCCACTTGACCAAGAGAGTCTGCAGTATGGGCAGATCAACATAGCTCGGAGACCCGTTCATGCTCCAGGACACTTTGGATTGCCGCCCGTTATGCCATACGTTTCTACGAACGACCCTACGATGCAGGCGAACAATGTTGGCCAGCCGAATTGGCAGCCGATGGTGACACTGTTTACAGCGGAGTACCATTCCAGCAGTCATTTACAGTACCCAATCCATACCTTCCAGGAAGCGTAAATTTTCTAAGAACGGCTGACGATCGAGGTGAGCAGCCATGGAACACCATTCCACCTTATCCTCATACTTCGTTAGCCTTTCCAGGAGCTCAGGTTGCAGGCTTTGGTGGCCATACCCAACAACAACCATGGGGCATTACCCCATATATTGGTAATGGCCAGCATACCACCTACAACCTTCAAAACCATGTCCAACAAAGTGCAGAATGGAGGCCGCCAGTGCAGAACGCCTACTAGCCGAATCCAGTCGAGAATCGACAGGGGGTGTCACAGCTGATAAACCCAGAGATTATTGCTAATATCATGCAGAGGTACTTCAACGTCCAACTGAAACCTTTGGACATGCCTGTTTATAAGAAGCCCTATACCGATCGGGTAGACCGGATAACACCTTTGCCGAAGGGCTTCAAAATACCAGAGTTTACCATTTTATCTGGCAACGACGATAAATCCACTATCGAGCACATCGGTAGATTTACTGCCCAATGCGGCGAGTCTGACCAGAATGAGTATCACAAGTTGCAGTTATTCCCTCTCTCTTTAATGGGAACAACTTTTGCATGGTACTCCTCTTTGGCTCCCGATTCTGTACAGAGCTGGGCTGACATGGAGGGTTGCTTCCATGATAGGTTCTATTGGCCCCAACCATAGGTTATCGTGACTGATCTAATGATACTCAAGCAGCAGGTCGATGAATCGGCTTCCGATTTTATCGAGAGATTAAAAAAGAAGGTTGTAAAATGCACTGTACACTTCCCCGAGTCTGAGTGCGCCCACATGATAATCAACAACATGCACCCTCAGTTAAAGAGAATCTGGTAAGATAATCCTGCTCTGACTTGAGCCAGTTAGCCGAAAAGGCTAGCCAAATAGAGCAGTATGTCCAGGAGAATGAGCGGAGAAGAGCCAGTCAAAATCGAGGCTCCCACCTGGTATCCATCATTGAAACGGATGAGTCCGACTCAGAGTCAGCCAATTGCATGGCAGATGCAACGATGGCCGAGATTGTTAGGGGTAAGGTTTACTCTTACCCAATCTTAAAAGTCGTAAAAGGCAAGGAGACGAGTCCATCCGATGACATGGTCAGTTACTCATTTGACATCACGAAGGCAGATCAGATCTTTGATTATCTGCTCAAATACAAGCATATTCGGCTACTTGATGGTCATAGGATTCCTCCTGCCGAGGAACTCAAAGATAAGAAGTATTGTAAGTGGCATAATTCATACAGTCACTCTACTTCTAATTGTGTGATCTTCAGAAAGGCAATCCAAAAGGGCATCAAGGAGATTAGGTTCAAGCTAGCCGATAAGAGTATGGCCGAAATGTCCATTGATACCAACCCCTTTCCCGCGGTACCAATATCTATGGTATCTTTTGCTAAGCCCGATGAGTCAATGGACAACAAAGGGAAACAACCGATGAAAAATGTGTGGGTCCCAAAGAAACCTATTGTAGGGGAGAAGGCCACAAGGACCTCTGTGTTCAACCGGTTAGACAGCCTACATGACATTCGTGATGACAAGCAGACAGTTAGAGCGAGCAGTTTTCATGGCTGCCCTAGACACCCGAGGGACTTCGAACGAGAACTTCAGGAACAAACCATGAGGTTCAGAAGGGTCCCTATCGATGCCAAGCATAGGCCTGGGGGGCAAGTACGGATGCCAACCAATCGGTAGCTTAGCATGCCTCGAATAGATGAAGAACCACTCCCTAAAACCAAACAGATGGTAGTCGAGTTTAACATAAATTAAGGTGTTTCGTCCTTACATATCATGGAAAGAAATGAGGACTAGATGAGACCCCGGAGAATGATTAAACCAGCCGCCAACACAGAAGAAGGGAAGTGGTCTATCAATCTGGCTCTTAGAAAGAAAGAGGCACCACCGAGAGTCGCATCCAGGGCTTAGAAAAGAAGGATGCAACGTGCCAAGTCTTTGCATAAGATGCAATATATATTGCATCTAATTTCCAACACCAAGGCAGCCAAAATTCAGGAGATTCCTGAGTCTGTCGTAGCCGAGGCTATCGAGCGGCCATTCGGCTCGGTCGTTTCAGGGGCAATGTCACCTGAAGGAGAAACGGTGGGTCAACCAGAGCTAGATGAACAGCCTATCGACAACCCGGTGGAGGAACCCCGATAAGAGAATACGGCCTCGGATAGACCTCTAACCGAGGCAATCCCACATATTGTGCAGAGGATTCAGTCATGTGATCCTCAACCGATCACCATTTGTCTCCAAAAAATGGAAGATATGAGCTCCTGGTCAGCCGTAATTGAATAAAGGAGGAGACTCCATCCTCGATTTATTTAGGCAGGACCTGGTTGATAAGATGTGTGCAGACATTGAGATGATGGGCCTAATCCTATGTGAATTCTGGGCCAACCGCTCCACACTGGATAACCTAGAAGGTGATGTTTGCGTAGAAGACGCAGAATGGGCAACAATAGTCGATACCCCATCTAGGGACACTTTGAGCACCATATTTGGTGTACCTACAGAAGATATGGTTAAACATCTCAAGCCCATCTATGTAAAGTCTTACATCAACGGCAAAATCATTAGTCGAGTGTTCGTTGACAATGGGGCTGTTCTGAATGTGATGTCGCTGCTTACTTTAAAAAGCCTCAGCAAAACCAGAGAAGATCTCATCCCAACTAACATGAAAATGGCTAGCTTTATGGGAGAGGCTTCCGAAGCATTGGGGATTCTAGTAGCAGAAATCATTGTAGGTCTTAAGACAGTCAGGTCTACCTTCTTTGTAATAGATGACAAGCCGTCATATACCATTCTGCTAGGCCGAGATTGGATTTACACCAATCGATGTCTTCCTTCTACCATGCATCAAAAGCTCATATTTTGGGAAGGAGAGAAGATAGAAATCGTCCCAGCGAATAATAACCCGTTCCAATCAGGGGTTCAGAACATAGAGGCTATCATCTATTCATCCTATGTGGATCCCATAGCCGTCACAAAACAGTATAAAGAAGGATTTTGGGAATCCTGTAATCTTACCTCGCGAGGGTTTGAAATAAAATAATAAGCCAAACCACGACTTACCTTGGAGGATTTAAATGGTTGAGGAAACCCAAACCGTACGTGACATGTGGCATCGGCTGACCGTCCTATGTTCTGAGGCAAGGATAGTCGAGGCATCACAGATGGGGAACCACGACAGGAAACCAGATCTGGCGGCCAACAACATTTGAGCTGCCGATAGGAATTTTATGCCTAGCATTGTTTGTCTTTGTTTTACGCTTGTACAAAACTCGAGTATTATTCAATACCCCGTGTTGTGTATGTTTTTTGTAAAGTTTGAATAAACTCGTTTTACAAAGACATGTCTTAAGTGATATAGGCAATCAGAAACTCCAAATCCACTGCTGTGAGGACGATATCCTATCGGCTAAATCTATGACCGAAATGTAGTATTGTTCTCAGAAGTTAATATCATTACGGATGGCCAAACCAAACTTTCTAAGCTTGGAAGAATATCAGCAGGCCATGCCTATAAAGTTGGGTTAGTTGGACAAAAATCGACTGACATTAATAGAAAGAGTCAAAGCCAGTAAACGTAAAATGGCCAAAGCATATGACAAAATATAGGGCCTAAAGAGGTTTTCCGAATGAGACTTAGTTTGACAATCATCCCGCCGATTGAAATGAGAGATCATAAAATCGACAAATAATCGTCAAACTAGGAAAGGACCCTTCATAGCGAACTCACGGGTTTCCGGCAATGCGGATCAAGCGATGAACATGCATGGAAAAGAAATATAAATGGTAGACATACTACCCATTGATTTTGGGTAATGCATAAGTAATCAACAACCACAGAGTGACTGCCTGGTCACAAAAAGGCTAATTTTCCTTCGATTTGGGGAATATACGGGCAAACGACAGCCATAGACCGGCTGCCTAGTCACAATAACAAGACCTTTCGATCTAGGTTCGATACAACTAAGAAGCCGAATTGGTCGACTTTGAACTAATCAAAGGCTGCACTACTTTATCAGCTATTGAAGTCTCAGGATTAGTCGAATCAACGATTGCTTGGTCTTCCCTAATTGTTGCATTCTGTTCTTCATCACCACCACATCAACAGCCACTACCTCAGCCGCTCCCGCTCCTACATGGACATACATTTCAACACCCAACGAAGGCTCAACCACTACAACCGATGAGGCTTAGGTAAAATCTTGAGTATCGATCGATACCTCTTGAACAACAGAAGCAATGACGACTCTGGATGACAAATCCACAAGGGTATCGATTGACAACTCAACAACGATCAACTGGCGACAGAGCAATTATTGTCGGTGTTGCTTGAACTAGAAGGTTTCTCCACAAAGTCCATTCATTCTCCAGGTTGGCTAGCCGTTCGCTACCTGCTTTCTGATCTAACTCCCAAACCACATGCTGGCTATCGAGTTCCTGGATTTTGTTATCCAACTGAATGCTCTGCAAAATAAAGAAGAACGGGAGGAGTCATGGGCACTAATAGCCGAGTCTAAGGCACCTATGACCGGGGTAATAGCCCCTATCTCCGCCTGAATCCGCTCTAACTTAGTTTACAGTTTGGACAGCCGCTCCTGCAAATCATTTCTTCGATTGACGTTTTGTTGCCTTGCTCCATTCACCTCATTAAAAGAAGTCTGAATACGGTTCTTCTATTATCGAAAAGACCCCAAGTGTTGCAGATCAGCGACAACCTCATCATGGCTATCTTTGGTCATTCTATATAAAGCGAAAAAATCATTCAGAACCAAAGCCATGTCATTGTAAGTGGTTGCCAAAGCCAGGGAATCTGTTGTTTCTTTTGACAATCGGAGCAAAGAGACCCTCAAAACATGTAACTCATCTTTAGTGGTTAGAATTCCCCTGGCGAGAGATTCCTCTACTCGCTCTCAATGGACGCCAACAGGCGAAGCTGGTGGAGATGCAATGTCGACTAAGCCAAAGTAGCGTAGAAGCACATTTTCCGGGATGATCTCGGCTGGTACCTCCAAACCGTCAGTTAGGTAAGCTTCAGCCGAAGGATTACCTCCAACGGTCTCCTATGCAGAGAGGAAAAGTTTAGTATAAAGGCAAAATCCCGGAGTTAGTGAATGACCACGCACAAGAGAAATGGCATACCTGTACGGCTGCCCCAGCATATGAAGCATCGACTACCTTGGCAGGAGAAATTGTGGCCTTAAAGGCAGCCGATGATGGGTCCTATGAATGCATGAGAGCTTGAGCCAGGGAAGACGATCCACCAACATGAAGGGGAGCATCAGACGCTTTATGAATCCATATGCGCCTTATCAGTTGTGGTCCTTTGAGGGCAAAACAGAAAACATGAATATTAGTAGCCGATGCGAAGGTGATTTAGCCATCCAAGTAATAAACCTCGATTTCCTCCTCCTCAACAAGAACAGGAAACTCCGGATCCATAGGAGCCTTCCTTACTATAATCTCGAATGACAACCCCTCTACTTCGTTGGGGTTGCTTGGGCACTGGTTTCCTGAATGATAAGGACTCGCTGTCAAAAGTGGTCTCCAGATCAACAAACATTGGAGGAGATGGGGGTATTAAAAGATACATAAGAGATGTTAGCCAAAAATTTACAAGAATAATATGGCCGACACATATGTAGAATGCAATTTACCTTTTCTCTTTATTGTTTTCCACAATCGGACAGAAGATCTTGAAGCAACAGGCGTAGCTGAATTAGAGGAAACATCTTTTCGAGTGGTTTCTTTTGACCACGATTTAGGGGTTTCTGGGTTCTTCTTTGTTCTCAACATAATCAGCCGAACACAATAGACATCTAAAGGAGATTGAAAAAACTTCTCCTTAGCCATATCCCACCAATCATCAAAAGCGATGGTAGTATTCGCTCTCGGGGGAAACGGTTGCAAGTCAAACAGGCCAATCCTGTCAAGATTATGATCAACTAACTAATTTAGTTGTTCTGCATCAAGGAGGCAGCGTTGGGTGGAACTAACAATACTGTGGTGGGGCCACGATACATGCTAAGTAAGGCCAAATTGCCTTGCTACAAAATTCGGTCGATTTGGCTCCGCGGTCCATTTATTATTCCGAGAATTATGCTTCAAAACCATCCAACAGGTCCCTGGCCGTGAGAATCCGCTCCTATACGAGAACCATAGTCCTCCGTTGGGAGAAAGTAAGGTCCTCATCGGCTACCTGACGGACCCATCAGAAGTAGCCCACCTCTCTAGAACCAGTTGCTCATCTATGAAGGCAAAAGTGGGGATTAGGTCACCATCTGGAAAATCGTGCTATCCGACCCCAGAGATAGAAGAAGATTAAGACATGATTTTTTTTTCTTTGATGAAGAAACATGGTTTTTTTTGGAAAAAAACAAGGAATATGGGTATGGCCGAGAAGATTGAATGAGAAACTTTGTTTGGAACGCCTCCCTAAAGTACTTCATTTTTCTCAAGGATATGATCGACAATATGCTAAAGGTCTTTTCGCCCAAAACGTGGGGCTAAGAATCTGTCAGAAAATGTTTGTGGAAGCCGAGGCGTTTCTATGGAAGGAAAGAAGAGCTTCTTTAAAGACCATCATTGCATGCACTGGAGACGAGACAATTGAAGTGACATGTGCGGCTGTCAGACTGAAACGACGGCTATTTTTGGACAATCAACTCAATTGTCACACTCGAGTTAATGTAGGGGGAAATTGTTAACACTTAAAAATAATTTAAGTGTTTAGCTGAATTCAGTGACAACCGAATTATTCCGAAACCGAATTTACTCCTAGCCCTCGACTACAAGAACTTCATCGGCTACTAAGGCATCTTAGCCGAGTTGTCAGTTAGAGGTACGACTGGGACCTACTCAGATGCAGACGCCTCAACGACCAAGTCAAAAGGGTTTTCAGACCCCTATAAGTGGTAATGACTAACAATAGCTAAAAGAAATGTCCATTATCCGAGCAAGAGGAGTAGAGAGCGAGAAAATCGACACCACCTCCTCCATAGTCGGTCGTTGAACTTAGTGGGTTACTCGATGGCTGACATAGAGGGGGGCACGTTCGTACAATTTTTTCAATTTTTGTACTATAAATATGATTATTCTTTGTATATACACACACAATCAATCAAACAACTCAAATTTTATCTATCTTTATCTTTTATACCTTACTTTATCCTTTACTTTTACTTTACTCGGTTGTATTCATGTTTCTTACCTTTTAGTTTACTCATACCACCGTCCTAACGCTTTCTGGAGTAGTTGGGGAACTCATTGCTGGAAATTAGAGTTCCGTTTCCAGCTCAAATCGCTTAAGTTAAGGAATCAATTTGTCTTCCATTTTCATCAGCCGATAAAACGGTAGAAGACAAAATTCGGGGCGAGAACAAACGGTGTGTGAATTTATTAATTCAATTTGAAATATATAATATTTAACTTTCAGCGTTTAGCCAACAAAGATTTTATTGAGAAAGACAACAAGTATAATTATGGTAGCGGAGCTTCTCCATATAAGAAAATTTTAAATATCTCTTTTTTTCTCCAAAAAGAATTTCTTATTAGTTCAACCTTTTACTTCCTAGTTACCCTTTTCAATGGGCTTTTCAAGTTTGGGCCAAGCATCAGTTAATTTAGGCCTGTATCTATTTTAACAGACCCGCCCAGATCCACATCAGCCCAGGGCACTAAACTTTACTAAAACCCTAACACACACACACACTCAGCCGCCGTGGAGCACAAAAAAGCTCTATTCCCTCCAGGAACCCTAGTCTTGTCTCACTTTTACAATTTCAAGGTACACCTACATTCCTTTATCGTATTCTTGCTAATTATTATTATATTTCATTCACATTATTCTGCTATTGCTTTTACCTTTTGTAATTAAGTATGATTCAGCTATATTTGAAGCAATTATGTTTTTTCTAATTACTTTATTCATTCTATTAGAATGTCATTGTTAAAAGATTACTGCTGTCTGAGTTTTTTCTTTGGTTTAAGATTGAGCACGAGTAAAGAGTTGTGATTTTTATTCATAGAAAATAAAGAAAATTTTGGTAATGAAGCTGTAATATACTGGGATCGCTTCGTAATAAGATAGGGAAAAAAAGAAATGTATATTTATCCCTCTGTCCCAATATATGTGAAGTTATCTGAGTCGGCACAAAGTTTAAAAGAAAAAAATTGTTTTGTAACTTGTGGCCTAAAATAAGTCAAAGAAACTTGTGCGCCTATAAATTATCTTATTAAGGGTGAAATGAGAAGTTTAAAGTTTATTTGTTACTAAATACTGATTAAAAAGGAAAGAATGTCACATAAATTGGGATTGATGGAGGGAGTAGCTTATTTAACGGTTCTGATTTTTGTTGTGTTTGTAAATTTTGTGTCCAATTTGACTGTCCTAATAATGAGCTAGTTTCAGTGCTTTGACAAGTGATGTTATTTGACATTGTTTTTAAGTGCTGTGTCCAATTTGACGATCCTTCTATAATATGAGAAATTGACATAAATAGCTGCCCACTAAAACAATAGCCAGCTATACAGAATAGTGTATATTTGGTTAGTGAATGTAATTATTTTCGGCCGACTGGCCAAATGTGTAACTTGTCCTTCTAATAATGATCTACTTTCAGTGCTTTGACAAATGATGTTCTTTGACAGAGATGGGTGAGGAAGTTAAGGGAGCTGTTCCAGTTCCAGAGTCAGTATTGAAGAAGCAAAAAAGGAGTGAGGAATGGGCCCTTGAAAAGACGCAAGAGCTTGTAGCTGCAAAGAAGAGAAGTGCTGAGAACCGGAAATTGATCTATAACAGAGCTAAGCAGTATGCTAAGGAGTATGAGCAGCAGGTTGGTTGGTCAAGCCTAATCACCCTTGGATCATGTTCTTGTTTTTCATGCCAATCATAGTAATTAGTTTTCAATTGCTGTTCTTAGGAAAAGGAGTTGATTCGGTTGAAGCGCGAGGCTAGATTGAAGGGTGGTTTCTATGTTGACCCTGAGGCAAAGCTGTTGTTTATCATTAGGATTCGTGGGTAAGAGCTCTTATTGTGGCTGTTCTTTTGAGCTTTGAGATCACTGGTATTCTAATGGTACTCATTAAAATTTATGTTTCTTAGGATTAATGCTATGCCTCCCCAAACCAAAAAGATATTGCAGCTTCTACGGTTGAGACAGGTAACTACTTCTTTGATTGCTAGAGAGAGCTGGTAGGTTTTTTGAGTTACTACTCAGAAAACTCTAGGTAGTTTAAAAGTAATCTGTTATAATTGGATAGTTTTTACCTATATACCTTTCATTAGTTGCTAGTTCCTCTTGTTTTACTTGAAATATACCATAAAAATGTTCTTCGTTGTTATCTGGAGCAGAATTTGTTTAACTGGCAATATACCATGAATGAGACTTTACTTGGAACAGTCTACACATAGGTTTTATTGCTGAACTTTTTAAAACTGTTTGATCTGCAGCCAAACAATTATGAAGAATCATTCAGATTCTCCGCTAATATATACTTAATGACTTTTCTTTTCCATGAAGAATTGAATTTGCAGCTTCCTTGCATCTTGGTTTTGATGTGGCAAATTCATTTACATTTTATTTGATATTTTGAGGTTACATTCCATTATTCTAATTATGTGATTCTCTTATTCCCATGTTGATGGCAGATCTTTAACGGTGTCTTTTTGAAAGTCAACAAAGCCACAGTGAACATGCTGCATAGGGTTGAACCTTATGTTACCTATGGGTAGGTTATCACTTGAGAGTTTGTCATTACTTGGAGCCTTTTTTCTGTTGATCTGTTATTTATGTGCATTGGTTTTCCTCTTTCAGTTATCCTAACCTAAAAAGTATTAGAGAATTGATCTACAAGAGAGGTTATGGGAAAGTTGACAAGCAGAGAATTGCCTTAACTGATAACGCTGTCATTGAGCAGGTCAGTTTTTAATAGTGCTGCACTTTTTTGAATTGAATATGTACTGTTGACATCTCATTGTGATTTTACCTGTTTCTTCAGGTATTGGGTAAACATGGAATTATCTGCATGGAAGACCTAGTCCATGAGATCATGACCGTGGGACCCCATTTCAAGGAGGCCAACAACTTCCTATGGCCGTTCCAGCTTAAGGCACCTTTGGGTGGAATGAAGAAGAAAAGGAATCACTATGTCGAAGGAGGTGATGCTGGTAACCGTGAGAATTTTATCAATGAACTTATTAGGAGGATGAACTAAGACAGTTGGAATTTTTGCTGTGTTAGGAGCTCTTTTGTCTCGTCTTTTAGGACCTTTTTTGGGGTATTGAAGTGCTAAACATCTTCAGATTTTCTGCTTTCATTTGAGGTTGTTTAGAGTTATGACAGTACACGACAATGGTGATGGTTTTTCCTCAGGGAACATATCTATGTCAAATTGTTATCTTTATTTATATTTTGAAGTTCTTGTGCTTTAGTGCCTTAAATGTGATCATAAAATTTCTTTCAATACTTTGGGGACATAAGAAGTGTTAGTAATTTGTGTGAGGTTTCAGATTGAGTCAGATTTCGTGGTGTACTTTTTGAGTAAGAAGAGGTTTTAAATGAAATCAAATGCTAAAGCAGTTTTGAGGAAGATTTTGAAATTTGTTTTTTTGCATTTGGTGTTATTGTTGCCTCTTGCTGGTAATTTGTTTCAGTATTTCAGCCTTCCAAAATGTTACATATTGCCATTAAAACGATGCTGAATCCCTCCTTATTTAGATAAATTTAAACCTTTTTCCGTTTCCGATGGTATCCACGAGTAAAAGGAATTCCAAACAAATAAAAACCTTTGATAACAAAGATTTTAAAATAAAAACAGGATAACGCATTTTTTTTCCTTTCTGGACAGCAATCGTAAATCTAACCAGACCATCCAAACTTCAAGTATATTCTAATCTTAGTTTATAACATCTTGACTTAAAGAAACATGTGATAAGAAATCTTCATTCTCCAGCAACTTCATCCTTTCTTCAGGCAATCCCATCCATACTTCAATTCCCTTGCCATCAACACTATCCAAAAGATGAAAACCACATGGAAATTTTTGAGGATTAGCTATCCAAATAGGTTTACCCCATCCAAAATCAGCTTCATAAAAACCAAGTTTACACCAACTAATACAACCACCAATTCCTACTTCATTTCCTCTAGTTGTACACAATTCAACTGTTGAGTTCAAGTAATCTATGTACCTATTTTTCTTATGAACCCTTCTTATATAACTATCTTCCACCTTCCTTTATTGATTCTTGAACTTTTTCCACCAACTTTTTATAATCCATTTCCCCTTCTTCAACTTCCCATTTGGCCATTGTTGGATAAATTAGATTGCCAATGGAATTTGTTGGTAAATTGGGATTCATTCTCTTCCTTAGGTTGATTGATATCATTAGTATGTAAAATTTGATTTCACTTTTTCTGTTCTTCAATGTTGATATAATTGATGACCACAGGAAAGCTGATAGAGCCTCAAAACGAGTCGCACAACGTTCCTCAACAGGGAAACTCTGTATTAATGTAGCCAGCTTTGAGATATCAAATATGAATCTTTTCATTGCAATTCTGAATGGAGGTTCTTTTGGGGTTGACATCATAGTTAAGAATGGATTATTTCCAAGATCTCTTGGAGCAAAAATCCTAGTAACGTCGACGATGAATCCATTCTCAATGCCATTGCTTTCTTGATCATTTTCTTGATTTATTTTTGCCCATGTTTTGACAAAAGTGCCAAGTGTGGAGGCATCAGCAATTAGATGCCAAACACACACACCAATGGAAATTCCTCCACAAGGAAACTTGTCACTTGAACTTTTAGCAAAACTTGTTCACTTGGTTCTTTTGATCTATCATGAATATGACATGGAAGCAATTGACAGAGTTTCAATTTTTGGGTCATTGACAATGTTGGACAAGGTAATGTTACTAACATTTGCTTCAAAAAAATCAACTCCTTCATCGTTGCATTTGATTGTGAACTCATATTTTTATTCTTCCAGCTAGAGGGTACATATAAGTCAAGGATTTTGTGAGGGATTTTTTGAGGTGATCATGCGAGAATTTGGTGTTTAAGGTAGTTAAATCATATAAGAGGATAATAGGAACATAAGGGCCTGGGGATAATTGATCTATTAGGGAAAGCTTGTAATCTCTTTTGCTTGGAGGTGTTGGAGAACATGGTTTGATTGTTTCTTTTTGAGTAATTTCAACATTCATGTTCATCTTCCCCTCACGTTATAGTTAGATGATTTCAATGAAATGCTTGGCTAATGAGTCCACATGTATTACACTAGTATATAAATGGTAAATTTTTTGATAACTTTGGGATTACATATAATTTCTTTGGATAACATGCAACAAAACAACTTATCAAAACATATTATAAACAACTTACCAAAATATAGACATAGTATACAACAGCTTATCGAAGTATAAATACTATAAACAACTTACCGAAATATAGACAAAGTATACAACTACTTACTGAAGTATAAAATACGATAAACAATTTACCAAAATATAGACTTCATATACAACTACTTACCGAAGTATAAAATACTAGTATAAACAGCTTACCAATGTATATACATGCTATACAACAACTTACTAACATATAAACATACTATAAAGGCTTACCAAAACATAAATATACAATAAACAACTTACCAAAATATAGATCTAGTATACAACAACTTACCGAAGTATAAAGTACTATTCCATAAAACAACTTACCGAAGTATAAAGTACTATTCCATAAAACAACTTACCGAAGCATAAAATATAATTAAGAAACTTACCAAAATATAAACAAACCATACAAGAACTTCCCGAAAAATAAAAATACTAAACGACTCACTCATGTAATATAACAACTTACCAAAATATTAGGAGTCAAAGAAAAAGTTCGTTAACTCACCAAACTGGTCAACCCTCGTATAAATATTTTACACTAAAAATAACATCTCTTAATAATTCAGAGGTTTATCCGTTTCCGCCTGACTCTTTGGTCTTAAACATTCAGGCCTTTCTCCGACCCTGAAAGCGAACAACTAATGCATTGCACTTTCAAATTTTATCGGGGTTACAGTTTTTAAAAATAATTGACAATCTCATTCAGCATTCAAGATTTAGATTCTTATTTCAGAATAACAAATCTCCACTTGACAGTAGATAATCTCAGTAATCTAACACTATCACTCTACGTGAACTCTCAATTTTTTTGTACTTTCCTCTTTACCGGCAACTATAACTACTTTACAATACAACATATCCAATAAAATCCCACAACATGGGTATAACCACCGTACAATACCAGGAGTTATAGTAGTATAGAGATATCAGGTGAAAGTCTTCCATATAATATAGGTTTATAGGTTTGGATTCGATTCTCTCCCTTTCATATTTCCTTCCCCTTGCTCCTATATAATAGAAAAAATACTTTTTAAATTTGACCCTCGTAGCTTCCGTTTTCAATTTATCAATGAAGGATACTAAAAAGATACTTCTGTAAAAATACAGTCACGAATTTGGTTTCCCATAGAAACCACCAGCATGTTAATTGAAAAATCTGTAGCTCGTTTCTTCAATGAACCCATTTGAAGACGTTCCCCAGATCATTCGTTATGGCACAAGTAGTTGATCCATCTTTACTGAGAAAGTATAAGTTTCTATCACAAATGAATATTGTAAAGGCAGACAATTACAATAAAAGAGATGGACAACTGCATCGAAACAGGACCAAACGCGCAAACCATACACTTCATAGAAGAAACTTTCAGGACATGTGAAATTACTCCTGGTTCCAACTCTTCTTGCAACACACATCAAGGCGATTCATAATACAAGAGATGATATCCAGGAAAGCAACATCAAACATTTCCTTGGAATGAGTGAGACTGGCAGATATCACCTCGACATAATGGGCAAACCCTACAGCAAAATGAACAATGGTTATGCAACATAATTGAACTCAAGAAGTATTAATGAAAGTTATAAATTTAGTTTTCATTTAGAGGAAGATAATTTTCGTAAAAAAGAAGATAATTATCACAAGACAAGATTATAATCACTCTTATTTCTCCGAGATCCTGATTAAAAACTAGCGACCACGCATTATAGGGTACAAATAACATGTCGCAGGCACTTCAGGAACAACATCCTGGGGCCTAATCTAATTTATTTTCTGGATAAGTAATGCTGTCCTAGCATAATATTTTTCACCAATTCCATAGCCATCCACTCTCCCCACAACATCTGTTCCGTCATAGACACACTTCTCACTTTCTTAAGAATACCAATGTTTTGCGCTGCTCTTTTTTAATTTTCTTCAAGTAGTGACCAAAGACGGATGTTATTTATTGAATCCTAATTGATACAGGTCCTCAAACCAAAACCGAATCTCAATAGATGACGGAAAATGTCATTATTCCTCTCGAATATTTCTTAACTCATCAAACCTGGAGCTTTGCAGCAAAGTCCACCCCATTCTGCACCGCAATGTTCTAAGCTGGCCCTATTTCGATGTCTGAAGAATACCTAAAAAAACTGGGGCATTCCTAAATCTCCAAAAAAGCAAAAGAAGACTTCGGGGTCATTTAGTGTAAGAGAAGGTTCCTTAAAATGCTTTTATTGGCATCAAGTACCCGTAAAGGAATATAATCCACCGGTTTAGTGGATAAAAAGCGGACTTCCACTTATATGGATATATTTCCAACAAAAGCATCCATGTTTCCTGTCAAAAAGTGGGAATCCACTTGTGTGGTAATATTTGCAACAATATATAGTTCTCTCTCATTTTCTTAAATATTGTTATTCTTTTAATATTATAGTTCTCGTCAATTACTTTGTTATATAACACTATGTATACAACAACAACAACATACCCAGTGAAATCACACAACGTGGGGTCTGGGGAGGGTAGAGTGTACACAGACCTTACCTCTACCTTAGTAGGTAGAGCGGCAGTTTCCGGGAGATCATCGGCTCAAGACAAAGCATAATCACAATCAAGCAAGCATTACAAAGCAAGAGAAACGGTCAGAGACAAAAAAATAAGTCATTTGATAACACTATGTATATCCTCTATAAAGACCACTAAGTCATTTGATAAATAATCACATTTCTACTTCATTTCTTAGAGATTCTATCAGTTAAGGGGAAGCAGTGACACATTGAAGATATTTTATCATCATATTCAAATTGGAATGTGGCATTAGATCTAAGGATTTAGTATATGTATGGATTTTAGGCTACACAATTTCTTGTAAATGGCAATTTCTTACTTAAGAGATAGTGGGTGTGTAAAATCAACAATATTCACCCCTTCTTAGGTGTGTTGTTGGGTTTAACAAACTTCCTTATAATAAAGAATATATTGGTTGAAAATATAACATAATATCAACCTACAATAATCATGGTTGGAAATATATAATAATATCAACCTACAATAATCATGGTTGGAAATATATAATAATATCAACCTACAATAATCATACTCAGTGTACTACTATTCCATAGGTTATACACATATCCATCTCAAAATTTCTCTCCATCAATTATTGAGGACTATTATAAAAGTAACACTAAAACCATAGAAGAGTGAGTGTTCTAAGAAGAAACCTTAAGGAGCTCCGTAATAAACTCTATTTAAAAAAAAATAGCGGTGGTATCCGAGCCAGTTTATACGCACCTTGACTAGTCCACCAAGTGCTTGCTATCTCTCACTAGCACAAATATCAGTAAACTCTATCTACCAAATACTACCAAGCCTTAGACATATAAGAAGAAATCATTTAGCATTTTTATCTAGGCTGAATTTGAACCTTGGTCTACAAGGTTATCACCACTTCATGGACTAATTAACACTGTTGGGTGCTAATAAACTCTGATTTCAAACGTGAAACTTCTGCTTACGAGTATAGTAGCAAAGGCGACGGAAAGATTGAGGCAGAAGGGTACTAACCAGGGAAACACCCTAAACTTTATGTTTAACAAACGTGTCGTAAAGAGATTCCATCTCAAAATCATATGCAAGTTATTTTTGTTCATCTCTTTGCAAGTATCATGATAAAAGGAAAGAACTTTGGCCAATATTGTAAGTCTAAATTGGTGTTTCATAACTTCAGTCTTAAGGAAAATTGGAAGATACACATAGTTGAGGAGCTTCTGTAATTGACTTCGAAAGATACCAGCACAAAGCAAAAGGGGATAAGTATACCTGTGGATTTCTTTGAGCCATTTGTCAACACAAGTCCTGTGAAATTCATGATGGCAAGGCAGTGTTCGTAAAATATCTCCTTCTTCGTACTCAACCAGACAAATGTAACATCTGTCAAGATAAAGCCAAATAGTTCATCACATGAAGGAAATAAGGCCATAATATTCAAGCTAAAAAGACCACATAACAAATTAACTTATTTTGAATTAGATAACAAACAAAACCAGTAAAGAAGTTTTAATATAAAGTACACAACCAGGATGACGTAACCAAATAGATTATTTCTAGGTCTAAACATAAATTCTACACTAACAACGATCTGAATGAAGAGTGACAACAGCAGGTTAAGCATGAAAGAAAACCACTACTTCCACCTAGAACTCTTTAAAATTTCTATTTAGAATTGGAAATATTAATGAAAATACAAATGACAGCAAAAGACTAGTAAAGAAGAACGTCAAGATTATTGGAACTTCGTGGCAAATGCTTTGGAGTTGAGACGGTTCCCAGTATCTAAAATTCTTTTTTGCCCTTAGAATCACTGCATTCTCTTGGTGTTTGTGTTGGTATCATCAAATATACAAGGACACATGTTTTAATATTAGAGATACCATTATATCACTTATATTATTTCGAACAGTATGCCAGAGCACTATTCGTGCATGTGTATGTGCTTGCTAATGTAACTAATGCCAAGTGTGAGAAAATAAAAAGGGCAGCTCGGTGCACTAAGCTCCCGCTATGCGCGGGGTCTGGGGAAGGACCAGACCACAAGGGTCTATTGTACGCAGCCTTACCTCACATTTCTGCAAGAGGTTGTTTCCACGGCTTGAACCCATGACCTCCTAGTCAGTCATATGGCATCAACTTTACCAGTTACTCAAAGTGTGAGAAAATATGGGAGAAAATATATTATTAAATTGTGTATCTACATTATTACATTGAGCCCTATTTATAGATGCTACATCCTAATCCTTTTCCACGTAGAATACTATATACAAATCTTATTCCTATTCCTATTCCTATTCCTATTCTAACACTCCCCTCAAGCTGGTGCATACAAGTCATATGTACCGAGCTTGTTACAGATGTATCTAATACGAGGACCAATGAGTGACTTGGTGAAAATATTCGCAAGCTGATCACTCGACTTCACAAATTTAGTAACAATATCTCCGGAGAGTATCCTTTCCCTGACAAAGTGACAGTCAATCTCAATGTGCTTAGTCCTCTCATGAAATACCGGATTTGACGCAATATGAAGGGCCGCTTTGTTGTCACACACAAGTTCTATTTGACTGATTTCTCCAAATTTTAGTTCTCTGAGCAACTGCTTAATCCAAACTAGCTCACAAATTGCTACAACCATTGCTCGATATTCTGATTCAGCACTAGATCAAGCAACAACACTATGTTTCTTACTCTTCCAGGACACCAAATTACCTCATATTAACACACAATATCCGGACGTAGAACGTGGGTGATCCTGCATAATCATCGTTTGTATATCCAACGATCTGCTCATGACCTCGATCTTCGAAAAACAATCATTTACCTGGAGCTGACTTAATATATCGCAGAATGCGGATAACTGCATCCCAATGACTATCACAGGGAGAATCCATAAACTGACTTACAACACTCACATGAAACGAAATGTCAGGTCTAGTCACCGTGAGATAATTCAACTTACCAACCAGCCACATATATCTTCCAGGATCATAGAGTGGCCGATAGAATCCTAATTGAAAACTCTAAGAAACTCAAAACACAAGAACAAGGATAGAATTGAAATTAAAAGTGCAAGGAAAGATGAAAGATAAAAGTGAGACACCATAATTGAAATCAAAGGCAACCAAGGGTATATTAAACCCAAGACCTCCTTTAATTAAATTCAACTAAAGCACCTACACTATAGATAATTTCCACAAGTGATCATGTTCATATGAGAAATTATGGAAGTGTTCTCTAACAACAAAGAAATTACACTCTAACTAAACTTACCACTAATTACCACTAATTATATGCCCAAGTAAAACTCTAATCAATTATCAATTGTCATCCAAAAACTAAGGACTATCAAATGAAACTAAGGCAACTATTTATAGTTATGCCTATTACAACAAAGGTCCAAAGTGGCCTTTGCACAAATAACCCCCAAATGGGTTCTTCTTTAGCCATTTTGTGAAGTGACTCCTCTTGTATCTTCTTCTTCTTGAATATCCGCCCAAGCTATCATCCAAACATTATACACTCGTGAGATATTCTCTTCAAGCTCTTCAACGCTCCTCTATTCATGAACATGGATTGTAATTCTTGGAGCTCCCTTGCTTGGCCACAAGTGAATGTCCTTGAGCTCGTTCGGGTCATATCAGTGGCTCCCCTGTCCTGGCAGGAGTTTAGCATTCGGATCCATAGGAGTGTCAATAGATCTACATCCTATCATTCATGTCTCCTCAAAAATGTCTAAGGCATACTTGTATTGCGAAATAACAATACCTGACGTGGATTAGGCAACCTCAATACTTAGAAAATACTTCAGTCTGCCGAGATCTTTAGTCTGGAAATGCTGAAAAAGATGTTGCTTTAAACTAGTGATACCATCTTGATCATTTTCAGTTATAACGATATCGTCAATATAAACCACCAAATAAATACTCATATCTGGAGCAAAATGTCGATAAAACACAGAACGGTTTGCTTCACTGCGAGCCATGCCAAACTCCTGAATTAATGTGCTGAATTTACCAAACAAGGCTCGAGGAGACTATTTTAAACCATAATGTGACCGACTCAATCGACACACCAGATTAGACTCCCCCTGAGTAACAAAACCAGACGGTTGCTCCATAAAAACTTTCTCCTCAAGATCACCATGGATAAAAACATTCTTAATATCCTACTAATAAAGAGGCCAATGGCGGACAACAGCCATTGATAGAAAAAGACGAACATATGTTATTTTAGTCACGGAAGAGAAAGTATCACTGTAATCAAGCCCAAATATTTGTGTATACCCCTTCGCAACAAGGCGAGCCCTAAGCGGATCAACTTGGCCGTCCGGACCAACTTTGACTGCATAAACCCAACAACAACCAACGTTAGATTTACCTGAAGAAAGATGAACAAGCTCTCAAGTATCACTCGTGTGTAAAGAAGACATCTCATCAATCATAGTTTGTCGCCATCCGGGATGAGAAAGGACTTCACCTGTAGACTTAGGAATGGGGACAGAGTGACAATGATGATACAAAGGCATAATGGGATGATGATAAACGATGATAACTTAAAAGGGTATAATGTGAGTTAGTATTACGAGTGAACCGTTTACCTTTCCGAAATGCAATCGGCTGATCAGGAGAAGACAAGTTCGCAGTAGGTGCAGAGTTCGACACAGGACATGGTTGACCCTTGCACCACAACTCAACCGAGAAATCCCAAGCTAAATAGTTTGAACTTCCCATTAATGGTTCGGAAGTAATCATAGGGCTAGAAGTTCTAATTCCAGTGTTTTTTGAGCCAAAAATATCATATCTCCGAGAGACATGGTTCAAAATTTTCAAGAAAGACTGACCAAAAACGGGACAAAACTTAGATGATGATGCTAAGAAAACAGAGATCAGAAACTGCCAAAAAATCTCGCCAGAAAAACTCGCTGGGAAAGGTCGCTGGAAAACAAAAAAGTGACCGGAATCAAGAAAAAATTGTATGGTCTGCCTCAGAATGAAGAAGCGAGTCTACTGGAAAAAGAAATTTTCCAAAAAACTGATAGGAAATAGTCACACACGCCGGCGCGTCAGGCGCGTGATGACGGTGATATGCAGCTTTGGGTGGCGCGTGAGAGCGCGTGTTGGACCCAATGGCGGCGAAAATTTTAGGGTAGACTCGCACGGGGGTTCCGATCTTGTTGGTGGTACTAGTATATGCACAATACACCTAAAAGTGATCAGAATCTCGTACAATGGTGTCCTTCGCCTAAAAATAGGGTACTTCGCTGGAATATTGCACAACGGATATTTCTTCACTGATGCTCTAATACCATATGAGAAAATATATTATTGAATTGTGTATCTACATTATTACATTGAGCCCTATTTATAGATGCTACATCTAAATCCTTTTCCATGTAGGATACTATATACAAATCATATTCCTTTTCTAACACCAAGTGTGCTGGCTAGTTGGTTAATGCCTAGTTGAAATGTTTTGCATAATTCAAATTTCAGACTGGGAGCAAAGAAATTCAGATCCTTTCACATATTGAAAAAATCAGAAAATAGAGATACTTCAACTTATCTTTCAGATCATAGTTCAATCAGTTTTCTATAGAAAATCTTTAGATACATCTATTCACCTCTGATCAGAGAAAGATAATTTTTCACTTGGGATTTGCCAAATGTCGTTTAGAAGGAAACAGAGAGGGTTAAGCAAGAGTTAGACAATTGAGCCTATTTTCATTGGTCATATTTTTCCTTTTCCATAGGACTACAGCTTAATCATGCTAGTAAGATTCTCTACTATTTTTCAGTGACTTTTCCTTCAACGGCCATGTCTCGTCTAGTTTCTTTTGTTTTTTCAGAATGTCTCATCTAGCATTTTTTTTGTCAGGCAAAAGTTGAATTGCATTTTCATTATTCAGCAACCAGAGATGCAATTGCAGGGGCTCCTGTCCATTCCTATTTCTCCTATCCAAAATTCAAGGAGCTTACAAAATCCAAAAACATAACTGCATTATTTACATTACAATGGTACACCAAGAAAAATGGTTCAATAAGCAAAACATGTCTCTTCTAGCTACTTCTCCCCTAATTTTTTGCGTAACCTTTTGGAAGTTCATTTCCGTTTACTTCTAACAAGTGCTATATCAATACATGAATAGCTCTCTCAGAAAGAATTAGAGATTCAAAACTAAAGCACAAAATTGTAAACGGTGCAAGCAGAAAAGGAACAAATGAAACAAAACCGTAGCATTGTTAGATTGCTTGGGAAGTAAATCACATACAAAATAAAATCCTTAAAGGTGCAATAAACTCACAAAAAGTAAAATGTTCTACTCACTGTGCAACTTCGTCATTCGAACTCCTACGGACTTTGTTGTATGATTTGACAGGTAGGGATTCAACAACTTCATTGGGTGCTGGAACAGATCCGATTGAGGATACAGAAGGCTGGGATGATAACACAACTGATTGCTGATGAATTTCATCCAGAACCTAAAATGAGTATCCAAGTTCAACTCGTACTGATGATTAAAAGGTAAATGTTGATAAAGTAAAACTGATTGGTAACATTACCTCGAATAAAGCTTCTGCCAACATAACAATTCTTGAAATGCTTGCCCTGGTATTACTGTCACTATCTAAGTTAGCTCCTTCAGTACTGATACGACATGTACAGTGACCTGTTCGATGCTGCCCAGATAAAACACAAGACCTTTCGTGTCCAGAGTGGTTCTCAAAGCGCCTTCCCAGTCGTTGAAGGGCATAGACCTAAAAGTTGATTAATATGTCCGTGTCAAGAAAGTCATGTCTTAGCTCAAAACTATACATGATTAGAGGAACCGTAAATATAATATGCTGTTCAACCACATTCAGATCCCTGTTTAAAAAAGTAATACTCTGAAATGTCCACATACTTTTTAAAGCATTATTTTGGAAATAACCATTTCATAAGTGGCCAACGAGTTCCACCAAACACATGGACACAGGATTAGAAGTGCTGCATTCATTTATATAGCAAAACAGACTTTTACCTTATATGGGGGTGTAATATAACCCAAATGTAAGCACAATGAAGTTAGGAAGATTTTTACAGACCTGAGATCTTATTCTTCTTCGCCGCTCTAGCCAACTTGACCTATGCTCCAGCAGATCATTATATCTTGTTTCTCTTCCTCTTGGGCTCTCAACTGCATAATATTGGCTCCCATACGAGGTAGAGGCACCAGATGATGCAAGGCCAGAAGTATTTGATAGAATTAAGTCATTCCCTTTGTATGCTATCGAACTTAATTCACCACCTAAATTCTGTCTCACACTATTCTCACTAGCATGTCTGGTTTCCATTTCCCGTTGAAAGGAACAAACGTTAGGAAATGATGATCTTCGAACAACCCTATCGCGAAGTCTACCAACACTCAGGGTTCTGCTCATACTGATGTTCCTTTCAGTAGGCTCGCGATCTGCACTCCTTCTGTCAGAAACTCTTGTCTCAAAACCATCAGTATAATTATGATTTCTTGGAGAGAATAAATTAACAGTACACTCTACTCTAGTATCACTTCTGTCACCTGACAAACCTCTTCTTGAAGCTGGATGTGGCTCATCCATAAAATTATCAGAGAAATTAGCAGTTGAAGGAGTGAATCCTAAGTTGTTAGAAGTAACATCTTCAGAACATCGGCTAGGAGACCGATTGCTGAAACAACTAGGAAAGAAGTCACAATTATGTGGCCTTTCATTTCTATCAGCGAATCTACCTGACGAACTTGAGGGCGGAAGCTCATCCTCATCGGTTGAAATAGCAAACCTCTGTGAAGATGCACAAAAGGATCTTGTTGACCCTAAACTATTTGCTCTGCTCAGCTGGAAGCTCATGTTACCAGGACGAAAACTAAAGCGGGGGAGGAAACGACCAGACAGATTCGATGATCTAGATGAGGAAGCTCGAGAAGAAGCATCACCTCTCCTAGCTACGGTATCAGCTAAGCTTGAGTCATCCCAATCATCAAGCTCAACATTGGAGGCTACACATGTTTCATCATGTTTCTTAACTTTAACCTTCCCATACCATTCAGCCTTTCTTCCTCCTGATTTATTCTCACTCAAACAAGTACCAGTAGCCTCGTTTCGTTTCGTTTGATTTTCCGAAGCCTGAAATGCAAGTTCATGAATCAAAAAATATCACAATCCTACATGAAAAAAGTTTAGTAGTTTATACGATATTCCACGTTTAACTTTGCAGCTTAAGAATAGACATAATACATAGATAGACACCTTAACCTAGTCTCTACTATTTGTTGAACACTCCATCTTACAAAATGATCATCTAGACACCTCAACTGTCTCGTATGTGTCAATTGAACACTCTAACTTTACAAAATGATCATGTAGACACCTAAAAAATTTATGTGCCACGTAACCATCGGATGTCCACGAGACACAATGGGGACGAGTTGAGGTGTCTAGATGTGCATTCTCAAAGTTGGAGTGTCCATCTGACAGTTGAGGCCAAGTTAAGTGTCTATCTATGTATTATGCCTTAAGAATATTATACATTTTTTTCCAGAGCACTAACATTCTAGAGACAAAAGTACAATTATGAAAGCACAATGAACAACCTCTATGCATGCCTATAGATACAGAATGCTAGAAAAATACAAATCTGTTATCCATTAGCACTCATAACATCGGAAAAACAAGTGCTAGCAGATAATCACAAATTACGGGGCACTACCAAACAAGCACAATGTACAACAGATTAATGCATATAAAACAAACCTGTGTTGCTTCATTTTCAGAATGGCGAGATCCGAGACACGATGACTGAAAAACTTTACTCCGAGTGGATCGAGATCGCCTAGCAACCACCTCCGACGGCGGAGATGACGGCGGCGACGGTGAATCAGATGCATTATTCTTACTACTACTCGAACCCATTTTAGAAAGTGTAGTAGATCCAAATCTGAACTTTCAGATCTATTAATTTGAATGTAATACTAATAGTTGGATTCTCATTATATTATGGAGTACACATTTATTATTGTGTGTAATTTTCATGGATTAATGGAGTGGGGGTGGTGGAAAGAGAAGTAGAGAAGAGCATGTGGGCGTTATTTGTGGCAGTATTTGGGAATTCAAAGTTCAAGCTTGGTTGGGAACGCTACCGTTTAACGGTATATATAATAGGAGTACATTCATTTTTTATTTTTTTTATATCCAGCTCCCTACAATATTTTCAATGAAAGTGTCAAGAGTCAACTATTATCCTATTTTTCTTATTTATCAGATTTAAGAACAGATCAAATTACAATGTTCTACCCCATAACGGTACATTCATTGTTGCTCTTTCCGTGTGTTGTTGGCTTTGTAGTAGTAATAGGCTAATAGCGCGAATTCAAATGGACTAAGCACTTTGTCTTGTGTTTGGCGAAGTAATGCCCCTTGTTAGGTTTTTAGCAATGATTGTTCTAAATCTTCCTTGGATCTTGGTAGATTATTTATAATTGTTTGTTGAAAAAGAAGAAAATAATTTGAGAAAATG
Source organism: Anisodus tanguticus (assembly GCA_034509755.1). Taxonomy (NCBI): domain Eukaryota; kingdom Viridiplantae; phylum Streptophyta; class Magnoliopsida; order Solanales; family Solanaceae; genus Anisodus; species Anisodus tanguticus. The sequence continues at coordinate 23,137,373 of CM067562.1, read as the reverse complement.
TGATTTATCATGACATCTCAAAACAAATAGGAAACTTGACCAAATGTATTTAATATTTTGCTCATTTAAAGAAAGTATAGTTTTTGTCGTGATCTTTTTATTTTATTTTATTTTACTTTACTTTCTTCAAATCTTATCTGATCTACTTTGTCGTGTTTTCTCCTGAGCCAAGGATCTTTGGGAAATAACTTCTCTACCTCCCAAGATAGGAGTAAGGTCTGCGTACACTCCACTTTCCCCAAATCCCACCATATGAAATTACACAAGGTATGTTGTTATTGCTCTTGCTGCTCATTTCAAAACAACGAGTAGTACTTGTGTGGCTTGATGGTCAAAAAGAGTTTAAACTGATTATGATCGACTATCAGTTTATAAATAATCTAAGGCAAAATTTGTATATCAAAAGTTGCAGTATGTTATAGTATTCTAAACAAAAAATTTAAAAAGAAATTGAAATAGGTATGAAAATTATCAGTCGGGGCGGATCTCTTCCTTACCTGATAACCCTAAAGAGGGAAGAACATCGGTGGTATTATTCATATTATTTCTAATATTATTACGATTATTGCGGAATTTAAAGTAGTTATATTCAAGGTAATAACAACAAACAAGTATTATAATCACAAGTATTATAACCATTTTAATTTAAATCAATCTATAATCTCTTCCAGATTCTTAATATCATAATCATAGAAATCCTACTTATTAAAATTATAATTACAGAAATTAACTTATTGAATACACAATTAAAACATCCTGGTAAAGAAACCATACCTTTTGCGGTAATATTTGGATCACCGGAAATCTCAACTTCACCCTGGCAACCTTCCCCTTTCTTGCTTCCTCACGTTATGGGTACTATGGCCTAGGTGCTTAGGAGGTCTCTACAGTTCTTTCCAAGTATTCCAGCAAGAGTCAAGGTTTCTGAACTAATATGCGTTTAATTATATATTCTTCAAAGTTTATTTCTCGTTCTTATGATTTCTTGAAGTAGATTTTCTTAGATTACAATATTATTCTGTTAGGATTATAGACTGATATAAGGTTTTAGCTAGACATGATTTTTTGTTGATATGAAGCTATTAGATTTCTGAATCTTAGAGAGAGAAAGTATTTCTTGAGAGAGTATTTTTAGAGAGAGAATATATCAAAGATCAAATTTTGTATTTCGGAAAGACTTGTCCTTCAACTGATACAATGAGGCTCTTTATGACCTCGGGGTGCTACAGTGTTATGACCTTTACTGTGCGACCTTTACTGTGGTGCTACGGTATTCGGCGGCTTTACTATTCATGCTATAGTACAAGCTAAATTATTACATTTGTCAAAATTCTTTTTCGTTGATCTTTGATGATATCTTCTCTTGTCTTCATGTCCTTTTAAGGCTGATATGTTTGGCATCTTTCTTCTGCTTTTGCTGTCATCTTCATTTGTCTTCTTCTTTTTCGAAAGCTAATATGTTTGGTATCTTCCCTGCTCCATTGTTGTCATTTTCATTGTCCCTTGTTTTCTCTTTTTGATAATACTCTTGCTGTTATGCTAATATCATTTTGGGCTTATGTGATAAATCACATTGGGCCAGATTGTTATGCTATTATGTTGATATACTAGGTTTCACGTAGTTTGAAACTACATGATCCCAGATGGATTAATATAATGGGCTTTAATGTAGTAAAACTACATTATTCCCAACCAGGCTATTATCCTATTATGAGAATGGATCAGAAGATCCTTCTTCTTTATGCTCATAACTTGTTTGCTATTCATATCTCTTAGAGTCACAGGCTTCCTCTTTTGTTTTGTTATGGCCTGATATTGTTCTATCGTCTCTTTGGCATGTTTATGTTTTAAATTTATTATTCTGTTCATCATATTAGTAAGTTCTATTGTGTCCTGAATTATTATATCGTGATTATAATATATAGTAATTAGTTCTTCCACTTCTCCTCCTTTGGTAGTCCCAATGATGCTTGCCTTCCCTGCTTTGATCATATCCTCTAGTCTTCCTGCTAAGGTTGTTAGTCCAATGGCTCTTTTGTTGCTTAGCCATCCTTGAAGCTGATTTATTTTGCATGGCATCTCTTTTTTGGAATCTGTATTATCTCCTGTAATGCTAGTATTCCTTCCTGATTTGAAGAGTTGACATAAAACAATGGGTTTTCCTGTCAAGTCTGTAGAAGCATCAAATATTTGTATTCCGTATATTCCTGGTCCGAATGTTTCTCTCATAGATTGGACTGATTGATATATGGTGCTTGGTAGTTTTGATATACTGTTAAGGGTATCATCTACCATGATTTTGTCTAAAAATCCATATTTAAAAAGTTTATAGGCAACATTTGGATCTGTTTTCTCAAGACATAAATATCTTGGATACTTACTGAATCTTGAGGCTCGTAATATGTTGGGGTTGTATTTATAGGTGTAATATTTGGTAATGGTTTCATAAGTGGTAATGAGTTCTGGCGAAAACGTTAGTTTTTCAGCCATGGATAGTATTTGTGATGTTGGCATTTGGGATGTTGATGGTAGGTGTGCTAGTTTTGAACTGAGAGTAGGAAAGCTGGTAGTTTCCATGGTATCTCTTGGAGAGTTTCTTAGGTTTTTGTAGGTCTGGTAATCTGACAGGCATTCCTTCAATTGCTCAATAAGGCTGTTATTTTGCTTGAGTATCCCTTCTAGTTCTTGTATTTTTGTTGCCATGACTTGGTTGCTGCTGATAACTTCAATTATTATATAGTTGATGTAGTCATCAAAGCTGTCACTGTTAATTGACATCCTGGTATCTGCTTAAAAAATCAGCTAGAAGATTCTTATTTCCGGATATATTTTTCACAATAAAATCATAACAATAAAAGAATGATTGTCATTTCCTACGTTTATTTAATTCAGGCAATGGGTCTATTTTATTAGTGATAAATGCTCTTACCTGTGTGTTATCCGTTCTGACAATGAATTTTACTGGTAGTAGATGATAATTAAATCTTTTGATTCCGAATTTTACGGCTAATAATTCCTTTTCATTGATATGATAATTCTTTTCATTTGGCTTCCAAGTTCCACCTCCATATCCGCATATTAATGGTTTTTCTTTGTCTATATCCTCTTTGTCATATGCTATGAGGACTGCTCCCCAACCTATGTCACTGGCATCTGTAAAGAGTTCTAATTGATCTTTATCTGTTGGTATTCTATGTTTTGGTAGATTTGTTACCTTTTCTTTAATATCTTTTATTGCTTTATCATGTTCTTCTTTCCATTCAAATGTTTTATTTCTTCCTTTTATCAATTCTTGTAACGGTTTTCTTAGAGCCGGTAAGTCTTTTATATGATCTGAGGCATAGTTTACTATTCCTAGAAAATGTTGACTTCCTTTTTATTTTCTAGTTTATCTTTAAAATTTTTAATTTTTGTTACTATATGTTCTTGTAGATGAAAACCATCTTTATCTATTATATATCCTAGATATTCTATATTATCTTTAAAAAATTCAGATTTCTTTTCAGAAAACAAGATTCCATGCTGTTTTATTGTTTTTATAAATTCTTCTAGATGTTTAATATGATCTCCTAGTTTATCGATGTATATTAATATATCATTTACATATACTATACAATATTCTGTTAATTTTTTAAACACTTGATCCATTCTTCTTTGGAATATCTGAGGTGCATTTTTTAATCCAAATGGTAATACATTACACTCATAATGTCCTTGAGGGGTGCTAAAAGTTGTTAAAGGTTTTGATTCTTTGGTTAATTTTATTTGCCAAAATCCACTCTTACAATCAAACTTGCTAAACCATTTCTTATTTCCTAATCTGTTAATAAGGTTTCTTTTATATGTCAAAAAGTATCCATCAAATATTGTCTTTTTGTTTAGCTCTCTATAATCTACAACTATTCTAGCTTTACCTCTTTTTTGTTCGCTATATTTTCTTACTAGGAAAGCTGGACTGCTATGTGAACTTTTACTTTCTTGTATTATTTTTAGATCTAGTAGTTCCTTTAGTTGTGTTTCGAATTCTTTTTGATCTGTTGGACTGTATCTAATAGGTTTACATCTGATAATGTCATTAGGAGTTATTAATTTTATCTCGGCATAGATTTTTTCTTTTTCCCACAATTGTATTGGATTTTCTCCAAAGTTTACTTTTAACATTCCAAGGTATTTTTCTTTTAATAGTTGCAAATTGTTATTTCTATTTATCCTGTTACATAATTTTAATGTCTGTACTGGTAATATTCTTTTTAATATAATCCACCTGTTACAAGGTGTTTGTAAGCTTAAGGTATTATTATTTATAACTTGGGTTTTAAAGTAATCTAAAAAGTTATTTCCTAATAATACATGTTGACTCATATTATTATCTTGGTATATTATTGGTAATCTAAATATCGTTTTATTTAACACTATCCTTACATTTTCTGCTATCGTATCTAATTCTTTAGTTTGTTCATTAAATCCTGTCACTCTTATTCTATGTGTCCTAGACCTTTTCCACTTATGTGATTCTAATATTTCTTTTCGTGCTAGGCACATGTCTGCTCCGCTATTAATAAAGATTTTTTGTTTTATCATTTTATGGGGTTTGTATTCTACTTGGGCTTCTATGTAGATTGCTACCATTTATTCTGAATTACTATCTGAAGAGATGTCTTCATTATCTGAGTAAGTAATTATATAATTAATCTTTCCTGTTTCTATGTCACTTTCTTCTTAAGTTTGACTAATATAAAATTCTTCATCACTATACCATTTATTGTTTTCTTCTTTTATTTGTTCTAAACTCATAATAAATTGTGTGGTATTAATATACTTTACTCCTTGTTTCTTTAATTTAGGTCATTTATTTGCATAATGTCCTCTTTCATTACAATTCCAACATTTACATTCTTTAGGTGCATCTTTATCTTCTAATGGTTTTACATACCTCTTTTTTCTAAATTTTCGTTTATTTCTAAACCTTCTCCTTGTATTGGGGGTATTATTATATTTCCTAAACCTCTTATATCTTCTTCTTCTGTAGGGTTTATAATATGGTTTATCATAATTCCTTGTATATTTTCTGTTTTTATTAAAAGCTTTATTCTTATATTTTTTATATGTCTTTTTATGCTTTCTATACTTGCGTTCTTTTTCTTGTTTATCACATCCGAATACTAATCTCTTTTCTGTAAATCCACATATTTCTCTTAATCCTATTTTTTTTTATCTCTTTTTAACCTTTTGTTGTAACCTATATTCTTCGCATTTTCTCATTAGATAAGCTCTTAATACTCTTATCTTTTCTCCTAACGTATTTTCTTTTGGTTCTAATTGTTTATATTCTTTAGTTATCTCTGTATTATATGGGGTTGGTAAATGATCATAATAAAGTTGTTGGTATATTATTCCTTCATCTGGTAAGAATCTTGCTTCATAATAGAATTTAGTAAAATTTATTGTATATTCTGGTAGTTTATTTATCTTACAACATTTCATATTGTTTAAATTCATTATTATTTTGCATTTTCTTTCTGCTAACACATTTTCTCTGGCTACTAGCCATCTTTCTCCTAGAAATTCTCTTTTTAATACCATATCGAATAACATTAATATTCCCTTCCAATCTTTAACATGATGAAATATTTCTCCTTTCATTTGATAAGCTATGGTTTCAAACCAAAATGCTACTTTTCCAATCATTGTTTTAGATATTAATTCGTACATATAGTCTAAGTCACTAGTATGTGCTTAACTCATTAATGCTAAAGACATTCCTACATTCCAATCATTTATTCTTCTGCTTAGTTCTTGTTCATCATAAACATTGTCTAAGTCTAAAAAATATCTATTCATATTTATTCCTTGTGCCATTGATCCTACAAATTCGCTAAATTCTGCTCGATGTCCTATTGGTATATGTGGTGGTAATTTAGTAGGCTTTCTAGTTATGACTTCTAAAGATGGATCTATCATTTCTTCTTCAGGGTAGTCGTTGGTGTCTTCATTTATTATGTTATCTGATTCTATTTCTATTTCAAAAGGTTCATTATATTCATCTTCTATATCGCTTTCAGGTTCTTCTTCTATAATTGCATTTACTCTTTGCATTTTTTGTAATGCTTCTAGTATTTGGTTGTTTTCCTGTACCATTTCAGAATTGTTTTCATCTTCTATTTCTTCCATTATTTTTGCTACTTGTACTTCATTATCTTTTACTTCTTCTTTATCTGTGCTGCTGCTATCATTAGTATTACTATTTTTATCATTTTCATCACTGGTGTTGTGTATTCTTCTTACCTTCTTTTTTCCTTTTAACCTTGCTATTTGTTGTTTCATAATGTGTAATTCTTCTTTTAATTCACCCATTTCTTGCTTAACTAATTCTAATTCCTTTTTTGTTTCTTTTAGTTCTACCTTAGTTTTATTTAAGTTGTATTTAGTGTCTTTATACTTAGTTTTGTATTTTTTATACTTTGTCAACCATTCTTCATTGGTGGATAGCTTTAATTTAGTATTTTCTTTTTCCAATTCTATTATCTTTTGACTTTGGGCCTTATTTTCAAGCTTTAAATTTCTTTCTTCAACATAAATGTTTCTTTCTTTTAAAATTTCTTCATTTTTTATTAAGGTTTCTTTAGGATCCTGTTGTTTTTTCATAGGTTCATATTTATATCTTTCTTTTTCTAATATATCTTTTCCATGATTTCTAATAAATGTAACTGCGCTATGCTCAGTATTACTCATTAAAAATTTCCTTTTTTACTTAATGCTTTTAGACCATCTAATGTTTTTGCTACTTCTTTTGGTATTTTTGGTTTTATCTGACTAATATCTACCATTATAGGGGTTTTACTTCTTCTCCACGCATCTATTGGTACTATTTCAGGTTGTGTAGTTCTTAATTCAACTATATCTCCCATGGTCTGTTCTTGGTTACTGGGTTCTCCTTCATTTATTTGTTTCTCTTTACCCTTTTCTTTGTTTGCTTGGGCTACTATTGTATTTAGCTGTTCTAGTATTAATTTGAGTGTCGGTACTTCAGATACATTCCATAATTTCGTTAGTTCTTCTCTTATTAGTTCGCGTGTTTTAACTTGATTTTCTTTTATTTCATCCATTTTTGTGAAAAGGTTTTTTAGTTTTTCTCTTATTATTAGTTCCGTCCATAGATTTTTTCGTTAAAATTACTCAGGGTTATTTATCCTTTTCATCCATCCATCTCCTATACTTATCCATTCTTTATTAGATTTATTATTTTTTATTTTTTCTAATTGCTCTATTTCATTTTCTAACTTCATCTCTTTAGCACTATATGCTAAGTATTTAAGCTTCGAATCTATGAATTCTTCTAGTAACATCTGTTTTATGCTTTTTAACTTTCGTTTCTTCTTATTGATTTTTTCTTGAATATTCATATTTTATTAATAAATCTTGTTTTACCTTGATCATTAATTTCTATTCCATTATTAGTAATCCTATAGTCTATCATAGTTAGAAAATCGCTTCCTAGTAATAATTCATTAAAACCGTCGTATTCTACGACTGCGATGTTTATCTTGTATTCTAAATCTTGAATTTTAAATTTCAGATTAATACTTCTGGTAACTATTATTTCTCTATCATTTTCAGGGTAATTGAAAGTTTCTGGTGGAATTAGCTGTCAGTCTTTCTCATTTACTTTACTTATATGTACAAAGCCTTTTACAGATCCTGTATTAATTTCAGTTATACAGTCAGTTGATATAATTCAGTTGAATATAATTAGTTTAATACTCAATCTATTACTTGTCATATTTACTAAATCCAATGTTCTTGGTATCCTCAGATTTTCTTGTTTTGTTAATATTTCTTTTGTAATACTTAACCTGGATCCTTCTATCTTTGGTCTTATCCTTTGTAGCATTGTTGTGGTTCTACGGCTAAAGTCCATATGTATTTCTTGTGGTATTGTTATCTTTGAGTTTTCTTTATGTTCTATTCTTTCTAGAATATCTTGGTACATTTTTGGTACTAAAATATTCATTTCGTGTTGTTTATTTACATGATGATTTCCTGTTAAAGCATACACCATTTTTGTTTCTATACTTATGACTTTACTTCCTGGTGGCATTTTTATTTCATCTAGTTTATAGTATAATGTTAAAGCTAAGTCTTTATGTTCATCTTTTAACGAGATACTAAAATCAGGTTGTACTGTAAATTTTAACTTTTGGTATATTAAATTTCCTTTTATTACTGATATTAATGCGTCTTGTAAATTTTCTAGTATCCTGTCATCCAATATGTATATTTGTATCGGTGTATCTATATTTTTCTAAAAATATGCTTTTATAGTAAACTCTACAGGAAGTAAAGTCATAAGTATAGAAACAAAAATGGTGTATACATCTTTTATTTCTGTAGAGTTTACTATAAAAGCATATTTTTCTATAAAAGAAACCATGTTGTTATTGCTCTTGCTGCTCATTTTAGTTCAATGGAGCAGGGAAGATACCAAACATATTAGCTTTCGAAAAAGAAGAAGACAAATGAAGATGACAGCAAAAGCAGAAGAAAGATGCCAAACATATCAGCCTTAAAAGGACATGAAGACATGAGAAGATATCAGCAAAGATCAATGAAAAAGAATTTTGACAAATGTAATAATTTAGCTTGTACTATAGCATGAATAGTTGCATGAATAGTAAAGCCGCCGAATACTGTAGCACCACAGTAAAGGTCGCACAGTAAAGGTCATAACACTGTAGCACCCCGAGGTTATCTATATAAAGAGCCTCATTGTATCAGTTGAAGGACAAGTCTTTCCGAAATACAAAATTCGATCTTTGATATATTCTCTCTCTAAAAATACTCTCTCAAGAAATACTTTCTCTCTCTCTAAGATTCAGAAATCTAATAGCTTCATATCAACCAAAAATCATGTCTAGCTAAAACCTTATATCAGTCTATAATTCTAACAGAATAATATTGTAATCTAAGAAAATCTACTTCAAGAAATCATAAGAATGAGAAATATCAGAGGGCGGAGCTAGAGTATTTTTTTAAAAGATGGGGTAGTGTTCGTCAGGGGCTGAGCAACACCCCCAAGCTTTAATATAAATAAAGAAAAGTATAAAGAGTGGGACATAAATCTTACCTCTGATCCTATGGTGGTTCATAAGTTGGTCATCCTACTAAGATCAGCCAACTCATTCTCTTATTTTAAGAAAAGGAAACCTAGTCATCTATACACCTAGAAGAGAGGACTCCTCTTAATACAATAGAAATCTACGAAAATAAACAAGGGAGGCTCTCCCTTTACAAAGTAAAGAAACAAAAAAAAAGTTCTATACCCTATATAAGATCCGTCTTCAAAACAGCTTTGACTCGCAAGCAAGAAATAGTCCCAATGAAGAGAGATACAAATGTGTCAAAATATACACGAGTATGACCTGGGCTAGTATGGTTTGCTCCCACCACATAACCTAGGCATGAGATGTGATCAAGGTGGTTCTTTAATCCTCTTAGTCTTCCTCCGCCTGAAGCTAGTCAACTAAAGTGTGTCTGTCTGAACAAGTCCTCTAATGTGAGCAGGCAAGTCTTGAAAAACAGAGTAAGTACCCTGAGCGGCAAGAGTGTTACTATGTTTGGATAATGCATCTGCTACCGCATTGCCCTCTCTGAATATGTGGGTTCAAGAAAAGGTGTGGAGATGTCGTATGGTGTCCTTAAGTCTGGTGAAAGCATGGTGTAGATGCCAAAGTGGAGCAACCGAGCCCTCAATCCAACGAACTAGCAGCTCAGAATCAACCTCGAGAGTAACTCCTGAATACCCATTAGCTATACACCAAGCTAATCCAATGCATGAAGCTATAGTATTGGCTACAAAATTTAAAATTTTGATTCACACTTTGTATTTATCTAAAAAAAATCATTGAATATGTATAAATTATTAATTTAGAACCTAATAACTTTAAAAAATAGAATTCCGAACCCATAAGCTTCAATTTTGACTCCGTCTATGAAAATGATACTAGTAATTAATAAATTGGACGAATCTCCAACTAGTAGTAGTTTGTGCTATTTAAATGGTTAAGAAAAATATGGTACATAATAGTAGCTTTAAGAGATTATTTAGGTGGAAATGAAATGTCTTACAAAATGTTTTACTATATTCATTTTTACAATATTACTTAAAAATATCATGCCTACAAGAGTTATAGTATATCAATCATCATATTTTATATGAAAGAAACAACGAAGGAAATGTAGAACTATTTGATATAACTAGCTCGTAACCTGATAAAATTGTAAAATAAGAAGAAAAAAATGCCTCAAAATTGGTAATCCTAAACATCCCACTTAAGACAAAACTGGTCTGGTTGTTTGCAAAATTAAGTTATTTCACGTGACCTCAATCATATTATATAATGCACATTAACAATAAGCAAAAGCTTAGTTGCTTAATTTGGAAGTCTGAACAGTTTAGTATACACAACACATCTATACATGAAAGCAGGTCACGGTATACGCGGTCAAAACTGTGTATATGGTGTGTATATTTTGTATATTCCTTACCATAATTATTAGAGTTATTATACATGTATAATTATGGTAGTAGTCTTGTATTAGAAAATGTAGTAGTCTTGTATTAGGAAAAGGTAGATTTAATTTCCATAATTAGATATTGTATATCATGTATATATTACCTTTTTCATTAATGAAAATAATCAAGGGATTATTCTCTTTCATGGTATCAAAAGTCTAGGGCAAATTTTCCTTCTCCAAAAACTCTCTCTTCCGCCGCCCTCTCGGATTCCAAGCCTCGGCCAACGGCCGATCATCCCTTCCAATTTTTTTCCCGAATCCCTAATTCTCCTCTTGTTCTTTCACTATGTCTACTACAAAGAACACCTTTCATCCTGCCCTTGCAATCTCCAATAACAAGAACAACATCTCTATCATTCTTGAAATGGAAAACGTCCCTTATGCGACGTGGGCAGAATTATTTAAAATTCACGCAAGGTCTAATAGGGTCCTCCATCACATCATCACACCGGAGAAAGGCAAGGAGAAGGTGCCTACCACCGATGATGAAACGACCCATTATTCGTTCTATGTGAATTTTTACTCATAAGGAAAAATCTGATAGTTGTTTTGAGAGGCATAAGGCCCGTATTGTAGGTGATGACAAAAAATTAACAGGTTGACATGGATTGTGGAGAAACATTTAGTCCGGTGGTCAAACCGGCAACCATTTACAATGTTCTCAGTCTGGCTATCTCAAAAGCATGGTCCATTCATAAGTTGGATGTGAAAAATGTTTTCTTACACGGTGATCTCAAGAAAACATTTTACATGCATCAAACCTTGGGTTTTAGGGACCATGATCATCCTAACCATGTCTGTTTGCTGAAGAAGTCCTTGTATGGGCTAAAATAGGCCCCTCGGGCTTGGTATAAAAGGTTTGCATATTATGTGTCTACTATTGGGTTTTCTCACAGCAGGTCTGATCATTCTCTGTTCATCTATCGTCATGGTACTTCTCTTGCATACATTATGTTATATGTAGATGCTATTATATTGACTGTCTCTTCTGATAAACTGCGCAAGTCTATCATGTCTCTTCTCAGTTTCGAATTTGCTATGAAAGACTTGGGGCCCTTGAGTTATTTTTTGGGTATAACTGTCACTTGTCATGCAGTTGGTCTTTTTCTATCCTAGAGAAAGTATGCAACTGAGATTATTGAACGGGTTGACATGTCATCATGTAAGTCCTCTCCTACTCCGGTTGACATAAAATTGAAGCTGAGTGATAATTCTAGCACACATTATGAGTATCCTTTCCACTATTATAGTATTGCAGGGGCTCTTCAGTATCTTACATTCACGAGGCTCGATATTACTTATGCAGTGCAGCATGTGTGTTTATTTATGCATGATATGAGGGACGAGCACATGCATGCTCTCAAATGCATTGTGCGTTACATTCAGGGCACTATTGATTATGGTTTGCACTTGTATCCATCCTCCGTATCTACTCTCGTGTCTTATACAGATGCTGATTAGGGTGGATGTCCAGATACCAGACGTTCAACATCTGGTTATTGTATGTTTCTTGGTGATAACTTGGTCTTTTGGTCGGCTAAATGTCAGGCTACTTTATCGTGATCCAGTGTTGGAGGTCGAGTATCGAGGGGTAGCCAATGTGGTGTCTGAGTCCTGTTGGCTGCGTAATCTCTCATTAGAGTTTTACTTTCCTATTCAGAAAGCTACATTGGTCTACTGCGATAATATTAGTGCGGTCTATCTCTCTGGGAATCTGGTCCAACATCAGCGCACTAAACATATCGAGATGGATATTCACTTTGTTCGCGAAAAGGTAGCTCGTGGACAAGTACATTTCTTGCATGTCCTTTCATGGTACCAAATTGCTGACATCTTTACTAAGGGGCTTCCCTTAGTTCTGTTTGAAGATTTTAGGGACAATCTCAGCGTATGACAACCGCCCGCTATAACTGCGGGCGTGTGAAAGCAGGTCACGGTATACACGGTCAAAATCGTGTATATGGTGTGTATATTTTGTATATTCCTTACCATAATTATTAAAGTTTTGTACATATATAATTATGGTAGTAGTCTTGCATTAGGAAAATGTAGTAGTCTTGTAGCAGAAAAATGTAGATTTAATTTCCATAATTAGATATTGTATATCATGTATATATACCTTTTTCATTAATAAAAATAATCAAGGGATTATTCTCTTTTAATACACAAATACTCTATTCAAAATAATTTCACACTAACAAGTTTTAGCTTAATGATCCTTGATAACTTCCAATAATTGAGATAAATATAACACCATTAATAAAATTCGATTTTACATATATTTTCTTCTTGAATAGAACATTGTACCTTCCGAGGCACATTTATATGATGTAGATTATTGTAGTATGAGTTGGTGTTTCCTGTTTACTCAACTTCAATAATAATAATAATATGTTGAATTTGGACGTTTTGAAAAGAAAAAAAAACTCCTAAGCAATTTGCATATACTGTGCGTTTAAAAATACTACTACTAACTTTTAGCACATCAAAGTATTTATTATTAAAATTAAAATGTCTTGTTAGTGTTCAGATTTGACTTCATTGTCCATGTTAGACAGTGTATATTTGTATTACTTAGCATTGTCCCCTTACCATATTTATAGAAGTCTTGTACTACTAGAATAGAGTTTTAGGAGTAGAATAGGAAAAAAAAAATTCCTATTATTGAAATATGTAAATTGTATATATACTCTTTCAATTAATGAAAATAATCAAGGGATTATTTCTTTCATGGTATCAGGAGTCTAGGTTAATATTTTCTCCCACTTTCTCCCTAATATTTCCGTCCAAACCACCGAATCCGAGCCCCCTTCCTCGGTTTCCGTGCCCAGAAATTATTTTTCTCTTCCCAATTTTTTCTCCTCAATCCCTACTTCACGTCTTGCGTTGCTATTATGGCTAAGAACATGTTTCACCTTGCCTTTACTGTTTCTAATATCAAGAATCACATCCCTATCATTCTTGAAATAGAAAACGTCAAATACGAGACGTGGGCCGAACTGTTCAAATACATGCACGCTCGCATCAAGTTCTCCATCATATTATCCCCGCGGCTCCTACATATACGGAGGTGCCCAAACCAGCGGATGATCCTACGTTATGGACGACCCTTGATGCTACTGTTCTTCAGTGGATTTACTCAACTATTTCTAGCGACCTCTTGCAAACGATTATCGAACCCGACGCTACGGCGATGGAGGCATGGAATAGAGTACGTGATATATTCCAAGATAATCAGAATTCTCGTACTGTTACCCTTGAACAGGAATTTTCCCACATCCATATGGAAAATTTCTCAAACGTTTCAGCATATTGCAAAAGGTTAAAGGAATTGGCGGACCAACTCCGCAACGTTGGCGCGCCTGTTTTGAATGATCGTTTGGTCCTACAAATGGTTGCGGGCCTTTCAAAGGCATATAGTGGTGTTTGCACGCTTCTTCGTCAGAGAAGCTCTCTTCCGCAATTTTATCAGGCTCGTTCTATGCTTACCCTCGAAGAAGCCGGCTACCGGTGCTAGTCCTGTAGTCATGATGACGTCCTCTACAAATTCTCCAGGTCTTGTTGATAATTCTGGCCAAAATCGTGGTCACGGTGGCGGCAAGAATAGTCGGAAAAATAATGGCAAAAATCGCGGGGCAAACACGGTGGTTCCGGTAATGGTGGCGGTGGACATCATCCGGGCAGTGGGCCCCAGGCAACCTGGTCCCAGCAGTGGACCCCCTCACCATGGGGCTGGGCCGGTAACCCTTGGCCCAATAGTCCCTACGGTCAGCCAGCAAATTAGGCCCAGATGCCACCACGGTAGAGGTAAGGTATGTGTACACTCTACCCTCCCAGACCTCACGTTGTGTGACTTCACTGGTATGTTGTTGTTGTTGTATGCACCCTAATCTCCCTAGTTCCTTGCAAAACTATTTAAAACCTCTTTTCCCCAATTATTTAAGGGGTAAAATAGGAATAATATAATTTAAAACAATAAAAGAAAAAAGATCTAAAATTAGAAAGCAAAGCAATGAGTGCGAGCAATATACAATACAACAGACCATTGTGTTTTGCAAAGAAGAGGAAGAGTTTTGCTGCCTCTTTGTCCGTATAATGGGATAAGTCTGAGTTGATAACTACGGTTTTGCAGCAGGACCAACACTTATTACCTTAATACAAGTCCTTATATTTTCATCTCTTGATTATTTAGGTAAATATGCGCGGTTTGAACAATTTGTTAAGATGGATTAGTTGGTTATTTTCATGTCCAGAAACTTGTCCTGGGCAATTTTTGAAAATTCATGGCTCTTGGTTTCAGTATGTCATCTTTAATGAGGAATATGTTAACCTTTATAATCTTTAGGGTGCTTATGAAGATTCTAGGTTCGGTTTAGAGAGGCTATGGTAATTTGTAGTAGTAGACCACGTGTTAGAATATTTTGTCCGTTTTGAACACTCTATAAAGGTTTAAATGTCTACTGGTTTATGGGATAGAGATGATGCAGCATCTACTGATTTTCCAATTTATGATATTGGAATAGCGTCAGTCTTACAAAGAGTCTCAACATTTTCCTTTAGTCTAAGACCCAGGAGAGATTTATGTATTCTTATGCCTTTGTAAAGAGAGATAAATGTAACTGTATTTTGATAGAGTAGAAAGACAAGGCACTTGATTTTTCCATTTTTACCGTAGGAACAACTACGATCATGGTGAAATGTAAGTGAGTCTCACCGTTTCCCATTTTACCCATGTAAATAATTGAAAAAATAGGCTTTAAATAGTTTTGCAAGGAACTAAATAGATTAGGGTGCATATTATTAAAAAAATAGGTTAAGGTGTTAGTAACAAAAGGGTGCATACATTAGGGGTGCAAATCACAATTTATTCAAGTCATGTTGTCATGGAAACAAAATGGGAAGAGCTAGTAAAATGGCGAAATGGTCTATTTCTAATATCCATAGGGTAATTCAGCACGACTATCTATGGTGTAGTGAGACTAATCAAATTGTTTTGAAACATACCATGATTCTTTGCATTTTGATGCGTGAAAGAAAATACTTGTTAATTATCATCTAAGTTTCTTTGTGGGACTTGTTACATTTTAAAGAAATGCATTTATAAATAACAATAAGATTCCTTTAAATTCTTCTGTTGATTGTTAAATTGGCAACTCGGTGCACTAAGCTCTCCGCTATGCTCGGGGTCCAGGGAAGGGCCGGACCACAAGGGTCTATTATACGCAGCCTTACCTTGCATTTCTGCAAGAGGTTGTTTCCACGGGTTCAAGCCGTGACCTCCAGGTCACATGGCAGCAACTTTACCAGTTACTCCAAGGCTCCATCAAATCCCTTAAGAGCTCTTTCTTGATCCTTGCTTGAATTCATTCAAGATGTTCCTAAATTAAGGCCTTCGGAGAATCACTTTTTGGTCTTTCTCTTATATGTATATTCCGGTTATCGTCCCTCTTTGAAGTTTAATCTATTTCAGCACTTCAAGTATTAACTAGCACTTTTAGTAGCATTCAAGAAGAAGCATAAAGTTCACTTGTTACATACTCCCCTCCCAAAACCAATGGTTCCATTGGCTTCTCCGTCCTCACGTTGTTCAGAACTCCTCGTAAAGCTAAGTAATTGTTCATTGTTTTGATCTCGAAAGCACTACAAAATCTGCCCAAAGTTTCTATTATTTCGTTGCCTTGTTGTAGGTTTATATCCCTCTTTCTACTTAATTAAAAAAAATACCCCTCTGAGGCATTGGTGTTCATTAAGTTGGATGGTAGTTGAAGCCTATTTGTTTCCTTCTATGGTCATGTTTGAGCTTAACCGTACATCTCTGGTTTATGATTGAGTTTTGCTTTGCAGATTTCTCAGAAAATCATCTTGACCCTCTTTTTACTTGTGGGGCACATGAACTTCTTTGTCTAAACTATGGGTGGCCGGTGGGCCGGGCTCGGGTACGGCGGGCCGGGTGCGGCGGGGTCGGGGTCGGGGCGGGACGATCCGGGGGTCGGGATCGGGACTAGCGGGCCTAGCGGGGTCGGGTGCAGGGCGGGACTGCTCCGGTCCGTCCGTCCGTCCGTCGGTATCGGGGCGGGGCGGGCTCGGGGCTCGGGCTCGGGTCGGGGCGGGGCGGGGTCGGGTTTTCCTTTTTTTTTTTTTTAAATAACATATGTATAAAAAAAACTCAATAAACAAAACAAGATAGTGTAATAAAAACATCCCAAAATTTGTTTTTGTGCCTCTTATATTATTTAATAGACATATGATTTTTTTGTAATACAAATACAATTGTCTAAAATCTAAATTGCAACTTTGTGGTGTTGTCCAAAAGTTGCAAATTACATAATAAAATTACAATTAAAAAAATTACATTCTCAAAAAAATGCTGTTCTAATTGCTTGATGATTTCATGTGGTTCTTCGGTTGGAATTGGAATTTGTTGGTCAAATTGATCCACGTCGCTTCCACTACCTTCGGTTAAGATTTCGTTGTAGTTTTCATCATCTTCTTCGTTGATCTCCGGTTGACCGCACCTTCTCCGCTCCGCTCGTATCCAATCTCGAATAATACGCAATTTCCAAGTTTGTCTCCGGCCAATGAGTGTCGTGGTCTCCTATTTGATATCTGCTGCGAGAAAAAGCGCTTTCCGACGCGATTGATGACGCTTGAATGTTCAAAACATCTCGAGCCATCAATGAAAGTGTCGGAAAGGTCTTCTCATTCCCCTCCGGTATTTCGACAAGTCTTCTTGTCCATCTTCATTGATAACTTCTTGATACGGTACGAGAACCACCTGCAAAACAAAAATATCCAACTCGCTAATTTGGTTAGTAGAGGTACGGCCGCACATTCTATTTACGAGGCTTTCAATACTAGCCGCGGAAACGACATGTCTTTTGTGAGGTTGTGTTGAAGATGAAGAAGATGGTATGGTAGCCGGTACGTTACTAGCATTTTCTTGTTGATAAAATCTATATATATTTTTGCGGTGGTGTTCTACGCTATTCAACACTTCTTCTTTAGTTTGTTCAATAGGTGGTGGGTGATTTAGATTTTTGGGACTTGGAGGTGGTAGTACTTCTATACAATCGTAAATAGTTTCAATTAGTGATTTAGTACGTCTATTTTAATAGTAGGATTTAATACGAACCAATAATATAAATAGAAGGAATAGGAATAAAATATTTTTTTATTTTGACAAACATTTTTTTAATAGGCCCTTATAAAATTTGGTTTTCCATATATTCACTAAGTAATAAAAATATTAGAGTTATATAAAATAACATAGTTGAAATAGTAGGATAATATATACGGAAAATTCTTTTGTTGCTTGAAAAAATTTCTCTAAAAATACAATAAGTTCGGAAATTTTTTCCCAATCACTATCTAAAATCATATCAAATTTGGCTTTTTATTATGAGAGTTAAAAAATAAAGTTATAGGTAATTTATAGTCATAAGCAACAAGTAGTTGCTCGTATAAAGAATTCCACCTAGTGGATACTTCTTGTGGAATTTTTCTAAAAGGTAGTCCACAATCATGACAAATTTTTTTATATTCTTTTCTACGTTGTACTTTATTACTTTTAAAAATAAAGTTTATAGCAAATTGTATTTTACTAAGAATGTCTTCAAAAAGTGATAGACCATCCTTTACAATTAAGTTATATATATGGCACGCGCATTTTATATGAAAATGGTACGGAAAAGATGGAGCTAAACTATTTTTTAACATTGTAATTGCGTAATTGTTATTAGAAGCGTTATCTAATGTAATAGTCATAATTTTATCGGTAATTCCGTAATAATCGCACACTTGATAAATATTTTACGCAATAAAAGTACCGGTGTGCCTATCATCTATATATCTATACGCTAAAATACGTTTTTGCATAGACCATTTATAATCTATCCAATGACAAGTTACGATTAAATAATCATGGCCGTTAGTACTACGACCTATATCGGACGTGATAGATACTTTGCCATTAAAATGATATAATGAAAAACGTAAATATTGTTGATATTCATGCGCAAATTTAAATACATCTCTCTTAACGGTTGACCTAGGAAAACCGTTAAAAGCGAGGATTATATATATCTCTAATGTAATGAATAAAACCGGAGATGAAGGAAATGAAAAAGGCAAACCCTCCACAATGACTAATTTTGATATTGCTTCCATATCTCTATGTTTGTTGTATTTAGAGCCTACAATTCCCCCGTCATAGGGTTAATTTGACCACTGTACTTGAGTCGGGACGATGTATCGGTATGTGAACCTTGTCCCGATGGAGCGGCCGTTTGCGCACCGGTTTTGAAGCTTGGTATTGGGCATACCTAGTTGGATGAGCACTTACTACGTGTCTAATTAAACCCCCGTCCCACCGTGACCTTTTCCGATTTTAAATTTTAAAACATTTTTACAAATTTTACATATGGCTACTTGATTCTCTACGTCCCTATCAAAAAATGTCCATGCATCGATTTTAATGGTCGTTTCTTGGACCTCGTCTCATACTAGGGGGAATAGGAGGTATTTCGATTGAAGGTGCACTAGTGGGCGTGTTGTCATCAATATTAGTGGGTGTATCGTCTAGATCATCGTCTAAATTAAAGTCTTCTTGAGTTCCGAGAAAATAACTCCTCGTCTAAATCTAATGGTATTGTAGGAAAATGTTGAGTATCAACAAAATCATCTGTGTAGGAATAAGATGACTAGAAGAAGTACCCTTGCCACAGTTGCCTCTACTAGAAGAAGCACCCTTACCCTTACCCTTAAACATACCTTTTAATCCTTCCATTTTAATTATGATAATAAATAATTAAAGACAATAAAATTAAGTGCGCTAAATAAAATAAACGGACAATAATAATTTAATGAAGGAACGAATGTACCAAACGCCGACGTAACGTCGACGTGTAATCGAGAGGTTGAAAATTGAAACTTTGCTCGATGGAAGATCCTCAAACTAGTTGCCAACTTCACTCCCAATTCCCAAATGAATTAATAAAATTGAATATTTAGCAAACAATGTAGAGAGATATATTGAGAAATTAGAGAGATTGTAGGAAGATTTGTGAGAAAGATGAAGAGAAAATGAGTTATTTATAGTTGAAAAATTGGGTTAAAGTGTAAATATAATAACTTATGGGTTAAAAATAAATATTAAGGGGTAGGGGGGGTTGGGGGAGGGGGGGGGCTAAAATGGCCGTTGGCCAACGGCCATAATCTAAAATGGTCGTTGGTGCAACGGCCATTTTTGCAAAGGGGGTTTAAGGGTCGGGGTCGGGACGGGCTCGGGTCTGGCGGGACGAGACATCGTTCCGTCCCGAGTTCGAGTCCCGCCCCCGTTAATTTTTTTTTTTTTTTTAGAGCGGGGTCGGGGCGGGACCGGGGCGGGGTCGGGCCGGGGTCGGGTCGTCCCGGCCCACTGGCCAGCCTTAGTCTAAACTACATTAGTTTGAATCTTTTATCTATTGGATTCAAAGCACTTAGACCTAGTAAATGAGGGTTTATGTGCCAGGTCCAAATTCAAAGTTTGCTCTTTAAGACTGTAATTTCCCATTTAAACAGAACACTTGCAGCCTGCGGAGTTTTCTAGTACCTAGGCTTAAACATGCTTACCTGAAATTGGGATTTGACTCGCTAAAATCATGAATTTACTACTTGCTCATACAGGCATGATGGCTCGATTGGTTCAGCATCCCGTGCAATGGTAGTTCTTGATCAGTTTGCTTGGCATCTTAGTCGAAGAAATCATTGATTGCTTCGTGTATATGTCAAAATATGTTACATTTCTTTATAGGATTGTTCGGGTCATGGTGTTTCTGTGCATAGATCATGGTCTCTGCATCTTAATGGGTAGGATTTTTTTTATTGAATCAGTATTTCTTGAGCTGCAATTCAGTAGCATGTTGTATGTCTTTGTACAAGCTCAGTACACATCAAGGTTGTATCACCTCCAACTAGTCGATGGCATTTTGTGATTTAACAGACTAAAGTTCTAGTTATGACCAGTTGATATGCTTTCACGGTTTTACCCGCGATTAGCTCCTCCTGGATGTGGCAGGGGAGAGTGCAGGAGCCAGTTACATGACTGATTGTCAAGTAAGCTGAGTAGTAAGATGGATATATTTAAGCTCTGATTGTTGGTTCTCTATATGCCTGTAAAACCATTTGCAACCTGTGTTTTATATCATTCATATAGTTTCTTCTTAGATTATTGTTTTTAATTGGTAACCCCAGTTATACAAGAAATCTATCTCCAACATAGAGCTGATAATCTCATATGTAACATACATATCATGCATAAGCTTCAAACTGAAGTTGTTAATCCTGTGAACTTATATCAGTGCATGCCACTTGACACTACTACACATTCAGTCATAAATCTCAATGGTGTGGGATTGGCTAAATTGAACAACAATTGAGTTTAGCCCCATCAGCATTGTAATGTTAGATGTGAGTAGAATCTCCTGAATATTTGCCACATTTATAGAATCGGTGAGAAAACATACAGTTCATACATCTTATCTCAAGTATTTAGAAATACATTGCTGAACTGGCGTACTTTTTCTGACATGTTTTGAGCTGCTTTCTTGAGCTGAGGGTTTATAAAAAACAACATCTTCACCTCTCAAGGTACGGGTGAGGTCTGTCTACACTCTACCCCCCAATACCCCATTTGTGGGGCTACACTGGGTATGTTATTGTTGTATTACTGAACTGGCGTCATGCTCATAACTTTGAAATCATACTGTAAAGAAATCATAATTACTGAAAATCTCAAACACTTCTCCCAAAATGCAATCTTTCAAATTGTAGTATTTTTTTTAATTGAAAACCTCTATTGATTCAAAATATGTAGTTTAATACTATTGGCATCCACTCATGAAATTAAACAGGTATGAGAGATTCAAGGATGATAGGATACGTGTTTTAAAATAAATTTGAGTTTGAGCATAACTTGGGAGTTGGGATGTTTCATCAGTTAAGCTAAAGATAACCAATGCATTTAATTTGTGTATTAATTAGTGGGAGTTTTCTTTCCGGAAGGAATAGATTGGTAGATATGAGGAGATTGATTTATAGTTGGAGAAGAATTATCCAATCTATTGGAACCAATGAGTGGTAATACTAACCACTAAAGGATGGGGCTGCTACTCTATTAACCAGAGGTTTCGGGTTCGAGTTCTTGATATGAAAAAATCTTTGGTAGGAAGCGCTTTCCCCGAATAGGCCTTACGCCGCGCGAATCTATATTAGTCTGGTTCCAATACGGGAACCGGATGGGAAACAAAAAAAATGCATTATTGTTTCTTTTTTTCGTTTAACAAAAATATTTCCGACGGACCCCTCACATATGATACTTATAGCAAATGAATAAATGCATTAGCTGTGTTTGTATATATATTTATCGCTTAACTATCTTAGTTAATAACTCAATACATATTTTCATTCATTAAAATCAGTTAATTATGATAAATTATTACGTAGTATTTAATATAAACACAGAGTACGAATAAATATTTACCCAATATTGTTAAGCCGTGAAGCACTTGAAAAGGGTAGATAGTATCGTGAAGAAGTAGAAAGCTTATATTATGTTAGGAAATTTGAAGAGAGAGGCTAAGGATATATGATTTGGAAACTTTTGATGAGATTAGTTGATTAGATATGGATAAAGAAAACAGTTTTTATCAGGGAACTCAATTACTTGGGAGATCAAAACACAATTTTTGAAATAGAAATTTGTCCAAATCAATATTTTATGCTCTTGATCTAATTGCGACAGTGACAACATATTTTCATAATTGGCACCGAAAATAATCGGACAAAACAAGTCATGAAAACAACCAACAACAACAATAACATACCCAGTGTAATCCCAAAGTGAAGTTGGGAAGATAGAGTGTATGCAAACCTTACCTACAAAGTGAAGTTGGGAAGGTAGAGTGTATGCAAATCTTACCTCATACCTTGAGAGGTATAAAGGCAGTTTCCGATAGAACTCGGCTCAAGATAAAGCAAAAACAAAGCAGGTCAAAGAGAAAAAAGGAATATTAACTACAACAAAACAGTACACTAAGCGAATAACAAGAAACAATAAATATGAACAGAAATCAAGTCATGAAAACAACCATATTTCTAAATTGCTCATTTCTATGATGATACAATTCTTAATTCAAAGAATTTAATTATCCTTCTTATATATCATTTATAAATCCCCTATATCAATCTCAAAATTAACTTCTATGAAAAAAACATACATATCCTCTATAAATATTTATCTTCTGAACTAATTATGTCAGTGGTTTCAGCACACGTTTTTGTCACAAGGATAGGGGCAATCAATCTGTCGAAACTGATTTCTCTCCAAAAACCAATCTTGTACTGCTTCAGCTATTGTCTGTAACATTCATTTTAAGTCCAAGATGACAATTATTAAACATAATTATATAGAAAAAAATGGAAATTTCTGAAGTGAGAGCTTAATAAGTCTTAGTTTTAGAGTTAATAATAAAAAACACACATGAATTATCGCTTTGGGGGGTCCACACCCAACTATCACCATCGTTCAGGTAGGAAGATATCATAACCTACCTAAACTATCGCCATCTATGTATTAAAACACATCTCAACTATCAATTGTTCTCTTTTTCTACCCGTCAATATAGAAAATATACCCGTCAAAGATTTAAAAAGAGAGCTGTCAAATATAACAGAAAGAGTATTGCAAGCACCTCATATAGCTGGCAATCTCTAGCAAAAGAGTATGGATCTATATGTTGATGAAATCCTGCTCTGTCAAAGTACCAATCACCAACAGCTTCCCCAACTGTCTGCGAAGATAAAATGTTACAACAAAATCTGTTATTAACTCATAAATTAAAATTAAGAATGATAGAGGCACGTGATGAAACTCAAAAACAAAAGAAAGATTACCTTATCAAGTATTACTAGAGAGGTAGCATTGAACCAGTAACTCCTCCACATAATTTTACCATGAGTGTGACAAGACGTGATGAAATAAATCCTCGTAAAACAAGGGGCGAGTCCCTCGAATGTCTTCAAGAACTCCACTCCAAAAGCTATATTGAAACAAGAAAAAGACAAATGAAACAAGTTAACTAGAATTAGAGGAGATAAAGAGACATTTATACTTGTGTGGTTTGAATGGTATGGATTACTTGATCACTAGAAAAGTGCTACTAACCTTGAATGACTATTCGTTGGCTAACGTGCAGTTACTTATTTGAACCTTGCAATGATCCCATGTACGTTGAGGATCGAGGTATGCAGGAACCAAAGTGTTATTGATCTGGAAGGAGCTTAATTTCTTTTAGATCTTATAGAAACTAAAGAAAGAGACTAATGAGATTCTTAAATCGAGAGAAATCGGGATTTGTGTGCCTAACCTGCCAAGAATCATAGGCTGAGTTGATTAGAAAAAGTGGTGTCTGAACATATGGAACTACGACTGAGGAAAAAAGCACTGCACCATTATTAAAAAAACACTAGAGTGTTAGAGGGCACACACAGAAAATGTTTTTGTTTCAAGAACTTAGAACTTTTACCAGATTTGGTTCCATTGCGGAGGTGCACGATGAAGGCAGATTCTTAGCAGACCCCTTAAATAAGAGGAAATGAAATATTATAGAACAGCAAATTCAGAATCTAACTCATATATAGTAGAACAAAAAAGATGATGGGACTCACATGTAGGTTTACAACTCTGTTAAACATCTGTTGAATGAAGTACCAGAGATAGTCTTCCTGCATAAATCATGAAATGCTTGAGTTCCAATGGCATACACATAAATCAATAAGACAATCGAACATTGTTAATGTTGCATTTGGTGTTGTGACATTTGACCCAACATATCTTCT
Organism: Anisodus tanguticus; assembly: GCA_034509755.1. NCBI lineage: Eukaryota > Viridiplantae > Streptophyta > Magnoliopsida > Solanales > Solanaceae > Anisodus > Anisodus tanguticus. The sequence goes on along the minus strand of CM067562.1, from coordinate 23,112,923 downwards.
GAAGGATTGATTTGAATGCATAAAAATGTTGGACAAATGTCACAACATTCGGACCAACATTTTTTAGAACAGTTTTACCTTACTTCACGTTAAGCAGTAATAGTTTACTGTCAGGTAAAAACGACTTAGGCGTGGTGAATTGGAGCTGTGTAAAACGTGGGAGAAAGAGTCAAATCTTGGGAAAGAAGTCGAGTAAGGAACACGTCAAATTTGTTGAGATTTTCACTCCTTAATCATCTAACACAAGCTGCCCATCTTTTCCTCAACTTCCACAACCGATCGATGAGCCTTTCAAGGGAACTCTCTACTATAAATAGAGAGGCAACAACAGTGTATCCATATCCAAAATCAGATTGCAAAAAATACCAAGAGAGTTCTCGGGATTTCATCTCAGAAATCTGGATCACAAGTGTTGTCTGAGTGTGTCGACAACATTCAGTCCAACATTACAATTGCTGTTTAGATTCTAGATTAGTTATTGTAATGAGAGGTTGTCTATGTCTACTTAGTTAGATTTTTCAGGCAGAAGTCATATGCGACTTCAATTTTTAATTCCTTTTCATTTTATCTTGTAAATATGTAAAGAAAGGAATTTGTAATTTTGTATATAATATATATACAATACATTTGGTCATTGACCATAATAAGTTATATAATATATATAACTTATGAAAATTTTAAAATATTTGTGTTCTTTGAATTCCGTTGCATTTACTCTTTAAAGTTTCTATTTTGCTAAGTGTTGTTACTGGTATCGGACGACATAATTGCCGACATTCGAAAACTGTACTTGTAGTTGATTGAATTATGTTCATCTTATTTTTATTTGATCCATAGCTCCCATCAAGTGGTATCAGAGCCAACACTTAACACAATAAGTGCTTGGTCCTGTTATTTCAAGCTATGGATCCGGCAAATCCAACTATTAGTAGGCTTACCATTTTAGATGGTTCAAACTATGCCTATTGGAAGATTCACCTACGTTCTCATATCAAATCAATTGATGTTAGGGCATGGAGATCTATAACTAATGGGTATGTTGTTCCGATGTTGCCACCGGATGAGGAAGGTGACATTCTTGTTAATCCTGAATCTGAATGGACTACAGAAGAAACCAATAATGCTAGCTTTAACGAAAAGGCCTTAAATGCAATTTTTGGATGAGTTGATTTTTACATGTTCAAACTCATTTAAAACTACCCCACGACCAAGGACGCATGAGATACTTTTCAAATTCATTGTGAAGGGAGCTCAAGTGTTCGTCGAACAAAGCTACGCATGCTCATGAGTAAATATGAACGTTTAAGGATGGAAGAAGCGGATGATATCAAATCTTATTTTGAAAAGTTGATTGTCATCTCAAACGAATGTAAGTGCTTGGTGAACCATTAACCAACACTCAACTTGTTGAAAAGGCTCTCCGCTCTCTTCCTGAAAAGTTCAATTTAAAGATTTGTGCTATTAAATAAGCTCACAATCTTGCCACAATGGACCTTCATACCTTGATGAGCATACTCAAAACTTATGAGATGAACATTAAGAATCAAAAGGAATTGTATAAAAGCAAGAATGTGGCACTTCAAGTTCAATCCTCGAAGAGTCAAATTGAAGAAGATGATGAGAATCTTGGAGAAATTGGTGACGGTGCAAATGTTGTCTTACTCACTCGAAAATACAATTCGATGGTGAGGAAGTTCAACAATGAGAGAAATCAATCTAAAGAGCACCAAAACCAAGTCTTCAATCAAAAGCCCACTAGATTCCTTCCAAATGTACAAAAAGGAAATCAACAAAGAAGAACCAACTCAAATCGTACCAAATTTGATCCCAAACAACTCAAGTCCGTGTAATGTCATGAATGCTCAGGTTGGGGTCATTATTCTAACAAATGTGCAAACACTCTTAGAAAATTTGGTAAGAACCTATGAGTTTCTCTTAGTGATGACGAAGGAGAAGAGGAAGGAGATCAAGAAGTCGAATCACAAGCAATGTTGGCTACTGTTTTCGAACGGTCTATATCGGACTATGAAGATGTCATCGACAATGTTGTCTCAAATGTCACAACATTTGCCTCAATATTAGCAACGACATCTACATCCCCAACCCGAGAGGTACGAATTCTTTAACTATTCTAATGTTAATTGCTTTAGTGATTTTATTTCTATTAGTGAGACTGATTGTGTGGATCAAGTTGATTCCAAAGATGATATGATTAAAGAATTGCAAAATCTTTGTAAAGCCTTAATCATAGAATCCAAGCAACTTGACACAAAGGTAAAATCTTTTACTCGTGAGAATGTAGATTTAAAAGGCACAATAACCCGACTAGAGGTTGCACTTACCAAAAGGATATTGAATTCGGTAAGACCAGTGCAAAATTGGATTTAGCCGAAACTACCTTTCATAAGCTCAACACAGGGACTTCAAAATTGAAAGAGTTTCTTAACTTTAGTAAACCTTCACATGCGGGAATTGGGTACAAAAACACTCTTAAAACTGGCTGCTCTAAATTCTTTGATAATAATAATAATAATAAAAATTTTGTAAAAGAAAATGGGATGCATAAGAGTTTCTCATATACGTCAAAGAATAATCTGAAGTTTGTGTGCAGTTTTTGTAACTCCACTGGACACTTAAAACCATATTGTTTCAAACTTCAAAATTTTGTGTCAAAATGTTGCCTAAATTTTTGTCCAACATTTCGAATAACAATCGAAGCAACATTTCTGAGCCAAAAGGTAAAAAATGTTTTAAGAGAGTTTGGGTTCTTGAAAAGGATGTTACATGTAATGTTGCTATAACTGCATTAAGGACTAACATTTCAGATTTTTGGTACTTTGATAGTGGATGTTCTCGCTATATGATAGGTACAAAAGGCTTTCTAAAGAACTATGAGTCATTCAATGGAGGAAATGTGACTTATGGAGGTGGCAGCAAAGCAAGATAATTGGAAAATGGATCTAGAATGTCCCTAATAATCCAGCCTTAAGAAATGTATTACACATTGAGGGCTTAATGACTAATTTGCTTAGTATCAGCCAACTGTGTGATGACGATCTTGAGGTAAAATTCAATAAAAGTGCTTGTGTGGTTATGAATGAAGCCAATGTATGTGTCATGACATGTACTAGAACATGTGACAATTGCTATCTTGTTGTAAGACAAGAAACATACAATAATGCTAAGGTCGATGACACAACACTATGACATCAAAAGTTGAGGCATGTCAAGTACCGCAATTTAGAGAAATTGGTCTCATATGAAGCGGTTAAAGGTTTACCCAAACTTAGCCATAAAGGTAAAACTGTCTGTGAAGATTGTCTGAAAGTGAAAAATGCGCACACTGGTGAAGAATCAGATGTTTCTCCAAATGTTGCCACACCCGAAACAACATCTGAACCTGAAATAGAGACCACAGAGGCCATGGATGAGGAGTCAAATGCTGAATTGCTAGATCAAGTTCGAAGGGACCCCTAATCAAGGATAGGAAGAATCATCACACGGGCCAGGTGATAGGGGGAGTTTTTGAAGGAATTAAAAAGAGAGGGAAAGAAACACTCAACTACAGAGAAATGGTAAGGTATGTGTGTATGTCTACCATTTTACCAAGAGGTTAGTCTTTCTTGTTTTATTTCTACTTTAGAACCAAAAAATGTTTTAGAAGCACTCAAAGATAATTTTTGGATTCAAGCAATGTAAGAAGAGTTTGAACAATTCTCTCAAAATGAAGTCTGGGACTTAGTTCCACGTCCAAATAATACAAATGTAATTGGAACTAAGTGGATTTTTAAAAATAAATTAGACGAATCGGGAATAGGTGTTAGAAACAAAGCTCGTCTAGTTGCACAAGGCTATACTCAAGTTGAAGGAATAGATTATGACGAAACCTTCGCACCTGTGGCTAGAATTGAGTCAATTAGAATTTTACTTGCTATTGCTTGTTGTCTGAAAATTACTTTACACCAAATGGATGTGAAAGGTGCATTCTTAAATGGTTATCTAGATAAGTAAGTCTATGTTGAACAACCAAAAGGATTTGAAGATCCTTACCATCCATACTATGTGTACAAGCTCAAAAAGGCTTTGTATGGGTTGAAACAAGCCCCTTGTGCATGGTATGGTCGTTTAATTATTTTTCTTCTTGAATTTGGTTTTAATCATGGCGAAACTGATTGTACTTTATTTATTAAACGACAAGGTGTAGATATTATAATTGCTCAAATCTACGTGGATGACATAATTTTTGGGTCGACCTCACAATCGTACCTAAATTCATTTGTTGAAGCTATGTCATCAACATTTGAAATGAGCATGATTGGGGTATTAATTTTTTTCTTAGGCTTGCAGACAAAGCAAAGTGAAGATGAAATTTTCATCTCTCAGAGTAAATATGCCAAGAATATAGTTAAAAGATTTGGTATGGAGAACGCTAAACAGATGAAAACGCCAATGGGTTCATCGCAGAAGGTATGTAAGGATAATGTTGGTGAAAATGTCAATCCAACATTATATCGATCTATGATAGGTAGCCTTCTTTATCTTACTGTTAGTCGCCCACATATTATGTTTAGTGTTTGTGTTTGTGCACGTTTTCAAGCCTGTCCCAAAATGTCTCACTTAAATGCCGTGAAACGTATAATTAGATATGTTGCTGGCACATGTGAGTTGAGAATTTGGTATTCCAAAGACACTAATCCTAACTTAATAGGATTTAGTGACTCGGATTGGGTTGGAGATGTGGATGATAGAAAAAGTACAAGTGGAGGATGTTTTTATCTTGAAAATAACCTTGTTTCATGGTATAGTCGTAAACAAAACTGTCTCATTTTCAACTGCTGAATCTAAATATGTAGCAGCTGGAAGTTGTTTATATCAATTAATATGGCTAAGACACATGTTAACGACTATGGATTTACTAGCAACATTTTGATTTTGTACTGTGATAATTTGAGTGCTATAAATATTTCAAAAATCCAGTTCAGCACTCACGTACAAAACATATTGATATTAGACATCACTTTTAAGGAGATTTAGTTGAAAAACAACTAGTTCAAATTGAACATGTTGACGCTCTTCATCAACTTGCTGATATTTTTACAAAAGCTTTGGTCTTTGTAATCTCTAGAAAAAGGCATTGTTGGTGAAGTCGATTGAAACGTTGTCTAACATTTCGGGTGACATTTACCTATGTAATATCACTGACTGATTATTGTTGATGTATGGTGCATAACTTTTGGTCACACAAGCATGATCCTTCAATAAGAATGTAATTCCAATGTGATACCGTTCTCTGCGATGATATATAAATACATATATATCATAAAAACGGAGTATCAAAATAAGGCAAAACCTATACAAATATTTGGAAATTGTGCAAAATGGGCAAAACCCTTGAAAAGATACTGTTCTTATTCTATAGGAGTATCGTGTGCTTCAAAAGAATTTTGAGAATACTAAATAAGTATTCTTATTGTCTACATGGAAAATTCTTTGTATGTGTTATATGATTAGATCAAGGACACGATGGGAAAATGTTACATTGGTCCAGTGGTCAAACTCATAAAATACATATAAAACGTGTCTTAATTTGTTGCCAAAACAAAACGTTCTTGTGGGATCAAAATACTCGTGTCATCCAAAATGTTGCCAACGTTGCAATTGACATTTTCAGAATGTGATATGTGTTGGGATATTGTACTTGTCTGATCTTTGAATCATCAGATCTCTCTCCCTATTATATGCTTAGAAGAAAGAAAAAATTATTTTATTTCGATAAAAGATGGAGCAAAAAGGAAGAAGTGAATGTGATTGTGGAGTGTTCATGGAATATGTGTGTGGGAGGGTTCTAACAATCTAAATCTAGCTTTAACTTAAAAAATTGTCGAGTCTCATTGCTAGCCTGGCTTCGAGGGAGAAAGGAAAATTCTAGGAAAAGAATTCAAGGTATTAAGGATAGAATTGCGGATCTTAAGAACGATTCTAGGGATTTTGATACTAATAAGCTGAAGTTGTTTAGAAAAGAGTTAGGACAGGCATATAAGGATGCATAATTATGTTGAAAACAAAAATCTAGAGTCCTATGGCTCCAGGAAGGCAATAAAAATACTTCTTTCTTTCATATGAAAACCATCCAGAGGCGTAAGTATAATAATATTAAGGGGCTTCAGTTAGACAATGAAAACTGGGTATCTGAGCATAAGGATATTATGAAGGAAGTAGAGAAATTTTACAATAATTTATTCACTACCTCTAGACCTACAAACTTTGATCCTATTTTGAGTTTAATTCTTCCTTTAGTTGATAATACTGTTAACGATAGGCTTATTCGAGATGTCACAAATGATGAAATTAAAAAAACTATTTTCGATATGCATCCCCTAAAAGCACCGGGAGTGAATGGTATGACTCCTTTTTTCTTTCAGAAATATTGGAATATTTTGTCCGGTAATATTTGTGAAGATGTTAAAAGTTTCTTTCATTTATGTTACCTACTACCTTATTGGAATCAAACTCTTATAAATTTGATTCCTAAAGTGAAAAAACCTAGCGTCATTAGTCAGTTTAGACCCATAAGCTTATGTTCTACGGTGTATAAAATTATTACTAAGATTATTGTTGCGAGACTCAAAACATATCTCCCCAATATTATTTCTCCTAATCAATCAACTTTTATTGGAATAGGACAAATTATGGATAATGTTGTTCTAGCTCATGAATTTATTCATCTTTTGAAGAATAAAAGACGAGGGAAGGAAAAGTATTATGACTCTTAAACTAGATAAGGCTAAAGTGTACGATAGAGTAGATTGGTTTTATATCCAAAAATTACTTCTTAAAATGGGCTTTCATGAGAACTTGGTCACTTGGATTATGCAATGCATTACTATCATGACTTATAGGTTTAATGTTAACGGAGATATAGTAGGGGAAGTGAAACCTACTAGAGGACTAAGGCAAGGAGATCCTCTATCCCCCTTATTTGTTTTTATTGTGCGCGAAAGGTCTTTTTAGAATTCTAAATCAAGCGGAAGTACTTGGAGATATACATGGTTTAAGTTTAGTCAAAGGTGGATCTACTGTTAAGCATCTGTTTTTCGTAGATGATTCGTTTATTTTTTTGTAAGGCTAATGTCCAAAATGCTACAAAAATTGCTGAAATCTTAAGAACTTATGAAGAATGTTCGGGTCAAAAAGGTGAATTTTGAGAAATACTATATTCTTTAGTAAAAATACTTCTGAAATTGAGAAAGATGGAATTATAGCGGAGGTAGGACAATTACAAAGAAGTAACTTTGGGTTATATTTGGGTTTACTTGCGGTAGTTGGAAAATCGAGGAAAAAATATTGGAATTTATTAAAGATAGAGTGAAGGCTAAAATAAAAGGTTGAAAAAAATATTTTCTTAAGCCCTGCAGGAAAAGAAGTGATGCTTAAATCTGTTTTATCTGCGATCCTTCTTATTCTTTATCATGTTTTCAATTTCTGGATAATTTGTGTAAGGAGATCACTACTATTAGGATATGGTGATAGTATTAAAGTTTGGACGAATCCTTGGATTTCCAATTCATGTGGGTTTAGGCCTAGCCATTGTCATGCGCAAATGGATATAGAGTTAAAAGTGAATGATCTTATAGACTACGATACACACACCTGTAAGATGCAGAATTTACAAAATTGGTTTTGTACGAAAGATATTCATGCTATAGTATCTATTCCTTTATCTATCACTGGGTCGTCAGACCGGATTATTTGGCATCATACTAAATATGACAATTATGAGGTAAATTTGGGATACCATTTAGCTAGAGAAATTGTTAAATGTCGAGAGGTTAGCAGTGATAGACCTCAATCGAGTAATCAATCTTTTTCAAAAAAGTTTTGGGATTTCTTATGGTCTATGAATATCAAAAACAAATATAAGCAGTTTATTCGAAAATGTATTTTGAATGTGCAACTTGTTAATCATGTTATTTCTAAAAGATTAAGACATTCTTGTGATGTGTGTAAGATTTGTGGTATGGAAAGTGAAACTATTGATCATATGCTTTTTAGATGCCCTAAAGTACAATTGGTTTGGAGAATATGTCCTATTAATTGGCCTAATATTGAGAATACTATGAATTTTGGAAATTGGTGGAATGATAATTTTATTAATGCTAATCAAAATCCTGATTCTATTGATCTTGTTAAACTAAGTGTTTCTATCATTTGGCAAATTTGGAAGGCTAGAAACTCATTAAACTTTAATGGGGATATTAGCGAACCCAATGATAATGTAAACAATGCAGTTTTTGATTTTCATGAATATGAAAACAATATGCTTACTACTCTTTCTCCTACGCTTGTATCTGACTATACTAATGATATAAATATTATTGCGGCACAAGATGATATTGTTACGTTTGCAGATGTTAGCCTACAACATGAGAAAAAGATGGCAAGCATTGGAGTGGCGACCATGGATCGCTTTGGTAATTTGTTTCAAGTTTTTGGTACCCCATTTCAATTTGTTGGGAAAGCCTTCACCACTGAAGTACTAGCAAAAAATGTGGTGGACATGATACAGAAAAGAATTGTAGCTTCATTGGAGATAGATACTACTTCTGAAGATATATGAAAGCTTATGAGTTTCTTTGACAATGTGCATGTAGTATATATTCCTAGATCTTGGAATATGCTAGTGTGGGATACAACAATTGCAGGGAATGTGAAGTAAGTAAATATTACAAATTGCTAGAAAGGATAAACCAAAGATTACAACAAACTGGAATCAAGAACGAAACAAACTCTTTGTGTGATTTGCTGAGTCGAGTGATGACACTCTGTATTTAGGACAAGATTGCCTCGTATATATCCTTTTACGTCGTCGGGAAATAATCTCCCAAGATACAACAACAACTTAACAAATGAGCAAAGGAAACTCAAGTGTTACTCTTGAAGAACTTTGAGTATAGTAAACTTGCTAGAGAGGAAGAAGAAGATTTCAGAAATTCTGTAAGTATTTCTAAGTAGTAGTCTTCACCAATTAAGCCAAATGCCTCAATTTATAGTGTAAGGAGATGACCCCTCAACTAGCCAACGAATGGCCTTCAATAGCCAATGTAATGACACTTATTGAGGGGTTACATTAAGCCAAATAATGGTTGAATTCATGTGCCAAGTAATGGAGATTCAATGCTCCAAAACCAACACAAAGGTCAGAACTATCCCCGTCGCAGCATTCTGCCTCTGAAGCGCCGCGGCTATGTGAATTAGCGCCGCGGTGCCACGGCTCCAGTGACTGGCCACCCAATTAGCGCTGCGGCACTCCGGTGTCGCGGCTCCGACGGTGTTGCGCCGCGGCCCTTCATGGCTCCGCGGCAATTTCCGACTCGTTTCATCTTACACTACGTACACTTCTTCCTTCGTTTACAAACGTGGAATACTTTGTCATTTGGCCAATAACCATCCATCATTCTATGTCTCAAACGTATTACATACGTATCAATATCTCTTTCACTAATGAAATTTGCGATACTTGGCACTACGTGTGCACGTGTGCGAAATGATATTTCCGACGTGCGGAGCCCCAATTGTTTGAGTCATAAATAATGGGATATACTTAATTCCACATTAGTAAATTTCCAACAATCCCCTCTTGAAAGAGATTTTGGCGCACTCACATAGTGCCTTTTTCAACAACCTTTCAGCAGACCGATGTTGCATCTGGATAGGTAGCTACCGCTTTGAACCTTCCATAGTTGAATACCATCAGACTTACTTACTACGCGGTGAATGTGATGTGTTGAACCATCAGTGTTTAGTGTACGCCAAGTCAACGGTACCAACACAACAATCTCCCTTACTCTGTTCTTCATAATGTTTTGTCCGTTGTGGCCGTGGACACTTCTTGGATTATTAAGTGCGTTCATTTGAGGTGGCCTGTCCTCGCACTTAAATAGGTGGTCTCCTATAAGGTATCCTGCTATACCCCATTTTACAGGTGTTAGGAACCATTAAAAGTTTCCCCAAACCTAACCTCAAAAGTTGAGGATCATTAAAGGTTTTGGAAACTTAACATTTACCTACACTGCAGATAGCACTTAAATTCTATCGTGGGAACGACTTTGGATTGATGTTTCTTTACAGAAATCACTATCCGAAGTGCTCATGCTTCCATCGAATTGCTCAACTGAACCTTTTACAACTTAGTTTTCCCATTGAACCTGATTCATGGGATCTCTAGTCAGTAAGGTTGGGTTACCACCATATTGGTCATTATAGCTTGGGTTTTAAGTCCATTCCCCTAGACAGGCAGAACATCTGATCCTTGGGTAAGCCCTTTGTCAGTGGATCCGCTACGTTATCTTTTGATTTTATGTAATTAATAGATATTATACCCGTGGTGATCAGCTGCCTAACGGTCTTATGTCTCCGTCGAATATGACGGACTTGCCATTGTACATAGAACTCCGTGCCCTTCCTAGAGCCGACTGACTGTCATAGTGGATCATTACAGAAGGTACGGGTTTGTCCCAACAAGGAACATCCTCTAAGAAGTCGTGAAGCCACTCAGCTTCTTCTCCTGCTTTGTCTAAAGCGATAAACTCCGATTCTATCGTGGATCGGGTGATGCAAGTTTCCTTAGAGGATTTCTAAGACACAGCCCCACCAATAATTGTAAATATATACCCACTGGTGGACTTGGTGTTCTCTATATCAGATATCCAGTTTGCATCACTGTACCCCTCTAGTACAGCTGGATATCTCGAATAATGCAACTCGTAAGTTAGCGTGTATTTCAGGTATTGTAGTACCCGATTCAACGCCTTCCAATGATCATTACTTTGATTACGGGTAAACCTAGCCAACTTGTTGACTGCATAAGCAATATCAGGTCGGTTACAATTTGTTATGTACATCAAACTCCCAATCACCTGTGCATATTTCTCCTGGCATACGGGTGCACTATGATTTTTATCAAGATTTTAATTTCTATCCAGTGGTGACTTTATAGGCGAACTATCAAACATCTCAAACTTTCTCAACACATCCTCGATGTAGTGAGACTAGAATAAGACCAGTCCATCATACGTCTTAAAGATCTTTATCCCTAAGATGACATCTGTGATACCCATATCCTTCATGTCGATGCATTGTTTCAACATGTTCTTAGTGTCTAGGATCAAGCTAGGACTGCTCTTTGTGATCAACATGTCATCTACGTACATGCATATCATAACGAACAAGTCAGAGTTACCTTTCGTGTAGACACATTTGTCACATTCATTAATGGAGAAACCCTTCGATAATAGAGTACTATCAAATTTTTTGTGCCATTATTTTGGGGCTTGTTTCTGCCCGTACAGAGATTTGACAAGTCGACAGACTTTCTTCTCTTACCATAGAACCACATACCCCTCGGGTTGTTCCATATAGATTTCTTCTTCCAAATCACCATTTAGGAAGGCTATCTTGACATCCATTTGATGTATCTCAAGGTCACGCAACGCTGCGATCGTAATGAATACTCGTATGGACGTCATCCTAGACACCGGGAGTATGTGTCAAAATAGTCAAGGCCTTCCTTCTGTCGATAGCCCTTGACTACCAACCTGGCCTTGTACTTATCTATAGACCTCTATGCTTTATACTTCCGTTTGAGTATCCATTTACAACCCAACGATTTATTTCCTGGAGGAAGATCAACCAACTCCCAAGTATGGTTATGTAGGATGGAGTCTATTTCACTCTCAATAGCTTCTTTCCAGAGCGGTGCCTCTTTCCAGAGCGGATTTATCCTTCCTCGCCCTTTTACTTCGCCTTGGTTCCATCTCTGGAGTCTCCAAGTTCTGAGAATCTGGAACACTAGATTCCGGATATTCAGCCACTTCGAAGTCCACTAGATCTGAACCATCTAGATCCGGGCAGTCAATGACTCTCGGTTCCTGAGAGCTTTGTTCATAACTTCATTTGCGAGAGGTTATGTCTTTTTCCTTTCTAGGAAAAGTATCTTCAAAGAATTGAGCATTCCTTGATTCCATGATTGTACCCCCGTGGATATCTGAAATATCTGACTTATGCACTATGAAGCGATAAGCACTACTGTTAGTTGCATATCCGATGAAAATGCAATCTACAGTCTTAGGCCCAATCTTGACCTGCTTTGGCTTGGGTACTTTGACCTTTGCCAAACAACCCCACACCTTTAAATATTTATAGGTGAGTTTCTTTCCCTTCCATGATTCATATGGAGTTTTGTCCTTACCTTTATGTGGGACTATGTTAAGAATCGTATTAGCGGTAAGGTCAGCTTCTCCCCACATGTTTTGGGGAAGACTGGAATTGATGAGCAAGTCATTCATCATTTCCTTCAATGTGCGGTTCTTACGTTCCACCACACCTTTCGACTGAGGTGAGTATGGAGCCGTTGTTTGATGAACAATGCCTGATTGGGCACAATATTCCTCAAATGGTGCTATGTATTCTCCCTCTCTATCGCTACGAGTGGATTTAATCCGCATGCTTAGTTGGTTCTCAACTTCTGCTTTGTAACATCGGAACGCTTGAAAGGCTTCATCTTTACTTTTCAACAAGTAAAGGTAACAATACCTAGTGCTATCATCAATGAATGTCACAAAGTACTTGTTCCCCCCTCTAGTTTGTGCAAACTTCAAATCACATATAACTGTGTGAATAAGTTCTAGAGGAGCGGTATTCCTTTCGACGGATCGAAAAGGAATCTTTGTGAGTTTTGCCTCTATGCACACCTCACACTTATGTTGAGGGTTTACGTCGATAGACGACAACAACTCCAACTTTACCAACCTTTGGATAGACTTGTAGTTAACATGTCCTAATCTATGATGCCATAAATTAGAGGACTCAAGCAAGTAAAAAGAAGAAGTTTCAATATTATTGCTTGTACGTATTACAGACATGACGTTAACTTTGAAGAAGCCTTCACAGACGAAGCCTCTTCCCACAAAAGTTCCATTCTTGGTGATTACAAATATTTTGGACTCAAATACTAGCCTAAAACCAGCATTAACCAATAAATGACCAGAAATTAAATTTCTCCTAATCTCAGGGACATGCATCACCTCCTTCAGAGTGAGCTCATTTCCAGAAGTCATCTTCAGGACAACCTTTCCTACCCCCAACACGCCCGAGGAAGCGTTGTTATCCATGAACAACTTCTTGTTTGTAACTGGTGTATAAGTGGAGAAGGCATCTCTATTGGAACATATGTGTCTGGTAGCACCTGTGTCCATCCACCATTGCATGGGATTCTCAACAAGGTTTGCTTCAAGCACCACTGCCGAGAACTCCTCAATCATGTCATCCAGAAGCCTGTCTTTGACGACGTTAGCCTGAGCCTTGCCTTTGGCCTTGGTCTTCTTTTGTTGCTTAGTCTTGAGTTTGCGGCAATCCTTGATCATGTGACCAGGTTTCCCACAGTGGTGACAGTTTCCTTTGAACTTCTCCGCCGCTTGGGTCTTGCCATTTTCTGGAACTTACGCTTCTTGCTTGGGTTCCCTTTGGCCTCAGCCAGATTTGCCTTTGCCTCAGCGGGTTGTTTTCCCCTAGGCAATGCCTTCTTATTATCTTCCCAAATCTGGAGTTTGATAATAAGTTCTTTAAAGGTCATCTCATTTGTCTTAAGTTTTAAGTAACTCATTCCACGAGGGAGGTAACTTTTCAATCAGTGATGCAACAAAAAAATGTCTCATTTGGTTTCATACCTTCCAAATCCAGGTGATGTAGAATCATTTGGAATTCCTGGACTTGTAACATCACTGTTTTACTATCCACCATTTGAAATTTTAGAAATTTTCCAACGATGAATTTCTTTGTACCAGTATCTGCGTTGTACTTCTTCTGCAGCTTCTCCCATAACTCTTTGGCGGTGCCAACGGTGTAATACACCGTGTAGAGTTGGTCTGACAGACAATTCAAAATATAGTTCTTACACATGAAATCACTATGACTCCATGTATCAAGAACCATCTTCATGCCATTAATGACATGGATACCTTGGCCTCCTTCAGCCGTTTCAGTAGGCGAAGGGTCCATTTCATCTCCAGCTTGTGGAGAATCTTCTGTTAGAAAATGAGCCATTTCTATAACAGTCATATAAAATAGCATCTTCTGCTACCATCTCTTAAAGTTGGAGCCCATGAACTTTTCTGGGCGATCATGGTGGAATCCAGCGGGTGGAGGAACTGTAACGTTCTCTTGAGCAGCATGAAAGGCGTTGGATGAGCCTTGAGCAACCAGAAAGGCATTGGTTGTGCCTTGAGCAGTGGGGAAGGCAGAAGGTTTGCCTTGAGTAGCAGCAGCAGCAGAATCAGAAGCGAGTTGTTCTCTTCCAATCATCTTTCTAAGTACTTACAAAAATCTTGTCTTAAAATTGTGGGATACAATAATTGTAGGGAACGGGAAGTAAGTAAATATTACAAATTGCTAGAAAGGATAAACTAAAGATTACAACAAACTGGAATCAAGAATGAAACAAACTCTTTATGTGATTTGCTAAGTCGAGTGATGACACTCTGTCTTTAATACAAGATTTCCCCGTATATATCCTTTTACGTTGTCGGGCAATAGTCTCCCAAGATACAACAACAACTTAACAAATGAGCAAAGAAAACTCAAGTGTTACTCTTGAAGTTGCTTTGAGTATAGTAAACTTGCTAAAGAGGAATAAGAAGATTTCAAAAACTCTGTAAGTATTTCTAAGTAGTAATCTTCAACAATTGAGCCAAAGGCCTCAATTTATAGTGTAAGGAGACAACCCCTCAACTAGCCAACTAATGGCCTTTAAAAACCAATGTAATGGCACTTATTGAGGGGTTACATTAAGACAAATAATGGCTGAATTCATGTGCCAAGTAATGAAGATTCAATGCTCCAAAACCAGCCCAAAGGTCAGAACTTTCCAACTTCCCATCGCAGCATTCTGCCTCCGAAGCGCCGCGACTCTGTGAATTAGCGCCGCGGCTCCAACGATATTGCGTCGTGGCCCTTCACGGCTCCGCGGCGATTTCCGACTCGTTTCATCTTACACTTCTTCCTTCGTTTACCAACGTGGAATACTTTGTCATTTGGCCAATAACCGTCCATCATTCTATGTCTCAAACGTATTACATACGTACCAATATCTCTTTCACTAATGAAATTTGTGATACTTGGCACTACGTGTGCACGTTTGTGGAAACGATGTTTCCGACGTGCGGGCCCCCAATTGTTTGAGTCATAAATAATGGGATATACTTAATTCCACATTGGTAAATTTCCAACAGCTAGCACACAATTTAGCCAAGTTTTTTATTTCGTTGTTACGTAAAGTTATTTGAGTTTCCGTTTTTCCTAGTTGGATTGTACTGATGTTGCATACTTTAACCTTTTGAGACCGCTTATTCATTAATACAGTAAAGTCATTTATTTCAAAAAAATAATGTTGAATATATAAAGTTTTTTGTATGTGTTGCATTTATTTTTATCATAAGTATTACAATGTTGTTCTCAAAGCTAAATAACAAATATACAAAGTAAGGGGGAGCACATGATACATTATCTAAGTGTTTGGGATGAGAGACCTCAGGATGACTCTCATCATAAAATATCTTGGCATCACATCTAAATTTTGGTACTCCATCTCTACATATGCTCTCTAAAATTGTCCAAAGAACATCTTAGTGGCTTTTCTTCTTTGTAAGGATCAGTCCTGTCGTTTTTAGCTGAATACCTTTGTTTATTTGACCCTTCCCATAGACTCTGTGTGGGGTTTGTGATGTGCGGGGTTGGGTGACACAAATCCCGAGGTCCGTTTATATGAGTTCCGAATGAAAAACCCAAAACTAGAAACTTAGAGTTGGATAGTTTGACTCAAAGTTGACTTTTGGCTAAATAAATTTGTTTTCGGGTTCCATCACTTCCGGTAGCTTCGGAGGATCATTTATAACTTAATCGAGTCATTAGTTCACTTCCCGAGGTAATCGGATGTATTTTGTGGCCTTATCTGTGAAATTTGGATATTTGATTTTCTCGAACGATTCTTTAGTAAAGTATGTCTTAGCTCGGTTAAATGGGAAATCCAAGGGTACGAGCGAGTTCGTAGTACTATTTACCTTAGACGAGCATGTCTGGTTTGTGTCCGAGGGATCTCGGAAGTATTTCGGGGATTGGATAAGAGTTTGGGGTTGTTTTCCGATTGCTTGGTAGCTTTTCCCTTATTGTGAAATATTTAATAAATCAATACAAGCTTCTATCTTTCTATATTTTCTATTTCCCTTTTGGGAGTTTCTGATTTTCCATATCAATGATCTCAAAGATTAATTTCTATCAAATAATTTATATATCAAAATCAAAAGGATGGACATTTGGATCAAAAACACGGTTGTGACAGGTTTTGTCACAAGGGTAAGGGTAATCAATCTTCTGAAATGATTTTTTGTCAAAAAACCAGTCTCCGAGTGCTTTCGCCATTGTCTGCAGAAGAGAGATTTTTAGCATAGTCAGTGGTTCTCCACGATAGCACACTGCGAGTGGTCTACGTCAACAAGAAGTAAAAACTAAGCACTCTTGCATGTCAATAACATGAATGTGAAATGAACATATTAAGAGTTCAGTTAATTTCTTACCTTGTTAGCTAACCTAGGAGAGCCAGCCCTGAACCATGTTTCTGTTGGTTACAAAGGTGCAGGAAACGGAAATTACAAATAACTGCTAAGTAATACAAGAACTGAAATTACAATTCAACAACAAACTGAAATTACAATGATGTTGAACAAGAAACTGGAACTGTTTTGTGTATGCTGAGTCGAGTGTGGCACTCTGTCTTTAAGACAATATTGCCCCGTATGTATCCTTTATACGTCCTGGACAATTGTCTCCCAAGATAAAACAGCAATGGAACAATTGAGCAAAGGAAACTCAAGTGCTACCGTGAAGAATTTTGAGTAACGAAATGATGCTTGGAAGATTGTAGGAAGAAGAATTCTGTTTTCTGTGTGCTCAACAATGGTGACAATGGGGTCTTTATATAGTAGAAGCTGGGGCTGAAGAATTGCCTCCATAAGTGACATTACTGGACAAGTAATGGCCATTATGGAGGTAGTAATACCACCAAAATAAATGGTGAAGATGTGCAACGGATTGGCCATTATAGGAGGAGTAATTCAGCCCAAAATAAATGGCTGAATTGAGTGTTGTGGCGTTTCTGATCTCTCTGCCCAATTCTGACTTTCTGGAAACTTCAGGGACCAAACTGTACATCTGGGCCAAAAAGATAATATCAGAAGAAGAACAACCCGTAGCCCGTAGCCCGTGGACCCGGAACCGGACGGGACGGGCGGGCAGCGACGGCGCGCGTGTGGGCATTCCTCGAACCGAAGCACATCTAGGTCCTCCCTCCTTTAAACACATGGGATACCCCTTAGGGTCCAAACCAATTTTGAGTCTTATAAACATAACAATTCTTTCTTCCTCCACCGATGAGGGAGAATTGATCTCAAACCACACTTTTCCATGCTTCAAACACCTCACTTCGTGGACCAATATCTCTTTCATTTCTCAACGAAATTTGACGATTCTTGGCCCTACGGTTATCTACGTACTTAGTAGATTATGCATGTGTGAAGAACCGGATTCTCCAACATGCGTAACACTAGTGTTTAAGCCGTTCAATTTGGTCGGTCGCAGCTCCCGCCAAAGGCAAATTTCCAACAGTTTCTTGAACTTCAATTTGACAGTGTGCATAGCAGGAGTGGGGCAGATTCCGCTGGGCCAGAATGAACTGGGCCGAGAAAATTGCTGACGGGCTCGCTGGCTGGGGCGCCCGGTTTCCGTGCGCCGGCTATTTGGACCATAGGGGCTGTTAGGCCACTGCCCACTGGCCCAGGCCCACTTCCAAGGTTCCCATGGCTGGGACCAGTGGGACGGTGGCCCACTGCTGCCTAGACGGGGACCACTACCAATATTTTGGCCACCGCCACCACTGTCGGAACCACCGCATTTTCCCGTGCGGTTTTTGCCATTATTTTTCCGAGTATTATTGTTGCCACCGTGAGCACGGTTTTGGCCCGAATTATGAACAAAACCCAGAGAATTTGTGGAGGACGTCATCATGACTATGGGACTAGCGCCGGTAGCCGCCTTTTTGGCCAAGTCGGCTTCTTCGAGCATAAGCATAGAACGAGCCTGATAAAATTGCGGAAGAGGGCTGCTCTGACGAAGAAGCGTGCCATCACCACTATAGGCCTCATATAGACATGCAACCATTTGTAGGACCAAACGATCATTCAAAATGGGTGCGCCAACGTTGCGGAGTTAGTCTGGCAATTCCTTCAACCTTTTGCAATAAGTTGAAACGTTCGGGAAATTTTCCATGTTGACGTGGGAGAATTCCTGCTCAAGGGTAACAACTCTAGAATTTTGATTATCTTGAAATTTATCACGTATTCTATCCCAAGTAGCCTTCGCTGTAGCGTCAGGCTCAATAATCATTTGCAGGAGTTCGGTAGAAATAGTAGAGTAAATCCACTGAAGAACAGTAGCATCAAGGGTTGTCCATAACTTAGAATCATCCTCGGGTTTGGGCACCTCCGTATCCGTAGGAGCCGTGAAGATAATATAATGGAGGATTTGATGCGAGCGTGCGTGAACTTTGAACAGTTCGGCCCACGTCGCATATTGGACGTTTTCTATTTCAAGAATGATAGGGATGTGATTCTTGATGTTAGAAATAGTAAGGGCAGGGTGAAACGTGTTCTTAGCCATAATAGCAACGCAAGACGTGATGTAGGGATTGGGAAGAAAAATTTGGGAAGAGAGGAGGGACCGTCGGACACGAATTCTGAGAAAAAGAGGCTTGGAACTCGAGGCACGTCGACGGAAATTTGGAGGAATTTGGAGAGTGGATTTTAAGACCTAGACTTCTGATACCATGAAAGAAATAATCCCTTGATTATTCTCATTAATGAAAGAGTATATATACAATTTACAATTTTCCATAATAGAAAACCTATTCCTATTCTAATGTCAAAACCCTATTCTAGTAGTACAAGAATCCTATAATTATGGTAAGTGTACAATACTAATTAATGTAATATTTACACTAAAACATTACCTAAAACGGAGACCATATACACGGCCATATACACTTAACCGAGACTAAATATACATAGGATATTGACGTGTATATCGTGTATATCTTATGTATATTTAACAGAGCCAAATAATTTCTCAACAATCTAACAAGAAATAGTTCCAAAACATTCGAGCAATTCTTGGGTAGGAAAAATATTTTCCAGACAAGAAACACCTTATATCACTTCTAATTCTCTTTCACCAATGATTAACAATAATTTAAATATTTTTGTCCACACAAAAATGCACCCTATATCACGTCGAATTCTCTTTCACCAACGACTATCAATGATTTAAATATTTTCGTCCACACAAAATTACACCCTATATCACTTCTAATTCTCTTTCACAATCGACTAGCGATAATTTGTTATTTTTCTTTCAAATTAATAAACCAAACATTTCTTCTTACTACTTTATAATTTTGACGGGTTCATCTTTTCCTATTTCCTTAATTTCTTTTTCTAAAACTAAAATATTTCCCACTCGTGGCCAAAATAAAAATGTCTTGCTCGATGTTTATACTAAATTAAAAATAAATAATAAAGGGATAGAATGAAACGAAATTCTACACTAAATTTCCAGATAGGATATTTGTACATATCACCATGGGTTCTGAGGTATTCTAACAATTATGCTCTTGTCGTACGGAGTGCCCTTCCAGCCGTCGCCGTGGTTAGGCATAAAGTTATTCTCATGGGCCATTTTTTGTATTGATCTATGTATAACTGTTGGAATATGCTCGGATTAAAATCCCTATTTATGAATAGTACTATGATCCATCCTGGTTGTAGATTTCTTTTGTTTTGTTCTATTCCTTATTATTATTCTAAATAATGATCCTTTTCAGACCTGGACCAAGGTCTTATTATGGTATCAAAGCCATATTTTCAAAGAATATTCATAGACAATATTTTTCATTTTCATGAATATTTTTAGAAGTTATAACCATAGCATTAAGAATGATAGATCGGAGAACATGAACTTCCACTACAGTTAGATGATTTAAACAAATGGACTATTCCATTTGTTGCCACTAAGGAAATTTATAATTTCGGTATTTTTGAAAACTTACGAGTTCGCCATGTTATTAAGACTATTGAAGAATCTGTCCAAATGGATAATCAAGAAAAAACTATTCAGTTATTTTATGATACTGATATTGAAAGATATCAAAAATTGCATTATAAATTTTTGCATATTGGACTAGTGCAAATTGCATTTAAACCTTTAAGGTTTACCTGAAAGTTTTATGACTGTTTTAAGAGATGCTACAAACTTAAATTGGAAACAATCTCTTATGGGTGCTATGCAATCCAGTCTGGCTTATGGACCAGTTTATTTTGATGTCAGACCAAATCTTACTCTATCTTTGTCTGATCCAAATATTTTGCATGCTTTAACTTTATATGTCAAAGCTCATGATTATAATTATATGCCTGAAACAGAAGTTATGTGCATCTGTTATCGTATTTATTTCCGTATGCTAGACACTATGAATCCTAATTATAAGATTATGGATGATAAGAGAAATAGACAAACGATTCTTATAGAAACCAACCTAGCCAAAAGGTCTAAGATAACTACTAGAAGACCTATCAGTTGGGATGAAATAAATTATCCCGACGATTAGCTAATTGAGAGCGCTATCCCTGTCCAACCTAGGATAGATACTCGGATTGCTCAGGTAGTTCAAACTACCGATGGAAATATCCATCTCCAATTCGCTACTCAACCACCTAAATTAGGAAGATCGATGTCATCTCATTATTACCTCTCTCCTCTCGATGACATTCCCAGACCTTCTACGGCTAGAGCGTCAACCTCTCAGATTAACGATGACCTTTATAAAGTTACTACTCCTTCAGAAATCTCTCAAGATGAGAATATTGATAAAATAAAAATAGGAGATAACCAAATTCCTGTAGGAATTAACACTGATCCTACTCCCAGTGAAATGGGATTCACTGATTATTTTAAAGATGGATAGCGATCATATTCGTGCTTCTCCTCTGGATTATAGTCCAGGTTCAGGTTTGAGAAAAATTATCTCGAAAGACTTTCTGAGTGAAGATTACTATCTTTTTAGAAGATGATTCTTTTCATTTTTTACTGAAAAGGAACAATGTTTCATTAGAGATCAATTTTATGATGAGTTGCAAACCAAGCAAGATTATAAGCCTTTTGTTAGATGGTTTGTCGAAGACTATGCTCTTCCCAATATCATGTTATTAAAAGGCAATGACATTTGGAGTCCAGAAAAGTCCTTAGGAGTATATACCCCCCAGATGAACCATTCTCATTAAAGAAGGATAATAGTAACAATGATTTACAGGCCCAACCTTTTATGAAGCTTATACATCAGACCCTTCATAGTGGTCCTACTATTGATCATGTCAACACCCTATTCAAACAGCATAACCATACCAATATTCATCTTAAGGTTATTAGTGAATAGATGAGCTTATTACATAACAAAGTTGAGAAGCTCAGATCTCTTATAGAGAGTCAACGAGTCAAGATTGATGTTGCTCTTGACCAGCCTCCAAAATCTCTAGAAATTCCAACAAATATCCAGCCTCCTCCTTCAATGGAAGGAATCTCCCTGGCAAAAAAGACCACAAAACCATTAGTAAAAAATCTTGAAGATCCGCTTTCTCAATTTCAGAGTAAATTGAAGATTTCTACAAAAGATGGTTCTACACCTACTGTTACGATGATTAGAACAAATAAATTATCTGGGTCTGACATTGAAGCACATATTGCTGCAATGAGAAAGGGTAAATGGAAACCCAAATTCAATTAGGAGAATTACTACTATCCGAGACCTACACCGATGGATGTTCTAATTGAAGAACAAGCTTATAAGAATGAGCCTACCGCTTATACTGGTACATAAATTATTGAATGGAACATAGATGGTGGCGATGATAGTCAAATCCTCAGGACTTGCCACAAAATCATCATGTATGCTGCAGCAGCCAAAGGTAATCACCAGACCGATGCTCACATAGTTAAGATGATAACTGCAGGCTTCACAGGTCAGCTTAAAGCTTGGTGGGATAATTATCTCACAATAGAGCAAAAAACTTCCATTTGTAATGTTGTAAAGCAAGAGGGTAATGAGGCTCAGCCTTATGCAGTTTTACTCTCGTTCTAACCATTTTAGACCACTTTACAGGAAATTACTCAACCAATTATGATAATATCAGTACTCTTCTACAAAACCATAGGTGCCCCACCTTAACTTCATTTAGGTGGTATAAGGATGTTTTCCTTAGCAGAGTGTTAAACCTCCCAGAAGCCAATAGTAGTTTCTGGAAAGCCAGATTCATAGATAGCCTTCCCTCTCTTTTTAATGAGAAGATTAAGAGAACCTTAAGAAAGGATTCGGGAGATTCTCAGATCCAATGGGATCTTTATTCTTACGCCCAGCTAATAGGCAAATGCATGGAAGAAGGATTAGCTCTATGCAATGATCTGAAATTGCAGTAACAACTTAAAAAGCAGAAATTGACAGAAAAAACCCAATTAGGAGAATTCTGCCAACAGTTTGCATTCGATAAACCGACCTCTCACCAGAATGGGAAAAAGAGGAAAAACCCGGTTAAACCCCACAAAAAGCAGTACTATGAAAAATACAAATCCGGCTCTTACAAAAAGTATGCTGCAAAGAAGAGAGCCAAAAATGCAAAGAAGGGTTATATCTCTAAGAGGGAGAAAAAGTCTCCTACATATTATGCATGTGGTAAAAAGGGACATTATGCCAATAGGTGTAAAAAGAAAAAGATCGACAAGATCAAGAACCTCAATATTGATGAAAGCATTAAGGATGCTTTAATGAAGATTGTCGTCTCATCAGATAAGTCTAATGACTCAGAGGAGACTATGAGTTCAGACTATGAAGATCCTTACTCCTCCTCTACGGAAGATGAAGCTCCTTGTACCTGCATTGCGAAAGATAAATGTTAGGCTATCAAGGATAATGAGGAAACATATGACGAGTTTTATAAACTTCAAGCTCAATTCTCCAGTTGTAATATAAATGTCATAAATGGAGAAGAAGTTAGTGACCTACTGGATAATATTCGGGACAAAGCTCAAAAAGCACAGGTCATCGAAGCTTTGTTTAAAGCTTAGGAAAAGGACAAAGTTCCTCTCAAAATCAGATCAAGAATTGATCCACCTTATAACTTTTCTGAAGTTCTTCAGGAATTACAGAAAAATGG
Organism: Anisodus tanguticus; assembly: GCA_034509755.1. Taxonomy (NCBI): domain Eukaryota; kingdom Viridiplantae; phylum Streptophyta; class Magnoliopsida; order Solanales; family Solanaceae; genus Anisodus; species Anisodus tanguticus. Next base: position 23,089,563 of record CM067562.1, on the reverse strand, counting down.
AGTCCTAATAGTTCTCTCACTGTCTAGGAATTGAAAAATGAGATTTATGATCTCAAAACAGAGCTAACTCTACTTCGACATCATTACACTACACTAGATGATAGAGTTACTTCATTAGAATCAGGACAGGCTAGTCATACTCCTCTTCCTGATACTCCTATAGAGTTAGGTTATACTCCTATACTCGACCAATCTACTACCTCTGAAAATCCAAAACAAGTAGACTTTATGGGAGCCATTAATTTGTATTCCCGCCAAAGATGGATTACCCGTATTAATTTATTTATTAATAGAGATATCATATATAGACATGTCCCTACATTGATTGATTCAGGGGCAAATCTTAATTGCATTAGGGAAGGACTTATCCCTACCAAATACTTCACCAAGACTACTCGTAGAGTAAGTGGTGCAGATGGGAGCAAATTAGATGTCTCCTACAAATTACCAAGTGCCCATGTTTGCCATGATAGAATGTGTATAGAACATTCTTTTGTATTAGTAAAAAAAATTGGCTCATGATATTATCTTAGGCATACCTTTTATTAATGGACTAATGCTTCTTACACATATTGATGATAAGGTTTTCACAGGTACCTTTGAAAATAATTCTATCACTTTTTCTTGGGTTCCTGCTTCAAATACAGTTAGCCTTATTAGTCTTGCGCAGAACAAGCAGCAATATCTTGATTATCTGCATCAAGAATTAATGTCTTATAATATCATAGACCAATTAGAATCCTAAATTACAGGATAAAATAAAAGGAATAGAGCATGATTTTTCTATTTCTATTTGCAATGATTTGCCTACTGCTTTTTGGAACAGGAAAAAGCATATAGTTAGTCTTCCATATGAAGAAGAGTTTCATGAACAAAATATTCCAACAAAGGCTAGGCCTTGCCAGATGAATATGGAATATCTAGAGATTTGCAAAAAAAAAATTGCAACTCTAATAGAGAAAAGGTTAATTCATCCTTCATAGGGGAGCGGATCTGGGTACCCTAACTTTTTTGAACTACCCGGACCCTACCCAGTAAAATATCGGTTCCTAAATTTACTACCCGAACCTACCCGTAGCAATCATTACCCGGAACCTACTCGGACCCTGCAGTTCTGGGTAGGTTCCCGGGTACTCTGTAAGTCACTAAGAAAAATATGAGGAAGGTAAGTCACTAAGAAAAATATGAGGAAGGCAAATGCTTCTACGTTTTCCTATCAATCAGCAAAGTGTTTTCAAAAGAAAATCAAACACAACACAAAAATAGCACCATAAATTAAATAACTAGGAATTTATGTGATACACAGAGGCAATGTTTAGTTGCTCAACATCACAAACAACTATATTGAGAATAACCAAAAGACAGAAACTCCACAACAACTGTTAAAACAAGAAAGACAAATCCTATCCAGCACGCAAGTATACATAAAGAGGTTGATAAAGCAAGAGTAAGTTTCTAGCATTTACCTGAACAAGAAAAGATGATCCTTTCTCCTCATTATTGCAAGGTGCAGAGCTACGAATGCCATCTTCGTTTTGCAGGTCAACTAACCCTGCGGTCTTTCGTGATGTCATCTCATCTTCAAGTAGGTTTGCTCTATCTAAATTATTGTTTTGTGTTTAGTCTCTGATTAGGCGGGAGAGGCGTAAGTGGTATGGCCTTTTTAAACTTTTTTTATTAACTAAAAAATAATGGAATTAAAAAAGTAAAAATATTTAATATTTCATAGGTTCCGGGTATCGGTTCTGGGTCTGGGTACCTTGTCTCTATTTGCCGAATTGGAACCGGACCCGACATTGATCGGTTCCTAATTTTACTATCCGGAACCTACCCGGTATTATAATATATCTATCCGGAACCTACCCGTTAGTGTCGGTTCCGGTAGGGTATCTGGGTACCCTGTACCCGTGCTCACCCCTAATCCTTCAAACTCTCAATGGAGTTGTACGACGTTCTATGTTAATAAACATGCTGAACAGGAATGAGTAGTTCCTAGATTAGTTATTAATTATAAACCATTGAATAAAGTTTTAAAATGGATTAGATATCCAATTCCTAATAAAAATGATTTACTTGACAGGTTATACCTGGACCAAGGTCTTATTATGGTGAAAAGGATCATTATTTGGAATAATAATAAGGAATAAAACAGAACAAAAGAAATCTACAACCAGGATGGATCATAGTACTATTCATAAATTGGGATTTTAATCCGAGCATATTCCAACAGTTATACATAGATCAATACGAAAAATGGCCCATGAGAATGCCTTTATGCCTAACCACGACGACGGCTGGAAGGGCACTCCGTACGACAAGAGCATAATTGTTAGAATACCTCAGAACCCATGGTGATATGTACTAATATCCTTTCTGGAAATTTAGTGTAGAATTTCGTTTTATCCTATCCCTTTTTTTTAACTAAACCATATCATCGTAGAACATCTTAGACAATATAGGCTTATTAGCCTATCATATGAAACAATAAGAAATAAAAAGAGAAGGGGAGAGAATAGTACCTAAGCTGTGTCCAAGAGAGAAGGTTTACAATGAAAACTGAAATATTATTATTGAGAAAAATTTTATAGTGCTTGGTGATTTTCTTCCAAGGCTTCTTTGTACAAATGAATGAGAGTCCCCTTTTATAGGCGAAGGCGGACTTCAAAACTGATTAAAATTTACAAAATAAATAGTAAACGAATCTAATAATTACATAAGAACAAACTACTTTGCGGAAAGTAAAAACTTTATATAAAGTAAGATAAGAAAGCGACGTGTGTCGGAGAATCTTATCTTTAAAAGAAGAAAACTTTTATAAAAAGTTAAAAACTTTATTAAAGTCTAAAAGGACATTTGTCCTGTCCTGCCATGATTGATTCCGCGTGGCCACCAATGTCACTTCATTATGACATTTTTGCTTTTCCTTTTTGAGTTGGTTTCCTATTTCTTGGATATGTGCTTTTGTTGGATTGCTTCTATTAGGTGGTCAAACAGATCTTCTGTTGATGGATGGTAAGTATAATCCTCCAAAGGTTGTGAATCATCTTCTAGACAAGCATATTGGTTGTCATTAGGGACATCTCTCATGGATGCGGTAGATGTTTCGGAATAGGGATTATCATCCAACTTTGTTTTAAAATTCTTTATGAAATCCTCCTTTACCTTATCAAGGTATGCAGAAATGAGATCTTCGTCTAATGCTTGGGGATTTTGAACTTTAATAGTTTTTTCCAATTTGGAAAAGAAAGATGATTCATTTTCTCTAGTCTTTTTCTCCATATGATGGATATTCTTGAGACTCTTAACCAGTGATGATATATCACTTTCTAATTGCCATCCATAATGGCGAGTTTTGTCTTCTGGATCTTTATCTAATAGTTTGGACCAGAATTTACAAAGGAATTTCCTTTTGAGATATATAATGCCTTGCTGATTTCTACCTGCTTCTGGAATCCATTTCCATATCCAAGGGATTCCTGCTTGCATAAAGAAAAATAATGAAACAGATCCTTCGATATAATCAGAGAGATTTTTTGGGGGTAACACATGGTGTTACTTGATCCATTCTTTGTAGAAATCCATATAAGGCTCTTGTAAAACCTGAATTTCAGGTCCGATGACACTCCACCATAGGGAATATTCATCTTTGGAGTAATAAACCATTCTGGTTGTTTTTAAAAATTTCAGGATTAATTTTAATCCACCAGGAATGACTATGTTTTCAATTTTCATAGTAGAAAACCTGAGTGAAAGCATTGATATAATCATAGTAATTAAATGCCATCTTGATGGTCGTTCGAGGAATTATAAATTTCTTTGATCTGAATGGACTAATTCCCCACTCATAAGAAGATATAAGGTGAATGGGGGAGCCAAAGTTTTATGACCATAAACACGAATTGGAATTGAAGTACCATTACAAACAATTATGCCATGACTGTTGCTCAAATTGGAATAAGACGAGAGAGTACCTTGATCAGACGTCATGTGAGAGGTTGCACCGGTGTCCATGTACCAATTTCCGTCTGGCAGATTTAATCAAAGAGTGTGCATTGCGGCCTCAATGTCGTTCGGGGTGGGGCTCGCTGCGTGATGGGCCTGAGGAGGCCGGGGCCCAAGCACACGGCTTCTTGCTTGCCCCGACCCGAAAGCGGGGCGGTATCCACCGGGACGAATGAACCGGCCGAGAAAATTGCCGACCGGACCGGCGGAGGCATTGGGCAGCCCAGTTTCCAGGCGCTGGAACTGTTGGACTATAGGGGCTGTTGGGCCACTACCCACTGGCCCAGGCCCACTGCCAACGTTCCCAGGGCTGGGACCAGTGGGACGGTGGCCCACTGCCATTATTTTGGCCATCGCCACCACTCCTGGAACCGTCGCGTTTGCCCCCGCGGTTTTTGCCATTATTTTTCTGAGTATTATTGCCGCCACCGTGAGCACAGTTTTGGCCCGAATTATCAACGAAACCCGGAGAATTTGTGGAGGACATCATCATGACTACGAGACTAGCACCGGTAGCCCCTTTTTGGCCAAGTCGGCTTTTTCGAGCGTAAGCATAGAACGAGCCTGATAAAATTGTGGAAGAGGGTTGCTCTGACGAAGAAGCGTGCCATCACCACTATAGGCCTTAGATAGGCCTGGAACCATTTGTAGGACCAAACGATCATTCAAAACGGGCGCGCCAACGTTGCGGAGTTGGCCTGCCAATTCCTTCAACCCTTTGCAATAAGTTGAAACGTTCGGGAAATCTTCCATGTTGACGTGGGAGAATTCCTGCTCAAGGGTAACAACTCTAGAATTTTGATTATCTTGGAATTTATCACGTATTCTATCTCAAGTAGCCTTCGCCGTAGCGTCAGGCTCAATAATCGTTTGCAAGAGTTCGGTAGAATTAGTGGAGTAAATCCACTAAAGAACAGTAACATCAAGGGTTGTCCATAACTTAGGATCATCCTCGGGTTTGGGCAACTCCGTATCCGTAGGAGTCGTGGGGATAATATGATGGAGGACTTGATGCGAGCATGCGTGAACTTTGAACAGTTCGGCCCATGTCGCATATTGGACGTTTTCTATTTCAAGAATGATAGGTTTGTGATTCATGATGTTAGAAACAGTAAGGGCAGGGTGAAACGTATTCTTAGCCATAATAGCAACGCAAGACGTGATGTAGGGATTGGGAAGAAAAATTGGGAAGAGAGGAGGGACCGTCGGACACGAATTCTGAGAAAAAGAGGCTCGGAACTCGAGGCACGTTGACGGAAATTTGGAGGAATTTGGAGAGAGGATTTTAAGACCTAGACTTCTGATACCATGAAAGAAATAATCCCTTGATTATTCTCATTAATGAAAGAGTATATATACAATTTACATATTACAATTTTCCATAATAGAAAACCTATTCCTATTCTAATCCCAAAACCCTATACTAGTAGTAAAAGAATTCTATAATTATGGTAAGTGTACAATACTAATTAATGTAATATTTATACTAAAATATTACCTAAAACATAGACCATATACACTTAACCGAGACTAAATATACATAGGATATAGACGTGTATATCATGTATATCTTATGTATATTTAACGGAGCCAAATAATTTCTCAACAATCTAACAAGAAATAGTTCCAAAACATTCGAGCAATTCTTGGGTAGGAAAAATATTTTCCACACAAGAAACACCTTATATCACTTCTAATTCTCTTTCACCAACGATTAGCAATAATTTAAATATTTTTGTCCACACAAAAATGCACCCTATATCACGTCGAATTCTCTTTCACCAACGACTACCAATGATTTAAATATTTTCGTCCACACAAAATTACACCCTATATCACTTCTAATTCTCTTTCACAATCGACTAGCGATAATTTGTTATTTTTCTTTCAAATTAATAAACCAAACATTTCTTCTTACTACTTTATAATTTTGACGGGTTCATCTTTTCCTATTTCCTTAATTTCTTTTTCTAAAACTAAAATATTGCTCACTCACGGCCAAAATAAAAATGTCTTGCTCGATGTTTATACTAAATTAAATAATTTAATATTATAATAAAAAGAAATAATAATGTTTATTATAAATGTCTTGCATTCAATTTTTTTGTACAAATGCTAAATTTCGCTAAAGATATTAGATTTAACTAGGGGTGGCCAGTGGGCTGGGTTCGGGGCGCGGTGGGACGGGGGGAGGGCAGGACCGGTCCTCCAGCGGGACTGGCGGGATCCGCCGATGTCCCGTCCCGTTCCCGTCGGAAAAGGGGACCGGACTTATCGGGCCAGGGCTGGCGGATCAGATTTTTTTATTTTTATTTTCTTTTTTGCATTTAATTTTTTAAAAATAACATATATAAACACCTCAATAATTGAACAAGATATTGTAATAAAAACATCCCAAGACTATTTTTGTGCCTCTTATATTATTTAATAGAAATATGATTTTTTTTGTAATACAATTTCAAAATTGCAACTTTGTTGTGTTGAAAGTTGCAAATAACATAGTAAAATTGCAATTAAAAAATCACATATATATAAACACATTTTCTAGTTTCTTCACAATGTCTTGTGGTTCTTCGGTTGGAATTGGAATTTGTTGGTCAAATTGCTCGACGTCGCTTCCACCTCCGTCGGATAAGATTTCGTTGTAGTTTTCGTCTTCTTCTTCGTTGATCTCCGGTTGACCGCACCTTCTACGCTCCGCTTGTATCCAATCTCTGAATAAAACTGCAATCTACAAGCTATCTCCCGCTAATGAGTGTATGTGCTCTCCTATTTGAAATCTTTCGGCAGAAAAAGCGCTTGATGACGCTGTTGATGACACTTGAATGTTCAACACATCTCTGACCATCTTTGATAGTGTCGGAAATGTCTTCTCATTCTCCCTCCAGTATTCACGTCCTTCTTCATTAAGAACTGCTTGGTACGGTACAACACCCTGCAAAACAAAAACATCAAACTCGCTAACTTGATTAGTAGTGGTACCACTAAACATTCTACTTTTAAGGCTTTCAATACTAGCCGCTGAAACATCATGTCTTTTATAAGGTTGTCTTGAAGAAGAAGAAGAAGAAGAAGAAGATGGTATAGAAATTGGTTGCTAGCACTTTCTTGTTGGTAATGCGTATATACTTTTTTGCATTCATCGTGTATGCTAGACAAAATTTCTTCTTTAGTTGGTTCCTTAGGTGGTTGTTCATTTGGATTTTGTTGAGTTGGAGGTGAAAGTACTGCTATACAATCATAAATAGTTTCAATAAGTGCTTTACAACCGTCTATTTTAATAGTCGGATTTAATACAACACCAATAATATAAATAGTAGGAATATGAAAAAAATATTTTTTTAATAGGTGCCTTAGAAGATGATTTTTCCATATATTCACTAAGTAACAAAAATATTAGAGCTATATAAAATAACATAGTTGAAATAGTAGGATAATATATACCAGAAAATTCTTTAGTTGCTTGAAAACATTTCTCTAAAAATACAATAAGTTCTGAATTTTTTTTCAAATCGTTATCTACAACCATATCAATTGGATTTCGATTATGGGCGTTAAAGATAAAGTTATAGGTCTTCTATAATCATAAGCAACAAGTAGTTGTTCATAAAAAGAATTCCACCTAGTTGTTACTTCTTCAGAAATTTTTCTATAAGGTAGTCCACCATCGTGACAATTTTTTTTATATTCTTTTTTTCTGTGTATTCTATTACTTCTAAAAATAAAGTTTATAGCGAATTGCACGATTTGTCTTTCAAATGCGATGGTCTTTAATTTTTGTCCCTTAAATGAAACTTATACCTTCTCGACATAAGTTTCATTTACGGAGAAAAAATTAAAGACCAGTACAAAATAGGGCAAGTGCAAATGACCCATTCTTAAAATATAATAGTCACTCTAACATTGATAATCTAAACTTATTTTTAAAACTAAAAGTGTTAAGCAAAATAATATAAGATAATACCGTAGTTAATATATTAAATAAATAGAAAGACTTTTTTTTTTTTTTCCAAATGCTTATATTATAAATTAAAATAATGTTAATATTTGACTTAGCAGAAAGAAGTTTCTAAAATCATAATTGATAAAGTCTTACCTAAGATACAACAACAACAACATACTCAGTAAAATCCCACAACATGGGATCTGGGGAGGGTAGAGTGTACGCAGACCTTACCTCTATCTTGGTAAGTAGAGAGGTTGTTTCCGAAAGACCCTCGGCTCAAGAAAAAGCATAAGCACAAGCAAAGGCAAGAGAAACGGTCAGACCCAGACAAGAAAGTTAAAGCAGTATGAAAATGAGCGTAACAAAAGCAAAACGGCTATAGTAAAGCATTCTTGAAAAACAAGAAGCAGTAACGCAGGTAAATAAGATAAACAAAGTACACGAAAGAACATACATCACCAGAAATCAACGGACAAGGAACTATAAAACAATATTGCGCCTACTAGTATGATAGGCTAAGTAGGGCTACAATAATAACACCACAACTATCAGTATGTAGGCGTAAGTAGGACTACACTCAACTACCTACTACCCTAATCCGTGTCCTCCACAACCCCCTATCTAAGGTCATGTCCTCAATAAGTTGCACCTGCGCCATATCCCGTCTAATCACCTCTCCTCAGTAGTTCTTCAGCCTACCTCTACCCCTCCTGAACCCGTCCATAACTAACCTCTCACACCTCCGCACTGGGGCATTTGTGTCTCTCCTCTCAACATGCCCGAACCATCTCAACCTCTCTTCTCGCATCTTATCCTCCACCGAGGCCACTGTCTTACCTAAGATCAATAATTTAATATTTCAACAGAGATAAAATGGATATCTATTGGCTATATTATCCATTGAAAAGAAGTTATTACAAGAAATTGATTAAAGAAATTATTAACAACTTCTCATTTGCAAAAGCTAGAAAAACATACTTCAAATAATTTTTTATATAATTCTTTTTAAAACATTTAAGGTCTCTTATTAAAGTTTAATTTAAGCCACATTTATCCTACTTCCTTTGAGCTCGTCCATTCATTGGGTGATTCCTTATTCTCGTATTTGAGTGTTTGCTCGTCATTTAGGTCTGTGAGTGAGATTTCTGCTCATTCAATTGGAACCCTAACCCAAAGAGAGTTAGCCTTTGACGGACAAGCCTCATAGAGTAGAACTAGGAAGAGCAGGCTTAGTCGAACCCTCTTTTATCTTTATGCTTCCACTTATACCTAATCAATATATAACAACTTTTTTAGGGACAATTCCACCAATTTTGGTAAGTTGATTTGTTTCGAAATCAGAATTCCGTCGTGCTCTTATACATTACTAGTGAATATGTCTTTGCTTTGCGCGGTCATAATAATAGAATTAGAGACTATAAAAAAACTTAATTGGTTTCAAGAAATATTAATTTGAAGGAAAAAATATAAAAATAATATCGTGACTACAATGATGTATACTTAATATTTTTACATTTACATTAACAAACATTTTTGTTAGTAAAAGTAACAAATATTACTAATGAAGAAATAGATATATGATAAAACTTTGATTTCATTCATCCTTAACAATATTATATAGTTGGAGAAGGAGTTTTTTCCTTTCATAATTTTTTTGTTAAAAGTTTTTTAGTTTTAAACCATCATATGATTTTATTCTATATCTTCTCTGTGTCATTATACTTTTCCATTGAAGCACCGTCAATAATTTATCCAATAAAAGTTTTCTTATACTTCTCCAGTACTAAAATAAATAAAAGATTTTTTTAACTTTAATGAGTTTTTATAGGGCTTGATGTTATTTATATTTAATATATATAACCGAGGATATGAAGGCAATCTCATAATGAAGGAAATATGAAGGTAATTCGAATGTTCTGCATACTTCAGTCACAATGTCTATATTCTAAGTAATAGACGGATAAAAAATTAGTCTTATTTATGGGATTACAGAGTTGTTGTTGTTGTCATAAAAAATTGTCTTTATTATCTAATTGTTTTCTAGAAATCCGATACGACCAAACAACCCTTTAAACAAATAGTAATTTTTTCCATCTTGCTCAATTTTAGAATTTATAGACTGAAATTTTTGATATTCAAGTTTAGATATATTTTATTTTTCCACAATTAGAATATATATATATATAATGTAAAATCTACACGTTACACCTTTTATGTATTTCTTTTTAAAAAAAGTCTCGTATTTATCATCAAGAAAAGAGAAATGGAAAATTAACCAACAAAAAAGAATAAGAAAAAGGGAGTAAATTTTAAAAATGAAAAGGAGAATAAAGACAAAAAACTTAATTTTTTTGACAAATTAGACTAAATTTTCTTTCTACCTTTTTTTGTTCCTCTTTCCGTCTCTCCCCTAACTTCTTACTCCATCATCACTAAGATAAACTTTCCTTTTTCTTCTTCTAGTTTATCTTTATAACAAATTCAGAATAAATCTATAAATATATTATCTCATATAATTCAATACACAGATTTATGCAGTTTACATATGGAGCATATCCATTTCACCTTCTTTTATAGTCTTCCGTTTATGGCTAAATAAGGAAAAGGGAAAAAACTTTAAAAATGAAAAAGAGCATAAGACACAATTTTTCTTCTTCTACTTTGCCTTTATAACAAATTCTGAATACATCTGTATAATATATTATTTATATAATTAAATGTACAGATTTATGCAGATTACATTCGGAGCATCTCTATCTCACCTTGTTCTATAGTCTCATACGCTTTTTTTCTAGCACCCAAATTTCAAGCTATAACTTCCTTTAGAACCTGAAAAGCAATCAAGTATATATATTAGCATATGTTTGTGAAAATCTGTGCAATAATTATTCTATTAGACAATACAAATGTTACAATCTCTCAAAACAAATGCAAGAATGACGATAGATTAACATAGAAAATATTTTGCTTGTCTATGCAAACAATCACATAAAAGTGTGAAAAAATGGAGGACAAAGAATAATTAGAAGAGAGTCACGTAAAGAGAGTAACGGAAGAAAAAATTTATATGTTTTATGAGTAGGGAAAATGGAACTTAAAAGAAGGAAACTAATACAAAAATTTTAAAAAATGAAACGTTTCAGTAAGGGGTGTAGCTTTTTTGGAATTGAAAGAGCAATAAATGTGTAATAAAGAAGTAAGAGATTAAATTAGAACTTTCAAAGTTCCAGGAAGAAGTTTTAAAGTGGCAACGTTTCGGCATTCCCCCCTAATTTAATAGAGATAGATAGTATTAAAATGCAATAAAAAAACCAAAAATTTGAGAAAATAGATAAATATATTTCCTGGTCGATAAGGCATGCCACATCACCGGGCCAGTGTCCTGCACTTATATATATATATATATATATAGATTACATTTTCCCTTTTGTGTTTGCAAATTATTGTCCTAGACTCTAACTGGAAAATTTACTCATTTTGGGTTGCATGTGTGGTTTTGCTTTAGTAATATTCTTTCGACACAATTATCTATAGTTTTACAAATTAAACGCAATACGTAGAGCCTTCTAAAAGAAGTAACCTATCAACTCAATTCTTCATAATTTTAAAATATATAATAGTTCATTTTTTAAAAAGGTAATTCGATGCACAAAACATCTCGCATTAGCAGAGTCCAAAAAGGATCGCACCCAAAGAGTATGATGTAGATTCCATGACTCAAACACGTAATTGTTACTCCAACGCTCCCCTCGGTAATAATCTTATTTGTGGGCCAAAAAAGAGAGGAGACAATAACTCACTAATTATTATAATTGTGATGCTTTTCAATTGGTTGGCAATTTCACAACTAGAGATCCATGTGCATGACAACTGCGAGAAAATTAAGTCATGTCCTTGTGAATGGTTTTCATCATATCGCGACCTTTTTATCACAATTTAATAAAATATCATGTGTCTTGGTTCGTATCGTGAAAGTGATCTTTGATCTTGAGTTAATAAATTATCATATGTGATAGGTCCGGGTATGCTATGAAATAATAAAAATAAATTCGAATGTCAATTCAGTTTCCGAATATCGGCGATAATGTCGTCCGGCAATAGTGATAACACTTTAGTAAAACACGAAAAACTTTAAAGAGCAATGCAGCGGAAATTTAAAGAACACAAATGTTAAAAATTTACATAGGTTATATTTATTATATAACTATGACGGTCAATAACCAAAAGTATTGTATATATTTTATATATAAAATTACAAATTTCTTTATTTACAATTTTACAATATAAAATGGAAAGGAATTAAAAGTTAAAGTCGCAGATGACTTATGCCTGAAAAATCTACCTAAATAGACATAGACAACTTCTCATTACAACTGCTCAATACAAAGTTAATCTAGAATCTAAACTGCAATTGTAATGTTGGACAGAATGTTGTTAACACGCTCAGGCAACACTTGTGATCCATTTTTCTGAGATGAATTCTCGAGAGCTCTCTTGATATTTTTGCAATCTGTTTCTGGATATCGATTCACTCTTGTAGCCTCTCTATTTATAGTAGAGAGTATTCCTTGAAAAGCTTATCGATTGGTTGTAGAGGTTAAGGGAAAGGTGGGCATCTGATAGGGTTTGTTGGAGACGATCAAGGAGTCGAAATCTCAATAGCTTTGACTTGTTCTTCACTCGACTTCTTCCCCAAGCTTTGACTCTTTCTCCCACGTTTTATACAACTCCTAATTCACATGCCTAAGTCATTTTTACCACTCATTAAAACAGTTACTGGTTAACGTGAAGTAAGACAAAACTGTTATGAAAAATATTGGTCTAAATGTTGTGACATTTGTCCCAACATTTTTGGCAATCAGGACTAGTACTTCAAGGGATATGTTGGGTCAAATGTTACCACACCAAATCCAATATTAACAATATGTATGTACAAAGATTCTAGCTTAGATTCTCTTCATGGGTATGGGTACTAGAGAAGTCCCAATTCCCATATTTGTACTTATATATTAGTTAAATTCAATGAAAAGAAGGGGTTTGTATAGTATATGACATAAAAGAAAGGACCAACCCGGGACCCAATGATGTGGTGATCTTATAGTACTAGATTTTATCCTCGTATTAAAGCTGAAAAACTGCAATAATTTCCTTGTGTATTATCTTGTCAATCAGCCATTGGCTCATAACTTTACATTAATCTAGTGCACAAACTTGCATGTTGATGCTATAGCTAGGTGGCAGGTCTAAAACTTGAGTTTGAAACCAACCAAATCTTTTACGACCCATTTCTCATTCCACACATCTCTACCCTGTACTCACACTCCCTTTTCAAGAACAGATCTAGCAGATAGGATACTACTCCTTCTCTCCTAGACGGATGGCGACTTATGTAGTGGTCGGCCTTCCTACCAGAATGCCTTCTTGGTCGAAGAGCCCCTTTTTGACTAGTAAGGACGCAGGAAGCAAAAAAAAATTACGATGCGTCTCACATAACTGACATTAATTATATGAAATAAGAAAATGGATTCATATCTTACACTTTTGAGTCCACAAAATTTAGATCTATTTTTTGATCTTACAAAAAGATTGTCTCACACAATTAAAGACTGTCTCACACAATTAATGTCAATTGTGTGAGGTACATGGTACAATTTTTCAAAACCAACAAATTAAAGCAAAATTGGGTTGTAGGTCGAGCTGACAAATTAGTGACTCATTGTTGTTCTATGCACCTATACCCGACTAACACAAGAGGGGTCGAATTAGATCTTACTTAATTTTTGTGAATTATTAAAGTCTGTTTAAGCTATATTGCTTAACCTTCAAAAGTTGATTGATGGAATTGGTTCTTATTTCTTGCGTTTCTAACTAGTTACTGCAAGTAAAGTTATACGACATAAAATTAAGAGCACACAATTTTTCACGTGGATAACTACCTTGACACAAACGGTAAAAAAAATCACGATCTATATCTGTAAAGTTAACCTCAACTTCACTAAAAATAATGAGCCAAATGTTGGAAATTTTACTAATATGGGATTGAGTTTATCCCATCTTTGATGACTTAAACACGTGTGCCCCGCATGTCGAAAATATTGTTTCTTCACACATGTCTAATCTACTAAGTGAGTAGATAATGTTAGTGCCAAGTATCGTCAAATTTCGTTGAGAAATGAAAGAGATATTGGTACACAAAATAAGGTGTTTGAGACATGAAAAGACGGAGTGTTTTTTGGCCAAATTGACAAATCTCCCTCATTGGTAAAAGAGGAAAGATTTGAGCAATATATAAGCTCTAAGTTTGAGTAAGGGTTTGGGACCCCAAGAGGTAACCCATGTGTTTAGAAGGGAGAGAACCTAGGTGAGCTTGGGTTCGGGGCTAAGCCCCACACGCGCGTCACCGCCCGTCCGTCTGGTCCGGGTTTGGGTAAAGTCATAAAAGTTATAAAACGTAATTGTTGGCCTTTCAATGTGTACGAACGTTATGGTCAGTTGCCTCCATCTCTATCCTATAAATTGAACATCTGTTCAATTGGAAAAAAGCACACACAACTGAGAACAAACAGAAAACACAAGTCTCCTTTCTTTGTTGGCAGAAACTTAAACTAGTTTATCTTTCTGTTCTTTGTCAAGAACATACACATAGAAAGCAGGCAGAAAATATTTTCCGCTCTCTTTCTTCAGCAATCTGTTCTTATTCATTGTCTTTGCTAGGATCAATTGTATTTGCTTTGTACAATTGGTTAGTTGCTATTTTATCTGGGAGACTATTGCCCAATACCATAAAAGTATTTATACGGAGAAATTTTATCTTAAAGAGGAGAGCCATCTCTCGACTCAGCGTTCTTCTTGTTTAACCTTTCGACTACACTTTAATCCTGTTTTTGTTACCTACAATCCATGTTCATTATACCAATAATTTTAAGATAAAATTCATTTTCTAGGTGTTCGAAAGATGTCGGTCAACAGTTATGGTTCCAGTTTTGGTTCTAATTCCGGTTTTGGCTCTATTATCACCAAAGATTCTGTTGACAATTTCGTTGATAATTGTGCTTCGGATGTCGTCAACAGTTTTGTTTTTGGTTCTGCTGCTGCTGTTCAATCCACTGCTACTGATCGAGGAAATGTTGTTGTCTCTGGCACTGCTCAAGGAAATATTATTGTCCATGCTCCTAATAGTTTCCAAAGCAAACGGCAAGGTATGGTTTTGGACATCAATTACAACAAGAGAAGGAGACTGAAAATGTTCTTCTATATTACTATGTTGAGCCTATATCGATCTCAGACAGAAGATCCTCCTTCTGGTGGGGATGCAATGGACACTCAGTCTAAGATAACGACTGAAGTGGACAAAGATATCCAGGTCACAAATGACCTAAGGCCAAGAACAAGCGCAAGGCAGAGACTAATGTTGTACAAGACGAGGGTGGTCCTCCGGATCTTGACGACAAGATTGAGGCTAACGTCGTACAAGACGAAGGTAATCCTCTGAATCTTGACGACAAGATTGAGGATTTCTCGGCAGTGGTGCTGGAGGAAAATCTGGTGGAGAATCCAAAGCAATGGTGGATAGACATGGGTACAACCCGTCATATCTGCTCAGACAAGAGTGCATTCTCCTCTTACGCCCCAATCTCGGGCAAGAAGTTGTTCATGGGCAACGATGCCACCTCTGAAGTGCAAGGGGTTGGAAATGTTGTCCTCAAAATGACTTCAGGCAAAGAACTTACTTTGAAGGAAGTATGCACATCCCTAATATCCGCAAGAACTTGGTTTCAGGGCCATTGTTGGTACATGCTGGTTTTAGACTAGTTTTTGAGTCCAACAAGTTTGTAATAACTAAGAATGGTATATTTGTAGGAATAGGGTTCGCGTGTGATGGCCTCTTCAAAATGAATGCCAACTAATGTAACGAAGCCTTCTACTTACTTGCTTCTGAGTCTTCTAATCTATGGCATCATAGATTAGGACACGTCAACTACAAGTCCATTCAATAGTTAGTAAAGTTGGAATTGTTGCCTTCCTTCGAGATAAACCCTCAACATAAATGTGTGGTTTGCGTAGATGCAAAGTTAACCAAGTCATCTTTCCACTCAGTCGAAAGAATCACCGCTTGTACAAACTAGAGGGGGTAACAAGTACTTTGTGACTTTTATTGATGATAGGACAAGGTATTGTTATGTTTACTTGTTGAACAGTAAATGTGAAGCGTTTAAACGTTACAAAGCAGAAGTTGAAAATCAACTAAATCTACAGATTAAGGCAATTTGTAATGATAGAGGGGGAGAATACGTAGCACTGTTTGAAGAATATTGTGCTCAATTCTGCATTGTTCATCAAACGACTGCTCCATACTCGCCTCAGTCTAACGGTATTGTCGAGAGAAAAAACCACATGATAAAGGAAATGATGAATACCTTACTCATCAATTCCGGTTTAGCCCAAAGCATGTGGGGCGAAGCGATTCTTACAACTAATACAATTCTTAATAGAATTCCGCATAAGCGTAAGGATAAAACTCCAATGAATTATGGAAAGGAAAGAAACCCACTTACAAATATTTGAAAGTGTGGGGTTGTCTGGAAAAGGTCGAAGTACCTAAACCAAAGCAGGTCAAAATTGGACCTAAGACTGTAGATTGCATATTCATCGGATATGCAAATAACAGTAGTGCTTACCGTTTCTTAGTGTATAAGTTAGAGATACCTGATATTCACGAAGGTACGTTCATGGAATCAAGGAATGCTGAATTCTTTGAAGAGATCTTTCCTAGAAAGGAAAAAGAAATAATTTCACGCAAACGAAGTTATGAACAAAATGCTCAAAGTCAACAAGACTCGGGAGTTTCTGATTATCCGGAACTAGACATTCTAGATATAGGACTCAGAAGTTACTGACTATTCGGAACTTAATGTTCCAGACCTACAGAACGTAGGGGTTCCAGAGGCTGAACCAAGACGGGGCAAAAGGGCCAAAAAGGATAAAATATTTGGTTCAGACTTTCTAACCTATATGGTTGAAAATGAACCGAGGACAATTAAAGAAGAATTGTCAACTCCAAAAGCACCGCTTTGGAAAGAAGCTATAGAAAGTGAAATAGATTCCATCATGCAGAACCATACATGGGAAATGGTTGATCCTCCTCCGGGAAGCAAACCTTTGGGTTGCAAGTGGATACTCAAAAGAAACTACAAATCAGATGGAACTATTGACAAGTATAAGGCCCGACTGGTAGTCAAAGGCTACAGTCAAAAGGAAGGCCTCGATTACTTCAACACATACTCACATGTGTCTAGATTAATGTCCATAAGGGTATTCATAGCTATAGCAGCTTTACATGACCTTGAGATACATCAAATAGATGTTAAGACAGCCTTCCTAAACGGAGAGTTGGAAGAGGAAATATACATGGAACAACCCGAGGGGTATGTGATTCCAGGACAAAAAAAGAAAGTATGTCGACTTGTTAAGTCTCTGTATGGACTCAAGCAAGCTCTGAAACAATGACATGAAAAGTTTGATAATACTTTATTATCAAAAGGTCTCTCCATAAATGAATGTGATAAATGTATCTATATCAAAGGGAACTCTGACTCATTTGTTATGATATGCCTTTACGTAGATGACATGCTCATCACCGCAAATAGCCTAACTTTGGTCCTGGAAACCAAAAATATGTTAAAACAATGCTTCGACATGAAAGATATGGGTATTGCAGATGTGATCTTAGGAATTAAGATTTCTAAGACATCTGACGGGCTAGTCTTATCTCAATCTCATTACATTTAAGATGTTTTGAGGAAATTTGATGCATTTGACAGTCCCCCTATGAAGTCACCAATGGATATGAATCATAGAATTGATAAAAATCGTGGTGCACCCGTATCCCAGGACCGATATCCATAGGTCATTGGCAGTCTAATGTGCATTACTAACTGCACATGACCCGACATCGCTTATCCAGTCAATAAATTGGCTAGGTTCACTCATAATCTAGGAAATAATCATTGGAAGGCGTTAAATCGGATACTACGATATATGAAATATTCGCTGATCTACAGATTACATTATTCTAGATATCCAGCCGTACTGGAAGGGTACAGTGATGCAAACTGGATATCAGACATAATAAATACCAAATCCACCAGTGGGTACGTTTTTACAATTGGTGGAGGGGCTGTGTCTTGGAAATCCTCCAAGCAAACATGCATCGCCCGATCCACGATGAAATCAGAGTTTATCGCTTTGGACAAAGTAAGAGAAGAATCATAGTGGTTTCACGACTTCTTAGAGGATATCTCTTGTTGGGACAAACCCGTGCCTTCGGTGATGATTCACTGTGACATCCAATCGTCTTTGGGAAGAGCACGAAGTAATATGTACAACGGCAAGTCTAGACACATTCGTCGGAGACATAAGACAGTTAGGAAGTTGATCACTACGAGTGTCATTTCCATTAATTATGTCAAATCAAAGGATAACTTAGTGAATCCTTTAACTAAAGGCCTACCCAAAGATCAAATATTCTGCTTATCTAGGGAATGAGCTTAAAACCCATACAATAAGAATCTTTATGGTGGTAACCCAACCTTACTGACTGGAGATCCCAAGAATTTGGTTCAATGGGAAAACTAAGCTATAGAGGTTCAGTTTAGCGCTTCACTTGAAGTAAGAGCACTTCAGATTATCATTCTTCAAAGAAAGATAACTCCAAAGTTGTTCCCGCGATAGACATTAAGTGCTACCTGCATGATGGGTAAAGGATAAGTTCCTGAAACTTTTAATGATTCCTAACACTTGCGAGTGGGGTTGAGCTATACCGTATAGGAGATCACCTATTTAAGTGTGAAGACATGTCGCTTTAAATGAACGCACTTAAGAATACAAGAGTTGTCCATGGACACAACAGACAAAACAATAAGAAGAAATGAATAAGGAGAGTTATTGTGTCGATATCATTGTCTTGGTTTATACTAAACATTGCCGGTTCAAGACATCGCGTTCACCGCGCAGTAAATAAATCTGATGGTAATCGACTAAGGAAGGTTCAAAGCCGAAAGCTACCTTTTCTGATGCAATATCTTTTTCACTGAAAGATTGCTGAAACTTTGGCACCCTGTGTGCACCAATTCTCTTTCAAGAGGGGATTGTTTGAAATTTTACTAATGTGGGATTGAGTTTATCTCATATTTGATGACTTAAACATATGGGTCCCGCATATTGAAAACATTATTTCTTCGCACATGCCTAATCTACTAAGTGAGTAGATAATGTTAGTGCTAAGTATCGTCAAATTTCGTTGAGAAATGAAAGAGATATTGGTACACAAAGTAAGGTGTTTGAGACATGAAAAGATGGAGTGTTTTTTGGCCAAATTGACAAATCTCCCTCATTGGTAAAAGAAGGAAGAGTTGAACAATATATAAGTTCTAAGTTTGAGTAAGGGTTTGGACCCTAAGGGGTAACTCATGTGTTTAGAAGGGATATGACCTAGGTGAACTTGGGTTTGGGGCTAAGCCCCACACGCGCGCCGCCGCCGCCCGCCCGTCCTGTCCGGGCTCGGGTTCAGGTTCGGGGGCTGTTGGTCTGTTGGTCTGTTGGTTTCCTCCGGAACTTTCTTTTTAGTCCCTAAAGTATTAACTATTTATATTTTGGTCCCTGAAGTTTTCGGAAGTTACAACAATTCTAAAACCAACAGACATGACTGTTGGCTGACATAACTGCTGACTGTTTAAATGCTCAAAACGTTACAACAATGTAACTAATGACTGTTAATGCTCAAAACATTACAAATGTAATAAAGTCATAGCAGTTATAAAACGTAATTGTTGGCCTTTCAATGTGTACGAACGTTATGGTCAGTTGCCTCCCTCTCTACCCTATAAATTGAACATCTCTGTTCAATTGAAAAAAACACACAAAACACACAACTGAGAACAAACAGAAAACACAAGTCTTATTTCTTTGTTCGGCTCAAACTAGTTTATCTTTTTGTTCTGTTCTTCGTCAAGAAAATACACACAGAAAATGAAAACACAGAAAGCAGGCAGAAAACATTTTCCGCTCTCTTTCTTCAGCAATCTGTTCTTATTCATTGTCTTCGCTAGGATCAATTGTATTTGCTTTGTACAATTGGTTAGTTGTTGTTTTATCTTGGAAGACTATTGCCTAATACCGTAAAAGCATTTATACGGGGCAATTTTGTCTTAAAGATAGAGAGCCATCTCTCGACTCAACGTTCTTCTTGTTTAACCTTTCGACTACACTTTAACCCCATTTTTGTTACCTACAATCCAGGTTCATTATATCAACACCAAATTCAGAATACAAGTCTTAATCCCTTCCCCAACATGTATATTGATAGGGATATTTTCCTCCCAATGAAATTTATGATAAGAAAATAGACCTTAGGCCCAACTAAATCTTAAAACTAGCTCAAGAAATAAGAATTGTCTAAGGCCATAGAAATAGAACGAATAACCTAATTAAACCCATTGATGCCCAACAAACTAATCGCTAATGATTTTGGTTATAATTTCTTCTACGTTACTACCAAAAGATAAACCAAAAAAATGATCTATGATAGTGTTAATCGAGCTGAGTCATAGAAAATTGGATGGAAAATGCTAATACCTAATAGCAATCAAGAAAGCAGCCCTGGATAAGTCGACCATAAGTAGTTCACTGATGGTTATAACACCACTTAATTTCTTGGTTGAAAAAAAAATCCCAATTAGCTAGAGCCAATAACGTCATTGTCTATTCTCATCGTGAGATTGATTTCTCTATCAATTGCATAGGTTACGCAACTTAATTAATAGAGTCAATCAAATTGTTTGGTTTATGTGCCTAATGGGAATATAATCATGCTTTCACTTTCAAGCTATTGATTTATTTTATTACTAAGTTTAAAAAATTCGATCCACATATTAGCAATATTATCAAGTAATAGTAGTAGATAGACGTATATTTCTCGAAAAGATCTTTATTCAATTGTATTCCTCATCTATTTTGCTTATTACTAATTTATTTTTTTGTTTCTTTTTGGCTGAGTATAGAGGACAAAATGCTACAGATATGATATAATTTCTAAAAATTACAGTATTCCTTTTCAGTAATCACTTTCATTTATACATTGCAATTTTATAAATTAAAGTAGTATTCTATGTTTAAGTTATCGTAATCTTTTTCCTAGTATAGTATATAAGTACCATATATATGATAGAATTTGATATTTTGACAAACTTGATATGATTGATATTCCGTGTAAAAGTGCTCTTCATTTGATGAGACTTTGTGTTGTGCTCATTCTGTGGATCAGATTGCTAATTGTCAGCCATTTATATATTCAATTAGCAGCTTGATTAGTTTTCTGGTATTGGAGACGCAAGTAAATAGAACCAATTTTCAAGCATTTAGTATTTAACTTTGATAAGTTGACAAATTTTTCCAACCTATGCTATTTTTTAAATGATAAATTCACGTCCCATTTGTAAGATTAATGAACTAAAATTGTTATAATGATATAATTTCAGATTTTGGGAGCCTATGAAGTTTGGAGAACAATAACTTCAAATACTTTTAAAAATAGGACATGAAAACTAAAATATGACAAAAACAAAATTAGCAATCAGAGCAAAAAAAGTAGAACTTCTGAAAGTGGCCACATAGCCCCACGGCCCCACCGACAAGATCCTAAAATCAGCTATTTGTGCACTCGGCCGAAATAGCAGAATCATATTATTGGGCCATCGAAAAAGCCCAGGCTAAACTGGATTTGGGTTCTGAATCAAATCTTCTTTTTGGGCTTCATTCATTTGAAACTCTTTCAAATCAAATGGTACAAACGCAACCCCCTAACAAATAAAATGTTGAAAAGCTCATTCTTCTTGCTTGCTCGTTTTTCTTTAGCTTCTCCACCACCCCACATGTATGTATGCATCTCTGTTGCTTGAAGTTCCATTAAAATTGAATGCAACTGTAGCCCAAATGATTTGAATACGTTATTGCGTATCACCTGTTTGATGATTAATTGATATACTTATTGATAATTCAATCTGTGGCTAAACGAATCACGTCGGTAAATAGTTGACTATAAATCCACTGAAAACTGATTTGTTAAATGACATTATTTCATAGTATAAAGATTAGAGATGTGATCTAAAGATAGAAGAGGAAGTAAAAAAGCTATGTAGACTAACAGTTCAATATGATATTTTGTTTCGGTTATATAAATAAATCGCTTATGGTTTCAAATGGTTTAGCTAGTTTCTATTGATTGGGACAAAGTGCTGAATTTATTTGCTAAGGATGGAAATGAAAAGAATAAGAAAAGGAAACCAAGACTAAAACTCTATTTTTTCTTATGTCGGAGTCACCTTGCACACACCTTACCCCTTACATGAAACCTATCTTGGGCGATGGTATCAGAGCCCCATATCACTCGACTGTTCCACACTCAGATGATCTCTCCCACCATTGAGACCTTGTCCTCTTCGTAGTCAATCACATATCTGCCCATGTTCCTGACTTGAGGTACCTCTTGCCTTCTTGCCTTTTCCCTTATGACAAGGAAGGCTTTCTTTTGTAGGGGAGAAAAGTCCCTTGAAACTATAGAAATTGGAGATAATTGGTACGAGATCATTGAGAGAAGGTGTTAATTACTGAATCTGAGTGAAGATAGGTCTGCACGTGCTCATAGTGAGCCGATGTAACTACTCTGTAGATGAGCAAAGGTAGAAGCAGAGGAAAAGAGAGATATCGTGAAGAAAGAAAGAAAAGAGAAGAGAATGTTGTTTGTGAAAGCTTTTCTGATTTTCTTATTATTCAAGTGGTGTCAAATACAATGTGGAACCTCACATTTATAGTAGTAAGTTCTAGCCAACACATGTAAACTCTCCAACTAATTTAATTAAACAAACTCAACAAACTCTTAACAACTTTAACTACCTCCAACAAACTCTTAACAACTTTAACAACCTCCAACAAACTCTTAACAACTTTAACAACCTCCTAACTAACTCCTTAACCAACTCATTTAATCATTTCAACAACCCTGCAAGCTGGGTACTGAAAATAGATTTTTCATACCCATCTTGGACAACAAATAAGCATGATGCCCTTGAGTTAGGCTCTTAGTTAGAACATCTGCAGGTCGCTCAACAGTGGCTAAATAGAGAGTCGAGATCAACCTTTATGTACCTTTTCCCCGAATGAAATGGCAGTCAATGTCTATGTATTTGGTACGTTCATGGAAAAAACTGGACTTGCAGCTATCTGGATGGCAGTCTTATTATCACAGAATACTGGAATAGGCAGCCTCAGAGTGATGTCTAGTTCATTAAACAGTACTGAGATCCACACTACCTCTGCCACAGCTGAAGCTAAGCTCATGTACTCAGCCTCTGCTGAGCTTTTAGATATTGTAGGCTGCTTCTTGGACTTCCAGGAAATAAGAAAAGCTCCATAGAAAACAAAATACCCAGTCATTGACCTTCTTGTGTCAAGACAGGATGCCCAATCAGCATCACAGTATGCAGACAATTCAAGAGAGCCTCCTGCAGGCATAAAGTTCCCCAGTCCTGGTTCTTGTTTGATATACCTAGCTACCCTAGTAGCTGCCATCATGTGAGATACTTTGGGTGCTTGCATGAATTGGCTCAGACTTTGAACAGCAAAAGCTATGTCAGGTCTAGTATTAGTTAAGTACAACAGTCTCCCAATGAGTCTTTGGTAACTTGTAGGATCCTCCAATAAAGGATCATAACTTATATGCTTAGTACCACTGCCATCAGCTGCATCTACATTATTAACATATTTATCAAAGACAACTGAAGTTAGCTTAGCATTCAGCTCTATTGGTGAACCCACAGGTTTGGCATATGTGAGTCCCATATCAACTAGCAACTACAGTGAATATTTCCTCTAGTGCATCACTATTCCACTTCAGTTTCTAGCAAACTCAATTCTCCCAAATCTTTAATCTTGAAATGTTGTTGCAACACAGTCTTGGTTGTACTGATAAGACCCTCATCATTTCCAGTTATGAGCAAATCATCTACATAGATGAGGACTATAACCATCCTATCTTTATCCTTTTTTGTAAGGAGTGAGTAGTCAAAATGGCTTTGTGTAAAACCAGATGACACTAAAGCATCAATTAGTTTGATATTTCACTGCCTTGAAGCTTGATTAAGCCCATATAATGACTTAAGCAACCTGTATACTTTCCCTTTTCTGTGTGCAAAACCTTGTGGAAAATTCATGTAGACTTCTTCATTAAGATCTCCATGTAGGAATGCATTGAACACATTCATCTGATGCACATTCCAGCCTTTTGCAGCAATAAGTGAGATCACTGATCTGACAATAACCATCTTAACCATTGGTGAGAAGGTATCCTGGTAATCAATACCCTCCTTTTAGTTATATCCTTTTGCCACCAACCTTGCTTTAAATCTTTCAACTTCACCTGATGCCTTGTACTTAATCTTATACACCAATTTGCAACCTCTTTCCTTCTTATTACTTGGTAGATCAACTATCTCCCAAGTCTTGTTATCTTCCAAAGCTTGAACCTCAGCCTTCATTGCTTCCACCCATCTATCTTCCTTTGCTGCCTCTAAGTAAGATATTGGTTCATATTTTTCTGAGATTTTAGCTATGAAACTGTGATAAGATACAATCAATCCAGCATAGCTTACTATGTCAGCCAATGGATATGAGCTTTTCCTTGATCCTGCTACTGGTTGAATGAAGTCTTTCATCCATTTAGGTGGTTTTCTTTCCCTGACATTCCCTCTCCTCTCCAAAATGCATGATTCCCAGGTGTGTCAAGAACAGGCACCACATATCCAGATAAGAATCCATCATCATTTATTGTATTAATATGAGGAGGAGACAACGCACCTTCAGATAAGAAACCACCATTATTCATTTCACCAGCTTCCTTTTCAGCAATTGAGTCCCTAGTGTTGGCCTCTCCAATCATGGATTCTGTTGTGCATCCTTTCTTACTTGAGCATTCATCTACTACATGTGTATGTGACTCAATATAAGTTGTATCAGCAACATGTGGTTCAAGAGTGGGAAAGTAATCCTCTTCTGAATTTTGCTGAGTCACATCACACTGCCTGTTCTGCTGGAATGGAAATATATCCTCATAAAATGATACATCTCTCTGATGAAAATAATGTTGTTGAGTAGATTCAGTAACTTGTATCCCTTTTGTCTGGTAGCATATCCAATCATTATTGATTTAATGGCTCTGACATCAAACTTATCTTTCTTGACTAAATTGGTGGCATAACACAAGCACCCTATAACCATCATATGAGACAATGATGGTTTTTTCTTAAACAGTTTTTCATAGGGTGATATGCTCCCTATCACAACAGATGGGATCCTATTTATTATATACACTGTTGTTTCTATACAATCACCCCAAAATCTTGCAGGCAAGTGACCTTGGAACTTGATAGCCCTTGCAACTTCCAGAATGTGCCTATATCTCATTTCCACCACCCCATTTTGTTGTGGAGTGTATGGACAAGAACTTTGATGTATGATTACTGGTTGATTAAATAGCTCACTACATGAACTATTAAAGAACTCAGAACCATTATCAGTTCTAATACTTTTAACAGCCATACTAAATTATGTCCTGATTACTGCAAACAGAGTTTTTAAAACAGTAACCATATCTGATTTCATGTGTATAAAAAGCACCCAAGTCCATCTAGTATAGTCATCAACAACTGTAAGGAAGTACCTCATTCCATTATAAGTAGGAATTGTATAAGGTCCCCACACATCAAGATGCAACAACTGAAAAGCCATATTTGACTTACTATTACTGAAAGGAAATGGCAACCTAGTTTGTCTAGCCATAGGGCAGACTTCACAGTGTGTAATTGCCAAACTAGATTTACCACTAAGATCTTTTATTTTTCTGAGTATACTCATTGGTACATGACCCATTCTTCTATGCCAAAGCCTTGCCTGCACTTCTGCTACTAGAACTACAGCTGATGCATTAGTATGTACCTGCTTTGTATGAGAACAATCTCCATTTGACTCCAGCATATATAAGCCATCTACTTCTTTACCAATCTCCTTCACCTTCTCAGTGAAGAGATCCTGTAGTATAAAGAAGTCAGAAAAAAAACTTACACAACAGTTTAACTCTCTTGTCAATTTTGAGACTAATAAGAGGTTAAACTTAAAACTTGGCACACACAATACATGTCTTATGAGATCACCTCCTGTCAGTTTGCAACTTCCTGTCTGAGTAATAGTAGTTGTATCACCAGTATGTAATTGGACTTGTCCTGCATTTTCTATTAAATCATTCTTTTCAATCTTATTTTTATCATTCACCATATGATTAGTTGCTCCTGAATCTACTATCCAATTAGATTTACCTTTCTTATTGAATGCTAATTTACCTGCCATGTGAGCTTTAGGTGTAGATTCACTATTGTGATGAGAACCTGCTTCCAGGGCTTGGTTCAATATTGCAATCATTTTTTCAACCCTTTCTGGAGTACATGTTCTCAGTATAGAACTTAATTGTTCTTGCTGATTGTGTGTCAATTTTCCCATACTCTTCTGATTATAGGATTGCTAATATGAGTTGCTTCCATCACCCTATGAACCATTTGTTATTGCTGAATTCACCTTCTTTTTCCCTCTGAAGTCATTAGGATATGTTATTAGCTTGTAGAATTTTCCTTGATATGTCCTTTATTCTTGCAATAGTCACAGTGCATCAGTCTGAAACAAGTTTCCCTAGTGTCCCTCCATCTGACAGAAGTCACAAAAGGTATTTGTTGACATGTGAGGCTTCTTTGGTTTGTATTGAGGAAACCTGCTCACCGTAGCCATTGGTTCAACAGGTTCCCCTCCAACTGTGCTCCCTCCCGTGATCAACTTCTGACTCTCATCTTATGCTACCATAGCATAAGCCTGATTCACACTAGGGGTAGGTGACATCAACATGATGTGGCTCCTTGCCTGATTATAGCCATCATTAAGTCCCATAAGGAATTCAAGCAGCCTTTGATTGGATAAATGTTGTATGTATTCTCTAGGACTGTTACAATCACATGTATGTAGTGGTATAATTGAGTCTATTTCATCCCACAAATCTTCCATCCTTGAATAATAACTGGACACATGCAGAACACCCTGATGCAACATTGCTAGTTCCTTTTTTAATTGATAGACACTGGACAAATTAATCTTATCAAATCTTTCCTTCAGATCCTTCCATACTGCATATGCAGTGGGTCTATACAATATACCACTGAGTAAGCTTTTGTTCACACTCCTCATGATCCACGAGATTACCATTGCATTACATCTGTCCCATTGCTTGATCTGATTTATACCATAAGTGTCTCGTTTCACATAACCATCAATAAAACCAATTTTGTTTTTTGTTAACAAAATCAATTTCATTGCTCGACTCCACAAGGTATAGTTCTCCATTCCTATTAATTGAATCTCTACTTGCACAACTCCTGGTGTATCAGAAACACTTAAGAAAAGTGGATGATTATGATCCACAATGTTCAAATTTGCATTTGAACTCTCCTCAACAATCGATGACACATTCGGTAATGTTTCCTCCATAATTGCTTAAGCAATAATGAGATTAACCACTACTATGAATAAATGCAGATTACGCAGACCTCAATCCAGTGACTAACCTTCGCAATTGACGATTGTCCAGAATGCACTGAGTTCTTCAATGCACACTCTCGATCCACTGTAAAACCCCTCGATTCACGCAACCTGAGGCTTTGATATCATGTTAATTACTGAATCCGAGTGAAGATAGGTCTGCATGTGCTAAGCTTTTCTGATTTTCTTATTATTCAAATGGTGTCAAATACAATGTGGAACCTCACATTTATAGTAGTGAGTTCTAGCCAACACATGTAAACTCTTAACAACTTTAACTACCTCCAACAAACTCTTAACAACCTCCTAACTAACTCCTCAACCAACTCATTTAATCACCTCAACAGAAGGAGAAGTTTTGTTAACAGATTAACGGTTGATAGGATAAATTTACCGGGGATCTGCAGATGTCTTAAAATTGCTTCAGCATGTAGAGGGAGAATTGTCAGAAGATGGAAATTTGAGGATCAGCTGTATTCGTACTTTTATCTTTCAAAATGTTAATGTTTACGGAAGATACATAAGGATAGTGTCACAGAAAGGAAATAAGTGTTGAAGCAGGTTGGGTGGACATTGCTGATAAGTTGCTGAAGCTGGTGGATAGAGAGGTGTGCCAGAACAAGATTAGACACATTTTTATACATTATTATTATTATAAATACTATAAATACATTGTTTAGGTAGGTATATTAAGAATCCGGTTCTTCACACATGCATGATCTACTAAGTACGTAGATAACCGTAGGGCCAAGAATCGTCAAATTTCATTGAGAAATGAAAGAGATATTGGTTCACGAAGTAAGGTGTTTGAAGCATGGAAAGTGTGGTATTGTGTGTAATTCTCCCACATCGGTAGAGGAAGAAAGAATTGTTGTGTATATAAGACTCGAAATTGGTTTGGGGTTTGGGACCCCAAGGGGTATCCCATGTGTTTAAAGGAGGGAGGACCTAGATGTGCTTCGGTTCGAGGAAAGACCACACGCGCGCCGCCGCCGCCCGCCCGTCCGGTCCGGTTCCGGTTCCGAGTTCCGGGTTCCGGTTCTCGGGTTCACGGGTTCACGGGTTCACGGGTTCACGGGTCACGGGTCACGGGCTGTGGGCCTTCTGATATTATCTTTTTTGGGCCGAGAAAACCTTGCCGTGAAAGTACAGTTTGATCCCGAAGTTTCGGATATGCGAGTTTGGACCGAATTCTTTCGGATGTACAGGTTTGGTCCCTGAAGTTTCAAGATGTACGGTTTGGTCCCCGAAGTTTTTCAGAAAGTTGGAATTTCGACAGTCAAAGCAGAAACGTCCAAGCTCTCAATTCAGCCATTTATTTTGGCTGAATTACTCCTCCTATAATGGCCAAAACAGTTGGTCTTTCACCATTTATGTTGGTGACTTTACTACCTCCATAATGGCCATTATTTGGCTATTATGGAGGCGGTTTTCAGGCAGTTTTTCAGCCCCTCCTTCACCTATATAAACACCCCCTTACACCATTGTTGAGCACACTTGATATGCACGAAAATACACAACCGAGAAAAAATCTTCTTCCTACAACTTCCAAGCATCATTTCGTTACTCAATATTCTTCACGGTAGCTCTTGAGTTTCCTTTGCTCAAGGGTTCCATTGCTGTTTTATCTTGGGAGACAAATTGTCCAGGACGTATAAAGGATACATACGGGGCAATATTGTCTTAAGGACAGAGTGCCACACTCGACTCGGCATAAACCGGTTTCCATTTTTCGGTCTTCAACAAAATCGTAATTTCGGTTTGTTGTTATATTGTAATTTTCAGATTTCTAGTCGAAAATATTATTGAAATCTTTGTATATCCTTTCGAATACTTGTAATAGTTAAATACTTCCCGTACTGCTTTATAAAGTACCATAGAGCAAATCTCCCAACAACTTAAGACAATATTTGTATTGTATTACTATTAGTATTCGAAAGATGTCGGTCAAAAATTGTGTGACCAAATCGGATATGGAAATGGTTTTCGGTAGAAGAGAGTGATGATGATGAACGTGTTCATGGTGTCACCGCCACCAAGACTGGTGGAAACAAACGCTCTCGAGAGCACGAGGATGTCAACGGGACAAGAGGAGAAGGCTGAAGATGTTATTCTATCTTGTAGCGAAGGCCTATATCTGTCCCCGGACAAAGGATCCGAATAATGGTGAGAAGGAAATGGACACTCGGTCGATGAAGTGACCCGAAGTGAGCCAGAATCCGAAATTGGAATAAGTATTTTTCTTACTTGTCAAGAATAAGGATTAAATGATAAGTATTTTTCTTACTTGTCAAGAATAAAGATTAAATTATGTCTGATTAAAAATGGATTAAAGTAAGGAGGAATATGAAAATAATTTATATTCCTTATGCTTTAACAAATCAGAAGTTTAATCTCATCTTCTTTTCCGTTTAAAGATTGGATTTTGTAAACGACTTAAGAAGATCCGTTCTTTTAAGTGTAATTACTAAAGTGTGTAAAGTATGTTCGCACATACGAGGGAGTAAGATCCACTGACTGTGCGAAAACTGTTACCACTCTTAAGTAAGCGCCAAGAATTATCTGGGCACCAATCATAACGGAAGAAGTCTAAAAGTTAATGACGTTGAGCCTGTCATATTATTTGACAGAAGATCCTTCATAGGATGATATTGGACACTCAGTCATACAAAGCCTCCGGGTGACTGGAGTGGGCCAAAATTCCTTTGATATGATGATATTGGACACTTAGTCATATAAAGCTTCCGGGCGACTGGAGTGGGGCCAAAATTCATTTCATAGGAAAAGTAATGGACACCTAGTAAGGTGGGCCAGAGTTTCCAGGTCCTGAATGATCTGAAGGCCTAAAGAAAGGCAGTAAAGAAATTGGACACTCAGTCTGCCAAAGCAACTGGAGTAGGCCAGAGTATCTAGATCACAAATGATCCGGTTACGCCCTAACCACGGGCAAGAGGTTGTTCATGTGAAGCAACGCCACCTCTAAATTAGAAGGGGTGGAGAGGTTGTCCTCAATAGGACTTCAAGGAATGAGATCACTCTAAAAGAGGTGATACATGTTCCTAACTTGGTTAAAGGACGTTGTTGGTCAAATCGATTTGAGACTAGTCCAACAGTCCGTAATAACTAAGAGTGGTACAATATGTCTATAGCCAAATGAATGATATATTGTAATCCGTGCATCTATGACATCATAGATTAAGACACGTTAAACGACAAGTCATTCAAAAGTTAACGATGTTGAGATTGTTGCCTACTCTTAGTCGACATAAACCCTCAAAATGAATGTGAGGTAGACGAAGAGGCAAAATCACCTTTCCAAATTCCGTCAAGGGAATAGCGAAAGAAGCACCGCTCCTCTAGAACTTAGTCACACCTACTTGGGTGATCGAAGTTTATACAAAATAGAGGGGGAGACAAGTACGTTGTGATCTTCATTGATGATGGTACAACGTATGGAATCCTTTGTTTATTGAAAAGCAAAGATGAAGTTGTTGAAGCCTACAAAGCGAAGTTGAAAATCAACTAAGCCTACGGATTGAGAAATTCGTAGTGATAGAGGGGAGAATGTGAAGCATCGTTCATTAAACGAATGTTCATTTCTCACCTCGGTCTAACGGTGTTAGCCAAGCACGAAGTCGTGCGCCCAAATTATGAGGGGTAACTTGGTAAAAGATGGGCTACCGAAACAGGTCAAGTTTGACCTAAGATCGTAGATTGCATATCCACCGGATCCGCAAATAACGATAGTGTTGATCGCCTCTTGGCGTCAAAGAATGCTTTGAATTCTTTGGAGATAACTTTCCTTGGAAAAGGAAAAGGAGCAATTGCTCAAGGTTAACAAGAACCCGCGAGGGCTCGACTGTCCGAACTAGACGTTCCGTATCTTCAGACTCGAAAGTTGCTTTGGCTATCCGGAACTTAATAATCCGGATCTGAAGAACTCGGGGATTCTAGATGTTGAACCAAGACGGAGCAAAGAGGGGACAAAGACTTGTTCCGGTCCTTCTAGGTTGTATGGTTGAGAACGAACCATGAACAATTAACAAATAATTGTTATCTCCAAAAATGCTGTTTTGGAAAGAAGCTAAAGGGAGAAATAGATTCCATATATAGAACCATACTTGTGTAATGGTTGATCTTCCTCCGGAAAAGAACCTTTGGGTTGTAAAAAGTGCTCCCCTCAGTGAGTAGCTTCACATCCGGGGCCATTGTAATCTTACATGGCATGGGTGTTGAAACGACCTTCCCAACCGGAGAGTTGGAAGAAGAGGATCGGGAATTGGTTTGTCGAATCTGTTGGGCTTCTTCCCGAACTTTCATTTTGGTCCCCGAAATGTTTACATTTTAGTCCGAAAGTCTCGAGATAAAACGAAACAATGAATCGACCACGAAACATTGGCTCTGCGAAGTTAGAAAGCCAACAGTTGGAAAACCAACGGTCTGAGAGTGAAAATCATATTGAAACAAAGTCTCGATATGAAAGATATGTGTATCACGGATGACTTCTTAGGAATTGAATTTCTAAGACATCTAACGGATCGGTCAATAGTTGACAGGTCTCGTTGAAGCCACCAATGGATATGAATCATAGAACGATTGGAATCATGGTGCACCCATAGACAAGGAGTGATATGCACGGGTCACGTGTAGTTCAATGTATTGTACACACTACAATCGACACAGTATCGTCCTACAAACATATTAGTTGAACTAAGGTTCATCGATGATCTTAATACATGATCAATAGAAGGCGTTAAGTCGGATATGACGATATCGAATTATTCGCTTATCTACGGATTATTGTATTCTGGATGTCCAACGGTTCGGGAGAACACGGTGATGCAAATTGGACATCGATCCGAAGAACACCAAAGCCACAAGTAAATGTGTATGGTGGTTCTTGGAAAATCCTCTAAACAAACTTGCATCGGCCGATTCATGATGGAATCGGAGTTTATCGCTTTATACAAAGCATGAAAGAAGTTGAGTAACTTCACGGATCCTTAGAGGACGTCCCTTATTGGGAGAAACCCGTGCCTTCAGCGGTTATACATGCTGTGGCTAGCCGGTCGGCTTTAGGAAGGACACGGATGACGGCGTCTGGACATATCTGTCGGGATCCGTCGGAGACATAAGACCGTATGGCGCTTGATCATCACGGTGTCACTTCCTTATTTACTAACTAAGGGACTACCCGGAGATCAAGTTTTACTTTGTCTAGGGAATGGGCTTAAAACCCAAAATATACGAACCAATACAAATGGAAACCCAACCTTACGAACCCCAGAGATCCCGGTAATTTGGTTCAATGGGAAAACTAAGTTGTAAAGGTTTAGTTGATCGCTTCGGTCGAAGCATGAGCACTTCGGATAGTGATTGCTTTGAAAAGAAACACCAAATCCAAAGCCGTTCCGCGATAGACGTTAAGTGCTATCTCAGGTATGGGTAAAGGTTAAGTTTTCAAAACTCCGTAATGATCCTCAACAGTTGAGGTTAGGTCTTTGGGAAACTTTTAATGGTTCCTAACACTTGTGAAGTGGGGTATAGCAGGGATACATTGTAGGAGACCACCTATTTAAGTGCGAGGACGGGCCGCCTCAAATTGAACGCACTTAAGAATCCAAGACGTTGTCCATGGCCAAAACGGACAAAACATTACGAAGAAGAGAGTAAGGGAATTTGTTGTGTTGGTACCGTTGTCTTGGCTTACACTAAACACCGACGGTTCAAGACATCACGTTCACCGCGCAAGTAAGTAAGTCCGATGGTATTCAACTATGGAAGGTTCAAAGCCGAGGCTACCTCTCCTTATGCAACATCGGTCCGCCGAAATATTCTTTGAAATGAAAAGACACCATGTGAGTGCGCCAAAATCTCTTTCAAGAGGGGATTGTTGGAAATTTGCCTTTGGCGGGAGTTGCGACCGACCAACTTTAACGGCTTAAACACTAGTGTAACGTATGTTGGAGAATCCGGTTCTTCACACATGCATGATCTACTAAGTACGTAGATAACCGTAGGGCCAAGAATCGTCAAATTTCATTGAGAAATGAAAGAGATATTGGTTCACGAAGTAAGGTGTTTGAAGCATGGAAAGTGTGGTATTGTGTGTAATTCTCCCACATCGGTAGAGGAAGAAAGAATTGTTGTGTATATAAGACTCGAAATTGGTTTGGGGTTTGGGACCCCAAGGGTATCCCATGTGTTTAAAGGAGGAGGACCTAGATGTGCTTCGGTTCGAGGAAAGACCACACGCGCGCCGCCGCCGCCCGCCCGTCCGGTCCGGTTCCGGTTCCGAGTTCGGGTTCGGGTTCACGGAGTCACGGCCGGGCGTGGGCCGTGGGCGTGGGCCTTCGATATTATCTTTTTTGGGCCGAAAAAACCTTGCCGGAAGTACGGTTTGATCCCGAAGTTTCGATATGCGGTTTGGACCGAATTCTTTCGGATGTACGAGTTTGGTCCCCGAAGTTTCAAGATGTACGGTTTGGTCCCCGAAGTTTTTCGAAAGTTGGAATTTCGACAGTCAAAGCGAGAAACGTCCAAGCTCTCAATTCACCATTTATTTTGGCTGAATTACTCCTTCTATAATGGCCAAAACAGTTGGTCTTTCACCATTTATGTTGGTGACTTTACTACCTCCATAATGGCCATTATTTGGCTATTATGGAGGCGATTTCAGAGCGAGTTTTCAGCCCCTCCTTCACCTATATAAACACCCCCTTACACCATTGTTGAGCACACTTGATATGCACAAAAATACACAACCAGAAAAAATCTTCTTCCTACAACTTCCAAGCATCATTTCGTTACTCAATATTCTTCACGGTAGCTCTTGAGTTTCCTTTGCTCAAGGGTTCCATTCTTTGTTTTATCTTGGGAGACAAATTGTCCAGGGACGTATAAAGGATACATACGGGGCAATATTGTCTTAAGGACAGTGCCACACTCGACTCGGCATAAACCGCTCCATTTTTCGAGTCTTCAACAAAATCGTAATTTCGAGTTTTGTTGTTATATTGTAATTTTCGATTTCTAGTCGAAAATATTATTGAAATCTTTGTATATCCTTTCGAATACTTGTAATAGTTAAATACTTCCCGTACTGCTTTATAAAGTACCATAGAGCAAATCTCCCAACATATTAATATTGTATAATGGTGTACTATAATACTGTTGCAAAAAAATTATATATGCGGATATAAATTTAAAATACGACTATGTGGATCCACATTGTATTGTGTTGGACTATATATATATATTTTTTTAAATCCTTCTTTTTTTTTAAGTTTGTCCTAATGTCTATACATGCTTAGTTTTAAACCATACATAAATTTCAAAAATCTTTCTTCTTTTACTTCTTAAACTCCGTACTCAATCAAATACGGCCATATAAAATGAAAGGGAAAAAATACTACACCCTGTGTCCAAATTTATGTGGCACTTCTTGCTTCTCGACGGTCAAGTTGATTAATTAATGTTTGAAGCTAAATTGGATTAGATTAAGTAAATATTTTTAAATTAAAATTTTGACATTCAAAAACTATAAGTTGCAATTCTTCTTTAGTTCAATATGATTAAAATATATATTTTAAACTGTTAGATCAAAATTTATATAGTTTGAATATCGAAAAGTGAAAAGTGTCATATAAATTAAAATAAATAAAATATTATTTTTGCTTTAACCGTTTTGTGTCGGAGGCCATTGATCCATCTAATTAGATGGGCATTCTTTAGCCAATACTAAAAATACAACAAGAAACAAAGGTCCATGTCTTCACTTTCTGTCACAATAAAAAACCACGTTCGAAGTACGCATATAAATAAGGCCTAGTAAACTCCATACACAACGCAAATTCTTAGACACATCGACATACGCAATTCTTAATTCATTTTCAAAATAAGCGTTGAATGGCAGGACATGAATCGAGAAAATGGATGATATTGGTAGCAACCATGTGGATTCAAGCGTTCACCGGAACCAACTTCGACTTCTCGGCTTACTCGTCGGAGTTGAAGGCTATTTTAGGAATTTCACAGGTGCAGTTGAACTATCTTGCGACGGCGTCCGATCTCGGAAAGGCGCTAGGATGGTCGTCTGGATTGGCTTTGATGTATATACCATTGTGGTCCGTCATGTTCGTTGCTGCTTTCATGGGATTGTTTGGTTATGGGATACAATGGCTTGTGATTCTTGACCTCATTTCCTTGCCTTATTTTGTGGTTAGTATTATTTCTCTCTTTTTCTTTTCTTTTTTACTCTATCTGAATTGTGTAAAAGTTTTTACATTACTAGTTTATTTAAAAGCTAACTATAGTTACTATTCTATAAAAGAGTTGGATTAATAAGTTGGAAAATAAGACAGCTTAATAGTTCCTCTGTCCCATTTTATGTAATGTAATTTGACTGAATATAAAGTTAAAAAAAAAAATTAAAATATTTTGATCTAAACCAATTCATAACTACTTGTATGATTTTAATCATCTCATTAACTAATGAAAAGTTTAAAATTGCTTTTTAGAACAAAGTAAAAAAAAGTGTCACATAAAAAACTTATGTGACAAAGATAATACATTAGAGTAATAGTAAAAAAATGAGAAATTAATATAAGTAGTCATTCACCAAAGTAGTAGTCAGTAAATGTATATCTTTTGTATATTAATGTATAATATACACAAAATATTCATTTTTGATACATTATAGTATATATTTTTGATATATTTAGCAAGCGGGTGTAATTTTGTTTGGCCAGCCAACCAAATATGTATAATTTGCTCTAAAAAATGCTTGAAATCACATGTTCAAATCTCAGGTATGCCACCCTAATATATTTTCGAGTCCCTTCTCATTTTGTTTAATGAATCCCATCCCCCGTACTCTGCCTTGAATATTTTCATGGAAGGCATCCTTATAATCTTAATTGTGATTATTAATACAAGTGTTAATAGTTTAAGAAATTAATTGAAAATCCTATTTTAACTTATTTGTGAAGCCTGATGTACGTACAACGGTACAAGGTAGTCACTTTGGAAACTAGCAGAGGAGAGAGAGGGGTTGCTATTAAATCAGAATTTTCCTTTTTTGACTAGTTGAAAACTTTAGGAAATATTTAAATCATAAAATCACAGATATTGAAGACCACGTAAAGATTAGTGGCCCGTGGCGTAAATTCGTTGAACAACTCTGGTATACACTTAGGGATGACAATGGATCGGATCTGGACCGAATCCTACTAGATCCAGATCCAGATTCGTTTTTCATATTTGAATTCAGATCTGAATCCAGATCCATCGAGTCCATAAAAATCAGATCCAAATTCGGATCCATCGGATCCACCTTGTCCACGGATCGGATCTGGATCCACATGTAAAAAAAATTGTCTTGCTAAGAATGTAACCTTGCTAAGATTTTTTTTTTGAACTGACAAACGATTTTTACTTAGCTAACAATTTACTGTGTTTCAATTTTGAAATGTCCATATGAGATATTTTGTTCGGTGTCTCGTTTTGATTGTGAGCTATTAATTGAAAATGTTGGACAATGACAATAGTTGTGGAAAATGTTGACTAGTATTTCCACAATGCAGATCTTGCATGTGCTTGAAATCTTCATAAATGAAGTGAATATAATTTTAACTACTTGTCTATGGAGATGTTAGTCATTCACTAATATAACATTGATTTTATTATCGAAGTTACCTCTTTATTTTTTGGTTTTTGAGTTAACGCGGGGATAAATTAAACTTGTTTTGAGAATTAAACTTGCAAGGATGTGCTTAGCAATTTTAAGAAACTACTTATAAAATTACATTCTAGATTATGAATATTTTTAATAAAAAACAGATCCATGGGTCAGATCTGGACCGGATACGGATCTCAAATACAAGATCCAGATCCATCAGAAATGAATCCGGATCCGTCGGGTCCAAATTTTAAAGATTCATATCCTATAAAACGAATCCGGATTCACAGAGTCCAAAATCCACTGCTATCTCTATATACACTATACCAGCAATAGAACTTTAATTTATTCATAGTGGTCCACATCAGTATTCTACTAAAAATAAAAAAGTGAAAAAAAGGCTTAAAACTCCCAAGTGCGTTTTTCCTTTCTTTTGTTCGCTCTTTTAGATCATTTCCTTTTTTTCCCACCAATAGTTCTTGTACACAGTTTCAATGTAAAATTTATACTTTCTCTGTCCCAATTTATACTCCAATTTATACGAGGATTGATTAGTTTAAGGGGTTAAATAACTTTTTATTTGACTATAATTTTCTCCGATTCAACTTTTTTCGTATATTAAAATTATTAATTTTTCACTTATATTACTACTTTTTATGTAGTTTTCAAATATGTAAATTTTATTATAAAATATTTGAAGAATCTATATTTGAAATTAAGTCAAAAAAATATTTAACTCCTAAAATTGATCAACCCTAATATAAATTGGTACTAAGGAAGTACTATATAAAAAATATTTTGGTATAGTCAAGTAAAGGATATTTCTAGAGGTTAATATGTTGTTTGTAACTAGAAAAGAGGCACTAAAGAGACCATTGTCCTTTCCTCATTTGGCTCATTCTTTTGTGAATGCTCTCTTTGTCCCTAAACTATACCCTCCCTATTCCTTTTGTCCATGCACCTACCTTTCATCAGTTATATGTTCATTTCAAACCGTTAGCATTGACAAATCCTAACAACTAAATCCACTTTTTCTAATGAAAAATAAAACAAATTATTCCTAAGATAATAGAAAGAACAACATATTCTTGGTTTCATCTTGTATTACTTTGCTGCTTGTAAAATCACCTCCTTTGACTAATTGGCAAGGTAATTTACTACTAAATAATGGAAATTAGCCACGGATAAATTCTGTAGCTAAATAGAAGAATATGTCCATAATTCTATTTAGCGATGGATTAGCTACGGATTATCAAAAAATATGTTAGCTATGAGCAATTCAGCGACGAAGTTCATAGCTAATTTTAATTTTTTTAGTGAATAGGTTTTTCCTAGAGATAGTTGTTAGTTCAACTGAACCCACTACTTTCAACTCGAATTATATATAACAATGCAAAAAGAAAAGAAAAGACATTTAAATGATTTATGGTCATTCTGAATCCACTTACTCGAAATTCTGAATTCGCCTCTTGCGCACTCTGTTAACTACTTGTTGCAGGTATTTTTCCTTTGCTTATTAGCTGGATGCAGCATCACTTGGTTCAACACAGTTTGTTTTGTTCTCTGCATAAAGAATTTCCCATCTAACAGACCATTAGCACTTGCACTTACTGTGAGTTTCAATGGAGTTAGTGCAGCCTTATACAACCTTGCGGCAATTTCTATGAATCCTTCTTTAAGTCATATTTACCTTCTTCTCAATGCCTTCATTCCCTTCATCACCTCAATTGCAGCCCTCGTCCCAATTCTTCGACTGCCCCCTGTCAATCCCTTGCCCTCCGATGCTATCAAACACGAACAACTCATATTCGTTGTACTAAATGTCCTAGCTGGAATCACTGGCCTCTATCTCCTCTTTGTCCATTCAACTGATTCATCAACGGCTCGTGTAATTTTTGCTGGTGCCATTTTACTACTCGTCCTTCCGTTGGGAATTCCAGGCATTATTTATGCAAAGGATTGGTCTCAACGTAAAGTTTTCTCTAGTTTTACCCTTGAAGGATCCGGCTTCCTACTAGTTGATGCTGACGATCTTGAATTTCATAAAGAGTTCCTTAGTCGCGAGAATAGCCAGATCAATGTAACGTCCTATAGTAATGGACCGACTCTTACTCTAAGCCTAACGAGGATTATTGGCATGGGTGGAGCTCGTGATGAAGGATGTTGTGGAGAAATAATTGGGAAGGATCAGTTGTTCATGCTTGGAGAAGAACACAAGGCAGGAATGCTGGTTAAAAGATTGGATTTTTGGCTATATTATCTTGCATATTTTTGTGGAGGAACAATTGGGCTTGTGTATAGTAACAATCTTGGCCAAATAGCACAATCGCTTGGACATAATTCAATGACATCTACTCTTATCACATTATACTCATCATTCTCCTTCTTTGGCCGACTGCTCTCTGCAGCACCAGATTTCATCAGATTGTAAGTTCAAGCTCACTTTTCCTAGGCTTTTTTCTTTCTATTGGATGTACAAAAGGGTAGGGATGAAGGGAATGCAGTGGCCACTTAGAGTGAAGGGTGGCCAGTTAAACACTCTTAATATGAAGATTATACTGAGTATATAGAAAATTATATTGTATATAAGGTCAAAATTTACCTATATAGATATATAATTAAACCTTGAACACCCTTGGCAAAATTCCTGACTTTGCCACCGAAGGAATGGATCATGACACTCTGTATACTAACTTTAGTAATTAATTAGGCACATAGGTGGATTTAGGATAGGTTGTTTGTTCAAATGAACTCACTATTCGAACTATATATACATATGCCAAAAAGAAAAATACATGTAATAAGATAATGCACATTCTGAACCAACTGACTCTAGATCATGAATTCGTCCTCACGCACCATACATATACACATGATGATTTGAATTGAACGAATTTTGCAGGAAGTTGTATTTTGCAAGGACAGGTTGGCTAGCAATAGCATTAGTTCCAACACCAATAGCATTCTTCTTGGTTGCAGCAAGTGGAAAAGAGGTAGCACTCCAAGCAGGAACAGCTTTGATTGGATTGAGTTCAGGATTCATCTTTGCTGCAGCAGTGTCAATAACATCAGAACTCTTTGGACCAAACAGTGTTGGAGTCAACCACAACATTCTCATCACTAACATCCCAATTGGATCACTTGTCTATGGTTTCCTTGCTGCTCTCATTTATGACAATAATGCTGCTGCTGGTGCTGCCACTTTTGCACAACAGATGATGACTGATTCAGTGGTTTGTATGGGGAGGAAATGCTACTTCTCAACTTTTATCTGGTGGGGTTGTCTTGCTCTTTTTGGATTTGCTTCAAGTGTATTATTATTCTTAAGAACTAGGCCTGCTTATGATCGATTCGAGCAAAATCGAAGAGCTAATTTGTTGGATTGAACATTACTTTGATCATGGAGTTCAGCTTACAAATTAAATTTCGACTAGCAATTATTCAAATCAACCCAAATGAGCTTAAAAATATAGTATGAGCTTCACATAAGTGTTGAACACCAACTTTGAATTAAATGTACTTTTCAAATTTCGGCTTTTAGATCTGAGAGCTTCAAGCTCAACCATAGTGGATTTTTAGGACTTATTTAGAGTGTGTTGTTGTTCTTAAGAACTAGGCCTGCTTATGATCGATTCGAGCAAAATCGTAGAACAAATTTGTTGGGCTGAACATCACTTTGATCATGGAGTTTAGCTTACAAAAACTTTCTAAGAGTTTAAGTGGGCCTGTCATCACAATTTATTGCACCATTTGGTAAGTAGAACTGTAGAAGACTCAATTTAATATACAGTTTAATAGATCAATTGAGCAGAGACTTAATAAAAGGTTCAATTGCTTATAAGGGAGTCCGGTGCATGAAGCATTCCTCATTAATGCAGGGTCCGGGAAAGGGCCTCAACAGTGACTGATTCCACCCCTCGGGCCCCTCAAAACCGTGACCTATAAGTCACAACAGAAAGAACTTTACGTTGCTCCAAGGCCCTCCTATTACATTTGTAGCTGAAATAACCTTCTGATGTCCACAAAACAGCACGGCACATTATCTTTTTGGCTAAGATCACGCAATTATGTTCTATATGAAAAACAAAACCAAATACAATTAAGATTGAGTCAGAAATTAACAAAAAAAAGGCAGAGATCAGAGAACTTCTATATATATACCCCTCAAGAAAATTACTAATAAATAACAAATGACATGAAATATTTTCCCAAAAGAGTAAGAAACAAGTAATTAATGGTAGGTACAAAATGTTTCATTCTTAATGCAAAGGAACAATCTCTCATAAGCCAAAGCCATCTTCTTTGCACTGAACATAGAAGCTGCATACTCCCTACAAGCCTTTCCTCTTCTTGCTAATTTCTCTCTTCCTTCTTCAACTACTTTTTCAAGTGCTTCTACCAATGACTCCACATTTGGTGTAAACATAAATCCATATTCATCATCCACAACAATTGTTCCCTTTATACTAGGAAATCTTGAAGCCAATAATGGTTTCCCACTCATCATTGCCTCCATTAATGTAAGATCAAGGCCTTGTGGTCTAAGTGTTGGGTTCACAAAAATGTCTATTGAGTTATAAAATGCTTTTAACTCTGATGGATCCATTGAACCTAAGACTATAACTTGAGGTCCTAAATCTTTGTACCTTTGTAACCAAGGTCCAGAGCCAGCAACTATTAAATAAACATTAGAGTATTTTTCTTTGAGTTGTGAAAATGCCTCATAAAGTAAAGGGTGCCCTTTATCTTTTACTAATCTTCCAGCTACACCAAGTACTATGCTTGCATTTTGTGGCACACCTATTTTGGACACAAAATCATGGCCTAGTTTTGAATCTTCACAAAATTCTTCTTCATCAACTCCATTGACAATCACATGGACTCTTCTTCTTGGAATTTGGTAGATATCTCTAAGCATTTCTCCACAACTATCACTTATGGCTACATGGTGTGCATAGTTTTGAAAAAATCTAATTTCATTTAGCACTTTTGGGATCATTCCTTGTAGGCTTTGATTGAAAGCTGATGACATAGGCTCGTTAGTATTTCTGGCTAAATCCTGGAAGATGCTCGATTGTACACTCTCTAAAGCTATTCCATGCCATGATACCACAAGATTCGAAAGGCCAAGAGCTACATGATGAGGCAATGCCACACTTTCTGAGTGAATTACATCAAATGGTTCTTTCTCATTTTCCTCTTCATATTGCTCCCATGCCTTGTTGTAACGCCATCTCCCTGCCTCGCCCTCATGCATATGAATGAACGGTGAAAATTTTGGACTTTGATCGATCATATGTGATGCAGTCGGCGTATCATGCTCCGCAGGAGGTGAAGTGAAGACATGTACTTTGTGGCCACGACGTGCCATAGCCATGTGCAACGTATGGGCATGGCGCTCCATGCCACCAGGGGTTGCACTCATAGGCCATTTCCTAGAAAAGACCGCGATTTTTAGAGTTTTCAACGGGGAGTTGTTATCGTTGAACTTCAAGCGGTTCCATGAAAACTCAGCATCGCGTAGATCACCGGACCAAGACTTGATTTTCGAAGAAGTGGTGGTGCAAATGGAGTTACTAGGAG
Organism: Anisodus tanguticus; assembly: GCA_034509755.1. Lineage (NCBI taxonomy): Eukaryota > Viridiplantae > Streptophyta > Magnoliopsida > Solanales > Solanaceae > Anisodus > Anisodus tanguticus. Next base: position 23,046,667 of record CM067562.1, on the reverse strand, counting down.
TATGGAGGAGGAGGAGAGCTGGAATGGTGAAAAGAACAATAAAAAAGAGGGTGGTGCAAAGGCTGGATTTAAGAGAAATAAGGGGCTTTTTAGGCTTGTTGAAGGCCATTTTGGTTGAGGTTTGAAAAATGAAAGGGGGTATGGAATAATGGAAATATAGATATGACTTTGTATAATGAAGGGATTTTTTCAAAGTTGAGATGCTAAGGAAAGTAGTGCATGGTGGGAAAGTTTGGTACATAAGCACGCACTTAAGCAAGTGCATTTTGGACTGTTAGGTTGGCATTTTGCTTGCTTTTATTGCGTTCCTCACGCTTCTTTTGAAAAACTGCAGGAAAATTAAAAAGTTGGGCATTATAGTGAATGAAGTTTCATGTGAAAGGCCCTAAAATGTGGTTCTGACTTCTGAATGAATTTTAGATATTTATAAAAAAATGTGGGAGTATATATAATAGAGATATTATTTTTGCAAACCGGAGAAAAGATATTAAGAAAAAACAAGAAAGAAATAACTCCATTAGATCCATATTATATGTAATTTAAAGGTTTTGCACACTCCTTAAGAGTATTTATCTAAACAATAATTTGTCTCTTTCTTTTAAGAGTCTTACTTAACTAACACTTTATTAATTGAAGCAGTAATCAAGGTACATTTGGAGAAAAGCAATAAAGGACTTTTTATTTTTCTAAAACATCAAATATTTTAAAGTAAATTTAATTTTGCCAAAATGACTAATATTTGGTACTGCGAGGAGTATAGAAATATTATTTTTCCAAACTAGAAAAAAAGATAAAAACAAGAAAATAATAAGTTTATTTACTTTAGCATTGCAAAATGAGCAGAGTCACGCGATGTTATTGGCACATGTAAGCTGTGATATTCCTTTTAGTTTTTTTCGTAAAAATCACATTTCATATATGTACTCTCTCCATATCATTTATATTCGTTTACTTATAGAAGGGGAATATAAAGTTCTTTAAAATATAGGCATAAATTTCTGACGAAGAATTTGATTGATTTTTATTTTAATAATGATAAGTACCCCTTTATATTCATATATATATTATGTCTAACAGGCCTAAAAATGTGTAGCATGATAATAAAGTAAAAGATCTGACAAAATTGGCTTGATTTTGGACAATGGTGGAAACGCATTAACAATAATCAAATTCCCATTTTCTCATCACACAAATGTATTTTTTATACTATATAATTCCAGATTTTGAAGAGCTATTTGTGTCGATAATAACTTGCTAAAGGTACAAATGCAAAGTGATTATTGCTTTACTTAATGGAAAGCAAGAGAAAGAGAGGTATACTTTTTATTTTATGGAAGTCAACCAAACCATTCAAGTTAACCAAAGTAGACGCATTTGGAAATTGAATTTTATTATTGTTTAGAATCTATATATGGTGGTAACAGTATTTTGCAATTTACGTATTATACTGAAATATTCTTTAGAAGCACAGTTTAGTTGACCTTCGCAAGCCTCCCTCTATTATTTATGATTGACTTTATTTCTTTCAGTTAATTTGGTGCTTTCATTTCTTGTCCTTTAATTAAGCACTAGAGTTGCCTTTGCTACTTTTATAAGCACCATTCATGCTTACTCTTTCAGTAATATATTTCCGACAAACCCTCCCTTCTCTCCAGTGGTCGAAAAAATAGTCGGTTATTTTTATTGGACAAATTGGATTTCAGGATCGAACGGAAGCTCACATTAGAGAGATAATATTATGGGGCTAGGAGGTGTAATATACATTTGAGCGGGTTAAAATGTATGGAATCTCTACAATTGTATTAATCTACTTTGGGGAGTCTTTCTCGTTAATACAAATATATATAGTGTGTACAAGACGGAGTCCTACCATAAATATACATCACTAATAATTACAATGAATATAATACTAATATTCATTAATACACCCACTCAGTCGGAGCGGGAGGAGGCCGGACGCTGAGACTGGATCTAAAGTCAAGAAATAGTTGTCTAGGTAGTCTTTTAGTGAAAATATCCGCATACTGATACAAAGAAGGCACATGCAACACTTTATCATGTCTTAGGGCAACCTTCTCACGAACAAAGTGTACATCCATCTCAATGTGTTTGGTTCGCTGATGCTGAACCGGATTATGAGACAAGTATATTGCGGATATGTTATCACTATATACCAATGACGCCTTACGCAAGGGACACTGAAGCTCCAAAAGAAGGTTTTGGAGCCAGCAGATCTCGGCAACAACATTTGAAACGCCTTTATATTCTGCTTCTGCACTCGAACGGGATAGGGTGGCTTGCCTCTTGGCAGACCAAGAAATGAGATTATCCCCTAAAAACACACAGTAGCCGGAGGTGGAACGTCGTGTGTCTGGACAGCCTGCCCAATCAGCATCCGTATATAATAACAACCTGGTTGGTGCTGATGGTATAAATGCAATCTATAATTAAGTGTGCCCTTAACGTACCGAATGATACGCTTAAGAACAGTAAAATGAGGCTCTCTGAGGGAATGCATAAATAAGCATATCTTCTGAACAACATAAGAAATATCAGGCCTGGTGAACGTCAGATATTGTAGTGCACCTGCAAGACTCCTGTAGAGGGTAGGATCGAAAACTGGATCACCATCAACATCACTAAGCTTTGATTTAGAGTCAACCGGAGTGGACATTATCTTGTAGTTCACCATTTTAGCCCTGTAAACTATCTCTTCTGCATACTTGCGGACACAAAAACATAGTATCTGCAGACCTGGTCACTAATATCCCAAAAAAATAGCTCAACTTCCCCAAGTCAGTCATAGCAAATTCGGTTTTGAACAATGCAATGATCTCATTTTTCAACAAATCATAGGAGGCAGTAAGCACAATGTCATCCACATATAACAACAAATAAGCAATGTTATTACCGCGATGAAAAATAAATAAAGAATTATCACACTTGCTGCATACAAACCCAATCCACATAATGTGCTGTGCAAAGCGATCATACCACGCTCTAGGGGCCTGTTTCAAACCATAAAATGACTTACGGAGACGACATACATACTGAGGGGCTGCTGGATGAACAAAACCAAGCGGCTGGTGCATGTAAACAGTTTATTTCAAATCCCCATGTAGAAATGCATTCTTCACATCAAGCTGATGGATGAGCCAATGCTTACCCATAACAATACTCAGAACTGTGCGAATGGTAGCCGGTTTAACAACCGGACTGAATGTCTCACCACAATCAATACCCTCCTGTTGATTAGTTCCATTAGCCACTAGTCTCTTCTTATATCTTTCTAGACCACCACTTTCTCTGTATTTGTGACAAAAAAGCCACATGTATCGGATCACATTCACCCCCTCTAGTCTAGGAACCAAATCCAAGTGTGTTGTTTTGTTAAAGCATTAAATTCCTCACGCATGGCTGTATTTCAATTAGGGTATAATTTGGCTAATTTAGGGTTTTTGGGAATTGGGGAAATGGTTTGCGTGGTTAAGTTAAATTGGACTTTGGGTTTGAAAATCCCGTGTTAGGCACGGGTTTCCATATGGTGAGTGGGGGCAGGGGCAGTCTGGGTTCTGTTGTTGGGTGTTGGGTCTGAGTTACAGAATTTATTCGGGTTCGGGTTTCAGTTTTATGAATGAGGTGGTACTATGTCGGTGATCGGGACTGGTATTGAGGTTAAGTCGATGGGGTGTAGGCTGTGGTCAGTGGTGTTGGGTGATAGCGAGGAGCCTGGTGGTGGTGGGTTCTGGGAAAACTGGTGTAAGGTTGTGGGTAATGATATCAGGTTGGGGTTTCCGGTGGTGGTACTGTACGGGTGGGATGGTGCTGGTTCTGGGCTGAGTTGGTCGACTGGATCTGCGGCGATGGGTGGTAGTGACACAGAGGACGATGGTTAGTTTGGCCGGTGAGTGGAGATTGTGATGGTGGGATGTACTGGAGAGACAATAGGCCGACTGCCAGAGACGAAAGGGGCAGTCGACGGTGATGGAGAACTGGGAGATGGACCGCCAGTGGTGGCTGTTACTGGTGGCAGTGACAAGGACTGGTGATCTGTGGCGGAGGCACGACTGAGTTCAGAAAGTATGACCGGGGAGATGTCGGACTCGTCAAGAAAAGGAATAATCCTTATTTCGGAATTTTTGGATATTTGAAAATGGGAAGATTGTCTCGTTAAACGTGACGTGACGAGAGATATGGATTTTGCGAGCAGATAAGTCGTAGCACAGATAGCCCCTATGATTAGGAGGAAAACCTACGAAGACACACAGGGTGGTATGAGGTGCTAATTTATGAGGGCAGTGGAGGCCAGATTTGGGTAGCACAGGCAACCGAAAATTCTAAGGTGCTCGTAGGAAGGGATCCGACGGTAGAGAATTTAAGTGGGGACTTTGTTCTGAAGAGTACTGGTAGGTAAAATATTAAGGATGTTGTCACGACCTAAACCGTAGGGCCGCGACAGGCACCCGCACCCCACCCGCCGGGTACCGCTAATCGTACAACCAATTTCTAATTATAATTGAATACGGACTAAGCCAAAAAAACATTATAGCAAATCTTAACCAGAAATCCAATTTTCATATATACATACTCATACCAAGGCCTGACAAGGCCACACATGACAACTAACCACAGAACACCTGTCTACAAGCCTCTAAAGAATACATGGCATCACAAGGACGGGACATGACCCCGCCATACCCATATGCAGATGCAAAAAATATTGTACCACGACTAACTGCAACTCTGAAACAAATAGAGTGCTTCAACATCAGCTAAACCAGCAACCTCTACTAGCGTGAACCGTCACCTTCTTTAACTGAACCTGCGGGTATGAAACGCAGCGTCCCCTGACAAAAGGGACGTCAGTACGACTGATGTACTGAGTATGTCAGGCATGAACAATAGTATAACAGGGATATAACAACAACTGAAATAAAAACAACCGACCAATAGTAAGTATCTCATGAGGGTCCTAATACATATGCCTAAATGTCATGCACAATGAGGTATACACATATATCGGCCCCATTAGGCATCTTCCTTACCATAACAGCCTCTGTGGGCATCATTTCATGTCGGCCTCTGTGGGCATAATATGTCTAAATGTCATGCATAATGCGGTAAATACATATATACTAGCCATACAAGGGCATCTTCCTCCCCACAACATATATATATATACATCTTCCTTCATTAAGCCACACATGCTAGCCACACAGACTTTATCATTATCATATTCCAGCTGATCAGGTGGTCTGTGTTTCCCGTTTTCCGTCCCCAATATACGGTCTTGGGCGAAACATGAATGTAATGCAAATGAAAATGCATGAATAACAATAGCACATCATGGGTGACACAATATCCTTGTACCTTCGGCTAATACTGTAAATATCGACATCTTTTCAGTATGCCTCAATAAGGACTTAAGAACATATTTAGACATGCTTTTAACATAGGAATCAATAATATGAACATTCCTTAACTCACTAAGAGTAGAATAAATTATGGAGTAATATTACGGTTACGTTTCGTTACATGGAACATGCCAAAAGAAATAAATAATTTATCTTAACATACCTTGATATTAAAAAGAGAATATGAATCATTTGCTGCTTAAAAGCAATTTTCCCCAAAGCTTTGCTATGAACGTAGGTGTTCAAAATGGAACACTCCAAAATGGGAGTATACTGCTTTGTTTCTCCCAAAGTGAAAGAAAAGTTTAACTAGATTTTTCATCTGCTTCTTAGTCCTATTTCTCACTCTCAAATGAAATGCTAAATGCTATCCTAATCATACTGACCTAGTACGTGTAATTGAATAGGAATAGCTATCTCTCTCACACACGACATCACATTAATCATTACCTATCATTAATGAATCCTAATCATGATGTCCTCCACTATAATTAATTGTTAATGCCCACACACATTCACGCCTTAGTCACTTTAGGTGACTTTCGTGAGCCACCTGTAATCTTCCACTAAACATTATCCCACCTTAAGATTAATTAATCCCACAGTTTAATCAATTTCCACACATAATTAATTATGTGATCCCAATTCACTTAAATCTTGATAACTTATAAGACCTTCATATATTCAATGTCATAATTCTTGTAATATGACACTAGTCCATAACTTCTTTATGCATACTCCAAATTTATTCTCGATCCCCATCATCACATTTGTTACGTCCAAAATTATTTCGGGATATAATTCTTTTATATTCTAGTACCTTTATTAGCATACGTGATATCACATAAAATCCCCGAGGCCCGAGTCTACTTATTATGCTTAGGTGCTCAAATCATGGTCCAAAATTCCGGGATGTTACAGATGTATTCTACTATTTTGACTGCATAAACCCAAATGATGGGGGGAGAGAGGCATGGAAAAGAATGGTACGAACCATATTATTGATAGTACCATTTTGGGGTGAGGTGTGGGGACAGGAAAAACGAAAGACCATGCCATTATTGGTACAAAAATTATGGAACGCGGAATTATTAAACTCACGACCGTTATCACATTGGAATGATTTGATAGATTTTTCAAATTGTGTTTTTATAAATGTGCGAAACTCGAGAAATTTGGCAAAAAGTTTAGACTTGAATTTTATAGGGTAAATCCATATAAGATATGAAAAGTCATCTAATAACACAAGATAAAATTTATGACCCAGTGAACTAATAACATGAGATGTCCATAAATCTGCATGAACAATATCAAACGGAGAAAATGTAACAGTTAAAGAAGACTGAAAGGGAAGGCAAACATGTTTGCCTAAAGACAAGAAAAACATTGTTGGACATGTTTCCCATTATTACAACGAATTAAATTATTGTTTCTGAGAAAATCAAATACATTAGCTCCTGGGTGTCCAAGTCTATTATGCCGGGTTGACGGAGAGATTGTTGCTAAAGCGGTGGGAGGAGAGACTTGGGCAGTTAGAGATGTGGGAGGGGTGACACTAGCAGCGGATGTGGATAGGAAATGATATAGGTCCCCCTCACTATTGCATCTTATAAGTAGTGTCCCGGTACGTAGGTCTGTTATAAAAAAACCCAAACAAGTCAAAATTAATTGACATGAAATTATCCGTGGCAAATTTTTTAACAGAGATTAGGTTCTTGATAATGTGTGGGGCATATATGACGTTATTTAGGAAGAAGTGGGGATGCGGTGGTGGGGTTAGTGTGTGGCCGAATCCCGAAATTGGAATGCGATGACCATTTCTGACTAGAATAGATTATGGAGTATTTAAATTTCGCAGTTGACGAAGATTACCAGAATTGTTGGTGAGATGAGATGTGGTGCTCGTATCCATATACCATGCATTATCGGGCTTCCGAGAAGTCAATGTGCTGAAAAAATAGCCCATATTGGATTTGGAAAAACTCGGAGCGCACTGTTGGGCTCCAGGAAATTAGGCCTACTCACTGTGGCATGTTTGCAATTGGGGCAGACCTATCCTGGAGGCCCAAGACTCCAATTGTTGCGTCGGAACCATGGGCTGATGGAAGAACTGTTGGTGGGCCGCAATTACTAGGCCACTGGTGGAAGGTGTTGGGCTTGTGCTTAAGGCCCAGTGTACATTCTACTGCCAGGGCAGCGGACTCGTGCAGGGGACCCGACACCCTTTGCCACCACTGCGTTGCTGGCCACGACTACGTCCGTGGTTGTGCTCTGTCATGACGGCTGTCGGAGCGTGTGGGAGAGAGAGTGAACGTATATGGGCAGTATATGAGGCAGAAATAACCGTATACAAGGTATATAATGGCTCAGGAAGGCTGTATACGGATAGTATATAGTGGCAATGAGGGTATATCAGTCATAAACATAGTGTATATCGGTGTGTATAGACTATATACGAAGGGTATACTACCTGGTGGAGATATAGAGAAGGAAAAAGGGTTGTATATCATCATTATACCAGGGGTATACAGGGCTGTTTGCAAAATTTGAGGGTTGGACCGCTGTATAGCAGCGTATATCGGATGTATACCGGCGGTATACATCCGATCGACGCCGGAAAAATAGAGGGATGGGCGGCCGAAATTAGGTCTTAGGTCGGGAAGGATTGTTGGCTCTTAATACCATGTAGAATTGTATTAATCTCCCTTGGGGAGCCTTTCTCATTAATACAAATATATATTGTGTGTACAATGCGGAGTCCTAATACAATAAAGATCATTTTACTACCATAAATATACATCACTAATAATTACAATGAATATAATACTAATATTCATTAATATAATCAATAATGTTATGGGGCTAGGAGGTGTCATATACATTTGAGCGGGTTAAAATGTATCGAATTAATAATGTTATAGGGCTAGGGGTGTCATATACATTTAAGCAAATTAAAATGTATCGAATCAATAAATTATTGACTTTGTTTTAACCCACATAATGTTAGCTTGGATTAGAAAGTGCGGGTTATTTATGTTAAGAGTCCCACATCAGAAATGGAATGGGAACATGGACTCCTTATATGGACTTGGACATTCCTCACCCTACAAGCTAGATTTTGGAGTTGAGTTAGGCCCAAAATCCATTCTTTACATGGTATCAAAGCCAGACTCATTTCAATTCTATGTTCACCGATGTTGGGTCCCCAAATTATGTCATCCACGCTCCAGTTAACGGGGTCTAGGCGTGCGGGGGTATGTTAAGAGTCACACATCGGAAATGAAATGGGAACATGGACAATCCTCACCCTACAAGCTAGCTTTTGGGGTTGAATTAGGCCCAAGATTCATTCTTTACATTTTGCACTAATAATGGATTATGATCCAATCGACAAAATTTAAATTATTTTACTTATTTATTCTTTTATAATTTATATAATTACCAAACCAAACTAATAGAAGTTTTTCTTTAATTTTATTATTTGTTAAATTTATCATTTTTATACCAAACAAACCAGATTCTCAAACATTATTTTTAAAAACGAATTTGATAAGTATTGGCGTAGGTCAATTTGAGCTACATAAGCCGTCTATAGTAGCACGGTGATAGAGAAGTACTTTCCTTCACACTAAGTGTGAACTTTCACTTTCAGGTTGCTCTTAGAGTAGGAATATTACTTGTCGTTTGGTACGTGGACTAAATTATCCCGGGATTACAATCCCAGAATTATAATTCTTGGACTAATTTATCCCATTTGGGAGGTGTTATAAAATAATCTCAAGGTTATTGGGATTATACCTTCTACCAAACAGAGTACAAAACTGAAGGGGAGCCTTGGAGTAACTGGTAAAGTTGTTGCCATGTGACCTGGAGGTCACAGGTTCAAGCTCTGGAAACAGCATCTCGCAGAAATGCAAGGTAAGGCTGCGTACAATAGATCCTTGTGGTCCGACCCTTCCCCGGACCCCGCGCATAGCGGGAGCTTAGTGCACCGGGCTGCCCTTTTTTTTTTTTACCAAACAGAGTACAAAACTAATCTCAAACTTAGTGCTAGGATATCCCATTTTATCCCGCGTACCAAACGACAAGGGTTTATTCAATTGTGATTTCAAGATGAGTTTAAAGACTCACCTAGAAATTGCTCCGATATTTTTCGATGATATGGATATATAATATAATTTAAAATTTTGTGTATTGGAAATTTTATCTTTTTAACTAGAAACGAAAAATAAAATACGCATTTCCTTTCTTAGATGAGTTATAGACTATGTTGACATGCTCCACATAGGCTTTAAAAGCAAAATGATCTCCATAGGCTGAAAACCTTATAATGGGAAGATCTAGACAATAAATTTGCAGTATAACACAATTGAACAAACTTATATGCCACTTTTACATGTTTCTTTGAAGAGAAAACTACGATTTTGGTCTCCTTTACCGATGAATACATAATGTGTTTTTACATATATTTGAATCACTTAATTACAATCAATTTACATTAAATTATTACTTATTCATAGTAAATCAACGTCATACAGTGTAAATGTTGTAGCATGAATATCTAGGCCAAAAAAGATAGATTCATGTCAGAATAGAAATGAGTGCGCCAAAATGCCTCCAACACTATCACATTGCTATAAATAAGTTAGGACAAACCCATTGGCGATCCTGGTAGTAATCAAGATCTTTCACTTAGACACCTCAATTAAATCTTGTTTCATTTAGACACATTACGAGGAATTCTCAACGAAAAAAGTGCTCTCTGAACCAAACGTGAAAGTAGTTTTCCATCATACGGCTTTTCCGGGGTAGGGTCCGACTGTGTCATTTATACACTTTTCGTTGAATCAACCAAATATGTGATTTATGTGTAACACGCTAGCAGATGACATGGCAAAATGACAAATTAAATTATGACATGTGTACTTGATCCCATAATAATGTAAAAAATAAATTGAGTAAAACTAATATTTCAAAAAAGAAAAGAAAACTCTATTTTCTAAAACCTACACATTATTAATACAAAAAAATATATTTACTAACAAAAGAAAATATTTGAAATCATGTTCTTGGTATTCTTCACCATTTCATGTGTGTTCTTGTTTCAACCACGATTTTAATCCAAAATTTAAAGAAAAGCTCCTCCAAATTTGTTATAACTTCAGCTAAAGATTCTCCATGAAGACCCAAAGACAACCCCAACATTAATTACTCAAAATTTTCATAAGTAACCCATTTTAAAAGGGGTGGCCAGTGGGCCGGGCTCGGGTCTGGCGGGACTTGCTCCAGTCCCGTCCCGATCCCGATCCCATCGGTATCGGGGCGGGGTCGGGCTCGGGGCGGGGTCCGGCGGGTTTTCCTTTTTCTTTTTCTTTTTTTAAATAACATATGTATAAAAAAAAACTCAATAAACAAAACAAGATAGTGTAATAAAAACATCCCAAGGCTGTTTTTGTGCCTCTTATATTATTTAATAGACATATGATTTTTTTGTAATACAAATACAATTTTCTAAAATCTAAATTGCAACTTTGTGGTGTTGTCCAAAAGTTGCAAATTACATAATAAAATTGTAATTAAAAAATTTACATTCTCAAAAAAACCTGTTCTAATTTCTTGATGATTTCATGTGGTTCTTCGGTTGGAATTGGTATTTGTTGGTCAAATTGATCCACGTCGCTTCCACTACCTTCGATTAAGATTTCGTTGTAGTTTTCATCTTCTTCTTCGTTGATCTCCGGTTGACCGCACCTTCTCCGCTCCGCTCGTATCCAATCTCTGAATAATACTGCAATTTTCAAGCTATCTCCGGCTAATGAGTGTCTGTGGTCTCCTATTTGATATCTGCCGGCAGAAAAAGCGCTTTCAGACGCAGTTGATGACGCTTGAATGTTCAAAACATCCCGGGCCATCAATGAAAGTGTCGGAAAGGTCTTCTCATTCCCCTCCAAAGTATTTCAAAGAAGTCTTCATGTCCATCTTCATTGATAACTTCTTGATACGGTACGAACCCCGCAAAATAAAAATATCCAACTCGCTAATTTGGTTAGTAGTAGAGGTACGGCCGCACATTCTATTTTTGAGGCTTTCAATACTAGCCGCGAAACAAAGATGTCTTTTGTGAGGTTGTGTTGAAGATGAAGAAGATGGTATGGAAGCCGGTAAGTTACTAGCATTTTCTTGTTGATAAAATCTATATATTTTTTTGCATTGGTGTTCTACGCTAGACAACACTTCTTCTTTAGTTTGACTTTGTTCAATAGGTGGTGGGTGATTTAGATTTTTGGGACTTGGAGGTGGTAGTACTTCTATACAATCGTAAATAGTTTCAATTAGTGATTTAGTACCGTCTATTTTAATAGTAGAATTTAATACAGAACCAATAATATAAATAGTGGGAATAGGAATAAAATATTTTTTTATTTTGACAAACATTTTTTTAATAGCTGCCTTATAAGCTGGTTTTTCCATATATTCACTAAGTAATTAAAATATTAGAGTTATATAAAACAACATAGTTGAAATAGTAGGATCATATATACCGGAAAATTCTTTTGTTGCTTGAAAAAAATTCTCAAAAAATACAATAAGTTCGGAAATTTTTACCCAATCACAATCTAAAATCATATCAGCTGGATTTTTATTATGAGAGTTAAAAAATAAAGTTATAGGTATTCTATAGTCATAAGCAACAAGTAGTTGCTCGTATAAAGAATTTCACCTAGTGGATACTTCTTGTGGAATTTTTCTATAGGGTAGTCCACAATCGTGACAAGTTTTTTTATATTCTTTTCTATGTTGTACTTTATTACTTTTAAAAATAAAGTTTATAGCAAATTGTATTTTACTAAGAATGTCTTCAAAAAGTGATAGACCATCCTTTACAATTAAGTTATATATATGGCACGCGCATTTTATATGAAAATGATCTGGAAAAGATGGAGTTAAACTATTTTTTAAAATTGTAATTGCGTAATTGTTAGAAGAAGCGTTATCTAAGGTAATAGTCATAATTTTCTCGGTTATTCCGTAATAATGGCACACTTGATAAATATTATCTGCAATAAAAGTACCAGTGTGCCTATCATCTATATATCTATACGCTAAAATACGTTTTTGCATAGACCATTTATAATCTATCCAATGACAAGTTACAGTTAAATAATCATGACCGTTAGTACTACGACCTATATCAGACGTGATAGATACTTTGCCATTAAAATGATATAATGAAAAACGTAAATATTGTTGATATTCATGCGCGAATTTAAATACATCTCTCTTAACAGTTGATCTAGGAAAACCGTTAAAAGCAGGATTATATATATCTCTAATGTAATGAATAAAACCGGGAGATGAAGGAAATGAAAAAGGCAAACCCTCCACAGCAACTAATTTTGATATTGCTTCCCTATCTCTATGTTTATTGTATTTAGAGCCTACAATTCCCCCCGTCATAGGGTTAATTTGACCATGTACTTGGTCCGGGACAGTATCAATATGTGAACCTTGTCCCGATGGAGCGGGCGTTTGCGCACCCGTTTTTGAAGCCTGGTATTGGGCATACCTAGCTGGATGAGCACTTACTACGTGTCTAATTAAACCCCCCGTCCCACCGTGACCTTTTCCAGTTTTAAATTTTAAAACATTTTTACAAATTTTACATATAGCTACTTGATTCTCTACGTCCCTATCAAAAAATGTCCATGCATCTGAATTTAATGGTCGTTTTGCTGGACCTCTTCTCATACTAGGGGGAATAGGAGGTATTTCAGTTGAAGGTGCACTAGTGGGTGTGTTGTCATCAACATTAGTGAGTGTATCACTAGATCATCGTCTAAATTAAAGTCTTCTTGAGTTCCAGAAAATAGCTCCTGGTCTAAATCTAATGGTATTGTAGGAAAATGTTGAGTATCAACAAATCATCCTGTGTAGGAATAAGATGACTAGAAGAAGTACCCTTACCCTGGTTGCCCCTACTAGAAGAAGCACCCTTACCCTTACCCTTAAACATACCTTTTAATCCTTCCATTTTAATTATGATAATAAATAATTAAAGACAATAAAATTAAGTGCGCTAAATAAAATAAACAGACAATAATAATTTAATGAAGGAACGAATGTACCAAACGCCGACGTAACGTCGACGTGTAATCGAGAGGTTGAAAATTAAAACTTTGCTCGATGGAAGATCCTCAAGCTAGTTGCCAACTTCACTCCCAATTCCCAAATGAATAAATAAAATTGAATATTTAGTAAACAATGTAGACTTGTAGAGAGATATATTGAGAGATTAGAGAGATTGTAGGAAGATTTGTGAGAAAGATGAAGAGAAAATGAGTTATTTATAGTTGGAAAATTGGGTTAAAGTGTAAATATAATAACTTATGGGTTAAAAATAAATATTAAGAGGTAGGGGGGTTGGGGGAGGGGGGGAGGCCTAAAATGGCCGTTGGCCAACGACCAAAATCTAAAATGGCCGTTGGTGCAACGACCATATTTGCAAAGGGGGGACAAAGGGCGGGGTCGGGCTCGGGACGGGGTCGGGGCGGGGTCTGGGCGGGCGGGCCTGGGGCGGGCTCGGGTCTCGGGTCTCGCGGGACTAGACATTGTCCCGTCCCGAGTTCGAGGGCCCGCCAACGTTTTTTTTTTTTAGCGGAGTCGGGGCGGGGTCGGGCCGTCCCGGCCCACTGGCCACCCTTATTTTAAACCTTCAAGCTTTCTAAAGAACCCTTTAATGGTGTTTCGATGATCACTTCCTTTGATTTTTTTTCTTTTACTAGGAGAGCAAAAAATTAACTTGAATTAAGATGGTAGTGACTAGTCTTGTACCATAAATATAAGTTGTAAATTATGTTGTATAATTACCATAATTGTAGAATTCTTGTACAAGTAGAACTAGGATATTAGAAGTTTAGTAGGAATATGATTTTTCATATTTGGAGATTGTAACTTGTATATATACCTATTCATTCAATAAGAATAATCAAGAGATTAATTCGTTCATGGAATCAGAAGTCTAGGTCTAGACTACCTCCCTTCCCAATTTTCTTCCGCTACTCTCGACTCAAATTCCGAGAACCCTTCTCGATTTCCGGAGACTTCTTCCTCCTCCCTTCCTAAATTTTCTTCATAATCCCTAATTCTCCTATTGTTCTTTCATTATATCTACGTCAAAGAACATGTTTCATCCAGCCCTTACAGTTTCCAACATCAGAAACCACATCCCTATTGTTCTTGAGATGGAAAACGTCCAATATGCGACATGGGCAGAATTATTCAAAATTAACGCACGTTCGCATCAAGTCCTCCATCACATAATTCCCTTGACACCTGACACAGAGAAGGTGCCTAACCCCGAGGAAAATCCTATGTTATGGACGACACTTGATGCTACCGTTCTCCAATAGATTTATTCCACTATTTCTACCGACATCCTACAAACGATCATTGAGCTCGACACTACGGAAATGGAAACTTGGAATAGGGTGCGTGATATATTCCAAGTTAACAAAAATTCCCGTGTTGTCACCCTCGAGCAGGAATTTTCACATATCCATATGGTAGATTTTCCTAACATTTCGGCCTATTGTAAAAGGCTGAAGGAATTGGCAGACCAACTCCGCAACGTTGGTGAACCAGTTACCAATGATCATCTTATTCTCCAAATGGTTGCAGGCCTGTCTGAGGCATATAACGGCGTTGGCACACTACTTCGTCAAAGTAACCCTCTACCACCCTTTTATCAGGTTCGCTTCATGCTCACGTTAGAAGAAGCGGGCTTATCTAAAAAGGCAGCTACATGTGCAAATTCCGTCGCCATGATTACCACGTCAGATGACCCTCACTCATTCTTCAAGAATTCTGGCCAACACCACAATAATGGTGGTGGCAAAAAGGGTCGAAATCGTAAAAATAATGGCAAAAACCGCGGTGGAAATCGCGGTAGTAACGGAGGTTGCTGAAACAATAGTGGAAGAGACAGTGGGCCTCGGGGCAATGGGCCGCATGCAAACTGGTCCCAGTTGTGGGCCCCGTGGACATGGAACTGGGCTAGTGGCCATTGGCCCAACAATCCATATTTTCCTCCCAGCCCTTACCCGGGTAACTGGGCCCAATTCCAGCAATAGGCCAGGCCCAGTTTCTCGGGTCCACATACTGGCAGCAGATTCACTTTTGGGATGGGGCCGCAGACAGGTTTGCTTGGGCCTCGGCCTCAGCAGACGTTCCAAGGAGTGGGCCCCACACCAACTCCGATAGATATTGAGGCCACAATACACACGCTTGGATTAAATCCTCCAGACGTGAGTTGGTATAATGGACACCAGAGCCACTTCTCACATGACGTCTGAACAAGGTACTCTCTCGTCTTATTTCAATTTGAGCAAAAATCATGGTATTATTGTTGGTAATGGCAATTGAATTTCAATTCGCGGTTATGGACATACAACTTTGTCTTCCCCACATCCACCTCTAGTTTTGAAAAATATCCTTCATGCCCCTAACTTAATTAAAAATTTGGTGTATGTCCGAAAATTCACCACTGATAATTGGGTTTCTGTTAATTTTGATCCCTTTGGATTTTCTGTGAAGAATTTCAAAATGGGGATACCTCTAATAAGATGCAATAGTAGGGGAGAGCTTTATCCTATCACAAATACCACCACTTCCGTGAGTCAAGCCATACCGTCTACTTTTACCGCCCTTGCTCCTTCCTTGTAACATGCCCGTTGGGTCATCCGGGATTGTCTATTATTTCTTCTTTACATAAAAATAATTTTATTTCTTGTAAGGGTACGCGTAGTACTCCACTTTGTCCTTCTTGTCCGTTAGGGAAACATGTTAAATTGCCAATTGTATCCTCTACTTCTAGTACTTTAATGTCGTTTGACATTATTCATAGTGATTTATGGACATCCCCCGTGTTAAGTTTTGTGGGTCATCGTTATTATATCCTATTTTTGGATGATTATTCTAATTTTTTGTGGACTTTTCCTTTATCGAAAAAGTCTCATATTATTTCAACATTCTTAAAATTTAGAGCATTCATCCGTACCCAATTTGAACGGGAAATTAAAAGTATTTAATGTGATAATGGCAAGGAATATGATAATGGGTTTTTTTGGGAATTTTGTGATGCTAATGACATTGTTTTTCATTTTTCTTGTCCTCATACGTCCTTTGAAAATGGAAAAGCCGAACGAAAAATTCATACCATTAATAATATTGTCCTAACTTTATTAGCCCATGCTCATGTACCCCCTTATTTTTGACATCATGCACTACAAATGGCTACTTACCTCCTTAACGTACTTCCTACCAAAGGATTAGCATCTCAATCTCCCCTTAAAGTTCTCTATAATAAGGATCCTTCGTATTCTCATCTTAGGGTCTTTGGGTGTTTATGCTATCCATTTTTTCTGTCAACTACAATTAACAAACTTCAGGCCCGTTCTACCGCTTGTGTGTTTTTAGGTTATCCGTCTAATCATAGTGGTTACAAATGTTTTGATTTATCATCTAATAAAATCATAATTAGTCGCCATGTTATTTTTTATGAAACTCAATTTCCTTTTACTAAAGTGAGTAGTCCCGTGCTGAGTTCATATAATTTTTTAGATGATGAGGTCTCACCATATATTATCCACCATTTTTCCAACTTTTCTCGTGACCAAACTACACCAGCAGGCCCACTGCATGCTGGCCCACAGTCTACCGCAACCATTGTTCTACCCAGTGGGACGATAACACGGTCCAGTACTGATCTCGGTATTGTTCCAGTGTTTCAGCCCAATCCCGAGCATGTTACTGTTCCTATTCCAGTTGTTGGGCCAGCAGGCACACTGCCTACTGGCCAGTCTGTCCCTGTTCCACACATTGCCCAAAATCCATCTAATTCCTCCTCTAGTCAAGGGCTCATTACTCGTAGTCAAAGGGGTATTTTTAAACTAAAACGACATTTTAATCTCAATTCTAATGTCCTTAAATCTGCCCTCCCGTGTAACCCTGTGTCCGCATTAAATGACCCGAATCGGAAATTGTCTATGATTGACGAATATAATGCTCTTATTAAAAATAAGATGTGGGAGTTGGTGCCCCGTCCTTCTGGTGTTAATATTATTCGATCTATGTGGATTTTTACTCATAAAGAAAATTATGACAGTTCTTTTGAGAGGCATAAGGCTCATCTTGTAGGTGATGGTAAAACTCAACAGGTTGGCGTGAAATGTGGTGAAACGTTTAGTCCGGTGGTCAAACCAGCTACTATTCATACGGTTCTCAGTTTGGTTCTCTCAAAAGCATGACCCATTCATCAGTTGGATGAGAAATATGCCTTTTTACGCGGTGATCTTAAGAAGATAATTTATATGCATCAGCCCTTGGGCTTTTGAGATCCCAATCATCCTCATCATGTCTGTTTGCTGAAGAAGTCATTGTATGGACTTAAGTAGGCCCCACGGGCTTGGTATAAAAGGTTTGCAGATTATGTATCTTCTAATAGTTTTTCTCACAGCCGGTCTGATCATTCTCTCTTTATATATCATCGTGGTACTTCTCTGCATACATTTTATTGTATGTCGATGATATTATATTGATTGCTTCATCTAATAATCTGCGCAAATCTATCATGACACTTCTCAGTTCCAAATTTGCTATGAAAGACTTAGGGCACTTGAGTTATTTCTTGGTGATTGTTGTCACTCGTCATTCAGGTGGTCTATTTTTATCACAAAGAAAGTATGCCGCTGAGATCATTGAAAGAGCTGGTATGTCATCGTGTAAATCTACTTCTACTCCGGTTGATACTAACCCAAAGCTGAGTGCTATATCTGGCACTAAGTTCGAGGATCTCACCCACTATCGCAGCCTTGCAGGGGCACTTCAGTATCTTACCTTCACAAGACCTAATATTACTTATGCAGTTCAACATGTATGTTTGTTTATGGATGATCCACAGATTAGGCATATGAATGCGCTCAAACGCATTATACGATACATCCAAGGCACACTTGATTATGTCTTGCATTTGTATCCTACGTCTGTTTCTATACTTGTGTCTTATACATATGCTGATTGGGGTGGCTGTCCTGATATCAAACGCTCGACTTCTGGTTATTGTATGTTTCTTAGGGATAACTTGGTCTCATGGTCTGCAAAACGACAAGCTACATTATCAAATCCAGTGCAGAGGCCGAGTATCGAGGCGTTGCGAATGTGGTGTCAGAATCATGTTGGATGTGTAATCTTTTATTAGAACTACACTTACCTATTTAGAAAGCTACATTGGTCTACTGTGATAATGTTAGTGCAGTTTATCTTTCTGGCAATCCGGTCCAACATCAACGCACTAAACATATCGAGATGGATATTCACTTTGTTCGCGAAAAGGTAGCTCGTAGACAAATACGCGTCTTACTTGTGCCCTCGCGATACCAAATTGCTGACATCTTTACGAAGGGCCTTCCCTCGGTTTTATTTGAAGATTTTAGGGACAGTCTCAGCGTACGACAACCGTCCTCTATGACTGCGGGGGTGTGATAGAATATCATGTATATCCCTATGATATACACGATTTTAACTAGTCGTGTACCATAAATAGAAGTTGTAAATTATGTTGTATAATTACCATAATTGTAGAATTCTTGTACAAGTAGAACTAGGATATTAGAAGTTTAGTACGAATAGGATTTTCCATATTTGGAGATTGTAACTTGTATATATACCTACTCATTCAATAAGAATAATCAAGAGATTAATTCTTTCAGGTAGAAAAAAGAATGATGATGAAGAAGAAGGAAATAAAAAATACACAAAAAGAAAAGAATGAAGAAGAAGAAGAAGGAAATAAAAAAAAAAGGAAAAATATGATTTTTGACCTTTTGACGCGCTTGTTTGGTGTGAAATCCACACAACTTGCCAAGTTAGCGAAAAATATCTAAATGACACAGTGAGGATCCACCTTAATTGTCTAAATGTAACAAGGTTTAATTGAGATGTTTAAGTGAAAGATCTTGACGACCACAAGGGGCCACCGATGGGTTTGGCCAAAAAGTTATTGAAAATTAAACACCTTATATATAACTTTCATTTATTTCAAATAAGGTAGATACAACATTCATATATAGTAGATAATTATATCAAGTACAATCTCTCATACACAAATTTACTACTTGCTTTTATTAGTAACAGCCATACGAGGATTCTTAATAACCACTAATTTGTTGTCCTTGTTGCCTTTTGGAGCATAAACAAGATACTTATTATTGCTTGATTTTGGAGAAGGTGACCATTGTTCACAAGCCACAGCCATGTCCCTTAATGGTACAAGGCTTTCTAAAGTTTCAATAATGGCTGGCATTTTGGGCCTGTCCTTTGGGTTCAAGCTAGTGCATAGTGAAGCTAAATGGGCCATTTCCTTTGCTCCTTTCACTGAATATTGGCCTCCAAGTCTAGGATCCATTATGCAACGCAATCTTCGACTACTTGACAAGTAGGGCCTGGTCCAGTCCACTAGGTTTTGCTCATTCTTGGGCCTTGTTTTGTCCATTGCTCTTCTTCCTGTTAGTAGTTCGAGTAAAACCACTCCAAAGCTATAAATGTCGCTTCTTGTAGTAAGATGTCCTACATCACAAGTGGACCATGCAAAAATTGCACCTTCGTATATTTGAATAAAAACAAAGGATAAAAAAAGGATTAAACTACCTAATCAGATCAGTGACGAGTCAAAACTTTTAATAAGAGTATTCAAAATAGAGAAAATATATTTTTTCATCTCTAAACTTATCTCAAAAACTCACTTTAACGATTAAGTTTTACGGATGTTTATATACTTCTATTCCAGTATGAAGTGAAATTAATATTCCCTTCCCAAAATAATACCAAATAAGTATTGGAGACTGTTATACACACGCCTGATACATCAGCGCCACATCAGAATTTTATTAATTTTAGTTTTACTATTTCTTTTTTTATTCAAAGTTTATTTTATTAATCATATTTTTACATTAATAAATATCTAACCACATCTTCTTCGCGCCAAAACTCAACCCGCTGTCAGAAATCCGTCGGAAATACCAAACTTCGTTGCTCCTCCGAAATTCAATTTTTTCCCTGTTACACAAACCCAATCACACAAAAAAGCCTAACCCGCCGGAAATGGCACAAAAAGCGATATAGTGCCTCTGCAATAAAAAAGATATCCCAGTTCAAGAACCTCAAAGTAGAAGAAAAAGATCTTCGATCCAATTTACACAACCACAACTCAAACCCACTTATCATGCCATCCCGTGAACTCCGTTTTATAAATGTAACAATTGAACAATCATTAACACAGACTTCTTCTTCATATCAAACTAATAATGTCAATTTAGCAACTCCGACACCGGTGCAGGTAAATCAAAATGTGTATTTGAATCCGAAATTGCAGGGAGTTGTGGGAGTGAGAGGTCAATTCGGTAATTTCAAAAGAGTGAGAAGTGAAAAATTGTTGAAAATTTTGTTAAGAAGCAAAAAAAAGAAACCCAATTATAAATGGTGAAGATGAACCAGAAAATGTAATTATAGAGCTATTTGAAAAGATTGAAATTTGGTGATGGGGTTTCAAGAATTTATAAGTGGTTCAGATGGAGAAGAAAAACCAAACAAGATTAAGGAATTGGGAGGGGTAATTGAGAGAAGGGAGAGGGGGGGGGGGGGGGGGTTAGAAGAAGAAGAAGAAGATAGGGCGGTGTGGCAGGTGTGGCTGAAAGGGCTAGGGGCCACGAGGCCCATATTAATTATTTTTACTATGTTTTATTAAATAGTACACATATCAGTGGGCCCACTTCTTTTTTTAAAAAAAAAATTACGCGCCTGCATTTTTTTCTTTTTTCACCACATCCATATTTGGGGTGGTATTAATTTCATGTCAGACTAGAATAGGGGTATATAAACACTCGTAAAGTTTAATTGTTAAAGTGAGTTTTCGAGATAAATTTAGGAGTAAAAATATGTATATTCTTTTAAAAATATGAAAAAATAAACACATGAAAAAGCTAAGATAAATTTAACATCTACTATATATACATTAAATAATTTTAAAGCTATAAACTGTTTACTTTTCCGGTGAAAGGAATTTGAATGAATACTTTGCGCCCATAGCTCCGCCCATGAATGAGACAGGTTAGCATAAGGAAAAAAATTGTCGGCACTTGAATTTTCACCAAGTAAATGAATGCTAAACAAGTCTTGTATATAAACTTGTCACTTTATCATCGTTGAGAATCAGAGCGATGCAATCTCAATTTAATTTGTAGTAACTCTTAGATATGGATAAATTTTTTGGTTTAGTATAATAACGGGTGAACTGTTGAAATTTACTAATGTGGAAATAAGTTTACCCCATTATTTATGACTCGAACAATTGGACCCCGCACGTCGGAAATATCGTTTCCACACACGTGCAATCTTAGTGCCAAGTATCGTAAATTTTGTTAATGAAAGAGATATTGGTTCGTAAGTGAAATGTTTGAGACATAGAATGATGTACGGTTATTTGCTAAATGACAAGTGTTCCACGTTGGTAAACAAAGAAGGATTGTGCGAAGTGTAAGATAGGTACGGTCGAAAAGGGCGCGACCGAGAAGGGCCGCGGCGCCGGAGCGCCGTGGTGCCCCCCTTGCAGAGCCGCGGCGCCGGAGTGGCAGTGAGGTCAGTGTTGAATTAGCACCGCGGCGCTAATGTGGCAGAGCCGCGACGCTTCATTATCAGTGACTGCTCGACGGAATCCCAAAAGCTTTGATTGTTGAGGGGGTTTCAATGGCTTTGAATCCACCCAATAATGGCCATTACTTGGACCATTATGTTGATGCATTACTTGGGGGTTAAATGTCATCCATTACATGACAATTGATTGCCATTATGTGGCATTTGAAAGGCCATCTTGCACACCTATAAATTGAGGCCTTTGGCTCAATTCTATAGAGAACATATATGAACAGAAAAACAAGTTCACAACACCACAAAGAGGTCAAATTTTCCTGATAGCAATCCTTCTCTTAGCAATCTTCATTATTTGCGTTCTTCGCTGAGATAATTTGTGTAGGCTTTGCATATTTGATAGTTTGTTGTTTCATCTTGGGAGACTATTGTCCACACTTCCGTAAAGCCTATATACGGGGCAATCTTGTCTTAAAGACAGAGAGTCATCTCTCGACTCAGCCGGTGGTGTTGTGGTTTATCTAATTGGCTGCGAAGTGTTTCAGGTGTTAACTTAACAGACGAAAGACTCTAACAGTTCGTAGTCTCAACGGATCTACAAGCCACACGAGTAGCATTTCATGTTCTTGTATTTCCGAATACAAATTCTATATTTGAAGTTTCATTCAAGATCAAGATATTGACAACTTGTTGTTGTCTTCATTGTTGTTCATCCTTTTGATCATTGTAATAGTTATTTACTATTTCCGTTGTTGCTTTACATATTCCAACATGAACCACAATTATTCTTCTCTAATTTATCCACCAATTACATAGAAAATAAATTTAGACCTCACGAAAATAAAGTTTAGAAGTCTTGCATGCAAATGATATAGGTTTCTACTATTCATTCTATATTAATTAGATGGCTAATGGTAAATCTGCATCTACCAATCATAGTACTACCTGTGTTAACATATTCAGGGGCTGCATATCCATAAGTGCCCATAACTCTAGTAGTAACATGTGTGTCTGATCCTTCTGGGCCCATATGTGCTAGCCCAAAATCTGACAATTTAGCAGTGAAGGCCTGAAATTAAAGCATAAAAGAGGGGAAATTAGAGATTTAACATATTTAGCCAGCTAAAAGAAACATTCATCCCCCCTAGCAGTAGTTATTTGTAATTGCCGGTTTATACTCCATGTATAACAAGTATGTTATCAGTGTATAATCAATGTACACACTGATTATACATTGATTGTACAATGATTATGCATTGCATACTAGCTAAAATTTGTAAGAAAAAGAAAGATTAAGGTTATTTTTTGTTGCGGGCTTTGTTTGTTTGTTCGAAAATGTAAAAATTCCAAAATATTGCACCATATTAAAAACTTTCTATTAGTTGAATATGAGGAAATGATAATTAATACTGTAAGAATACCTACAGAGTCGAGCAAATTATTTGTATATTTTGAGCAAATTAGACATAATTAAGTCACTTTAATGTAACAAAAAGTAACTTACTTCTAAAGAGATGATTCTCAAGGCTGCCTTTAGGCATGAATTCATAAACAAGAAGGCGGTCTTCATCCTCACAACAGTAACCAATCAATCTTACCAAGTTTTGGTGCCTTAGCTGCCCTAGAAATATTACTTCCGCCTATCAAAAAATAAATACACTGTTAAGTACTTGAAAACTTACATTAATTATCAATTAAATATACTAGTAACAAAAGAAGAAAAAATTAAAGATACTATTTGGCTTTGAGTTTGTAGCTTAACTTGCTGATGATTGTTACTTGTTAGTGAGTACTCCTCTCCATCTCAAATTATCTGTCATGATTACTAAATATAGTTATCTCAAATTATCTGTCGTGATTACCTCAAATTATTTGTCATTTTAGAAAATCCAGGCATAATTAATTATTCTCTTCTCATTTTTATTCTTAATAAAATTTTGTCATTAATAAAGATGACACATAAATAGAATAAACATCTAATTGAGAGATTATAACTTACATATAAACAAAGATGAAGTAGGTCAAATATCCCTCTTAATTAATAATTTTTAATAGGCGTGTAAAATAAAAATAAAACATAGATAATTTGAGACGAATGTAGTATTAAACTTTGGGGGCAACAATTATGAAGACCTTCGTGAATAAAAAAAACCTTTTTTAAGAAATCAAAAATAATTTAAAAGAAACCATGTGGACCCCAATAAAACTGTGAAGTCAAAGGAGTTGCTGTTTTTTTTCTTTATCCAGTTCCGACTTACGCCGAACTATTCCTGGAGATAGCAATACCGATTCCTTATTACTACTATCAGTAAATCGTGGGATATGCCTGAATGACTAGGGTTTGAGAACATAGCAACTGATATCACCTACAAGATACTACCCAGAAGAGAGCAAATTGCTTTCACCAGTTTTAAGTTTCCTCCTTTGATTTGATTTAGCTATGCCCGGGGACAAGGAGTTCCTTTCTCTTCCTAGCACATAAAATAATTGACATCAGAAAAACCGTGTTTTCCTGAAAACAACAAAACTGAAAAAATAATATTTGAAAAAAGAAGAAGAGATAAATGAACTACTTTGAATATGAAATTTCATTTGATTTAACAATATATTGAAGGTATTTTTTATTTTATAATCATCTAGTATATGTATCCATTTGCTCGATCATTCAAATTCACCCCGCACGAGGTCCAATCTCCCTACCAATGGTTTCTCCATTCTAAGAACTCGAGAGGAGACTTTTTTTAAGGGTGCAAGGCAGGGGTGAATCTATTTATTTAAACAGTCTGACAGAAATGCAAGATAAGACTACGTACTCTTGCGGTCCGGTCCTTCTCCGAACCTCGTGCATGCGGGAGTTTAGTGTACCGGTCTGTCCTTCATAAGTTTTAGTCTAGACTTGAATTTATTTGTGTAAAATTTACTAAAATTATTGATAATATTAATAATAACTCAAATAACGTGATGGGTTCAGTGGTTGAAACCTGAGTCCTAAATTCATATAATTAAAATTCTGAATTCATTTCTGGAAGGTTCCATACATCCCATCCCACTAATATCCCTTAATGGTAACAATAGAAGTTTCTATGAGGAAACTAAAGAAAAGAAAAAGATAGAGGAAATAGATGAATTTACCAGCCATTCCCTATGCCCTTGAAGCCCTTCAATATTAAGAAGCTTAACAGCAACAGCAACAGCTTGAGATTTCAAATCACTCCTCAAACTCTCATCAACATATCCCTTATGCACTGTCCCAAATCCACCTTCTCCAAGCAAGTAATTAGTCGAGAAATTGTGCGTTATCGCGCGCAATTCACTCAGCTAGAAATCAAACAAGTCAGGTCCAAACGTGTGTGCAAGATCCTCATTAATCCTAGTCGATGATGACCTGCTCAAATCCGAAAATGACAACCTACGAAACGATGGCAATGGACCTATGTTCTTCGAAAAATCGGATTTCGAGGTTTTGCACCTACTAAAATTGCCAAAAATTGTTTGGTCTTCAACTGAACAACAATTTGATGTAAAGGGTCTCCAAGATTTGGCTCGAGGAAAAAAAAATGGAGAAGTTGATGGGAAATATAAGAATGAATATGTGGATTAGATAAAGGTAATTAAGTTAATTAAGATGAAATAATTGAGTGGTTTTTTAATTTAGTTGATTATCCACAATGAGGTAAGGACATTCTTACTTGTAACTGCTCCAACCACTCTACTAAATAGAGTATTCTTGTTCTAATTTTTTTTATGGATTTGTTTTTATACGTACTTGTCTTCATGCAAAAAGGGTGTTAATTTTGTAATAAAAGAATTGGGGAACAAATGTCACGTCCTCACCACCTATATATGCCGACTTGATTTTAATTGGTTGAATCAAATTGAATATACTTGTGTACTTCCAGGTGTGAAAATATTTGCAAAAGCTAATTAGTAGTTTGAAAAAATTAACAAAACTAAAGTTGAATGTAAAAAAGAAAATGAAACGTATGCAAGACAGTGTAAGATGCGGTTTGTTGTAAGGTGCTAGGATTTGTTTACAGTTACATTGTAGATTACTTTTATATGAATTATATTTTAACATGTTATATAACAGGTCTGACTTATCGTTTTAGTTATTAATACAATTTTTAGGGACAATTTACATATAGTTATTTTCAAGTGACCTGACCATATAAAAATAATTAAGAATATAATGTACTTTGTTTTTTCCTTTCAACTTTTTGTTGTAATTCATAGCATATTAGGTTTTACACTATTCTCTTGGTTTCTCACAGAATTGCAACTTCGGAGTATTACAAGAGTCAATAGTATCATATTAGGTGTGAAATCGACATCGATCTCTTACTTCTTTTTTCAATAACAAAAGAGATTGTATATTTCAAAATTACAATCATGTTCGTCGTTTGTATTTGTAGTTAAACGTATAAAAAGTTTTAAATAATATAAACTTATTTGAGAATCCAAATTAAATAATAATATTGTCTTTATGTTTGTCACTAGAAAAATATTTTATTAATTTAATTTCACATTCTCAAGAGGCAAGTTGAGGACATTATTGCATCATATTTTACTTACTCCATGGAATGTCTTCTTCTTTTTTGTTTTGTAAATTTCTCCCGTGCACCTTTCCATCAAGGAATCCCGGGATTACGTACTTATAATAATGTTGTATACATGCATATAAGACACTTCTTTTATAATGAGGTTCGGGCATTCAATCACCTAGCTCCTACAGAAGCCTAATCCACTAATTAAAGGTCGAGTCGAGCTATGGAAATGAAGAGCATTTCTTTCTTAAATGGGCCTACATGACCTGGATCTAAATTAATCACTCGAATAATTTTGAATATAAGATGGTTAAACAAAAAACTTATATAACCTGTAATAACTATTGTATTGCAATTTCGACTTCTAGTAAATAACTATTATTATATGCGCTACAGAATTCCGCCCGAGCATCTTAATAAGTAGGGATGTCAACGGGGTGGGGCGGGGGCGGGGAAGGGTACCTCATACCCGTACCCGCCACCTAAAACCCACCCCACACCCGCCCCACCACCCATCACGGGTAGTAATTCATCCACCCGTACTCGCCTGGCAGGTATAGGATTACACATGCCCCCGCCCCACTTACCCGGCGGGTACCCATTACCCGCCTCACCACCCTTTGGGTACCCGCATACCCGTCTACCCGCCTCACCTACCCACCTAAAATATTCAACTAATCAATGCTCTACACTTCTACACCACATGTATCAAAAATTAACAAAGCTCAAATCCTACATCAGTAAGTTAACTCTTCAACATTTGATTAAAACATTCTACACTGATTGATACCACAATGTACCAAAGTTCATTTAACAAAGCAACTAAAAAAAAACAGCTCCCACAAGTTTTTTTAAAGCAACTAAAAAAAAACAAACATTCTACATTGATTGATACAACTCTTCAGCTGCTGAAGTTCAACATTTGCATCAATGATTTCCTCAATCAATCCTTATCATACATCAACCTCCTTCACCTAAAATATAGAAATTTAAAAATTTAACATTATTTGGCGGATATATGGCAAATGATTAATTAAGTTGAACTATTTAAAACACTTAATACCTCATCTTCGGTAATACATTCTTCCTCCTCCATTTCGTCAATAATTTACCGATACTCAACTTCTTTTATCCCACCATCACCTAATAATTAAAATTAAGAGATAAGACAAATTTAAAATAATGCATTATATAAAGAAACAAGTTGAATTGAATTTAAAATAAAACTTCTACTTACCTTTAATATTAGTCCAAATCCAGTTTTGAGCACACATTAAAGCCTCGACAATTGACGGAAGAAGGCGAATATGATGAGTACTCAACACATAGCCACATGTGCTAAAAACCGACTCAGAAGCAACACTAGAAACGGGAATACTTAGGATGTCCCTTGCTATCCTTTGAATAATTGGGAATGTCGATCCATTGGTTTTCCACCAAACAAGGATATCAAAGTCATCGTCAAGAGGTACATTATGAGTCTCAAAATACTTCTCCAATTCTGATTTTTCATGAACTTGATTCTCCTCCACCTCCAAATATTTAGCAAAGCCACACATCCTTCCTTTTCCACTAACTTTATCAGATGGTGGTAGCTTGGAATTAAAAGTTGGTTCTTTTTCTTTACCCTTTCCATACTTTAACGAATATTCACTCGTCAAATCCTTCAAAACATCTTTCATCTTCTCCACCTCAAAATCAACTTCATAGTCCTCATAAAGTTGCTTGTAGTAATAGCGAACAAGTGGTATCTTATATCGAGTTCCAACTATCGACCACTTATAAACTTCCGACTCTCGACCACTTAAAACATCGAAAACGTTCTTGTACATTATTGCAACTTTAAGCATTTCATAAGTTGAATTCCAACGAGTTTTGCAATCAAGTACAAGCTTCTTCGAGAAATTTTTAGCATGAGTCCTAGCCGTGCTTTCAAATTTTGTCACTCTTAAAACAGAACTTGTCCAAAAAATCACACTATTTCTAACCTTTTCAATGCCCTCACCAATTATGTTTAAAACATCTTGGACAATCAGATTTAAAAAATAGGGATTTAGGTTGGCTTTTCAGTTTCTTCCTGCGAACCTTTTGGGATTCCTGAGATTTCGCAAGATGGGTTATACGTACGGTGTATGTGAGAAACTGAGTATGTTTATTTATTTATTTTTTGTACTTTTTTTTCACTTTTAAACCATATTTGGACTTTGGGTTAAGGAAACAAGTTGCAGGCCCATTATTATTTAGGCGGCGCGGGTATACAGGCGGTGCAGGTCTTATATGAAATTCACCCCGCCCCACTACCCATGGCGGGTAGCACTTTTGATACCCATACCCACCCCACTACCCACCAAACCATCCCCCATACCCAACCCAACAGGAGCGGGTGCGGGGCGGTACCCGCATTTACCCGCCCCACTGACATCCCTATTAATAAGTTATGCATTTTACTTGAAAATTGACAACAATATATTCCCTTCGTCCCAATTTATGTGAAGGTATTTAACTGGGCACGAAGTTTAAAAATGAACATAAGACTTTTGAAATTTGTAGTATAAAATGTTGGATATGTAAATCAATACGGAAGTAAATAAATATTACAAGTGTTTAAAAGGATAAATAAATAGGCAATTCAGAACTGCCGCAAGCTTGTTGAGTCTTGAGTCTTGAATCTTGATAACCTGAAATCAAGAAAGACTAAATCTGGATTGTTACAACTGTGGCTGAATCGAGAGATGGCTCTCTGTCTTTAAGACAAGATTGTCCCGTATATATGCTTTTACGTTAACGGGCAATAGTCTCCCAAGATAAAACAACAACTAATCAACACTACAAAGCAAATAGGTTGATTCTGACGAAGAAAATGAAACACGAAATGACTTGCTGAAGAACCGAAAAGGAAAGAAGAGTTTTCTGTTCACTGTTTGTGGACAGAATTTCAGTTGTAGTCTCTTCTGTTTTATCTCTGTGTATTATATTGTAGTGTCTAATAGTATCAATAGTTGAGCCAAAAGGCTACAATATATAGCATAAGGGGAGGGACTTCTCAACTGCCAAGTAATGACCATTAGTGAGGGAATAAATCAACCAAGTAATGGCTGTTTATGGAGGGAGTTAATCAGCCAAGTAATGGCTGATTTAAGGTGCATCTTGAAGGAGCTTTTAGGGAGGTGATTAAGTGCAGATTAATGGAGTTTTAACGCTCTAAAAATCAACCCAAACGGTTTCTGCCTTCCGTCGTTCCCAATTTCATATTTCCAGAAACTACAGGGACCAAACTGTAAATATTAAATAATTTGGGGCTCAATCAGAAGAAGTCAAAGGCCCACGACCCACGACCCGAGCCCGGACGGGCGGGCGGCGGTGGCGCGCGTGTGGACTTAGCCTTGAACCCAAGCACATCTAGGTCCCCCTCCTTCAAACACATGGGTTACCCCTTGGGGTCCAAAACCCTTAGCCAATTTTGAGACTTATAAAGATAACAATTCTTCATTTTTCCACCGATGTGGTAGATTTGTCCCACACCATATTTTCATGCCTCAAACACCTTACTTCGTGGACCAATATCTCTTTCATTTCTCAACGAAATCTGACGATTCTTGGCCCTACGGTCATCTACTCACTTAGTAGATTATGCACGTGTGAAGAGACAAAGCCTCCAACATACGGAACCCTAGTGTTTAAATCATTAAATATGAGTGGATGCAACCTCCCCAACAAAGGCAAATTTCCAACAATCCCCTCTTGAAAGAGATTTTGGCGCACACACAAGGTGCCTACTTTCAGTAATCTTTCAGCGAAAAGATATTGCATCAGGAGATGTAGCTTCTGCTTTGAACCTTCCCTAGTTGAATACCACCGACTTACTTACTGCACCGGTGAACGTGATGTCTTGAACCGTCAGTGTTTAGTGTAAGCCAAGACAATGATACCAACACAATAATTCTCCTTATTCGTTTTCTTCTTATTGTTTTGTCCGTTGTGGCCGTGGACACACTTGGATTCTTAAGTGCGTTCATTTGAGGCGTCCTGTCCTCGCACTTAAATAGGTGATCTCCTACAAGGTATCCTGCTATACCCCACTTCACAAGTGTTAGGAATCATTAAAAGTTTCCCCAACCTTAACCTCAACCGTTTGAGGATCGTTAAAAGTTTGGAAGCTTAACCTTTACCCACCATGCAGGTAGCACTTTAATGTCTATCGCGGGAACATATTTGGATTCATGTTTCCCTACAGAAATCATCATCTGAAGTGCTCTTGCTTCCACCGAAGCGCTCAACTGAACCTTTTTACAGCTTAGTTTTCCCATTGAACTAAATTCTTAGGATCTCCAGTCAGTATGGTTGGGTTACCACCACAAATGTTCGTATTTTTTGGGTTTTAAGCCCATTCCCTTAGACAGGCGGAACTCTTGATCTTCGGGCAGTCCCTTAGTTAAAAGGGTCTGTTATATCATTTGATTAGTAATCAAGGAAGTGACACCCGTGATGATCAACTGCCATATGGTCTTATGTCTCCGACAGATCCTGACAGATATGTCTAGACGCCATCATTTGTGTCCTTCCTAAAGCCGACCGGCTAGCCACAGTGTATAACTGCTAAAGGCACAGGTTTCTCCCAATAAGGGACGTCCTCTAAGGTGTCGTGAAGTTACTCAACTTCTTTCATGTTTTGTATAAAGCGATAAACTCTGATTCCATCATGAATCGACCGATGCAAGTTTGCTTAGAGGATTTTTCAAGACCCACCACACACATTTACTTGTGGCTTTGGTGTTCTTCACATCTGATGTCCAGTTTGCATCACTGTGTTCTTCCAGAACCGCTGGACATCCAGAATACCATAATCCGTAGATAAGCGAATATTTCAGATATCGTCATATCCGACTCAACGCCTTCTATTGATAATTTATTAAAATTAAAGACTATCCCCAAATAGGAGAATTTGTGCGAATGACCTTACAAGATAAGCCCTTTTTATGATTGTTTCCGCGTATCTGGGCCAACATGACGGATTGGGCTTTTGATTCTAGAAATCAAATGCTTGCCCCATGGGTCATTCGCACGAATTTTTTCCTCTATCTTGGGATGGTGTTTAATTTTTGCCCCTCAAATCGCTGGTCTTTATTTTTGTCATTCGGCAGTTTAAGTAACAAAAAAGTGACTGCAAATACCTCTGACATCAAAAAAAAAAAATCAGCATATCCATCTAATTTAACAAGGCATAAGTTTATAGAAACTTTGTCTTATCTAGCATAATTTCTATAGGAATTAAATTTTTCGGCATAAGTTGTGTAGTAACTATGCCTTGTGAATTAGTTGCTACACAACTTGTGCCGGATAATTTAATTCCTACAAAAATTAAAGACAACGAATTCATCGCCTCAGCTGGGGATCGAACCTAGATTCGCTGATTTCGTAGATCAACGAATAAATATACTTTCACCCATAATTTCTTATTAAATTAAAAGCAAGGACAAAAGTTAAAGACCACCGATTTGAGGGACAAAAATTAATGACCAATCCGTATGAAGCGTAATCCGCGCAAAAAAGTTCCCCCACCTATAAGTGCCAAGCAACGTAGAGGTGACAAATGAGTTAGTATCAAATTTAGACAAGTCAAAATGATTGAAATTAATGTGTCATAATTTTGCTCAAATTTACTCGGGTCAAATAATGAGCCATAAAACGTACACTCCTTTTTATTTATTTCCTTTAAAAAATGTAAAATCTAATGTCTTTTTCTTAATTTAGTACTTAGCTTAAAGTCTTCCACATTTACATAATCTTAATCTCAAATTTAATTTTGTATCTGTTTGTATTTTCACTCTTGGATTATATTTTGTTGACCCATTCCATGATGAGTTAATTCAAGTTTAACCGATCGAATCAAGTTAAGCAACATGTCATAATCCAACCTATTTAAACTTGAATGGGTTATTAAAAGAGTAATTTGATTTTGCCACCTCTAAAGTGAGGGTCTAATTATAAGCATATATTATAAAATATTTCCCATATATTTTGTAATATTTAGTGGTGTATAATTATGGTAGATATATGATCCTTATTGTATTAGGATTCCACATTGTACACACTATATATATTTGTATTAATGAGAAAGACTCTCCAAGGGAGGTTAACACAATTCTACATGGTATCAAGAGCCAACAACCCTTCCCGGCCCAAAACCTAATTTCGGCCTCCCTTCCTGTCCTTTTCCGGCGCCGAACGGACCGTATACCATCGGTATACCTTCGATATACGCTGATATACAACTGCCCAGCCCTCCAATTATACTAACAGACCAGTATACCCCTGGTATACTACTGATCTCTCCAACAGGCCGTATACGAGTATACAAGTCGATATACACTCTGTATACGACTGATATACCCTTCATGCCACTATATACTAACCATATACATCCTCAATAAGCCCTTATATACCTCGTATATAGCTGTTTCTTCCTCATATACGCTTCGTATATGCCCCCTCTTATTATTTTCTCTCTCTTACCCACTCTCCGGCAGCCATCATGGCCGAGAACACCACAGATATGGCAGTGGCCAGAGGCGCAGGGGTGGCAGAGGGGGTCAGGCTGGGAACTGGGCTTCCAGCATGGGTCCATAAGCTTCCAGACAGAGCCCAGCAGCTGCAGCCCAATTTCATAAAGTAGTGCAGTTCGCCCCAGACCAATTGATGGGCCACAGCTATCCGACCCACCTTCTTACAGCCCAGCAGCGGCCCAACAGTCTGGGTGCATATCAGACGGGCCACATCAATCAGGCTTAATTTCCTGGGGCCCAATTCTCCACTCCGAGCCTTCCCCAATCCAATTTGGGCCAGGCTTTCGGCACATTGAATCCTCGAAAGCCCGATAATGCGTGGTATATGAATACGGGCGCCAAGTCTCACCTCATCAATAATTCTGGTAATCTTCCTCAAATACGAAATTTAAATACTCCACAATCTATTCTGCTCGGAAACGATCATCGCATTCCAATTCAAGGTTTTGGCCGCACACTAACCCCACCACCGCATCCCCACTTCTCTCTAAATAACGTCCTATATGCCCCAAATATTATCAAGAACCTAATCTTCGTTAGAAAATTTGCCACAGATAATCCGTATCAATTAATTTTGACCCATTGGATTTTCTATAACGGACCTACGTACCGGGAAACTCCTTACGAGATGCAATAGTGAGGGGGACCTCTATCCTTTCCTATCCACGTCTGTTGCCAGTGTCACCCCTCCCACAT
This sequence comes from Anisodus tanguticus, assembly GCA_034509755.1. NCBI lineage: Eukaryota > Viridiplantae > Streptophyta > Magnoliopsida > Solanales > Solanaceae > Anisodus > Anisodus tanguticus. The sequence goes on along the minus strand of CM067562.1, from coordinate 23,012,752 downwards.
CTCTAACTGCCCGAGTCTCTCCTCCCACCGCTTTAGCAACAATTTCTTCGTTAACCTGACACAATAAACTTGGACACCCAGGAGCTCATGTTTTAAATTTTCTTCGAAATAATAATTTAATTCATTGTACTACTGGAAAACTTGCCCAACAATGTTTTTCTTACCCTTTAGGCAAACATGTTCACCTTCCTTTTCAGTCTTCTTTAAGTGTTACATTTTCTCCGTTTGATATTGTTCATGAAGATTTATGGACATCTCCTCTTATTAATTCACTGAGTCATAAAATTTATCTTGTATTATTAGATGACTTTTCTCACTTTATCTGGATTTACCCTATAAAATTCAAGTCTGAAGTTTTTATCATGTTTCTTGAGTTTCGTAACTTTATCAAAACACAATTTGAAAAATCCATCAAATCATTCGAATGTGATAACGGTTGTGAATTTAATAATTCCGCGTTTCATAATATTTGCACCAATAATGGCATGATCTTCCGTTTCTCCTGTTCCCACACCTCACCCCAAAACGGAAAAGCTGAATGAATCATCCGTATTATCAATAACATGGTTCATATCATTCTTTTCCATGCCTCTCTCCCCCATCATTTTGGGTCTATGCAGTCAAAATGGTAGAATACATCCTTAATATTTTACCTACCAGTACTCTTCACAACAAAACCCCCACCGAAATTCTCTACCGTCGGATCCCTTTCTATGATCACCTTAGAATTTTCGGTTGAATGTGCTACCCAAATCTTGCCTCCACTACTCCTCATAAATTAGCACCTCGTACCACCCCGTGTGTCTTCGTAGGTTTTCCTTCTAATCATAGGGACAATCTGTGCTATGAATTGTCTACTCGTAAAATTCACGTCTCCCATCATGTCACGTTTGACGTGACGGTCTTCCCATTTTTCAATATCCAAAAATTCCAAAACATGAATTACACGTTCCTCGATGAGTCAGAACTCTCTCCCATCGTCAGCACCCTCCTCCGCTATGACATTACTGTTCCGTTATGGCCGATGACCGCTGTTCCACTTCTCCCAGTTTTTGACGCCGTCACTCCTGCTCCTCACAACTCCCATCGCTGGCTACTGACTCACCCACACCCTGGCCAGATAATCCTATTACCAACCCGGTACCACCACCCACCATCCCACTATCAGTCCTGCGTCAGACCCACTTCCCTCCGACCATCGTCCCCACACCAACTGGTTACCCAACACCGACAACATCACCTGAAACCCCCAATTCGACACCAACATTGACCCACCATCGAACCCTAACATCGACACCATTCCCACACACTTTACCGACCTGGACCCAGTCACCATCATCACTAGAAAACTCAAACCCGCCACCGACATCGTCCACCCATAACCCCGAGAATTAGGAACCCCAACCCATACCAGTAATCGAGACTATACATGCACCAAGCACCTTGGCCTAAACTGTATTTATACCCACGCACTATATGGAAACTCGTGCCCAACACGAGATTTTCAAACCCAAAGTCCATTTTAACCTATCCACGCAAAACATATCCCCAATTCCCAAAAATCCAAAATTAGCCAAACTGGACCCTAATTGGAATGTGGCCATGCATGAGGAATTTAATGCTTTAACGAACCAACACACTTGGGATTTGGTTCCTAGACCGGACGGGGTAAATGTGATCCGATGCATGTGACTATTTCGTCACAAATTTAGAGACAGTGGTGGCCTAGAGAGATATAAAGCGAGACTTGTGGCTAATGACACTAATCAGTAGGAGTTGATTGATTGTGGTGAGACATTCAGTTTGGTTGTTAAACCGGCCACCATTAGCATAGTTCTGAGCATTGTTATGGGTAAGCATTGGCCGATTCACCAGCTTGATGTGAAGACCATTTTTTTACATGGGGACTTGAAAGAAACTGTTTACATGCACCAGCCGTCAGGTTTTGTCCATCCGCAGGCTCCTCATTATGTATCTCGTGTTCATAAGTCACTTTATGGTTTGAAATAGGCCCCCACAGCGTGGTATGAATGCTTTGCCAAGTACATTATGCATCTTGTGTTTGTATGCAGCAAGTGTGATAATTCTCTCTTTATTTTTCATCGAGGTAGTAATGCTACTTATTTATTGCTATATGTGGATGATATTGTTCTCACTGCCTCATCCGATGTGTTGAAAATGAGATCATTGCATTGCTTAAAATTGAATTTGCTATGACTGACTTGAGAAAGTTGAGTTACTTCTTGGGGATATCCGTGACTAGATCTGCAGATACTATGTTCTTGAGTCAGCGTAAGTATGCAGAGGAGATTGTGTACAAGGCTAAAATGGCAAACTGCAAAATCGTGCCCACTCCAGTGGATTCCAAATCGAAGATCAATGTTGTTGATGGTGATCCAATCTCCGATCCTACTCTTTATAGGAGCCTTACAGGTGCACTCCAGTATCTTACTTTCAGTAGGCTTGATATTACTTATGTTGTTCAGCATGTGTGTTTGTTTATGCATGCCCTCAGGGAGCCTCATTTTACTGCTCTTAAGGGTATCATTCGATACATTAAGGGCACACTTGATTATGGATTGCATCTATACTCCTCTGCACCGACCAGGTTGCTATCTTATACGGATGCAGATTGGGCAGGCTGTCCGGACACGCGACGCTCCACCTCTGGCTACTGTGTGTTCTTAGGGGATAATCTCATTTCATGATTTGCCAAGAGGAAAGCCACACTATTCCGCTCGAGTGTAGAAGCAGAGTATAGAGGTGTTGCAAATGTTGTTGTTGAGATTTGCTGGCTCCGAAACCTTCTTTAGGATCTCCAGTGTCCCTTGCGTAAGGCGTCTTTGGTATACTGTGATAACATATCCGTTATATATTTATCTCATAATCCGGTTCAGCATCAGCGAACCAAACACATTGAGATGGATATACACTTTGTTCGTGAGAAGGTTGCTATCGGTCATGTTAAGGTGTTGCATGTGCCTTCGTCGTATCAGTATGCAGATATCTTCACAAAAGGACTTCCTAGACAGCTATTCCTCGACTTCAGATCCAGTCACAGCGTCCGGCCTCCTCCCGCTCCGACTGAGGGGTGTATTAGCATATATTATATAATATTCCCCATATATTTTGTAATATTTAGTGGTGTATAATTATGGTAGATGTATGATCCTTATTGTATTAGTATTCCACATTGTGCACAATATATATATTTGTATTAATAAGAAAGACTCTCCAAGAGAGATTAATACAATTCTACACTAATCTCATATTCAGCAGGTGGAGTGTCATGAGTTTGTTCCTCCGTTCCTATCTCCCTCTCTTCCTATCTTGTTTAAAACTTAAACTTTAAAATGGTTCTGAAAAATTGCAACATTACATATGGGTTTTAATCAAAATTCATAGAATATTAGCTAAGACTCACCTTATCTTACTTCACTAGTCAATAGTATAATTATAAGTATATTAAAACATCAAACATTTTGTTCAATTATAGTTAGAGGTAATTTTTTGACGTTTTATTTAATAAAAATATGAATCTGAGCTGACTCATATAGAGGACTTAGTTTGAACCCAGCTTCCTTGAGTAAGAAATTGGCCTCTTCCTCCTCTTTTTTTTCTTCTTCTTCTTCTCTCCATTCCTTTTGATTTGATCTAAAAGATCCATTAGATTTAAATATTCTTCCTTCAAATTTACTTAATTAGACTACTCGTTTAGTTGTGTGATTTAAATTGGGAGTGTTCACAAACGTAACGTGACATAACGTATCAAAATATTGATTATCGCGGCATCAACAACGATAATAATACTAAACCAATAATTAAATTGATCCATCAGTAACATGTCAAGTACCAATTCAAAATTGAAGACAAATTCTATCCGTCTAACAGAAAAACAAAAGCATCTTTAAAAGTTTTAAAAAATAAAAGTAAAATAAGACCAACACTTTTCCCTACAATTCATAAATTGTATGACTAACTTCACTTTTTGTGTTCTTTAATTTCTTTTTCTTTCTCCTTCCTCAAGGTTTCTTGTTGTTTCTCTGGAAAAATGGAATTTACAGCATAAATATTTTCATCCATTCCCCAATCTCCATAGTAGGTTGGAATTTCTTCGTTGATCATCACTCCTTTTTTTCTTCAATGACATCCTGGTCTTAGTGGTGAATCCATTTTTTAAGAGAAGAATAAACTAAATATTATACAATATGGAGAATTTTTCGGTAGGAATATTTTAACATATATAGCTCTCTTATTAATTATCAACAAGTCTACTTTTGTTATTGTGAGTTTTGGGTCTTATCTAGATTTTCTTTTCACATCCAATAAATAGCGAGTATATTTATCGTTCTTTTAAACTTTCGACTATACCTTGTCATAAATCAAATAAGTACAAAGGGACATTGAGTTGCTGTTGGAATTTGTATGGAATTAAGAAAGAAATAGAGTGATCAACGGACAGAAAATTCGAATAAAAAATTACAACTTTTCAGAACAATTACAACCTTTGGTATGAATGACTGTAACTGTTCATATGTTACTCTATATAAAGAATGTTGATCACTTGGTTGGAAGCATATACAACAAGACAGAGAAAAAAAAAACTACAATCAATCAGTTTTTCACAATTAATGATTTAAGATTGTGGCTTCTACTTCTTCTTCAAAACAAGTTTCTGAAGAACACATATAGTAAATTCGCTAGAAGTTAAGTTCTTGTGCTAGAACTCTCACTTAGATAGTTGTATCCTCTAGAAAGACGTCCGTAAAACTGCAGCACAAGTGGGGGCGAATTTTTGTCTTAGGACACTGCATCAAGCATGCCTCTATCGACACCAAGTTAGTATGTCTTTTCAATTTACTGAATTCATTGTTGTTGATTTCAAGTTATTTTGAGTTATTATGATATTATTGTGCTCAAATTCATTTCATCATTGATGATACTAGATTGACACTAACAATCTAAGACAAAAATTATCAAATCAAAAAAAAAAATCAGATTTTTTTTTCTGATTTGTTGAGGTTGCAAAATTTTTCAGAGAATTCAATTTCCTGATTTGCAAAGATGGATCAATCTGGATCGTTAATGGTGAAAAATCATGTTGAGAAACTTGAGAAATTCAAAGGTTCGATTTCAAACGCCGGCAACAAGGAAGATGTTGTTCTACTTGACAACTCTTCACGTGGCAAACGTATTGATTGCTGAGGCTCCTATGGCTTTGCCAGAAGGAGAAGGGGAGAATACTCCGACTGATGCGGAGAAGGATGAAAGGCTGAAAGACATTCAAACTTGGAAAAGTCAGGAGTTTCTTTGCAGAAACTATATTCTCAATGCCTTGGATGATTCTCTCTACGACATCTACTCCAGGTTCAGAATGGCACGGGAGTTGTGGCAATCGTTGGAGAACAAGTACAAAACTAAGGTTGCTTGCTCCAAGAAGTTCGTCATCAGAAAGTTTCTGAACTTTAAGATGAGTGATGCCAAGGCGGTTGTCAAGCAAGTGGAGGAACTCCAAATCATTGTTCATGAGTTAGAGGTTGAAGGTATGGGATTTAACCCGAATTTCCTTGTTGGTGCTATTATTGAGAAATTACCTCCCTCATGGAAGGATTTTAAGGTTTATCTTAAGCATCTAACCGAGGAAATGTATTTTGAGCAATTTGGAGCCTCATGCCAACATGGTTGAAGGCAATGCTTCTAAGGCCAAGTTTCAGAAAGGCAAGGGCAAATTTAATGGTGCCAAACCATCTTTTGCAATCGGGAGGAATGCATTCGCCCCACAAAGGACCAATGCATTCAAGAAATCACAACCAGGACTCTGTTGGGTATGTGGCAAACCTGGACACAGAGCAAAAGATTGTCGCCTTCGCAAGAATCAAGGTGGTGGTGTTGGAGGTTCGAGTAATGTCAACCAATCTAACCGGGCTGAAACTAAAAACCAATTCATTGGGGTTGTGGCGGCTCAAGCAAATCTGGTTACAAATTCAACCGATTGGTGGATGGACACGGGTGCTACACTGCACGTATGTTCTGAAAATGATATGTTTTGATCCTACCAGGCCATCAAGGATGGAGAACCATTGTTCGTAGGGAATGTTGCTTCCGTGAAAGTGGAAGGAAAATGGAAGGTGACTTTATAACTCACTTCCGGGAATGATCTTGTTCTTACTAATGTGTTGCACGTGCCTGAAATTTGTAAGAATTTGATTTATGGGCCTGTTCTTAGTAACAAGGGCTTCAAAATTGTATTTGAATCTAACAAATTTGTACTCACCAAGGGTGGGTTGTATGTAGGGGAGGGTTACCTCAGTGAGGGACTCTTCAAACTATCTGTTGTACCTACCAAGGCAATTGCCATTATTAATGAAAATGCAGGCACTAGCACTGCTTCTATGTATATGGTTGATTCCCCTTCTTTATGGCATTCACGATTAGGCCATGTTAATTATCGCTCTTTACAAAGAATGGTGAAGTTAGGCATATTGCCAAATTGCTCTATGAACAAAATGACTAAGTGTGGAGTTTGCATAGAATCAAAATATGCAAGTCATCCTTATAAATATGTAGTGAAATCAAATGAAGTGATTGGTTTAATTCATAGTGATTTATGTGATTACCAAGCAACCCCATCTCCTGGAGGAAAGAATTACTATATATCATTCATAGATGATTGCAGTAAATTTTGTTATGTATACTTAATACATACCAAAGATGATGCTTTGAACATGTTTAAAACATACAAAGCAAAAGTAGAAAACCAACTTGACAAAAGAATTAAGATTTTAAGGTTAGACAGGGGTGGTGAATATCAATCAAATGAGTTCAAAGAATTCTGTTCTACTCATGGTATAGTTCATCAAACCACTACGTCATGTACTCCAAAACAAAATGTAGTTGCCGAACGTAAAAATAGAACATTGAATAATATGATAAATTCAATGTTGATTAGTTCGGGTGCACCCCTTAGTCTATGGGGTGAGGCGTTAATTACTGCAAATATGATATTGAACAAAATTCCTCAAAAGAAAAATGACCAATCTCCCTATGAGTTATGGAGAGGAAGATCGCCTACTTTCAAACGGATGAAAGTGTGGGGTTGCCTAGCAAAAGTTCAAGTTCCCTTACCAAAGAGAACTAAACTTGGACCAAAAATGGTGGATTGCATATATATTGGTCATGCCACTAATAGTGCAGCATATAAGTTTTTGGTGTATCATTCCGATGTTGAAGGTATTAACAAAAACACGCTTATGGAATCTGCTGAAGCAGATTTTTTTGAGGATATTTTTCCTTACAAAGACAAGGATAAAAGTGTTCCTAATCATAAGAAAATGATACTGCCTCAAGATGAGTCAAACCAAAACACTAATAATGATGAAAATCTTACTTCATTTGTTCAAGAAAAAATCTCTGAACCAAGGAGGAGTAAACGTGGGAAAATTTCCAAAGATTTTGGACCGGACTTCATGACCTTTTCCGTTGAAGGAGAACCTCAAACATATAGGGCTGCTATGGAATCATCCGAAGCACCTTATTGGAAAGAGGCTATTCAAAGTGAGGTAGAATCCATTATGCAAAATAATACATGGATATTGGTTGATCTCCCCCCGGGACAAAAACCACTAGGCCATAAATGGATTTTCAAACGGAAATTAAGGCCTAATGGTACTATAGAAAAATACAAAGCTAGTATAGTAGCCAAAGGGTTTCGACAAAAAGACGGTGTAGATTTCTTTGATACCTACTCACCAGTAACGACAATTACGTCTATAAGAACGTTAATTGCTATAGCGGCGATTCACAATTTGGAAATACACCAAATGGATGTGAAGACCGCATTCTTGAATGGTGAATTAGATGAAGAAATTTACATGGAACAACCCGAAGGGTTTGTTGTTAAAGGTCAAGAACGAAAGATTTGTAAATTGATTAAGTCTTTATACGGACTTAAACAAGCTCCAAAGAAGTGACATGAAAAGTTTGATAATACGTTATTATCAAATGGTTTTCAAATAAATGAATGTGATAAATGTGTCTACATTAAACAATGCAAAGATGCATGTGTCATTATATGCTTATAAGTTGATGATATGCTAATTATGGGAACAGATAAAGATGTAATTAACCAAACTAAGAAGATGTTGCATGCCGATTTTGATATGAAAGATATGGGAATAGCGGATGTCATTCTTGGTATTAGAATTCAAAAGAATTCTGATGGTTACATCTTCACACAATCCCATTATGTTGAAAAGATCCTCAGAAAATTTGGACACTATGATAATCGACCGGTTGTTACACCATTTGATCCCGCTAGTCACCTTAAGAAGAATGAAGGTGAAAGTGTGTCTCAATTGGAGTATACACAAGTTCTTGGAAGCTTGATGTACATAATGAATTGTACGAGACCAGATTTAGCATATACAGTGAGTCGACTAAGTCGATACTCACATAATTCAGGAAAGGATCATTGGTTTGCACTAAGACGAGCACTCCGATATCTACAGCATACAATGAACTATGGATTGCATTATACAAAATATCCTTCTGTGTTAGAAGGATATTGTGATGCTAATTGGATGTCTAACCAGTCAAAAAGTAAGTCCACAAGTGGTTATGTATTTACACTTGGTGGAGCGTCGGTATCTTTGAAATTATCAAAGCAAACGGTAAATACGCGATCAACTATAGAAGCAGAGTTTGTAGCCTTAGACAAAGCTGCCGAAGAGGCAGAATGTCTCAGAAATTTCCTAGAAGGTATTCCGTTGTGGACAAAGCCTGTGACAGCCATTTGCATACATTGTGATAGTATGGCTGCCCTGACGAGGGCAAAGAATCAGATATACAATGGCAAGTCGAGACATATAAGGCAACGTCATAATACAATACGAAGCTTGCTGAAAAATGGAATTATTTCCATTGATTATGTGAGATCAAAGGACAATATAGCGGATCCTTTGACAAAAGGCCTTAACAGAGAGCAAGTCGTATTTACATCGAGGGGAATGGGCTTAAAGCCAACACAATGAGTCGTTAATTGGCTGAATCCTAACCTATCATAATTAGAGATCCCATGGTTTAGGTTCAATAGGAAAACTAGTTGGGGAAGACTCAAGGAGCATAAAACACACATATGCTCATTCCTATGGTGTACTAAGTGTGTTAATCCGTTGATATTTTAAGGGCTGAATCTTATTCTTAATAATACTAAAAGCCTATGGTGGGATAGTACGGACTATTCTTGTTTGGTATTATCTATATGAGATTGATGTGGGGTCGCATCTGGGAGAACCGATATGGCTACGTTCTCTAGAAAATCTCACGAAGAAGGAGTTGTTCACGACCGAAATGAACACAACCGTAAGAATTGAAATATGTTGATATGATCTGTGTGATACTTGTTGTCTTGATTTACTACAAAAAGTGAATAGTTCAAGATATCTCGTCCACTATTTCACAAAGTAGATCCGATAGGTATTCACTACGAACGGTTCAAGTCCACAAGACACCTTTCCGATGCATGTCATATCGCGTTGTTCAGAAATAACGAAAAGTTCCTTATTATCTTATTTTCTATCCAAATGTGGGGTATTGTTGATGTTTGAATAGAAAATGTGGGGTATTGTTGGAACTTGTATGGAATTAAGAAGAAATAAAGTGATCAACGGACAGAAAATTCGAATCAAAGGTTGCAACTTTTCACAAAGGTTGCAACTTTTCAGAACAATTACAACCTTTGGTATGAATGGCTGTAACTGTTCATATGCTACTCTATATAAAGAATGTTGATCACTTGATTGGAAGCATATACAACAAGACAGAGAAAAAAAAAAACTACAATCAATCAGTTTTTCACAATTAATGATTTAAGATTGTGGCTTCTACTTCTTCTTCTTCAAAACAAGTTTCTGAAGAACACATATAGTAAATTCGCCAAAAGTGAAGTTCTTGTGCTAGAACTCTCACTTAGATAGTTGTATCCTCTAGACAAACGTCCGTAAAACTGCAGCACAAGTGGGGGCGCATTTTTGTCTTAGGACACTACATCAAGCAGACCTCTATCGACACCAAGTTAGTATGTGTTTTCAATTTGCTGAATTCATTGTTGTTGATTTCAAGTTATTTTGAGTTATTATGATATTATTGTGTTCAAATTCATTTCATCATTGATGATACTAGATTGACACTAACAGTTACAATTTAATGATTGCAATTTTACTTAGTATAAATTTCACACATGATCACATAATTATGACTTTTTTCATCAAAATCACAAAACTATATTTTTAATAAAAAACTCATAAAACTTTCACTCTACTAACACAAAAATCACTAATGCCGAAAAATCCAACTTTCGATGGATAAAAGTTTTTACTCGTTCTTTATTTTATGAATACAAATCTATTAAAATAGAACTAATCCAACCCGACCTAAAACTAAATTTGATTCCCTCTTGTTCATATTATTTGTTGTTTTTCCTTTTGGTATACCCTAAAGAAATTACTTACTCTTATAAATTAGAAAATTTTTGGATGAAATTACCCTTAATTTACATCTTTTATTAGTTGATAAGTATAAGAAAAACAGGGATTTGAGACATATGATAATTACTTGAATGTAATAGACAGATAGACATGGATAATTGTATTTACTGGTTTTTGAACTTCACGAATTTTATACAGACACCTCTAACTAGTTGATGAAAACATATGTTTGTGTGTTTAATTAATGTGAAGCCTTATCATCAAGCCTGCTAATTATTTTGTGTTCGTGGGATTGAGATTTCGTAATGTCACAGTATTTGTCATCTAGATTTCTTTTTCCACATCCGATATATAGAAATTAATTATTTCTCTTTTACTGTTCTTTTAGACTTTTGATAATACTCGTCGATCTTTCTGAACTATTCGAAATAGATCAAATTTACCTTCCTTGTATTAATATGAAAATATACAAAGGACACCCTCACTCGTGTAAAACACAACTACTACAGAATAATTCCTAATCCTTGTATTAATAAGAAATATACAAAGGACACCTTCACTTGTTATGACCGCACGTCGGGCACAACCCGCTTTCGAGTTGGCAATTCAATGGCAGCGCCTCTTACCTCTTCCACCGTTGATGTTGTTTTGCTACTTCAAATTTTCAGTAACTTTTAGTAAAACAAAACACGAGGCAATAGGGCAAGTTTAGAAACTCAATAGGCTTATTCCTCTGCTCTTTTCTGGAGCGGATCCGGAATTTCAATAAGATAGATGTACTATAAATAACCAGATTCAAGATTTAAATTTGATGATGATTTTAACCTATATTTTTTATGGGCGATGTTCAAAATATCTGAAATTTAATTTTTTTTTAAGTTTAATCGTCTCATAGTCTACTTCAGACATGTAAATTTAAATTGGGGTATGAAGTTTTCAAATTCAAACCTGCAAGTCTGAAGAAGAAGCAACAACAAGTTCAATCTAAAGCTTGTCAAAATTGGGGTGCTACAAGAGGCTGCCTGATGTCATTTCTGTGATTTGTACTATGGAACCCGTTATATTTTTGAAATAATAGATTTAGTTTTTTTAATTTTTAGTAATTTCTGACATATATGTCTGTACTCTAGTCATAAATGTTGAAATTAGTTGAACCAATTTGACTTGATTTAATAAAAATTTATAATTACAAAAAAGGAGAATAAAGAATTCATAAGTCAGACTTCAGGATTTTGAAAAATAAACCAAAGCAACAAAAGAAATACAAAAAAGAATACTTATTTAAAATCACAAAATAGGAGTGGGAACTGAAACTTCAACCTCAATCGTGGAGGTGCATCCAATAACCATTGCATCATAGGACTTTTTTTTAGCTTAAATGCTTATTTATATATATATATATATATATATAAGTAGCCTTGAAGAAATAATATTCTTATACAAGGTACAGGGAGGATAGTGTTATAGGGGTGATTTTCTACCACCGAGTTTCTGTCCGAGGTTCGCCCACTATGCTGCAGTCAAGTCCGCTGCTTGACTCAGCATGTCCAACACTTAATTTATTTTTAGGGACTTAGAATATTTTGGCACAACAAAGTAAAGAGATAATCAGATACGGAAAAAATCTCCCAACCTTTGTATTAATAAGAAAACAACACAAAGGACCCTCACTCGTTTCAGCCACAAGTCGGCCAAAACACACTTCAACTTCGACTTAGGCACAATCACAAGTTGTTGCTGCCTAACAACACTCTCTCTAAACCCTCACGTTTCTTCCTAGTGTTCCTTAGTGAAATTACAAGTCTTTCACCCTCTAATTTCGTCTAAGGCCAAAACTGCACATTTATAATACATATGCCAGCCTTTGGCTTACAACCAATGGCATGTAGACACTTGGCTAGCTCAAGGCCAATCAAAACTAAGGTGCATTTGACATTTCCAACTGCCTAGGCATTACAATTTCGTGCTGATCAAAGTGTTGCAAGAATAAAGGAAACAACCCACAAGAAGTTACAAAATCGTGCGCGACACATGTGCGAGCTCGCCCAGCCTTGGCGCCAAAAGCCCCATTTTTGCGCCCATGTTTCCCTCCAAGCTTTGCCTTCGCGCCATTTTCCTTGCGCAGCATGCCAGTTCTACCACCCACACAACTTGTCACTGACATTGCCTAGCCCGCACATCAGTCTTGTCCTGCTATGCCATGCCTTGCTTTGTCTCAGTCATGCCTTGCCTTTGTCTTTGCAGCTTTGCCATGCCCTGTCTTGCCTTGCCTTTGTCTTTGCCTTGCCTAGCTTTGTCATGCCATGCTTGCCTTTGTCTTTGCCTTGCCTCACTTTGTCATGCCATGCCTTGCCTTGCCCACACTTAGCCCGCACTTGACACATTCCACATACTAGTGTGCCAATATCTTGCCACTGCCCGACGCTCATGCCATAGCGGACCACACTGTTAGCCTTGTCTGTCCCCATCTTAGCAATGCCATCGCCAACATTGCCCCACATGATTGATTCAACCTGCACATAGACCATGGCAAGGTCATTCATGCCAACCCCTTGCCGTCACCGTGCCATCTGCTGAGTCAAAGAGTCAGCCCCTAACATATGGCATAATGGGCATGAAACCCCCCACCCCACCCCTTTTGGATATGTTCCGGACCCTACTCCACAAGCTTTTCTCTCTGACAAGGTATATAATTCCTAATGTGCGTCTAAATCAGTACATTACAAGGTACACTTTTATCATTATATCATAATCCTGAGAACAACTTATTATATTTATAATGATTGGTGAAGGGAAAATATCTCTTCTGATAAGACTGTCCTTATTTCTTTTAATTTTTCTTTTTTCGTTATTATCTCTCTCTGTATATTCATATTTTATTTACGAATCTTGTCTTTCCTTGATCATTTATTTCTATTCCGTTATTATTTATTTTATAATTTATCATGATTAAAAAATCATTTTCTAAAAGTAATTCGTTGAAACTGTAGTATTCTATTAGTCCTAAAAGAGTATTGTGAGCTTTTAGCTGGTGGTATTATGGGGAGAAAGGGGTGACGAATGGTGATGGAAGAATTACACTCCCAAAATACTTCACACTAACAATAAAAGATATACCAATAAACAAAGAACTTCCATCAAATAATGGGTCCCAGCATCCCACACTTTTTGACTTGAGAATATAACGTCCCAAAATCATTGAGTTAGCCGTTACAGCACTAAGAGAACCTCCCCAAAAAGCTTAGAAACTTGAGAAACTTCTCCAATTACCTAAATATCTCCCAAATTTTGAAGAATTACACTCCCAAAAATCAACTAAAGTTCTCTGTTTTCTTCTCCTAACTTGAGCAATGGCGGATTTCTCTTTTCTTTCTGATGATAGTGACAATGAAAAAGCAGTAGAAGAACTTCTATCACAAGCAATGGACCAATCTGTTCTTGAACAAGTTGCTGCCATTAACTGTTCTGGTTTCACTGATTCGGTCCTCCCAACTCAACTCGAAACTCGTTTTCGCAAACTCAAATCACTTTCTACACGTCCCACAACCTTAAAACCCTCAAATGTGACAAGAAATTCCAGTAGTTTCTGTTTCTCGGAATTCCCGAACACCCCAAAAACCAAGAAAATTGGAAACCCAGATGAGGAAAATGATTTAGAAGATGGGTTTGTTCAAGAAAATACAAAATCTATCGAAAATGATGTTTTCTTGAAAACCCTAAAAACCAAGAAAATTGGAAACCCAGTTGAGGAAAAGGGTTTAGAAGATGGATTTGTTCAAGAACAGAAAAAATCTATGGAAAATGATGTTTTCTTGAAAACCCCAGATGGGAAAAGGGGGAAAAGTCAATGAATTCTTGTTGTTTGTCACCACCAGCTAAAACTGGGTGTTTTTGGTGTTCACTTAAGAAGGGGTCTAATAAAAAGGGGAAAGAGAATAGGGGTGTGAAATGGGGGAAGGATGATGATGATGATGTTTTATCGGATTTGAGTATATTTTCGTCGAAAAATCAAGAGAAATTGATGAAGAAAGCTATGGAGGAGCAAGAGAAGATTAATAGAGAAGCTGAGAAGATTGTTAAGTGGGCAAAACAAGCATCTGCTAGGATGGATGTTTCTAGCATTGAAGATGAACTAAGTGATGATGACATTTTCAAATGATTATACTGCTATACTAGTTGGTAAAAATGCTCTCTTTTTATTCCTGCTTATATAAAAAATTCTCTGTTTTGATCTGTTCTGGACCGTAACGGCTGTAATCCTTAAACGTTTACATCTTTTTGGATAATTATATGCATAGAATATATAGGAAAATGGTATGCGATGTATATGCTTCAAGTGCAATTTTAAGTCATTGGTGCCTTAGAGTTTGCAAGAGATGTTACTACTGTAATTGTTCAATTCTACTACTGAAAAAAAATCAAAAAAGAATTATGCTGAAAAAAATAGAGCAATGAAGGACATCAAAGAAGCTGCAAAGATTGCTGCATCGCGGGTTGATGGATGTTTCTGGTATTCAATTATGGTGACCCTGATTGTAATTATACTCATATTGTAGTTATTGAAGCTTTCTTTTCAAACTCCTATTGAATGCTGTGGGTTAAGTTCTACTCTGTACGTTATTATCAATAACATCTGTAAGAGGTTATATTTCTATCGGGATAGTAAATGTGACGTATCTACATCTCAAGTGGGCTATCAAGTGTGTTTATGCCTGAGATTATGCATGAGTTCCTCAATTGCTGATGTATTTCTGAAGTGCGAGAAAATGTGGTGGTTTCCCCTTTGTAGAATTTTAAACGCCTTGAATTATTAAACAGTTATGGTACTCTATGGAATAACATAGGATACTCTGATGAAGGAAGTAGCTGTAGAGAGATGCATTAAGAGCTTGTTTACTATATACTGCATGAGCTATTGCATGCTACTTTTTCCTTTCTTGACAGTTACAAGAGTCCAAGAATTGATCAACAAAAGGTTAGGTAAGCTTTTGAGGAAACTTTGCAGTTGGTGACAGGAAAACTTTTGAGATTTACCAATATAATTACTAAATAGGACATGTCGCAATAAAAAAGAATCTGTGAAAGTTTCAGTTGATTGGTGGCTGATGGAAATAAACGAATCTGGAAGTTAAAGTAGGCAACAAAGTTTGAAAGTAGTTAAAAAACTTGTACCTTGTTACCAACTTCAAACACTCTTTGATCTTTGCTAACGCTAAAAGATTAGTGAGCGTATGTTTACTCTATGTTACATTTGTGATGTGTGGTAAGTTTGTCCATTATAATGCACAACCAACAACCCATAGCTTATATACGTCATCCACAATTAAGGTTGGTAGAACATTCTGTTTTAGCATTTATGAGAACTTTAACCTTAAGATTAGTGGTCTTTACTTATTATGGCACAGCCCCTGTTGACCCTATCCCTTTTTTTTGCTGAGTTGCTCTCAATCAAATTGTTGATAATATATAACAACTCCTACGCCTCAGTCCACACTTCTTTGTTTGAGCTCATTTCATTTCATCATCATACAATTGTTGATAATATAAACGGGAAAAATAGGAAAATGGATTACAATAATTAGAACAAATCACACTATCACAGAATCTAGCTATGATATTTCTGCAGAAAATTTCTACTTATGTTTTTTCTGATTTATCTATCTAGGTCATTTAATGTCATTAAACCACAGGTATATCAAGGCAAACGATCCATATAACATAGCCTTTTGCTGACTAGTGTATTCTTTGAACATGAATGCAAGGAAAAAATAGTAGTACTAGTGGGAACACAATATAATCAGCTAGCACACAGAATCTAGCCCTGTTATTTCTGGAAAAGATATGTAATTATTGGTCTTTCGATTTGTCTGTCTAGATCAACTAATGTCATTAAACCACTGGTACATCAAGGCAAATGATCCATATAATATAGCCTTTTGCTGACTATTGTGTTGAACTTGATTACGAGGAAAAATTAGAAGTACTAGTAGAATTAGATAGATTGCGAAATAGTAGTACTATTATATTCTTTGAACATGACTATTATTGGCCTTATGTTTTTTTTGGTTTGTTTGTCTAATTCATCTAATTTCATTAAAGCACAGGTTTAATCAAGGCAAATGATCTGTATAAACATAGCCTTTTGCTGGCTATTGTATTCGTTGAACATGAATACACGAGGAAATTACCATAAGCAAAGTAAGAGTTTGAGGAACAATTGTAATTGAGTTGTCAAGAACTTTTAGGAATATGAATGACTAGGTAAATGTGATGATGAAATTTCTCTCAGAACATTCAATTTTTTGCAAACAGCAATTACTATTGACAGAAAAAGTAAAGCAATCAATTATTATTGGCATGTTCTTTCTTGTTCAGTAACCACTGTGATACATTCTTGAGCCTTTGTCAGTTTGATCTATATTATTCTCCTTTTCCAGATTTACCTTTTATGCATTCTACTAACTTCACTTTATGCCGAGGATCTACCGGAAACAGCCCCTCTACCTCCCAAGGTAGGGGTAAGGTGTGCGTACACTCTACCCTCCCCAGGCCCACTTTCTGGGATTTCACTGGGTATGTTGTTGTTGCTGTACTAACTTCAAGCTACCTGTCATGGTTTTCAGTCTGGACCTCAACTTTTCCCTCCAAAGTTTCTCATTTTCAATGAGTTAACTGCTTTGTCGTCTTCTTCCTTTATTATCTATCTGTTAGAACATTGTTTTTTACGTTACTACCACCTGCACTAGGATCTTAATCACGATTTATCTTCCATCATGCAATTTATCTATCAGTATTGGGCTATTAGCAAGTCCTTGCCATTTCCCCTTTGGAAAAACTTTCTAGATATTATGTTAGCTTAGCTAGTAGAAGTTATATGCAGGTCTTGTATATTTGATTCTGTTTATCTCCCTTCAGGCTTCTGTCAATTTTGCTTTCTACTTTATCAATGATAAACTTCTTTAGATCTATGTCATTCTTCATAAGAATTTATATACTCGAGCTTGCAGAATGGTTGTCACTCAGCATGACATAGACCCTACTGGAATCAAGTGTTCACTGCTGCTTTACCACTTTGGCATCTGTTTTTACCATTCCCATGTAAAAAATCTAGAGCTTTTGATGGTTGTTACTTAGAATGATAACGATCCTGCTGGCCTTGCATCTTTCTTTGCTCATTGCTGCTTGAGCATTTAGCGTGTGAGGAATTTGATTCGAGCATTGAGGAGATCAAAAGGGAGAGTTGGAGCCCAACGTGAAGTTGGAATAAAGAGTTGTGATTACAGTTCTGAGCTACAATCATGGCATTATGTTGGATGCACAACAAAATACTCCAAGAGTCGCGATTGCAGTCTTCAAGGAGTGCGATCACAACATAACAGTGGTGTCAAAACCAAAAAAGAACAACAGCGATTGCAGCACACCTGTGTCCGGCCAGACTTTCTTTTGTGGGCTCCTTTCCATTTTCAGCATGTATCTTTATTTCTTAAATTGATATGAGTTGTTGATTATATGTTACATATGAAAACTCTGCTCTTGAAGATGATTATCAGTCAATAATATCAGTCACAGTATGTAGCAACTGAATTATATGAACTCTAGAGCTAGATAGCACCATGTAAACCTATTTTCTTAGCATTCCTTTTTATGAAACTGCCCTGACTGCATTTTACAAGTCCGAATGCTCCACATTTCCTCTGGTATCACTCTTTTTCAGGATGTCGGTTAGGATTTGCGCTTCCTTACATAAATAATTACGCCTCAACTCCAAACAAGTTTGGTCAGCTACATGAGTTTTGTAGACCATGTTTCTCCAATTTAATTCATCGTAGGCCAACATAAACAAAATAAAAACAAAAAGTTAAAGAAGTTCTGTGCATTTTTTACGAGCATAGAAATCTCTACTGGGGAAGAGACAACTTTTTGAAAGCAGAGGGCCTAAAATAAATGTACTAACATGGTAAAACTGTATTCTCTATTAATTGATTTCGCCTAAGTTCTATATAAATCTTTTTTTTCCAGCTAAGTTTGCATTAATTGCAGAGATAAATAATTTCTTGCCTGTGATTTTAGGTCTACTCAATGTCGGCCAAAGGGTAAAGCCTTTTAGTAAAAATAGAATAATATTGATCAAGAACTGTAAAATAAGAAAACAACTTATCGAACTAACGTTGCGTCGTGGCAAGTCACTGCTTAAAAGCGATTTCGGACCGACTGTGGCGCAAATCGTTTAGCCCGGTCGCTCCCTAAGGTTCCATAGCACTGCCAAACACTTGCACTAGTGGTTGAAAGTTTGGAGTTTGCACAAACAAGATTGCTAAGAAAACAGAAGCGAAGAAGAACTGTTGAAGATGAATGAGAGATGATTTTCGGTGTGTCAACAACAGAAGTGTTTACCGCTATATATAGGTAGATGGCAAGGTCTAAATAGTAAAGATTGAGATCAGAAACATCTTCTAACATTCAGAAAACAAAGATCGCCATTAACTCTGAGTAATGGACGAAATAAAGGTCGCCATTTAATTATGGTAATGGACGAAAATAAAGTTTGTCATTCAACTCTAACTCTAGAGTAATGAGCTTTGATCGAATTTTGATTCAAGGGAATGAATTTGGACATTAAACTGGTAAACATGTATTTGGACAATTTCGCGTAAGCGCAAAACACCAAAAACGGATTTTTGCAAAACTAGATTTGAATTTGGATGGGGTGGAGGGAGGGGAATAAACCCGTTTTGTTTTGCAAGTATAATTCTCACGTGCGCGAGAACACTCCCTCTTACTAGCCCTTTACAAGTTCAACAATGCAAATTCAATATAAAGAGAAAATAAAGAATTTCCACCACCAATGAGGAACAAAATACATTTCCATCAAGACAAAAATGAATAAATAAAAATGGACCTACAAAAATTCTTTGACTTTGCATTATTAGAACAAGAGAACGTTAATGCCAAATAGTAAGATAACTCCATCAAAGACAATGAAGTAACAACTTTAGGCCCAATACTTTTAGAGGCCTCATTTTTTTAATAAGTAATTGGTTTTAGTGCAAATTATGTGTGGTGTCTCCAAAAGCGTTCGATCTTGAATTTATGATTTCGCTAACTAAAATCTTTTAAAAATGTTTTTTACTTTAAATCAATGTATTGGTTAAAATGCTGGAGATAATGATAGAGAAGTTGAACATGTGATAGACAATAGGGATGAAGTAATTGAATATCTCACTGGAGGTATAATGAAGAAATGGATCCCTAGATGTCCAGCCTCCAAACTAACAGCCCTGTTTCCACCCTCCACAAAATTGCTATTCACAATTGGCTTTCTTCAATGAATGAGTCAATTGTGATATCTGAACAAGCCACCCTGCTATATAAAGTTGGGAAAGGTTTGAAAATTGATTTGGGAAAAATGATATTTCATCAAATTGCCAACTTGGTTGAGAAAGAATCAATTGCAATCCTTCATTTTCTCTCACTGATCTACAAAGTATTAACTACCCAAGGCTTTGAGCCTAAGAGAGAAGACACTTTAGGGAAGGCTCTTGAGCTTTACACGATAAACAAAGCCATTTTGAAGAGCAAGGACAGAGTCATCGACTTGCCCTGGAAGAAGAAAGCTGAAAGTTAAAATGTTGCCAGAAATATCACCAACATTATGGGCAACACTGGTCCAAGACAATCTACACTATCTACAAAATGGCTTATAGATCAAATTGCAAAGATCAACCAACAAATTGCAGAAGTTGATGTTGCAAGGAAAGCCCTGATATAAGCTAGAGACCATTTCATGATGCTACTTTCTTCACAAAAAATGAGAGATTATGCTTATACATGGGGAGATGATGCTGATGCAGGGGAAGGAACCTGAAACTGTGAGGCAGAGGAAGCTAAAGCTGTTATGCAGGGGTAGAAAGCTGTTGGAAGCTGTTGTTGCTGTATGATGAGCAATGAGGAAGCTGAATGATGTTGTTGAACCTAAGCTATAAATGTTTGTTAAATGTTTTGATGGGTTGATGTGTATATTTATTGACAATGGTTTATTTCTATTCGTGCTTTGTATATATTGGATGATGTGGGTATATATATGCTCATATTTTTTTTCTTCTCTAATCCTATGAATTGGTATACACATGGTTGCTTGTATGCCATCACAAGTTAATGGGGAGCATGGCCTTGAAATTGTTGATCACAGATGTCAGACAACATTTGTGACAACACCATAAGTCAACTTTACTTTTTAACGAGTTTTGTGAAAAAAGGCAAAAAAGGGGAGATTACTAATGTTGGATTTGATGTTGTGACATTTGACCCAACAAATCTCCTGAAGTATTGATTTGAATGTATAAGAATGTTGGGACAAATGTTGCACAACATTCGGACCAACATTTTCAGAATTGATTTTGCATTACTTCACGTAATGATTACTATGTGGTAAATATGACATGACAAGGTAAAAAGGAGTTGGTAAACACGTGTGAAGAACGAGTCAAGGCTGCTGCTTTTCGTGAGGAACATGTCAAAGTTGTTAGAGGTTTTTTCTCCTTGATCGTCTCCAACAAATCCTACCAGTTGCCCATCTTTTTCTCAACGTCCACAACCGATCGATGAACTTTTCAAGTAAGACTCTCTACTATAAATAGAGAGGCTACTACAGTGAATCGATATCCAGAATTAGAAAGCAAAAATACTAAGAGAGCTCTCAGAATTTCTTCTCAGAAATCTGGATCACCAGTGTTTCCTGAGTGTGTTAACATTCTGTCCAACATTATAATTTTTGTTTAAATTCTAGATTAGTTTTGTATGGTGAAATTGTAATGAGAAGTTGTCTATGTCTACTTAGTTAGATTTTTCAGGCAGAAGTCATCTGCGACTTCAACTTTTAATTCCTTTCCGTTTTATATTGTAAATTTGTAAAAAAAAATGGATTTGTACTTTTGTATATAATATATATACAATACATTTGGTCATTGACCATCATAAGTTATATAATATACATAACTTATGAAAATTTAAACCTTTGTGTTCTTTAAATTCCGCTGCATTTACTCTTTAAAGTTACTGTTTTGCTAAGTGTTGTTACTGGTGTCGAACGACATAATTGCTGACATTCAGAAACAGAATTGGTATTCGATTTATTCCATCTCTTGTTTTTATTTCCCATAGCATTTGACACCCTTCAAAGTTGTTTATGTTTGTGCAAGAACTGTTTTTCTTATCTATAAATAATTGGATTCTTAGTTAATTAATGACTTCTAATGTTTAGGTATGAATAGTAAAATCTGTAAATTGTTCATAAATTATCTTACGACATCAAAGTGAGCGTCGAGTGTGTCATTTTCTGGCAGTGGAATATGTCTTTGTCTTAGAAGATCATATTTCGTAATTCTCTTAATAGGAACAGTTACAAAAGGACATCTTCCATCTTTGGACCATATTGTCGATGACCTGCTAGTTGTTGAGTCTTTGAATTTTTCTTTATCCTAGATAAAGTGGGTTTCATTTGTCCCATCAAAAGTTTAGTTGTATGCCGACAATATCATATTCTTGTAAAAAAAATGTGAAGGTAAATGGAAAGAGAGTAGAGATATGCCTTAGGATGAAAATTATGGTCCTTCAACAGCGGGTGATCAAATGCAGATTGTTCGTAGAAATCTACACAATCATATATATCCCCATACTTAGTCTTCAAACAAAAAAAATCATGAACCAAGTAATTTAAATTATAGTAACTACACATCTTGTTATTGAATAGGTAACTTTTAAACACAAAACACCTTAAAAAGTCAAAATAGGTGTGTGTGTAAAGAGTACTATAGTGTACAGGGTTCACAATTTTCAGGTACAACAAAACTTTCGATAAAGGGGAAAAGATTATAAGGTTCATTTCCCAAAAACTGTGTCACAGGAATATTAGTTTTTCTCCGACAAAATTGAAATGTCTCAAGAGATTTACAAGTACAATGAACCCCAAAAAATACCTTAACAGTTTTGACTGTCGGCTTGTTCAAAAGTTTTAGCTGGTTTTCTAATTCCTCATCCTCTAATTTGGGTAGATTTCTCTCTCCTTGTACTCCATTATAACTCAAAAGAAAATAGAGCATCAACAAAGTTTGTTGAAAAACTTTTTGATGGCATCCTGAATTCATTTCTTTTTATAGGCATGGATGTTAAGTGTTTTTGAAAAATCTGTTGGAAAATTGCTTTTGGTAGGGAGGTTGCGTCCACCCATGTTTAATGACTTAAACACTAGCGTTCCGCATGTTGGAGGTTTGTCTCTTCACACGTGCATAATCTACTAAGTGAGTAGATGACCGTAGGGCCAAGGATCGTCAAATTTTGTTAAGAAATGAAAGAGATATTGGTCCACAAAGTAAGTTGTTTGAAACATGAAAATATGGTGTGGGACAAATCTATCACATCAGTGGGAAAAAGAAGAATTGTTCTCTTTATAGCCAAAGCAGGTCAAGATTGGGCCTAAGACTGTAGATTGCATATTCATCGGATATGTAAATAACAGTAGTGCTTATCGCTTCTTAGTGCATAAGTCAGATATTCCAGATATCCACGGGGGTACAATCATGGAATCAAGGAATGCTCAATTCTTTGAAGATACCTTTCCTAGAAAGGAAAAAGACATAACCTCTCGCAAACGAAGTTATGAACAAAGCTCTCAGGAATCGGGAGTCGTTGATGGCCCGGATCTAGATGGTTCAGATCTAGTGGATCTCGAAGTAGCTGAATATCCGGAATCTAGTGTTCCAGATTCTCAGAACTTGGAAACTCCAGAGATGGAACTAAGGCGAAGTAAAAGGGCCAGGAAGGATAAATCTTTCGGTCCTGACTTTGTAGCTTATATGGTTGATGATGAACCAAGGACAATCGCTGAAGCATTGTCAACTCTAGAGGCACTGCTCTGGAAAGAAGCTATTGAGAGTGAAATAGGTTCCATTCTGCATAACCACACTTAGGAGTTGGTTGATCTTCCTCCGGGAAATAAACCATTGGGTTGTAAGTGGATACTCAAACAGAAGTATAAAACATATGGGTCTATAGATAAGTACAAGGCCAGGTTGGTAGTCAGGGGCTATCGGCAAAAGGAAGGCCTTGACTACTTTGACACGTACTCCCTGGTGTCTAGGATGACGTCCATACGAGTATTCATTGCGATCGCAGCGTTGCGTGACCTTGAGATACATCAAATAGATGTCAAGACATCCTTCCTAAATGGTGATTTGGAAGAAGAAATTTATATAGACCACCCCGAGGGGTATGTGGTTCAAGGGCAAAAGAAGAAAGTCTGTCGGCTTGTCAAATCTCTATACGAGTTGAAACAAGCCCCGAAGCAATGGCACGAAAAAATTGATAGTACTCTACTATCGAAGGGTTTCGCCATTAATGAGTGTGACAAATGTGTCTACATGAAAGGTAACTCTGACTCGTTTGTTATGATATGCCTGTATGTAGATGACATATTGATCACAGGGAGTAGTCCTAGCATAATTCTAGAGACGAAGAACATATTGAAACAATGCTTCGACATGAAGGATATGGGTATCACATATGTCATCTTAGGGATAAAAATCTCTAAGACGTCTAACGGACTGGTCTTATCTCAGTCTCACTACATCGAGGATGTTTTGAGAAAGTTCGAGATGTTTGACAGTTTGCCTATAAAGTCACCAATTGATAGAAATAAAAAAACTTGATAAAAATTGTGGTGCACTCATATAGCAAGAGCAATATGCACAAGTTAATAGGTTTACCCGTAATCCGACCTATATTGCTTATGCAGTCAACAAGTTGGCTAGGTTTACCCGTAATCCGAGTAATGATCACTGGAAGGCGTGGAATCAGGTACTACAATCCCAAGAATTAGGTTCAATGAGAAAACTAAGCTGTAAAGGTTCAGTTGATCGCTTCGGTGGAAGCATGAGCACTTCGGATAGTGATTTCTGTAAAGAAACACCAAATCCAAAGTCGTTCCGCGATATATTACAAGTGCTATCTGCAGTGTGGGTGAAGGTTAAGTTTCCAAAACCTTTAATGATCCTCACCGGTTGAGATTAGGTTTGGGGAAATTTTTAACGGTTCATAACACTTGTAAAGTGGGGTATAGCAGGATACCTTGTAGGATACCACCTATTTAATTGCGAGGACAGACCCCCTCAAATGAACGTACTTAAGAATCCAAGGAGTGTCCACGGCCACAACGGACAAAACATTACGAAGAACTGAGTAGAGGAAGTTGTTGTGTTGGTACCATTGACTTGGTTTACACTAAACACTGACGGTTCAAGACATCATGTTCACCGCGCAGTAAGTAAGTCCGATGGTATTCAACTATGGAAGGTTCAAAGCGTATGCTACCTATCCAGATGCAACATTGGTCCGCTGAAAGATTGCTGGAAAAGGCACCATGTGTGTGCGCCAAAATCTTTTTCAAGAGGGGATTGTTGGAAAATTACTAAATGTGGAATTAAGTATATCCCATTAATTTATGACTCGAACAATTGGGGTCCGCACGTCGAAACGTCATTTCCAGACACGTAGTCCAAGTATCGCAAATTTCATTAATGAAAGAGATATTGGTACGTATGTAATACGTTTGAGACATAGAATTATAGACGGTTATTGGCTAAATGACAAAGTATTCCATGTTGGTAAACGAAGGAAGAAGTGTACAAATTGTAAAATGAAATGAATCAAAAATCGCCGCGGAGCCGTGAAGGGCAGCGGCACCGGAGAGCTATAGTGCCTCCCAGTCAGCGCCGTGGCGCAAATTGGATGGTCAGTCACTAGAGCCGCGACGCTAATTCACAGCGCCGCGGCGCTTCGGAGGCAGAAAGCTGCGACGGGAAGTTGGAAAAATTTGACCTTTGGGCTGGTTTTGGAGCATTGATTCTCCATTACTTGGCATATGAATTCAGCCATTATTTGGCTGAATGTAACCCCCTCAATCAAGTGCAATTACATGGCTATTGAAGGTCATTAGTTGGCTAGTTGAGGGGTCTTCTACTTACACTATAAATTGAGACCTTTGGCTCAATTGAACTACACTCAGCACTTAGAAAATACTCCAGATTTTCTGAATTCATCTTCTTTCTCTCTAGCAAAGTTACTGTACTCAAAGTTCTTCAAGAGTAACACTTGAGTTTCCTTTACTCATTTGTTAAGTTGTTGTTGTATCTTGGGAGACTATTGCTCAACACCGTAAAAGGAGATATACGTGGCAATCTTGTCTTAAAGACAGAGTGTCATCACTCGACGCAGCATATCACACAAGCAGTTTGTTAAGGTTTTGATTTCTAGTTTTATTGTAATAGTTTGTTTATCCTTTCTACCATTGTAATAGTTACTTACTTCTCGTTCCCTACAACAATTGTATCCAACACTAACAACATAACTACCTAACAACCAATTAACCAATTTACTATCCTAACTAATTTTTGCCATGTCATCTGCCAACTCAACTGAACTTAAACTAACTTCCTTTACTTGTATCAAAAACCTCCGCCCAGTGTCGTCACAAAATGGGAAAACTTTAAGTGCCATATCTTTCAAAACCAAGTTATTCTTTTCAAGCTGAGTAGAAATTTCATAAGAGAAGAAATTCCGGCACCGTTACAATTTTGACATAACGGCGACCTTTGTTTGACTATGTCACTTGGGAATTTGAAACAATAATTTTTTCTTCTTTATTTACGTGAAATGATTACTAATTCAAACTGCACATTGTTATATCTGAGAATGGTTGGTAAAACCCAAATGCATAAAAGAATAGCAGGTGGAAACTAAAGGTCTGCTAAACAAGGCAGATAGATTTCTCACTAAAGAAGGGCTGTACCATCCACCTAATATGAAACCTACTGCTAAGTAATTAACATAGTTTTAAGTTCAGAGAACTGATCACCGTTGCTAAGGAACTGATTTCGTTTTTTTTTTTTGTTTTCCGGTGATGTTTCTCATGATTTCGGTGTTGTATCATTTTTCCGGTAGACCTGGTTTGTCTTCATTTCGTTTAGGGACTGATTTCGTTTTTTTGTTTTGTTTTCCATTGGCCGTTCTTGTTGCCGGACTTTGGCCAAGATCTGGCCGGGAAAAAAACCATCTCCGGCAAACTCCATCTAATGCTAATGTATCATTAGTGTGCATATATTATACACTAATTATACATTTATTATATATAAATTATACAATGATACATTTTTATAAACATACTGTAGGTATACATATTCTATACAATAATGATATGAATACTATACGTATGATATATTTACTATACATATGCTGAAATTAGCTAAAAATGACTACAAAATTAAATTATTTTTAAAAGGCTAAAAAATGTCCTTGAAGTTTCTTGGGTCATCTGGTGTCAATAGATTCACCCGAATGACCATTTATGTCCTTATCCCTAAATGAAATGGGTCCGTTAAAAATAAAGCAAAGTAGATTCAATAAGTTAACATCAGAGGTATTTGGGGGGCCAGAGATGAATAAAGGGCATTTTTATACCAAATCTAATAGTTCAATATTTTAGGTCTTTTCCATTTAAATAATACTAAAGATAAAGTAATTTTATATATGTTTTTTGTATTTAACGCTGAAAAGTACTTCGGTTAACTAAAGCTGGCCTAAAGCATACTATTATAATACTAACATAAGCATTTATCAATAATTCGGCTAAAAATCCAAAGTGTTTGGCCCAGTGGCCAATACATTAGGGTATTGTTGTCTGAGGTTCCGTGTTCGAGTCCTCTGATCAGCGAGAGTGGAACAGTGTTCCCCCCAAAAAATCCTTCCATACACGTAGGGCCAAGCGGTGTATACTAATCCGTAGGGCCGGGCCGGAGGTGGGGTTTTCGGGGTATGGGGCCGTAATGCGGTGGGACCGATCACTTTAAAAAAGTTTACCCTACCACGCTTTTATCCAAAGTGTTTGGCCCAAAGGCCAATACATTAGGGTATTGTTGTCGAGGTTCCGTGTTCGAGTCCTCTCGATCGGCGAGAGTGAAAGCTTGTTCCCCCAAAAAAATCCCTCCATACGCGTAGGGCCAAGCGGTGTATACTAATCCGTAGGGCCAGGCCGGAGGTGGGGTTTTCTCGGGGTATGGGGCCGTAATGCGGTGGGACCGGTCACTTTAAAAAGTTTACCGTACCACGCTTTTATCCAAAGTGTTTGGCCTAGTGGCCAATACATTAGGGTATTCTTTGTCCGAGGTTCCGTGTTCGAGTCCACCGATCGGCGAGAGTGGAACTATGTTCCCCCAAAAAAATCCCTCCATACGCGTAGGGCCAAGCGGTGTATACTAATCCGTAGGGCCAGGCCGGAGGTGGGGTTTTCTGGGGTATGGGGCCGTAATGCGGTGGGACCAGTCACTTTAAAAAGTTTACCCTACCACGCTTTATCCAAAGTGTTTGGCCCGGTGGCCAATACATTAGGGTATTGTTGTCGAGGTTCCGAGTTCGAGTCCTCGACGATCGGCGAGAGTGGAACTGTGTTCCCCCAAAAAATCCCTCTATACGCGTAGGGCCAAGCGGTGTATACTAATCCGTAGGGCCATGCCGGAGGTGGGGTTTTATGGGGTATGGGGCCGTAATGCGGTGGGACCGATCACTTTAAAAAGTTTACCCTACCACGCTTTTATCCAAAGTGTTTGGCCCAGCGGGCCAATACATTAGGGTATTGCTGTCGAGGTTCCGTGTTCGAGTCCTCGATCGGCGAGAGTGGAACCGTGTTCCCCAAAAACTCCCTCCATACGCGTAGGGCCAAGCGGTGTATACTAATCCGTAGGGCCAGGCCGGAGGTGTGGTTTTCGGGGTATGGGGCCGTAATGCGGTGGGACCAGTCACTTTAAAAAGTTTACCCTACCACAGTTTATCCAAAGTGTTTGGCCCATGGCCAATACATTAGGGTATTGTTGTCCGAGGTTCCGAGTTCGAGTCCTCGATCGGCGAGAGTGGAACTGTGTTCCCCCAAAAAAATCCCTCCATACGCGTAGGGCCAAGCGGTGTATACTAATCCGTAAGGCCAGGCCGGAGGTGGGGTTTTCGGGGTATGGGGCCGTAATGCGGTGGGACCAGTCACTTTAAAAAGTTTACCCTACCACAGTTTTGTCCTCCGGGGCATAGTCCAGTGGCAAAAGCCTGGGTGCTATAAGGCGCTCTAGCATGGGACAGCGTGGGTTCGATTCCCCGCAAGCACGAAGAAACTCTGCATGTTGGGGAATTTGACCTTGTCTCATTAATCAGTTGTACGCTCCCAGAAAAACTGGCCACCGGAGCACATCCCGCGATTTACCTGGTAATAGTGTTGAAGGACCGGTGCTATTACCTCTAGGACGTCTGGGTAATACCAGTGAAGTAGTCAGGCGCAAGCCTGGAAACCTGGATTATCAAAAAAAAAAAAAAAATCGGCCAAACACATATTATTGTTATCCTAAAGTTCTTTTTCAGAATTCAATTTAGCAAAAAAAATAATTTCAAATAAGAAGATTTTAAATATTAAGATTACATTCCCCTGATATCTTGGCAAAACCAATTCCGTTAAGAGTGTGTTTGGTACGAAGGAAAAAGTTGGAAGATATTTTTCAAGAAAATAAGTGAGTCTTACTTATTTTTTTGTGTTCAAGTACGTAAGCAAAAAATATTATCTTAAAAGTACTAGACAATAACGATGGGAGGTGGGAGGTGAAGATGAGGTGTATTGAAGGGTGGAGAGGACACAATCGAACATGAAAAATATTTTTTATACTTACACTAGAAAAATCATTCTTTTAGAAACTTATTTTTCAAGAGAAAATGTTCTAAAAAAACTGAGCACACCCCAAATGTCCTTGGTGCAGTCCTTCACAAGCTATCTAAGAGAATTTCAACTTCTTAGGAAGCAATATTGTATGTGAATATTGGCATCATAAAGAAAAAAAAAAGGGGGGGGGGGGGGGCACAAAAGTTAGAAGCATGTGAATTTGAAATACATGACGTCAAATTCTACAGTCAAATGAGCAAATATTAATGAAATCAAAATGCCTCGACTAAGAGAGGCACCAAAACAAATTGAACTGAAATAACCTGGAATAAGACGAAGGTTCATAAAAGCTAGTAAAGAATGGTTGGCCAGTGGGCCGGATCGGCCCGATTCCGCCTCGCTCCGATCTCCAAAAAAAAATCAATGTTGCGATTCGAACTCGGGAAGGGACCTGGGCTCATCCCGCCCATCCCGATCCAGATCCAACCTGCCCCAACTCGACCTCGTCCCACCTCGCTATCCCCCCTCCCTCTATGCAAAAATATACGTTGCACAACGGCCAAATTTTGATTTTGGCCGTTGTGCAACGGTTATAACGGCCATTTTGCCCCCCACCCCATAAACCCTCCTGCCCCCTTAATATTTATTTTTAACTCCAAAGTTAATATATTTACACTTTAATCCTATTTCTCAACTATAAATATCTCATTTTTCTCACAAATCTTCCTATCATTTCTCTAATCTCTCAATTTATCTCTCTAGAATTCTACATTGCCTACTAAATATTATAATTTTTTTTGCTCATTTATATCAAAGTTCAAAAATTGGGAGTGAAGTTAGCAACTAGCTTGAGGATCATCCATCGAGCAAAGTATCAATTTTCAACCTTGATTACACGTCGACGTTACGTCGGCGTTTGGTACATTTGTTCCTTCTTTAAATTATTATTGTTACTTAATTTTAATTATCGCACTAAATTTCATTTACTTTAATTATTTATTTGCATAATTATAATGGAACGCTTTGGACGTATGATTAAGGGTAAGGGTAAGGGTGCTTCTTCTAGTACGGGTAACAAGGGTAAAGGTACTTCTTCTAGTAATCATATTCCTAGTCCCGATGATTTGATTGATTTCACTCATATAGATGAAACTGTTTTTTAATGATATACCATTAGATGATGAGGTATATTCTGCATCTGAACCAGACTTTAATATTGACGATAAGGTAGATGACACACCCACTAGTGCACCTCAACCTCAGACTAAGTCTCAGCCTCAAACTGAAATGGGAACGTCTCTATTCCCCCTAGTATGAGTCGATGCCCCACACAACGAAAATTAAAATCAGATGCATGAGATTTTTTTGATAGGGACCAAGAGAATCAGGCAGTTAGATGTAAAATTTGTAAAAATATTTATAAATTTAAAATCGGAAAAGGTCAAGGTGTGACGGGAGGTTTATTAAGACATGTACAAGGCGAGCACACAGCTAGGTGTAATCAATACCAGGCTAAAACATTTGGTGTGCCAGCTAAGTCGGGACAAGGTTCACATAGTGTACCCGATCAAGTACATGGTCAAATTAACCCGACGACAGGTGGAATTTTTTGTCCTAAATATGATAAAAATAAATTTAGGAAAAATATGACAAAATTAGTTGCGGTGGAGGGTTTTCCTTTTTCATTTCCTTCCTCTCCTGGTTTTATTCATTAAATTCAAGAAATATATAATCATGCTTTTTACGATTTTCCTAGATCAACTGTTAGAAGAGATATTTTTAAATTTGCACATTAATATCAACAATATTTACGTTATGCATTGTATCATTTTAATGGCAAAGTGGTTATCACTTCTGACATAGGCCGTAGTACTAACGGTAATGATTATTTAACTGTAACATGTCATTGGATAGATCATAATTGGTCTATGCAAAAACGTATTTTAGCATATAGATATATTGATGATAGGCACACCAAACTTTTATTGCACAAAATATTCATGAAATTTGTGATTATTATGGAATAATTGATAAAATTATGTTTATTACATAAGCTACTTCTAATGATTATGCTATAAGACTTTTAAAAGTTCGATTAACTTCATATTTTCCTGATCATTTTCGTATGAGATGTGCGTGTCATATTTATAACTTTGTTGTAAAGGATGGCCTAAAACTTTTTGAAAAAAATCTTGATGAAATACAATTTGCTATAAACTTTATTTTTAAAGGTAAAAAAATACAAAGATGCAAAGAGTATAAAAAAAACTTGTCACGATTGTGGATTACCTTATAGAAAAATTCCCGAAGAAGTAGCGACTAGGTGGAATTCTCTATATGAACAACTACTTGTTGCTTATGATTATAGAAGACCTATAACTTTATTATTTAATGCCCATAATAAAAATCCAAGAGATATGCTTGTAGGTAATGATTGGGAATTTTTTTAAAAACTTATTGGATTTTTAGAGAAATTTTTTCAAGCTACTAAAGAATTTTCTGGTATTTATTATCATACTATTTCAACTATGTTATTTTATATAGCTCTAATATTTTTGTTACTTAATGAATATATGAACAAACAAACTTATAAGACATCTATTGAAAAAATGTTTAAAAAAATAAAAAAATACTTTTTTTCTATTCCCACTATTTATATTATTGGTGATGTATTAAATCCGACTATTAAAGTAGCCGGTTGTAAAATACTTGTTGAAACGATTTATGATTATATAGCAGTACTTCCACCTCCAAGTCCAAATGAAGAACCAACTCACGAACCAACTAAAGAAGAAGTTACGTCTAGCATACACACTGAATGCAAAAAAGTATATATGTATTACCAACAAGAAAATGCAAATAATCAACCGACTTCTGTACTATCTTCTACTACTTCGATGCAACCTTATAAAAACACATGTGGTTTCTGCTGCTAGTATTCAAGGCCTTAGAAATAAATTGTTTAGTGGTTCAACTTCTTCACAAGTTAGCGAATTTGGTATTTATATTTTGTAGGGTGTAGTACCGTACGAATTAATTGTCAATGATGAAGGACATGAAGACTTGTTGAAATACTGGAGGGAGAATGAGAAGACATTTCCGACTCTATCAAAGATGGCCCGAGATGTGTTGAACATTCAAGCGTTATCAACAGTGTCTCAAAGCACTTTTTCTGCGGGAAGATTTTAAATAGGAGACCACATACATTCATTGGCGGGAGACACATTGGAGATTGCAGTTCTATTCAGAGATTGGATTCGAGCGGAGCGTAGATGGTACGGTCAACCGAAGATCAACGAAGAAGAATACAACTACAATAAAATCTTGTCCGAGGGAACAGAAAGCGACGTCGAACAATTTGACCAACAACTTCCAATTCCAACCGAAGATCCTCAAGATATTGTAAGAAATTTAGAAAAAGTATGGTTAACTATGTAATTTTTTTTAATTGCAATTTTTCTATGTGATTCGCAACTTTTGAACAACACCACAAAGTTGCAATTTTGAAATTGTATTACAAAAAAATCATAATTCTATTAAATAATATAAGAGGCACAAAAACAGCCTTGGATATTTTTATTACACTATCTTGTTCAATTATTGAAGTGTTTATATATATTATTTTTTAAAATTAAGTGTCTAAAAAAACAAAAATCCCGACCCTGCCCCGTCCCCCCAACACCGGTCCCCTTTCCGGCGGGATGTGGGACTGGACGGGACATTTGCCTGTCCCATTAATCCCGGCCCGCTTGTTCCGTTGGAAACCGATCCTGGCCCTTCCCCCGCCCCGCCCACTGGCCACCCCTAGTATAAAGTAGGTACTTAAGATAGAGCTAACACACCAGAGTTGTAAAGTAATGTTGAGCTACCTAGCTAGAAATTGCAGTAACCTAAATTAGAATAACACTTTGTAAATAAATTCTATTGGGACGCTGCTAACGCGGGATTCTTTGTGCACCGGCTGCCCTTTTTCACTTTGTAAGTATATAAACTCTACATCAGGTGATAGTTGAGGGAACTGCTTCATATTCTCCGATCCATCATTTCCATTCCCCGATGATTGTAGCGTTCACAACTCCAAATGAATATTTCCTTGAGCACAGTTGCAGAAAAAAATACTTGAGAAATTCCATCTCAGCTTCATTAAACTGGTTGCAATACATATCAACCTTTTTGAGCTGCTTCAGTGGTTCATAGGATTGCAAGAGATGTATGACAACAGGGTTCACATGATCCTTAGAGGAATAAAACTCGAGAAAGTAAAAAGGACGATTATTAATTAATTGTCAGAAGAAAACGCAGCAAACCAACCAATTTAAAACCAAAAGATGAAAATGAGACGTACTGCAATTTTGAGCCTCTCTAAGTTGGAGCAGTTGTTTATCAAGTCAAGAGCATATGTTATAGGTAAAAATTAGTGTCTGAAAGGTTAAACAAAATAAAGGCTGAGTCGAGAGATGACTCTATGTCTTTAAGATAAAATTTTCCCATATAGATATTTTTACGGTAATGGACAATAGTCTCCCAAGATGAAAAATCAACAATCAATAATACAAAGTAAATACTGTTGATTCTAGCCAAGAAAATAAATATAGAAGACTGCTGAAGAGATGAGTGAATTTCTGTCAGAAATTCATCTTTTTGTTTGTCTCTGTTTCTGAATTTCGAATAGAACAGAACAGAAGAGTAAGAAATTTGTGTTTCTGTATTTCTAACAGAAGAGAAGAAAAGAGTTATGTTCGGTTTTTTGTAAACTGAACGGTAATTTCAATTTATAGTTGAAGAGGATGGTCGTTGCAATGTTTTTGAAATCTTTCGAATCGTTGCAACGTTTCCGAAATCTTCAAGGACCAAAGTATAAATAAGAAACACTTCAGGGACCAAAATAAAATTCCAAAAGACAGCCCGTGAGCTTGAAACTCAAGACCCAGACCCGACCCGGACCAGACTGGGCGGGCGGCGATGGCGTGCGTGTGGGGCTTAGCCCCGAACCCCAGCTCACCTAGGTCCTCCATCTTCTAAACACCCCTTAGGGTCCCCAAACCCTTACTCAAAATTAGAGCTTATATATTGCCCAATACTACCATCTTCTACCTATGTGGGAGACTTGTTATTTGGCCAAGAAACCATCCATCTATTCACGTCTCAAACACCTTACTTTGTGTACCAATATCTCTTTCATTTCTTAACGAAATTTTACGATACTTGACACTAATATCATCTACTCATTTATTAGTTTAGGCATGTGTGAAGAAATGATATTTTTGACATGCGGGGACCACACGTTTAAGTCACTAAAGATGGAAAGAACTCAATCCCACATAAATTTCCATCTATCCCCTCTTGAAAGAGAATTGGTGCACACAGGGTGCCAAAGTTCAGCAATCTTTCAGCGGAAAGATATTGCATCAGAAAATGTAGCTTTCGGCTTTGAACCTTCCTTAGTCGATTACCATCAGATTTACTTACTGCGCGGTGAACGTGATGTCTTGAACCATCAGTGTTTAGTGTAAATCAAGACAATGATATCAACACAATAACTCCCCTTATTCATTTCTTCTTATAGTTTTTTCTGTTGTGACTATTGACAATTTCTTGGATTCTTAAGTGCGTACTTTTGAAGCGGCATGTCTTCGTACTTAAGTAGGTGATATCCTAAAAGGTATCCTGCTATACCCCACTCACAAGTGTTAGGAATTATTAAAAGATTTTAGAACCTTATCTTTTACCCATTATGCAGGTAGCACTTAATGTCTATCGCTGGAACAACTTTGGAATTATATTTCTTTGAAGAATAATAATCTGAAGTGCTCTTACTTCAAGTGAAGTGCTAAAACTGAACCTCTACAGTTTAATTGTCCCATTGAACCAAATTCTTGGGATCTCCAGTCAGTAAGGTTGGGTTACCACCAAAAAGATTCTTATTGTTTGGGTTTTAAGCCCATTCCCCTAGATAGACAAAATATTTGATCTTTGGGTAGGCCTTTAGTTAATGGAGCCGCTATATTATCCTTTGATTTGACGTAATCAATGGAAATGACACCTGTGGTGATCAACTGCCTAACGGTCTTATGTCTCCGATGAATATGTTTAGACTTGTCGTTGTACATATTGTTTCGTGCCCTTCCTAAAGTCGATTGGCAGTCACAGTGAATCATCACCGAAGGTATCGGTTTATCCCAGCAAGGGATATCCTATAAGAAGTCGTGAAGCCATTCTGGTTCTTCTCCTACTTTATCCAAAACAACAAATTCTGATTCCATCGTGGATCGGGCGATGCATGTTTGCTTAGAGGACTTCCAAGACACAACCCCACTACCAATTGTGAAAATATACCCACATGTGGATTTGGTGTTCTTTATGTCTGATATCCAGTTTGCATCACTATATCTTTCTAATACGGTTGGATATCTTGTAAGTCTGTGAATATTTCAGATATCGTACTATCCAATTTAATGTCTTTCAGTGATCATTTCCAGGATTACGAGTAAACCTAACTGACTTATTGACTGGATAAGCAATATCATGTCGGGTGCAGTTTGTAATGTACATTAAGCTACCAATGACCTGCGCATATCGCTCTTGAGGTACAGGTGCACCACAATTCTTATCAATTCTATGATTTATATCCATTGGTGACTTCATAGGAGAACTATCAAATACATCAAATATCCTTAAAACATCTTCAATGTATTGAAATTGAGATACGACCAGCCCGTCAGATGTCTTAGAAATCTTAATTCCTAAGATTACATCTGCAATACCCATATCTTTCATGTCGAAGCATTGTTTCAACATATTCTTGGTTTCCAGGATCAAGTTTAGACTACTTTCGGTGATGAGCATGTCATCTACGTAAAGACATATCATGACAAATGAGTCAGAGTTCCCTTTGATATAGATACATTTATCACATTCATTTCTGGAGAAACCTTTTGATAATAAAGTATTATCAAACTTTTCATGTCATTGTTTCGGGGCTTGATTGAGTCCATACAGAGACTTAACAAGTCGACATACTTTATTTTCTTATCCTGGAACCACATACCCCTCGGGTTGTTTCATGTATATTTCCTCTTTCAACTCTCCGTTTATGAAGGCTGTCTTAACATCCATTTGATGTATCTCAAGGTCACACAAAACTGCAATGGCTATGAATACCCTTATGGACGTTAATCTAGACACAAGGGAGTATGTGTCGAAGTAATCGAGGCCTTTCTTTTGTTTGTAGCCTTTGACTACTAATCTGGCCTTATATTTCTCAATAGTTCCATCTGCTTTGTACTTTCTTTTGAGTATCCATTTACAACCCAAAGGTTTGCTTCCCGGAGGAAGATCAACCATTTCCCAAGTATGGTTTTTCATGATGGAATCTATTTTGCTTTCTATAGCTTCTTTCTAAAGCGGTGCTTCTGGAGTTGACAATGCTTCCTTAATTGTCCTCAGTTCATTTTCAACCATATAAGTTAGAAAATATGGACCAAAGGTTTTGTCATTTTGGCCCTTTTGCTCCGTCTTGGTTCAACCTCTGGAATCCCTAAGTTCTGTAGGTCTGCAACATTAAGTTCCGGATATTCAATAACTTCTGAGTCCTGTAGATCTGGAACGTCTAGTTCTGGATAATCAGAAACTCCCAGGTCTTGTTGATTTTGAGCATTTTGTTCATAATTTTGTTTGCGCGAAACTATTTCTTTTTCCTTTCTAGGAAAGATCTGTTCAAAGAATTTAGCATTCTTTGATTCTATGATCGTACCCTCGTGGATATCAGGTATCTCTGACTTATATACTAAGAAGCGATAAACACTACTGTTATTTGCATATCCGATAAATATGCAATCTACAGTCTTAGGTCCAATTTTGACCTGTTTTGGTTTAGGTACTTCGACATTTGCCAAACAGCCCCACACTTTCAAATATTTATAAGTGGGTTTCTTCCCTTTCCATAATTCATATGGAATTTTATCCTTATGATTATGTGGAACTCTATTGAGAATTGTATTAGCGGTAAGAATTGTTTCGCCCCACATGTTTTGGGCTAAACCGCAATTGATAAGTAAAGCACTCATCATTTCCTTTAACGTACGGTTTTTGCGCTCAGCAATACCATTAGACTGAGGCGAGTAAGGAGCGGTCGTTTGATGAACAATGCCGAATTGAGCACAGTATTCTTCAAACGGTGCTACGTATTCTCCCCCTCTATCACTACGAATTGCCTTAATCTATAGGCTTAGTTGATTTTCAACTTCTTCTTTGTAATGTTTAAATGCTTCAAACACTTCATCTTTACTTTTCAACAAGTAAACATAACAATACCTTGTACTATCATCAATG
The DNA here is from genome assembly GCA_034509755.1 of Anisodus tanguticus. Classification (NCBI taxonomy): domain Eukaryota; kingdom Viridiplantae; phylum Streptophyta; class Magnoliopsida; order Solanales; family Solanaceae; genus Anisodus; species Anisodus tanguticus. Next base: position 22,975,195 of record CM067562.1, on the reverse strand, counting down.
AAAGTCACAAAGTACTTGTTCCCCCCTCTAGTTTGTACATACTTTAAATCATATATGTCGGTGTGAAAAAGTTATAGAGGAGCGACGTTTCTTTCAACTTTATGGAAAGATGATTTGGTTAATTTTGCCTCTACGCATACCTCACATTTGTGTTGAGGGTTTACGTTGAAAAAAGGCAACAATTCCAACTTTACTAACTTTTGAATGGATTTGTAGTTAACATGTCCTAATCTATGATGCCATAAATTAGAGGACTCAAGCAAGTAGGTAGAAGGCTTTATTTCGTTAGATGAATGGATTAAGACATAGCATTCATTTTGAAGATGTTGTCACACGCGAAGCCCATTCCTACAAATATACCATTCTTTAACTGTGGTATTTACAAAGAAGAAATAAATAGGTTAATGTCTAGAAATGAGCTTCTACTTTTTGTCTGGCTATGAGTTCGTGTAAAGACACCCAAATTGCTAGTAGAGGCTAGATTGTTATCAAAGCACAAAGGACTCACAATGTACAGAAGAATAGTGAAATTGGTGGACCTCTTGTTACAGAAAGATAAAGTAGATCAGTAAAATATTGCACAGCTAAAGTAATCAAACTAGTTTCCACCATCTCTGCACATATACTCGGAAACTCCATATCCTTCCAAATCACTAAAGTCACGTTGGTGATATAATATCTCAAATAAAAATAGCTATTGTTTTTCAAATCAAGAGACATTATTATATCTCCTTATATGATTAATGCTATCCTTTGTAACTATATCTGAAATTATTTTTCTCTTTTGAGAAAGATAACAAAGCAATTACTTGAACACTTTGGCTCCAACTTTCTGTTTTAAGTTTTCATACAAATGATAGTACTTGGTTCTCACACCCCCAAATATCAAAATGAGGTTATATAAGATTGCTCTTTCCACTCACAATTTTGCCTTAAAAACTAAAATATTTAACAAGTTATGCAATCAATGAACGTGCAGATACATACATGTCAATTAGGATCAAATTGTGACTACAGTATGCAGTAATAACAAAATTAACCTTTAAACACATGTTATCCCAATATTCACAGCATGCAAATATTTTGAGATCCTCATATTATTATGAACTTACCCTAACATTTATAAAATAAGATTTAATAAATCACAGGGTAGAAAACTTTAAAAGTGAATAAAGTAAAGAAGATAGAACCCAATTTTATTATCGAATTCATAATTCCAACGCGAACTTGTTGTCGTTGCCATGACTCGGTAGGTTGGCGTGGATTGTGGTGAGACGTTTAGTCCAGTGGTCAAACCGGCTACCATTTGTATTGTTCTCAGTCTGGCTCTTTCGAAAGCTTGGCCTATTCATCAGTTAGATGTGAAGAATGTTTTTTTACATGGTGATCTTAAGGAAACCATTTACATGCATCAGCCCTTGGGTTTTCGTGACCCCAAATATCCTCATCATGTCTGTTTATTTAAGAAGTCCTTGTATGGGCTTAAGCAGGCCCCACGGGCTTGGTATACGCAGTTTGTAGACTATGTTTCATCTATTGGATTTTCACACAGCATGTTTGATAATTCATTATTCATCTATCGTTGTGGTACTTCCTTGGCATATATACTCTTGTATGTGGATGATATTATTTTAACAGCTTCTTCTGATGATTTACACAAGTCTATCATGACAGTACTCAATCTGAGTTTGCTATGAAGGACTTGGGGCCCTTGAGTTACTTCTTGGGGATAACTGTCACTCGTCATACATGTGGGTTATTCTTATCGCAAAGGAAGTATGCTGGTGAGATAATTGAGCGTGTTGGTATGTCCTCGTGCAAGTCTACTTCCACTCCAGTTGATACTAAGCCCAAGCTGGGGGCTGCAGCTGGCTTACCTTACGAGGATCCCATACACTATCACAGTCTGGCAGGGGCACTTCAGTATCTCACCTTCACGAGACTGGATATCATGTATGATGTGCAGCAAGTGTGTTTGTTTATGCATGATCCTCGGATTGAGCATATAAATGCGCTCAAACGTATTATTCGGTATTTACAGGGCACACTTAATTATTGGTTGCATCTATATCCGTCGTCAGTCTCGACACTGGTCTCTTATATAGATGCTGATTGGGGTGGCTGTCCGGAAACCAGATGCTCTACCTCTGGTTATTGTATGTTTCTTGGTGATAACTTGGTCTCATTGTCTGCCAAACATCAAGTTGCCTTATCCCGCTCCAATGCCGAGGCCGAGTATCGAGTGGTGGCCAATATGGTTTCTGAATCATGTTGGTTACATAGCCTTCGGGTCCCTAACTCTAAGCTTTTTCCAGATATTGATTACTGGAGTTTGTTTCTGTTGAAGAAAAATGTCCAAGAATTCTCACTTAGATTTCCTTACGGCGCGGACTTTCTTCTTCCTTCTCACATATTTAAATTTGCATCAAACACTAGTTCTGAACACACTTCTACCCATTTGTACCTCCATTGCCTTGACCAAATACGTGTCCTTATAGCGTCGTGCAAAGGCAATGATCCTAGAACATTCTCAACAACATTGTAAGGCAAACTGTTAATTCTATTTGTAACAAATATTCTTCCTTGATTATTTCCTTTCAAAGTCATATTACATATACTAAAAGTGCAAGCATAATCCTAGGCTACAATTACAGTAAGTAATAACTAAAAATTACATCTACCATATACAAAATATATATAATTATGACTAAATATAATTTTCCTATTCTATCACACCCCCTCAGTCGAAGCGGGAGGTCGGCGTATGCTGAAACTGTCCCGAAAGTCTTCAAATAAAACCAGCAGAAGACTTTTTGTAAAAATGTCGACAATTTGATAATGTGACGTGACATGTAAGACCCGTACTTGTCCACGAGCAACCTTTTCGCGAATAAAGTAAATATCCAACTCAATATGTTTAGTGTGTTGGTGGTGAATCGGATTTCCTGAGAGATAAATTGAACTAACATTATCACAATAAGCCAATATCGCCTTCATAATTGGACAATGGAGCTCTAAAAGAAGGTTATGTAGCCAATAAGATTTAGACACCACATTGGCAACTCCGCGTTATTCTGCTTCGACACTGGATCTGGATAAGGTCTCTTGCCATTTTATGACCTAGATACAAAATTATCACCAAGAAATACACAATAACCAGACGTGGATCGTCTGGTATCCAGACAATAACCCCAATCGGCATTTGTGTATGAAATAAGAGTGGTTGTCGAAGACGGATATAAATGCAAGTCATGATCGAGAGTGCCTTGAATATAACGCACAATGCATTTGAGAGCATGCATGTGATCCTTCATAGGGTTATGCATGAATAGACAAACATGTTGCATAGTATAAGAGATGTCGGGTCTCGTGAATGTGAGATATTGCAGGGCCTCTACAAGGCTTCGGTAATGTGATGGATCAACATATGGTTTGCTGGAATTTATACTCAACTTTGGTTTAGTATAAACCGGAGAGGCGGATGGCCTACACGATGACATGCTAGCTCGTTCAACGATTTCTTATGCATACTTCTTTTGGGATAAAAATAAACCAACTGCATGATGTGTCACAACTATCCCCAAGAAGTAACTCAGTGGCCCTAGATCTTTCATTGCAAACTCAGAGCCAAGAAATGACATAATAGACTTACGAAGAGCATCAGATGAGGCAGTTAATATAATATCATCCACTTACAAAAAAATGTAAGCTATAATCATTACCCTGACGGTATATGAGTAGAGAATGATCAGACCTACTGTTAGAAAACCCAATGTGTGAAACATAATCCACAAACCTATTGTACCAGGCCATACGAGCTTGTTTGAGCCCATACAGTGATTTCTTTAGTATGCACACATGATTAGGATAAGTAGGGTCTATGTAGCCCATGGGCTGATATATGTACATTGTTTCATTGAGTTCTTCATGCAGGAAGATATTTTTTACATCAAGCTGATGAACCGGCCATTCCTTTGAAATAGCCAAATTGAGTATCGTGTGGATAGTTTCTGATTTGACCACCGGACTGAAAGTCTCACCGCAATGCACACAAACCCGTTGAGTCTTCCATCACCGTCAAATTTTTATTTATGACTAAAATTCCACATAGACCGAATCACATTAACATCAGGAGGACGGGGCACCAAATCCCACGTCCTATTATGAATAAGAGCATTAAATTCATCCCATAGACATTTTCTAATTCGGGTCATTAAGGGCAGACATAGGATTAAGCAACGGTGACTTGGTAACATGAGCGTGAATACTGTATCTTTTGTTTGGCGTAGAAATCCTGTGTTGACTACGAGTGACTGGCCGTTGGGCCGAAATTACATTTGGGCCAGAAGTGGAGGACGGACTACCCGGCAGTGGGCTGGCAATGACTGGACTGTCGGGTTGTGGGCTAGCAGTGGTTGGGCCGCTCATGCCTGACGGTGGGCCGAGACCCAACAGACTGCTAGCTACTAGGCCTCTCGCAGTAGGTGCCAGCGAGAGGATCAGCTGGGCCAGCAGCCACTTGGCTCGATAATTGGGCCGAGACACCAGGAAAATAGGGCCTATTTGGGAGGCTAATTTATGGATCAAAGACGGGGGTATGCTATTGTCAAGAAATTCATAGATAGGAGGCACGAAACACATCAATTTGGTAAAAGGGAAATTTATTTCATAAAAATGATGTGACGACTTACGATGATTTTGTTAGAGAATAAGTCATAATATTTGTAACCATGATGATTTGACGGATATCCCAAAAATACACACGGAGTAGACCGGATTTGAAATTTATTGATGGTAGTAGAAGAAAAGAGAGGATAACATAAGCACCTGAAAACCCGTAAATGAGAGTATGATGGATCCCTTAGGTATAAAATTGTGAGTGGGGATTGATAGGCTACTTGTTTGCTCGGAAGTATGTTTAGAAGATAGGTTTCCATTTGTAATGCATGATGCCAAAATGATGGTGGAAGAGAGGCATGGGCAAGTAATGTTCTAACAACATTGTTAATGGTTTGAATTTTTCTTTCTGCTTTTCCATTTTGAGATGATGTATGTGGACACGAGAGACGAACCGACAAACCATTAGTTTTGCAAAAATCCCAAAATGGCTCATTATTAAATTCTCTACCATTATCACATTGAATATTTTTAATGTCCCGTTCAAATTGAGTGCGGATGTATGCTCTAAAGGAGAGGAATGTGGAAAAACTTATACTTTTTGACAAAGAAAACGTTCACAAAAAATTAGAGTAATCATCCAACAAAAGAAGATAATACCTATGGCCCGAAGAGCTCAAAACGGGAGATGTCCAAATATCACTATGGATAATATCAAATGGCATAACAGTACAAGAATTAGTAGCAACAAAAGGTAACTCAACATGTTTTCCAAGAGAACAAGAGCGGCAAATATGAGAATTATGAGTTCTAGTACACTCAATAAATTTATTTTCTTCTAAGGGATGCAAAAACATGTGCTCTTGGATGACCCAAGCATTCATGCCATAAAGAAGGAGCCAAAGCTGCAAAAGTGGATGGTAATGTGGCTTGATGTATGGTTGTGGTGATTGGATAAAACTCACCCCGACTATCACATCTCATTAGATGTATCCCCATCTGAAAATCCTTCACGGAAAATCTAAAAGGATAAAATTCAACAGAAACCCAATTATCAGTAGTAAATTTTTTAACTGAAATCAAGTTTTTAATTAATTGAGGAGCATGAAGGACGTTTTTTAAAGTTAACGGTGGATTCGGGGGAGATAAGTTTGTAGTGCCATCACCTCGAATTGAAATTGAATGGCCATTTCCGACAATTATACCACGATTATTGCTCAAATTAAAATAGGATGAGAGATTACCTTGGGAGGACGTCATATGAGACGTTGCACCGGTGTCCATGTACCAATTTTCATCTGGCGAATTAAGCCCAAGAGTATGCATCACAGCCTCGATATCTGTTGGGGTCACCGCTGCCGAGTGGGCCTGCTGCCAATGGCTTGGTAGTGGCCCAAGAATTCCTAGTTGCTGATGGGCCTACTGTTGGATCGCTGGCTGAGACTTCGGCCTGGCCAAATTACTAGCTGGATAGGGGCAGGGAGGCACGACCCAAGGCCACTGTCAAGCCCATAGTGCCTGCCCGCTGCCCCACCGTACCCTCGGCTGCCACACTGGGCTGGCAGTTGCTGCTGGCCACCACCTCTACCGCCACTATCGCCTCTTCTGCCACGGCGATGGCCGCCGCCCTTTTCCATTGCCTCTATTACCGCTATTTCGTCCCTTTTGGCCACAGTTTGGTGAATTTTCAAATTATGTAAAACTATCCTCGGACGGAGCGGCAACCATGTTGAAATTCGACATGGTGGCTAACATTTTAGCAAAACCCGCTTCTTCGAGAATGAGCATAGAGCGGGATTGGTAAAATGGTGGAAGAGGATCGATTTGGCGGATGAGTGTACCCACTCCACTATATGCGTCGGTGAGGCCAACAACCAATTATAAAATAAAATCATCTAGTTAAACGTAAAATGTAAAGTTTAAAGTTAATTTTTTATCAAATAAAGAAATGTGTCATTCTTTTTTGGACTGACTAAAAAAGAAAGTGTGTCATATAATTTGGGACGAAGAAAGTATTATAATATGTAAACCATAACGGTTTAGAGAGAAAGGAGATGATATCAATGGAAGACCAAGGAAGTGATAAACATACAGACTTGAGCATGTAAAGAAGCACATATATTTCTATTGGAAATCTGCCTTTGGCGGGGAGATGCGTCCACCCATCTTTGATGAATTAAACACTAGTGTTCCGCATGTTGGAGACCTTGTATCTTCGCACATGCATGATCTACGAAGTGAGTAGATGATCGTAGGGCCAAGAATCATCAAATTTTGTTGAGAAATGAAAGAGATATTGGTCCACGAAGTAAGGTATTTAAGGCATGGAAATGTGGTGTGGGACAAATCTACCACATCGGTGGGAATAGGAAGAATTGCTCTCTATATATGTCTCAAATTGGTAAAGGGTTTGGGACCCCAAGGGGTATCCCATGTGTTTAAAGGAGGGAAGACCTAGATGTGCTTGGGTTCAAGGCTAAGCCCACACGCGCGCCGCCGCCGCCCGCCCGTCCCGTCCTGTCCGGTCTCGGGCTCGATTTCGGGCCGTGGGCCGTGGGATGGGCGTGGGGCGTGGGTGGGGACTTTTCGATATTATCTTTTGGGACCGAGAACTCGCCGGATGTACGCTTTGATCCCCGGAGTTTCATATGTACAGCTTTGGACCTCGAATTCTTTCATATGTACAGCTTGGTCCCCGAAGTTTCAATATATACGCTTTGATCCCCGAGTTTCGGAGTCTTTTTCTCGCCTACCGTTGGATCGCATTTTGGAGCATTAACCAGCCATTACTTGGCTGATTAACTCTCCATTAACACCCATTACTTGGGCATTTGGGCGCCTCTTTCAATGGCCTTAATAGCCATTACTTGGCTGTTTTAATGGCCCTTAATTAATGGCCATTACAGCCTTGTTTTGACAGTTGGACAGCCCCTCTTGCATGATATATATTGAGCAGTTGTTGGCTCAATTTTGGACTATAAAAAAGGCCGAAAACAGGCAGAAAATGACACAGAAAAGAGACTGAAAAATCACAAAATCAGTGAGCAAAAACTGCTCGAAACAAAGGTGGCTGAAAATCAGTCAAAAACAAAGTGACAAACCCTCACGTATACACAAGATATACACTACAGAGACACACTATATACACAGAGACAAAAGAGAAGAGTATTGACAAAATCTTCCTTCCTATTCCATATCTTCAACAAGTAGGGTCATATTTGTTTTATTCGGCAGGCTCAACCTATTGGCTTTGTAGTGTTGAGATTAAAGTGTTGTTTTATCTTGGGAGACTATTGCCCGCTAACGTAAAAGCATATAAACGGGGCAATCTTGTCTTAAGGATAGAGGGCTATCCTCGACTCAACACACAACGTTGTAACCATCCAGATTTAGTTGTTTCTTGATTTCAGGATATCAAGATTCAAGACACAACAAACTTGCGGCAGTTCTCAACATTGGATTTGTAAGGTGATCAAGATTCAAGACACAACACACAACACACTTGCGGCAGTTTTGAAGATTGACCATTTATTTATCCTTTCGAACATTTGCAATAGTTATTACTTCCCGTACTGCTTTATAAAGTACAATAGAGTACACCAACAATTTAAGACAAGATTGTATTGTATTACTATTTGTGTTCGAAAGATGTCGGTCAAAAGTTGTGTGACCAAATCTGGATATGGCTGTGGTTTTCTACTTGAAGACAGTGATGATGATATTGTTGAAGTTCAACATGTTCATGGTGTCACCGGTCCCAAGAGTGGTGGGAACAAGCGCTCCCGAGAGCTTGAGGATGTCAACTGGGACAAGAGGAGAAGGTTGAAGATGTGGTTCTATCTTGCAGCAGAAGGCCTATATCTGTCCCAGACAAAGAATCCGAAATTGGGATAAGTATTTTTCTTACTTGTCAAGAATAAAGATTAAATGATGTCTGATTAAAAATGGATTAAAGTAAGGAGGAATATAAAAATAATTTATATTCCTTGCGCTTTAAAAATCAGAAGTTTAATCTCTTCTTCTTTCCCGTTTAAAGATTGGATTTTGTAAACGACTTAAAAAGATCCGTTCTTTTAAGTGTAATGATTAAAAGTGTGTAAAGTATGTTCGCACATACGATGGAGAGAGATCCACTAATCGTGCGAAAACTCGTTACCACTCTTAAGTAAGCGCCAAGAATTATCTCGGGCACCAATCATAACGGAAGAAGTCTAAAAGTTAAAGACGTTGAGCCTGTCACACTATTTGGCAGAAGATCCTTCATAGGATGATATTGGACACTCACTCATACAAAGCCTCCGGGTGACTGGAGTGGGCCAAAATTCCTTTGATATGATGATATTGGACACTCAGTCATATAAAGCCTCCGGCCACTGAGCGGTGGGGCCAGAATTCGTTTCACATGAAAAGTAATGGACACCTAGTAAGGTGGGCCAGAGTTTCCAGGTCTTAAATGATCTGAAGGCCTAAAGAAAGGCAGAAAAGAAATTGGACACTCAGTCTGCCAAAGCAACTGGAGTGGGCCAGAGTATCCAGATCACATATGATCCGGTTACGCCCTAACCACGGGTAAGAGGTTGTTCATGTGAAGCAACGCCACCTCTAAAGTAGAAGGGGTTGGAGAGGTTGTCCTCAATAGGACTTCAAGGAATGAGATCACTCTAAGATGAGGTGATACATGTCCCTAACTTGGTTTAAGGGACGCTGCTGGTCAAGCTAGTTTGAGACTAGTCCAACAGGTCTGTAATAACTAAGAATGGTACAGTATGTCTTTAGCCAAATGAATGATATATTTGTAATCCGTGCATCTATGCCATCATAGATTAAGACACGTTAAATAGCAAGTCATTCAAAAGCTAACGATGTTGAGATTGTTGCCTTCTGTCGACATAAACCCTCAAAATAAATGTGAGGTAGGCGAAGAGGCAAAATCACCTTTCCAAATTCCGTCAAAGGGAATAGCGAAAGAAGCACCGCTCCTCTAGTACTTAGTCACACCTACTTGGGTGATTTGAAGTTTATACAAAATAGAGGGGGGGAGACAAGTACTTTGTGACCTTCATTGATGATGGTACAACGTATGAAATCCTTTGTTTGTTGAAAAGCAAAGATGAAGTTGTTTAAGCGGATAAGCGCTACAATGCAGAAGTTGGAAATCAACTAAGCCTATGGATTGCGAAATTCGTAGTGATAGAGGGGGAGAATGTGAAGCATCGTTCATTAAACGACTATTCATTTCTCACCTTAGTCCAACGATGTTAGCCAAGCGCAAAGTCGTACGCCCAAAGTATGTGGGGTGGCTTGGTAAAAGTTGAAATACTGAAACAGGTCAAGTTGTACCTAAGACTGTAGATTGCATATCCAATGGATCTGCAAATGACAGTAGTGCTGATCGCATCTTGGCATCAAAGAATGCTGAATTCTTTTAAGATAGCTTTCCTGGAAAAAAGGAAAAAGGGGTAATTGCTCAAGGTTAACAAGAACCCGCGAGGGCCTGACTGTCCGGAACTAGACGTTCCGTATCTACAGGACTCAAAAGTTGTTGGGTATCCGGAACTTAATATTCCAGATCTGCAGAACTTAGGGATTTTAGATGTTGAACCGAGAAGGAGCAAAGAGGGGACAAAGACTTGTTCCATACCTTTTTAGCTTGTACGATTGAGAATGAACCATGGAGAATTGACAAATAATTGTCATCTCCAAAAGCGCTGCTTTGGAAAGAAGCTAAAAAGAGAAATATATTCCATCATATTGAACCATACGTGTGTAATGGTTGATCTTCCTCCGGGAAAAGAACCTTTGGGTTGTAAAATGTGCTCCCCTGTGAGTAGCTTAACATCCAGGGCCATTGCAGTCTTGCGTGGCATGGATGTTGAACCAGCCTTCCCAACCGGAGAGTTGGAAGAAGAGGATCGTAGTTGGTTTGCTTTGAACTATTGGGCTTCTTCCGAACTTTTATTTTGGTCCCCGAAATGTTTACATTTTTGTCCCGAAAGTTTCGTATAAAACAGAACAATGAATCGACCACGAAACATTGACTCGAAGTTAGAAAGCCAACAGTTGGAGAATCAACAATCGAAAGTAAAAGTCATATTGAAACAAAGTCTCGATATGAAAGATATGGGTATCACGAGATGACATCTTAGGAATTGGATTTCTAAGACATCTAACGGATCGGTCGATAGTTGACAGATCTCGTTGAAGCCACCAATGGATATGAATCATAGAACGATTGAAATCATGGTGCACCCATAGACAAGGAGTGATATGCACAGGTTATGTGTAGTTTAATGTACTGTACACACTACAACGACCTGGTATCGTCCTACAAACAGATCAGTTGAACTAAGGTTCACTGATGATCTTAATACATGATCAATAGAAGGCGTTAAGTCGATATGACGATATCCGAATTATTCGCTTATCTACGGATTATAGTATTCGGATGTCCAGGCGGTTCTGGGAGAACACGGTGATGCAAACTGGACATCAGATCTGAAGAACACCAAAGCCACAAGTAAATGTGTATGGTGGGTATTGGAAAAACCTCTAAGCAAACTTGCATAGGCCGATTCATGATGGAATCGGAGTTTATCGCTTTATACAAAGCATGAAAGAAGTTGAGTAACTTCACGACTCCTTAGAGGACGTCCCTTATTGGGAGAAACCCGTGCCTTCAGCAATTATACATTGTGGCTAGCCGGTCGGCTTCAGGAAGGACACGGATGACGGCGTCTGGACTTATCTGTCAGGATCTGTCGGAGACATAAGACCGTATGGCAGTTGATCATCACGGGTGTCACTTCCTTGTTTACTAACTAAGGCACTACCCAAAGATCAAGTGTTCGGCCTGTCTAGGGGAATGGGCTTAAAACCCAAACAATACGAACCTTTGCGGTGGAAACCCAACCATACTGATTAGAGATCCCAAGAATGTGGTTCAATGGGAAAACTAAGCGGCAAAAGGTTCAGTTGAGCGCTTCGGTGGAAGCAAGAAGCACTTCGGATGATGATTTCTGTACGGAAACATGAATCCAAAGCTGTTCCCGCGATAGACATTAAAGTGCTACCTGCATAGTGGGTAAAGGTTAAGATTCCAAAAGTTTAATGATCCTCAAACTGGTTGAGGTTAAGGTTGGGAAACTTTTAATGATTCCTAACACTTGTGAAGTGGGGTATAGCAGGATACCTTGTAGGAGATCACCTATTTAAGTGCGAGGATGGCCGTCTCAAATGAACGCACTTAAGAATCCAAGTGTGTCCACGGCCACAATGGACAAAAACGTAAGAATGAAAACGAATAAGAAGAGTTATTGTGTTGTTATCATTGTCTTGGCTTACACTAAACACTGACGGTTCAAGACATCACGTTCACCGCGCAGTAAGTAAGTCCGATGGTTTCAACTAGGGAAGGTTCAAAGCGAAAGCTACCTCTCCTGATGCAATATCTTTTCGCTGAAAGATTGCTGAAATGTAGGCACCTTGTGCGGGCGCCACAATCTCTCTTTCATAGAGGGGATTCTTGGAAATTTGCCTGGGGAGATGCGTCCACCCATCTTTGATGAATTAAACACTAGTGTTCCGCATGTTGGAGACCTTGTCTCTTCGCACATGCATGATCTACGAAGTGAGTAGATGACCGTAGGGCCAAGAATCATCAAATTTCATTGAGAAATGAAAGAGATATTGGTCCACGAAGTAAGGTGTTTAAGGCATGGAAATGTGGTGTGGGACAAATCTACCACATCGGTGGGAATAGAAAGAATTGCTCTCTATATATGTCTCAAATTGGTAAAGGGTTTGGGACCCTAAGGGGTATCCCATGTGTTTAAAGGAGGGAAGACCTAGATGTGCTTGGGTTCAAGGCTAAGCCCACACGCGCGCCGCCGCCGCCCGCCCGTCCCGTCCGGTCCCGTCCGGTCTCGGGCTCGGGTTTCGGACCGTGGGCTGTGGGGTTTGGGGGTCGTGGGGACTTTTCGATATTATCTTTTGGGACCGCAGAACTCGCGCGATGTACGCTTTGATCCCCGGAGTTCATATGTACGCTTTGAACTCGAATTCTTTCATATATACGAGTTTGGTCCCCGAAGTTTCAATATTTACAATTTGGTCCCCGAGTTTCGGAGACTTTTTCTCGCCTACCGTTGGATGCGTTTTGGAGCATTAACCAGCCATTACTTGGCTGATTAACTCTCCATTAACACCCATTACTTGGGCATTTGGGCGCCTCTTTCAATGGCCTTAATAGCCATTACTTGGTCATTTTAATGGCCTCCTTAATGGCCATTACAGCCTTGTTTTGGCAGTTGGACAGCCCCTCTTGCATGATATATATTGAGCGAGTTGTTGGCTCAATTTTGGACTGCAAAAAAGGCCGAAAACAGGCAGAAAAACGACACGAAAAACAGTACGAAAAATCACAAAATCGGTGAGCAAAAACTGCTCGAAACAAAGTGGCTGAAAATCGGTCAAAAACGGTGACCAAACCCTCACGTATACACAAGATATACACTACGAGACACACTATATACACAGAGACAAAAGAGAAGAGTATTGACAAACTCTTCCTTCCTATTCCATAACTTCACAAGTCGAGTCATATTTGTTTTATTCGGCGGGCTCAACCTATTGGCTTTGTAGTGTTGAGATTAAAGTGTTGTTTTATCTTGGGAGACTATTGCCCGCTAACGTAAAAGCATATATACGGGGCAATCTTGTCTTAAGGATAGAGGGTTATCCTCGACTCAACACACAACGTTGTAACCATCCAGATTTAGTTGTTTCTTGATTTCAGGATATCAAAATTCAAGACACAACAAACTTGCGGCGAGCTTCTCAACATTGGCTTTGCAAGGTGATCAAGATTCAAGACACAACACACTTGCGGCGGTTTTGAAGATTGACCATTTATTTATCCTTTCGAACATTTGTAATAGTTATTACTTCCCGTACTTCTTTATAAAGTACAATAGAGTACACCAACAATTTCTCCTTTGACATGAAAATAATAGCAAATTTTTGACAGCTTGCTACACGCATAGACATACGAATTTCACTTTTGCATTTCAGTAGTTGTAACAAACCCTTTTACAATGAAACCTATATATTTCTGTGAGAGGAAAACAACAGAAGAATTACACCTTGCTACACGCATCGGCAAACGGAGCTCACTTTTGGAATTAAATATCAGTGGCAGTAGCAACCCTTTTTTCCCAAGTAATGTCATGTGTCCCAAGTAATATTTAATGGTTGGGGTCATTTCATTATTTTTGGCTACTAAAATTATTAAACGCCCTAGAATAAGTGGAATAGAAGGCGATAAAATAAAGGAATTTTTACATGGGAATGCTACTTATAAGATTTAATTATCATTCTGTAGGGTAGGGGTGCATATTTCGGATAAACCCGAAATTCGAATATTTTGGACTTATATTTTGAATTTTTCAGATTCTAAATTGGGTTTCGGATTTTATTTTTTTAATGTTTAAATTTGTTAATTTTAAAGATGACTACTTTTTAGATTTTCTTTTTATTTCATTGTCACTATATATTCTATGTATGAGATGATTTTACTAAATTGGGCTTGTTAATTCATAGGATCAATGCTTCTGTTGCATCCGAACTTAAAAAATCCAATCCAATCCGACCGTATTTGGATCGAATTTGAATTACATGTTGCGAAATCCGAAAACCGAAATTAAATTCGAAATGTGCTAAACCCGCACCGATGAACATGCCTACTTTAGGGTACTTTTAATAGCATGCCCATGTAAGAAGCCCTATAAACCCAACCTAGCAACCTGATCTCAATTTAAAATAACCCTGGCCCCCGCGTTATTTATAAATAGAAAATAGCAATTTTGGTCCTGAGTTATGACGTTATTTCAATTTTGTTTTTTGGTCCATAAAATTGACAGAAGTTAAGTGCTTAAAAGATTTCTCATAAAAAACCAAAAAGAAACTTGAACTATTACCAAAAATGTCCTTCGTTTGGTTTTTGTCCAAAAATACTCCTGAATTATTAGAAATAGGACAAAGATTCCCCCTATGTTAGCAAACTGGTTACTGGTTTGGACCTCCGGCCTCCATCTAATGTATCCCCTTTAAAAACGTATTTCTTTGTTGAGAGGGACTTCAGAACAACACGTGTAAGTTGATTAAAGATTAGATGTGCATAGTTGAATAACACATGGACTAAAATTACTAACCGTTATAAAACTGATGTTGGTACGTATTTTATGTGATTCTCTCCCACCCTAACACCTAAACATAGCAGGTTGCTAGTAGAGGCATAGTTAGCCCATAGTTAGTACTGAACTTGAAATAGTTAAAAATACTCATATAAAGCATCTTACGAAGCATCTTTATACTGAATATTACACAGACAGGGCAACAGGCAAACTAAAGCTCAAGAAGTGCTACAATAGCTCCACCAACAAACAATAACAAGTAATAAGAGATGATCCTTCTCTTGCACCATCTACTGTCCTCTTGGATGAGACCAACAAAAGTTAATAAGCAGCAGTCATTGTACTTCAATGACGACTTCGGGGTCACGTAATACGCGATCTTCTACGTCAACTTCTTCAAACATGAATTCCACATTGGGGGACACTCGTCGGAATTGTTTCATCTCATCCACCATTTGTGCACCCGGCCGATCAAGGAGATACGCAAAATTCCAAAGGAAGATTTCCTCAAGTACAGGTGCAAATGCCAATATAAACTTTGTTGGATATTGTAAAGCGATACGGGAAGTAAATAAATATTACAAGTGTTCGAAAGGATAAACAAATAGGCCAATGTTCAGAACTGCCGCAAGCTTGTTGAGTCTTGAATCTTGATAACCTGAAATCAAGAAACACTAAATCTGAATTGTTACAACTGTGTGCTGAGTCGAGTGATGGCACTTTGTCTTTAAGACAAGATTGCCCCAGTATATATGTTTTTACGTTAACGGGCAATAGTCTCCCAAGATAAAACAACACCTAATATCAACACTACAAAGCAAATAGGTTAATTCTGACGAAAGAAAACAAATACGAAACGACTTGTTTAAGAACGGAAAAGGAAGGAAAAGTATTGAGTTTTCTGTTCACTGTTTGTGGACAGAATTTCAGTTCTCTTCTGTTTGTCTGTGTATTATATTGTAGTCTCGTTTCTCTTCTGTGTTTTTCGTGTCACACAATTGAGCCAAAGGGCATCAATATATAGCATAAGGGGAGACCTCTCAACTGCCAAGACATGACTGTTAATGGAGGGAGTTAATCAGCCAAGTAATGGTTGGTTAATGCACAATAACGCCCCCAAAAATCAACTTCAACGGTAGGCAGAAACTTTCTGCCTTCCGTCGTTCCCAAATTCAACATTCTAGAAACTCCATGGGCCAAACTGTAAATATTAAACAATTTGGGGTCCATCAAAAGAAGCCCAAGACCCACGACTCGTGACCCGAGACCCGAGCCTGGCCCGGACCGGACGGGCGGGCGGCGGCGGCGCGCGTGTGGGCTTAGCTTGAACCCAAGCACATCTAGGTCCTCCCTCCTTTAAACACATGGGTTACCCCTTGGGGTCCCAAACCCTTAGCCAATTTAAAGACTTATAAATAGAGCAATTCTTATTTTTCCCACCGATGTGGTAGATTTGTCCCACACCATATTTTCCATGCCTCAAACACCTTACTTCGTGGACCAATATCTCTTTCATTTCTCAACGAAATTTGACGATTCTTGGCCCTACGGTCATCTACTCACTTAGTAGATTATACACGTGTGAAGAGACAAAGCCTCCAACACGTGAAACCCTAGTGTTTAATTCATTAAATATGGGTGGACGCACCTCCCCACCAAAGGCAAATTTCCAACAATCCCCTCTTGAAAGAGATTTTGGCGCACACACATGGTGCCTACTTTCAGCAATCTTTCAGCGAAAAGATATTGAATCAGGAAAGGTAGCTTCTGCTTTGAACCTTCCCTAGTTGAATACCACCGGACTTACTTATTGTGCGGTGAACGTGATGTCTTGAACCGTCAGTGTTTAGTGTAAGTCAAGACAATGATACCAACACAATAACTCTCATTATTCGTATTATTCTTATTGTTTTGTCCGTTGTGGCCGTGGACACACTTGGATTGTTAAGTGCGTTCATTTGAGGCGGTTTGTCCTCGCACTTAAATAGGTGATCTCCTACAAGGTATCCTGATATACCTCACTTCACAAGTGTTATGAATCATTAAAAGTTTCCCCAACCTTAACCTCAACCATTTGAGAATCGTTAAAGGTTTGGAAGCTTAACCTTTACGCACCATGCAAGTAGCACTTTAATGTCTATCGCGGGAACAACTTTGGATTCATCATCATCCGAAGTGCTCTTGCTTCCACCGAAGCGCTCAACTGAACCTTTTTACAGGTTAGTTTTCCCATTGAATCAAATTCTTGGGATCTCCAATCAGTATGGTTGGGTTACCACCGCAAAGGTTCGTATTGTTTGGGTTTTAAGCCCATTCCCCTAGACATGCAGAACACTTGATCTCCGGGTAGTCCCTTAGTTAAAAAGGGTCCGCTATATCCTTTGATTAGTAATCAAAGAAGTGACACCCGTGATAATCAACTGCCATACGATCTTATGTCTCCGACAGATACTGACAGATATGTCCAGACGCCGTCATCTGTGTCCTTCCTGAAGCTGACCGGCTAGCCATAGTGTATAACTGTTGAAGACACATGTTTCTTCCAATAAGGGACGTCCTCTAAGGAGTCGTGAAGTTACTCAACTTCTTTCATGCTTTATATAAAGCGATAAACTCCGATTTCATCATGAATCGGCCGATGCAAGTTTGCTTAGAGGTTTTTCCAAGACCCACCATACACATTTACTTGTGGCTTTGGTGTTCTTCATATCTGATGTCCAGTTTGCATCAATGTGTTCTCCTAGAACTGCTGGACATCCAGAATACCATGATCCGTAGATAAGCGAATATTTCAAATATCGTCATATCCGACTTAATGCCTTCTATTGATCATTTTTAGAATCATCAGTGAACCTTAGTTCAACTGATCTGCTTTGTAAGCCGATATCAGGTCGGTTGTAGTGTGTAACATACATTGAACTACATGTGACCTGCGCATATCGCTCCTTGTATATGGGTGCACCATGATTTCAATCAGTTATATGATTCATATCCATTGGTGGTTTCAACGAGACTGTCAGCTATCTCACAACTGAGTTTGGAGTTAGACTAGTCCGTTAGATGTCTTAGAAATCCAATTCCTAAGATGTCATCTATGATACCCATATCTTTTGTTTCAATATAATTTCCACTCTCAGACTGTTGGTTTTTCAACTATTGGCTTTCTAACTTCAGAGTCAATGTTTCTGTGGTCAGATTCATTGTTTCTGTTTTATCTGAAACTTCCAGGACCAAAATGTAAACATTTCAAAGACCAAAATGAAAGTTCAGGAAGAAGCCCAACTGTCCAGCAAACCAACTCTGATTCTCCCCTTCCAACTCTCCGGTTAGGAAGATTGTTTCAACATCCATGCCACGCAAGACTGCAATGGCCCTGGATGTTAAACTATTCACAGGGAAGCACATATACAAGTAGTCGAGGCCTTATACTCGTCAGTAGATCCATCTACTTTGTACTCACTTTTAAGTATTCTTTTCCACAACCCAAAGGTTCTTTTTCCGGAGGAAGATCAACCATTACACAAGTACGGTTCTATATGATGGAATCTATTTCTCTCTTTGTAGCTTCTTTCCAAAGCAGCGTTTTTGGAGATGACAATTATTTGTTAATTGTCCATGGTTCGTTCTCAACCATACAAGCTAGAAAGCCTGGAACAAGTCTTTGTCCCCTCTTCGCTCCGTCTCGGTTCAACATCTAGAATCCCTGAGTTCTGTAGATCTGAAATATTAAGTTCCGGATAGACAGCAACTTCTGAATCCTGTAGGCAGAAACTTTCCCAAATTCAACATTCCAGAAACTCCAGAGACCAAACTGTAAATATTAAACAATTTGGGGTCTATCAAAAGACCCGTGACCCGAGCCCAGACCGACCGGACCGGACGGCGGCGCGCGTGTGGGCTGAGCCTTGAACTCAAGCACATCTAGGTCCTCCCTCCTTTAAACACATGGGTTACCCCTTGGGGTCCCAAATCCTTAACCAATTTAGAGACTTATAAAGAGAGCAATTCTTCTTTTTTCCACCGATGTGGTAGATTTGTCCCACACCATATTTTCCATGCCTCAAACACCTTACTTCGTGGACCAATTCTTTCATTTCTCAATGAAATTTGACGATTCTTGGTCCTATGGTTATCTACTCACTTAGTAGATTATACACTTGTGAAGAGACAAAGCCTCCAACATGCGGAACCCTAGTGTTTAATTCATTAAATATGGGTGGACGCACCTCCCCACCAAAGACAAATTTCCAACAAACTTCATAAATTCCATTTCCATCTCAATACCAATATACATGCTCACATGAACTCTTTGCAACTTCAAAGCACCGTACGAGATTGATTGGGCTCGTAGAAATTGTACAACAGGTTCAACAATATGGTCCACAGGGTCCTAAAGGATTTCCAAGGAATGGTTAGGCGAGTTCAGATGAAGAAGAAACCATATTCAATCACCTAAATTAATTTAAAAATAGGAGAGTGCTTACACATTCAATTGTGAGCTCTTGTAATTTAGGACAACTTGTAATCAAGTAAACAGCACCTGAAACCTCCTCAATGTTTCTTAAAGACATGCTCGAAATATTGAGAGATTTGATATTGGTCAGAGCAGTGGGGGAACTCTGTGGTACACCTCCCATGGTCAAGTACTAGAAGAAAGTCAAAATTCGTTAAAGATATATCATTTGGTTATGATATATACTAACTTTAATTAGTAGACTATAATTAAAATTATCACACATGTACATTACCTCTAATACAGAACCACATAGATCCAGTGCTTGCAGGGCAGGCATGTAATGGAAGAACCTTGTAAGATTAGAACAAACAGGTGATGGATTAGTCAAAACTCGTGCATTGAATCACACAGCAACTTTTTCAAGCATCGGAGAGTTTCTGAAGCAGATGGACTTTGAGTTCACATTAAACTCAAAGCGTTTGAGATTAGCGGCATCAGTTTCAAGGATGTCAAAGTTTGTGCACCAACGCAACCTCAATCGTTCAAGCAACGGGCATTTAGACATGCTGAAAATCAAGATTAATAAGCTTCTCAAACCCTTTGAAAGCAAGTGGAGGGTGGAAGAAGCAGTTTTCAAATTCCAGATGCCTTAGTTGTTGCAATGTAAAAAGGCGAGAAGGTAAATGATATCTGTTGCCTGAGCTTACGTGAAGGGTGAATTCCTGGACATTTTTCTCTGATAAGAAGAGTATCCAGTGATCAATATCAGGACAACTTGTCACATTAGGACCTCTGAGTTTAAACTTCAGTATTGGTCCTTTATGGACTAATAGGACTTGGTAAATGATTGCCTTGGCTTCTTGATCTTGTTTGAAAGACATGAAAAATACATAACTTACCTGTACCAGAATCCACTGAGAGCCTCAATTGAATCCCTTCACACTCTCTTTCGAGGCTATACAGTGTGAGCCGTATTTAAATGGTGACCTTTGGTGTTTAATTCGTAGCACCAGAATGCACAAGTATGGATTGAAGTTTATTTAATTCGTAGCACCTTTTGTAAAGAAAATAAAAGGATGAGATTTTAGGGAATAAATTGTTTAGTTGAAAAGGGTTAATAATGCCCCTAATGTTTGTGATTTATATACATACTAACGTATTTCATACGCGCATGGTACATGTATCCCATATTAATACAATGCATAAAAATTTTAAAAATCATTCGTACATTCAAGAACAGTTGTGACTCCTTGGCATCTATCAATGCACCGGTGTCCCAATCTGACGCTTTATTTGTAATAAGAAGAAGAAATCCAAAAAATATGATTCTTTTTCTCCTTTTTGATTTCTTCCTTTGTCTGTTTTCTGATATACCGATTCGATCCGAGCTTATTGAGAATGAAATAATATATTTGAGTTAAGAAAATTATTTATAAAAAATATATATGATCAAGAATAACAACAACAACACATATATAGGTATTCCTGCAGATGAGGTATGAGAATGGTAGAGTATATTTCCTTACCTGTACATGAGAATATATTTTTGAAAGACTCAACCCAAATAACGTATAACTAAGCAGTTTGAAAAAAAATACAAAAGTAAATAAGGTAAGATCTTGAATATAATGAATAATTAGCTAATTTAATAATAAAAGAAACCTAAAAAAAGATAAACAAGGAAAACATATTCCTCAAGAGTAGACTAGTGTATTGACTAATTGTATTTACACTGATTGCATTTGTATATGAGCTCTTATATACATGACCTTAAAGACTTTTTAGGAAAATTGAAATGTTAGCTTAAATGTTAGGATGGAACTATATTTCTAACACGAGGAATATCACAATTATGACAATATGAAATAATCTAAAATTCACCGATTATAGCTACAATAATAAAAGTTATATCATATAATATGTAATCTCAAACATTTATTTGACTTTCCTATAAGATAAAATTCATTATGGCAGAAAAAACACAGGTAGTACCAAATACAAGAAAATTAACAACAAACAAAATGCAACAACTAATTGAAAAAAAAGGAGAAGATTTAGGAAGTGAAAAATCAATTGAATGCACGTTATGGAACGCACATCCGTCGCTACGTCGGTGCAATAGTCTTTGGAGGTCATATTTAAAAAATACAACAACCCACTCAGAAATCTCCTAATATGCACTCAAATAGAACTTTCAGAATTGTTCGTATCTAGTTGCTTTGTAGAAATTAGAGCGGATGAAAAAATAATGAATAATTTCCCTGTGTAAAACAATTTTAACTTCTTAGGAAGCAACACTGTCTGTGAGGATAATTCTGGCAATATCTTACTCTCCCAAAAAAGGGATACAAATTTAAAGCATGTGAATTGAAAAACATAAAGTGAAATCCCTATTTAAAGGATCCCACATATAAACAATCTAAATAAAAATGCCCTAGGTTCAAACGGGTAACAAAACAATGTAAATTGCGATGATTCGGAATTGGCCTGAATTAAGACAGGTTTATACCTAGAAATGACTACATTATTTCTAATTGTTATAACAATGAATATGATCCACTTCTTTGTATATAAATTCTACACTGGGTGATGATAGAGGGAATTGCTTCATCTCCTCCATCATTTCCATTCTCCGGTGACTGAATTCTGCACAAGTCGTAATGCATATTATCTCGAGTGCAGGTGCAGATGACAATACGTACTTCACAAATTCCATTCCAAGTTCAAAAAACAGATTGAGTTTTATATTAAGCCTTTTGAGCTGCTTCAGTGCACTATGTGGTATTCCTTGGGATCTCAACTGATGTATAAAACGCTCCACAACATCCTTAGAGACAATATACTCGCAAAACTAAAAAAGAGGGTTTATGATTAAATGTCAGCATAAGCAGAACCAGTTCAACCTATTTAAAATCAGAAGATACAAAATAAGACGTACCATAAAATGGAGACTTTCTAAATTGGGGCAGTTGCTGATCAAGTGAAGCGCATACGCAGCCCACTGAGCCAACTTAAAGAACTTGAAGTTTAGTTGCTTGATGTTGTGCAGTGTTACCTGAGGCTCCGGAACTGCAAAGAACTAAAACAAAAGTGTGAAACAATTAGCTAAAATAACAGGGCACCAGTAATGGATCTGACATATTTTTCAATAATGATCATTACCTTTGAAATATCAACATAAAACAATCCCATTATAATTTCCTCGAGCAAAGGAGTATTAATGAAGCAAATGGATTTTGTTTCTCCGGTAAATTCAAAGGATTTGAGATTTGGGGCATCAATGATGAAGCTATCAAATGTACTGCAAGAAAACAACGCTACACGTTCAAGTAATGGGCTACTTGAAAGGAAGGTCTGAAAAGATGTAGGCTCGAAGGTCACAAACCGAAAGTTAAGGGTAACAAGCCTACTAAAAGCTTTAAAGTCGGGAGGAGGGTGGAATTTACAACTACAAAGCTCCAGGTGCCTTAGATCCTGATATTTGAATAGGTGAGAAGGGAGACGGAAGTCTGTTTGGTGAGGAAATCTAAGTGAGAATTCTTGAACATTTTTCTTCAACAGAAACCGAATCCAGTAACCAATATCAGGAAGAAAATCAGAGTTAGGGACACGGAAGCTAAATTTCCGTAGTGGTCCTTGATGGATTGAAAGAACCTGGTAAGTAATTGTTTTCAAGAGTC
The DNA here is from genome assembly GCA_034509755.1 of Anisodus tanguticus. NCBI lineage: Eukaryota > Viridiplantae > Streptophyta > Magnoliopsida > Solanales > Solanaceae > Anisodus > Anisodus tanguticus. Next base: position 22,952,252 of record CM067562.1, on the reverse strand, counting down.
CTCCATCAACGTTAGCTTTGTCAAAAGCTAATTCTGAACGTACTACCCATTTGTAACTCCATCGCTTTGACAAAACACTTGTCCTTATAGCATCACGCAAGGGCAAGCATCCCAAAATCTTCTCAAGAACATGACAAGGCAAACTACTAATTCTATCTGCAGCAGGGCTCTCCAGACTCCTGATCTTATTAATGGACATAATAATTTAATGACAACTCTGCAAATTGAGAATCGGTTGGTCAGACATGAGCATGCAAATAAACAAATATATTTCTTTCCAATTAAACTCACAGTTCACATACATTTCCATAGTCATGAGACTTCCTCATTAACAAATAACTTCCAAAACAGAAGTAAAATATACTCTATCTGATCCTGTAATTTTAGTAGAAAAAAGAGACTTAATGGAGGAAGAGTAATACCATATTAGAAATTAAAGCTGAAGCACAGAAAGAGAGAGCCCTCAAGGGAGATGTTATGCTAGGTTAAAATTCATAATGTAATATCCTCTCGTCTTTATTAATTTCTTGAAGATTTCCTACTTGATAATTCATTTTCTGAAGATGAAAAAAGAGTTATTCAGGTATTAACTAGGATAGAGTAAGTGCATTTAGCAACTCAATTGTGAGGGACATCTGAATAACATTTATCCTCATTTCTAAGCAGGTCAAACAAAACACATCAAGAGGGAAAATGAAAAGAAAAACCTCATAAATAATTTTCTTACGAGTTAGTGGTCAAAAGCACACCTGAACTGTCATTTTTTTGTGAATTTCACACCCCAACTAATAGTTGTTCCCTTTTTCTACCTGAACTATCACCATCTATATATTAAAACACACCTCGAAATTAGTTGTTTCCATTTTCTACCTGAACTATCACCATCTATTCAATTATGTGTGTTTTAATACATAGATGATGATAGTTTAGATAGGAAAAGAGAACAAATGATAGTTGGGCGTGAAACTCGCGAAAAAGTGATAGTTCAGGTGTGTGTTTTACCATCATCTCTTTTCTTACAACAAAGATTGATCAATCTCGATGTGACCTGCTAAAAAAGAAGCATTGAACACCTTATGCTTCCCCAACATAGTTCCAAGAAAGTGAACGAGAGCAAGCAATGTTGGTCTTATGTAAAACAAGCACATAATGCATAAATAGGGAAAGAAACAACGACACAAGAATGACTGCCCATATAAACCTATAAAATGTTAGAACAGGAAGGCGAACAAACTTAGTTCTGAATAGGGAAGGAAACAACGACACAAGCAACACATTTCGAAACCAAGGGTGTGTTTTGTATGGAGGGAAATGTTTTCAATAAGTGATTTTCTTACTTATTTTCTAGTGTTTGGTTAGTAAGGTGAAAATATTGTTCTAAGAGCATATAATCTAGGCAAATACTATGACCTCAGACCGGACCCCACATTACTAAAAAAAACAACAAAAAATATCAACCTGATGAAGTCGGTTTTCGACAAAAATCGACCTAAAAACCAACCTCAAATGCAGGTCGCAAAAGGCTTGGTCAGTTTTTGAAAGCGATCACGAGGTTGCAAAAACCTGACCTCACGAGTTCGGTTTTTTAAAGAAAATTGAAAACAACCGACCTCAGGAGGTCGATTATAAAATAACACAATTAGAAAATGCATCATGAGGTCAGCTTTAAAATAACACAATTATAAAATACACCATCCAGGAATTGAACCCACGTCTTGGCCGTGGTAGGATACATTTCTACCACTAGACCATTGGTGCTTATGGGTTTAAGACTTCGATTTGATTTAATTCATACTCATCAAATTCATTTTTTTCGCAAAAAATACCGACCTCACAAGGTTGGTATTCTTAACTTTTTGAAAATTTTAAATAATATTGACCTCGTGAGGTCGGTATAAATAAAATAATTTATAATTAGCTTTTCCGACCTGCTGAGATCAGTATCCTAATTCTTTTAAGAGTTACCGACCTCATGAGGTCGCTATATTTTTTCGGAATATAATTCCAACCTCAAGAGGTCAGTATTAGTATTTTTCTGGAGTTTTTCAATTAATTAACTGGCCTGGGGAGATCCGTTTCTTTAAGAAAACTAAAAAAAGGAGAATACCAACCTCTTGAGGTCGCTTTTGACATTGTTTTAGGTAGTACCACCCTTAACCACGGACCTGAACCCCTGTCCCGACTCGAAACTCGACCCCAGCCTGACCACAACCAAGAACTTGACCCTACCAGACTCCGACAGGGGACCCTACCCTGGCCTGACCCTTAAGTCATTTCCTTGAATTGCAGGAAAGTAAGTCCATTTGGAAAACATTTTTCAAAACATTTTCCAGTCATACCAAACACACCCCAAATGTCTCATTTTTTCTGATTGAATTTGTTAAACATCATATGACCAGATATTACCGCTGGTGATCTTTTGTAACACGTCTTAAGTTTTTTGGAAATTTTTACCAATTTTTATCGGGTAAGATATCTTTTATTAAATTGTGCCAAGAAGGTACTGCAAAAGTACCAAAAAGGTTGCAAAACCTTCATAACAGCAGTTACCTCATGTTATGTAAATATTCCAGCCATATACCTGCCTGTCCTTACCCCACCCACCCCCCCCTCCCAAAAACAAGACTTTGTAAAGATCTATTCTTCTTAAAATATAAGACATCTATTCTTGTAATCTTTCACAAAAATCCACCGTATTTCTATATGCATTATGAACAAATCACAGGTAAGCAGAAATAGGCTCCAAAAAAACAGGAGAGTTCCACCCCTAAGGCTTTGGTCTAGTGGTAAGAGTGTTGTGTATGATGCAAGGGTTAGGAATACATCGTGGATTCAAACCCTGCCATAGATAGAAACCTTGTAGTAGTATTTAAGCGGAGAAAAATAAAGAGGCGGACCCATTATTTACCGAGTTTCGAACCTTACCCCACTAGCCCTCATGATTCCTTGGTGTAATATTCTACACAATTCCCCCAAAATGTATAGGAAGTAATCAAGGTTACACAAGTACTTATATGAGAGAGTAAGACTACTGTAAAATCAGAGTTGAGTCCAAAGGCTTACATGTAGCAGGGTCCGCTTATGGAGAGAGATCGAAAGCTGCTTCAACTTTTCACAGAGAGATTTTGGGAATGAATTAGTGTTGTAAATTAATAAAAAATCACAAGAATACAAGACAACAATACTTATTGAAAAATGTGACAAGATTCTCAGTATCTCCATATATAAGATTATATTAAATGTATTGGAATAACATCTCACGCGCTCAAATGTAAAGATAACACACGCACTATGTCGGTTAGATTTGAGTGTCCATGAGACACACGTGTAAAGTTGAGGTGCTTAGATGAACACTGGTAAGTTTACGTGTCAAACTAACAGTTTGAACCAAGTTTGAGTGTATGTATATGTATGTTGCCTTAAAAAATATTAAATTATGTCATGAACACGAGTACTAACATTTAGGGGCTATAGAAATAACACTACAAAAAAACTAGAATTATCTAAAAACTGCATCACTAATCAATCGCTAAATTACTCGTTGCTAACAATTTTTAAAAATAATATGTAGCTAAATAGGATTAGCGACATATGTTTCTGTTTAGCTACAAAATTTATCTATTGCTATTCATGTTTTTTAGTAGTGTATAGTATTTGAGTAATTTATATGATGAAGTAGAGCGCCCTTCTTGCAAAAGCTCTTCTTACGTTTACCCTGTTCGTGAGATCTTTTATCCTTTCCTTCTTCCTAGGACAATATGAATGGAATTTCCTGAATGATATTAGTCAGAGCGCATTCCCTCACAACTTCTTTTCTTCTCAAGCACATGATGTCTCATCTTCTCTTAGATAGGCTATATTCCGATTCAATGCCATCAAAATATATTTAGCATGCCTACTTTTCCTTATTAGTTTAAATAGCCCTAACTAGATTCAAGCTCTGATAAACCCGCAACAAGAACATTTCTTTTATGTTGTGCCGAAAGGACTAAGAGCTCTTATTCCACAGTCTTTAGCACATAGCAGTCGACAAGTACTGATTCATGGCAGTTCCGCTAATCTTCTTATTAACTCCATTTCTGAAAACCCCGGCAATCATAGATTGCTTTGGTTTATCTAGTCTTGATAAATGAAAGGTAAATAAAAAGATCGTCTTCTCAAAGTTCGTACATGTACCAAAGAGACCAGACCTTGGGAAGGCATCACCTATGCTAAAAGGATTAACAGTCCTCCTTATTAGCAGCCCCGATCTCTTTTGTGCTCGGCTTGATGCTATCTCAAATGTCCATTCAAAAGTGCTATAGGGGGCAGCCCTACTCATTCATATTCATCTTTTAAGACAGGAACTCCTAGGCAAGGAGGGAATGCTCCTTATGTCAAAACCTATTTGCCCAGCCCTCTAATTAATCCCCTTTTACTTATAGTTAGGATTTCGATTAGCCTATTTGATTGTTGTTAAGAGACTAAAGATCCTTCTATTCTCAAAAGCTGATGAAATAAGAGCGCATTCTTCCAAGATTGATTCAAACACATTCTTGCTAACCGCCCTTGCTCCGAAAAGGGCTTATTATATTTGCCATTTGAGGAAAGAGAAGATTAAAGCAAGAGAACATGACCGGTTAACGAAGGTCTTTTAGGATTACGTTAATGTTAAGCGGAGAAAAGAAAGTAGATCTTGCGCTAAGAAAGGAGAGTGCCCTATCTACCGAGAGAATGCAGGCAAACTTGGAAAAGAAAGAGTGGCTCCCGTCCCTAAACAAAGCGCCAATTAGCTTCTACCTTCCTTCTAACATAAAATATAAGAAAAGAGGAATCGGAATAATAAAGTAGGAAAATTGACTAAAGAAGTGCGGTAAATATTCAACAAAGAGCTTCTTCAAAATTTCGTTATCTTTTTAAGATAGAAAGTTGAATCACTAACAAAGGAATTTTCTTTAAGGATGTTGACAACGTCAAAACAAAAGGAGAAGTTTTTTAGTGATTCGTCATTTTCTCACGATTGGGTGGATGTGAAGTGTACTGGGTTAATGTACAATATCGAGCTCGCGATGTTAGAAGGTTTGTTGAATCACTAACAAAGGAATTTTCTTTAAGGATGTTGACAACGTCAAAACAAAAGGAGAAGTTTTTTAGTGAATCGTCATTTTCTCACGATTGAGTGGATGTGAAGTGTACTGGGTTAATGTACAATATCGAGCTCGCGATGTTAGAAGGTGCAAAATCAATAGGTGCATGAGCTGCTATTGAATTCGGTCTTAGATGATTGGAAGACAGAAGCAATAACATGATAGGATGACTGCACTCGAGTACATCACCAAGATATTATTTTACAATGCTCATTATAGAGATGTACATTGATATATTATGTGTCTTGTTAAAGTCTTACTAGAAATCATGCGGTCAAATAATGAAGAAAAGAAAGATCATATATCTTGTGATACACATTGATAGGTGTCTCATTGAAAGTCTTACAAAGAAAATTCAATGAGACAAGCTCGGTTAAGAAAAAAAGAATACAATGCGTGTTTTACTCGTATAATGAAAAGATCATTTGGTATCATGGAGATAACTGTCACGACCCAAACCAGAGGGCCATGACGGGCACCCGGACCTTACTTGCCGAGTACCACTAGACATACATTCACCACATAACCGTAGTAAAACAATAAGTTGAAAAGGTGCAAGACCGACGGGGCATATATGTATATGCATAGATGTTGGACATGACCGTACGAGCTGACAAGGCTACCATAAATGACTATAAAACAAAAACATAGGCCGAGGAGGCCATATAACATCTTACTGCATCATAGCTATCTACAAGCCTCTACTGGAGTACGTGACATCATAAGGTCAGGACAGAGCCCCGTCATACCCCTATGCAAATCAAAATACAGTACCAAGTCTAGACCACAACTCTGGGACAAGTAGAGTGCTCCAATGTCATATGAACTGGTAACCTACTAGTGTGGATCGTCGCCCTGTCTACCTGAGCCTGCGGGCATGAAATGCAGCATCCCCCAACAAAAGAGACGTCAGTACGAATAATGTATCGAGTATGTAGGGCATGAAAGTAACATGAGACAAGAGAGAATCAACATGTACTGAATGCCTTTGAGGGCCATAATATGCATAAGTATTGTGCACATGCGTATATAATATCGGGTCATACATATATATGTGTATATAACGCCATCAAGCCTCTGTGGGCATCCCATCATATCATATTGGCATCTATGGGCATAATCCTCATCATATACCAGTTGATCAAGTGGTGGTGCGTATATAACGCATTTCTCTTTTCCCATACCCTACATATATATAATGCATACCATATAGTAGCATATATAAAGCCGTTGAGGTCAAGGTTTATACATGTATATAATGCATGAATGATAATAAAATACTCTCTATCGGAATGACGTAAGGTCGTTGCACCTCCGAATAACATTATGGAACTAACATATAAACAGACCTTTCATTGTGAGTCAATAAGACAAGATATACATGAATCAATAAACTTCTTCAATAGAATGAATGGCATACACATTTCTAGCTTTCAAGAGTAGAGTTACTTTGGACGGACATTCATTTACGTTTGTTTACTTATGGGTCATGCCAAAAGAAGGAAGAGTTAGTCTTAACATACCTTTAATGCTGATCTTCTACCAATTGTCGAAACCAACCTCTTCAATGCCTTAATCTTGGCTTTCAAGAACCACACCCTCTTGCACTTTACGTCCATAATTTCCCATGGAAGAGATGGAAGACTAATCTCCTTCTTGAGTTCACTATTTACCTAAAAGGAAATCTTTAATATCCTTTTTCCCTTTATGGCCGTAAGTTACACACCAATAAATAATCATTTGTTGCAAAGTCTTGTGTTGTATTAAATGAAAAGCCAACAGATCTCTATACTACTTAAAATGATCACTTTGTTTCCCAGTTGGACAAGGAACCACGTGGAAATATCCTTTATTTGTTGTCAACATGAAATTTAATCCACTTATGCCACTAATTCCACCATTTCTCTTAATTTCCCTTCCATGCTTACCGTGGAAAGTTGCTACCACCTTTATCTTTATCCATTAATGCACAATTCTTTATTCTCTCACCTTATTCCAACATGATTAATTCTTGGTTCTCAATAAACTAAAATATTAATCACTTTCAGATACTTTATATATGCATTATCACAATCATGTGATATAGCAGTAGTCCATAACCTTTTTTGGGACATACAAACTATTATTATTAATCCCCGTCGTCATATTTTATAAATCCTAAATTGTTTTAGGACTTCGCCCACTTATACACTGAGCTCTTGATCGTATGACCAAAATTATATACGGTCTTTATAACATGCTCCATATTCCGAACTTTGATGAAACTTATTTCTCTAATTCGTTTAACCTCTAATCCCTGCGTAACCTCTTCAACATTGATATGAATCTTTTATAACTTCATGAATGACCTCAACCTCGTTAAACTCATGTGTTTACCCTGATATATCCTAAAGCTAAAGTACATGGAGTTACTTCATCTCCCCCGTAGGAACATTCGTCCTCGAATGGGAAGTATACATAAGGGACCAATTAATGAATTCCCCTATAATTGGGATTATCCGAACCCGGACAGCGAGTAAAAAATATCCAAAATTGCCTCATACGGCCATCCAACAACATATACATATCACTGGGCTTCGTGTGGCTGTCAAACATCAAACATAACTATCTAAAGTGGGAAATCACCTCATGTATTTATACGTCAGCTGTTGGTCGGGTTATGCTTCACTCGGAACATCGACTTTAGTCTGAAATAAGTGAGGATACTTATACATCATCTCCTCTTCCACCTCCCACATCATCTTTTCTATATTCTTATTTCGCCATATAACCTTCACGGAGGCTACTTCTTTAGTCCTCAACTTGCGGACTTGACGATCTAGGATAGCAATAGGAACATCTTCATATAATAAGTCCTCTGTAACTTTCACATCGTCAATTGGCACAATTTGGGAAGGATCTCCAATACACACTCTCAACATAGAAACATGGAAGACCGGATTAACAAACTCTAACTCAGGAGGCAGGTCCAATTCTTAAGCCATTTGGTCTATTCGTCGAATTACGTGATATGACCCAATGTACCTTGGGCCAAGCTTTCCCTTTTTCCTAAATCTCATTACACCCTTCATAGGAGAAACCTTCAAGAAGACCTAATCATCCACTTGGAACTCTTAAGTCTCGCCGCCGCACATCTGAATACGACTTATGACAATTCTGAGCGGTTAACAGTCGTTCTTGGATAAGCTGCACCTTCTCTATGGCTTGGTGCACTAGGTCATGCCCAAATAATTTTGATTCTCCTACTTCAAACCATCCGATAGGAGATCTACATTTCCGTCCATACAAAGCTTCATATGGAGCTATTTTGATACTAGCATAATAACTGTTATTGTACGAAAATTCGATAAGGGGCAGATGATCATCCCAACTTCCCTTGAAGTCCAATACATAAGCTCGTAGCATGTCTTCGAGTGTTTGAACCGTACGCTCGGCCTGCTCGTCTGTGTGAGGGTGAAAAGTTGTGCTATGATTAACTTGAGTGCCAAAACCTTTTTGAAATAATCTCCAGAAATTAGTTGTGAACTACGCACCTCGGTCAGATATAATAGAAATAGGCACACCATGAAGGCGAACAATCTTCTTAATGTACAACTTCGTGTAGTCCTCGGCTGTGTAGGTAGTTTTGACCGCCAGAAAATGAGTTGATTTGGTCAGTCTATCAACAATCACCCAAATAGAATCAAACTTATGATAAGAGCGAGGTAAACCCGTAATGAAATCCATATTAATCATCTCTCATTTCCACATCGAGATCTCAATGTTCTGAGTCAAGCTGTCGGGCTTTTAGTGCTCTACTTTTACTTGCTGACAATTAAGACACTGAGCTACAAACTCCGCAATATTCCTCTTCATGTCATTCAACCAATACATACCTTTGAGATCATGATACATCTTAGTAGATCCAGGGTGAATGGAATATCATGAGCAATGGACCTCCGTCATAATCTTGTCTCGTAACCTCGCTACATTTGGAACACACAAACAGCCCTGGTGCTTGAGAACTCCATTTCCGTCAATCTCAAAGGTTATGGTCTTTTTTTGTTGAATACCCTCTCTAATTTTTCCTAACATGGGGTTTTCCCACTGACGTTCTTTAACTTCCGATACGAAATCACAAAGCCACCATCTTCAGTACCCATTACTCGGGACTCCCAACCTAGCTAATTGATGGACCTCTCTTATCAATTCTTTCCTCTAGGCTCGCACCGACATTGAGCTGACCATAGACTTGTGACTTAGCACGTCCGCTACGACATTAGCTTTACGGGGATGGTATAAGATGTCTACATCGTAATCCTTCAATAATTCAAGCCACCTTCTTTGTCTCAAGTTCAACTCTTTCTCCTTAAATATATACTGCAGATTCTTATGATCCATAAAAATGTCTACATGAACACCATACAAGTAGTGCGGCCAAATTTTTAGTGCATAGGCCACCGCGGCTAACTCCAAATCATTTGTCGGATAGTTCTCCTCATGCTTCCTCTATTGCCTTAAAGCATAGGCAATCACCTTACCGTGTTTGCATCAACACGCATCCCAAACTCATTCCCGAGGCATCACAATACACGACATAGCCTTCTGGACCCTCTGGGAGAGTAAGAACTGATGTCGATGTTAGTCTGTTCTTTAACTCCTGGAAAATCTGCTCACATGCATCGGACCACTGGAACTTTATGGCCTTTTGTGTCAATCTTGTCAATGGTGTTGATATGGTAGAAAATCCTGCTACAAACCTCCTATAATAGTCGGCTAAGCCTAAAAAGCTACGAACTTCTAATGGAGTCGTGGGCCTCGGCCAATTCTTCACCGCTTCTATCTTCTGAGTGTCAACTCTTATACCTTCATCTAAAGCTATATGACCAAGGAAATCCACTGAGTTCAACCAAAACTCACACTTGGAGAGCTTAGCATACAACTTACGATCCCGGAGCGTCTGTAGTACTACCCGCAAGTGATCCGCATGCTCCGCCTCCGAGTGAGAATAAACTAGAATATCATCTATAAATACGATCACAAATACATCCAGAAATGGGCAAAACATGATGTTCATTAGATCCATAAATGTTGTTGGCGCGTTTGTGAGCCCGAATGACATTACTAAGAACTCGAAGTGCCCATATCTTGTTCTGAAAGCCGTTTTCGGAATATATTTCTCCTTGATCCTTAGCTGATGGTACCCTGCCCTTATGTCGATCTTTGAGAAACATTTTGCACCCTGTAACTGATCAAACAAGTCATCAATTCTGGGAAGAGGGTACTTGTTCTTAATAGTGACTTTATTCAATTGTCGATAGTCAATACACATTCGGAACGAGCCACCTTTCTTTCGTACAAACAATACTGGCGCACTCCAAGGGGATATGTTGGGCCTGATGAAGCCTTTCTCAAGCAGATTCTTTAATTGCTCCTTTAATTCTTTCAATTCAGCAGGAGCCATTCTATAAGGAGGGATAGATATCGGTTGAGTGTTTGGCAACACATCTATACCGAACTCAATCTCCCTCTCGGGAGGAAGGCCTGGAAGTTCATCTGGAAATACATCACAAAACTCATTAACCACCTGAATTGATTGAAAGGTAGGTAGTTCAACATCGGCATCCCAGTTCCGAACAAGATGTATATACAACCTCTAGAAATCATCTTTCTTGCCTTAAGGTATGAAATAAACCTACTCTTTGGCGTAGCAGTATTACCCCTCCATTCAAGGACTGGCTCACTTGGAAACTAAAATCTAACAATCCTTGTTCGGCAATCCACATTAGTGTAGCACGATGCCAGTCAGTCCATGCCCATAATAATATCAAAATCAACCATTTTTAACTCTACCAAATCCGCTAGGGTTTGATGGTTACAAATTAATACTACACAACTCCGATAGACCCGTCTAGCAACTACCGACTCACCAACTGGTGTAGATACCACAAATAGTTCTCTTATCAACTCAGGCTCCATACCAAACTTATAGGCAATGAAAAGGGTGACATATGATAGATTGGAGCCTGGATCTAACAATGCATATACATTATGTGAACAGACTGATAATATACATGTAATAACATCATATGAAGACTCCTGATCCTGTCGACCCATCAATGCGTAAATGCGGTTCTGTCCACCACCGAAGCTAGTTGCTCCGCCCCTACCTCTGCCTCGACTGGCTGACGTCTGATGACCTTTCCCTGACGGGCGTGCTGAAGATGATGAAGCTTGCTACAATCCGGCTGGTTGGGCCCTCACACCCCCGCCTCTTGCCGGATAATCTCGCATAATATGACCAGGGTTACCACAAGAATAGCACACATCTGATCCTTGTTGGCATGGCCCCGGATGGGCCTTACCACACTGCTCACATCGAATCAAATGTAGCCTCATCTAACTAGAATCCCCTCTATAATAAGACTTTGATGCTCGTGAACTCTGACCTGGTATAGATTAAGCAAACCGATCAACCCTCGACCTCGAAAAACGGTAATGATGCACTAGTTGCCGGGTAGGATGGGCGCCTATAAAATTGTGGCCTAGGTCCACCTCTGAACTCTCCTATGTCACCTACGGATCAGGCCCTCTTATGCTGGCCCCTATCACGCTCTCGGTCTACCCGCTGTTGTCTCTTACGATCCTCCAGATTATGTGCATAAGCCTGAATGCAAGCAATATCCATATTCGGATTCAGAGAAGCCGTAGTACACTCATTGACGAAGTGCGGCCCCAAGCCAGTAATAAACCTATGTACCCGATCGCTCATATCAACTATTAAACTGCAAGTTATATTCTCGAACACTCATATTGCCCTGCTCAAGACATAGAAATCTATCCTGCTTGGCCCATCGGAGCTCGACCGACAGAAAATGTTGTAAGAAGGCCTCTGAAAACTCTCTTTATCCTGCTGGTGGGGCACGATGTCCCCTAGAATGCTCCCATGTCTAATACCAAGTCATCGCGAAATCCCGCAATCTATAAGAAGCAAACTTTACTGACTCGGTATCGGTGGCATCCATTACCCGCAAGGTACACTACATCTGATCTAGAAAATTTTGCAGGTTCGCGTTCAGGTCTAAGCCCGTGAATACCGGGTCCAGGTTGATGTAGTCTCGAGCTCTCGCACTAACTGCTCTATCAGAAGGACCGGTAGTCTGACGTTGGGCCTGAGCGGCCACGAATTGAGTCAATAATTGTACATCACTTCGCATATCAAGATCCTCGTTTGGAGTATCAGGTGGAGGAACTAGGGGTACTGCAGCCCCCCTAAGCTCTTCTAGAGGTGGTGGAGTTGGGGAATCATACGGAGGAGTCACACTGTGGGCCTCACTCTGGCCTTCACTAGGGAGGGGCACTCGGCTGGTACCCTCGTCCGTAGCCACATTCAACGCCCTCATACTCTGGACCTTCTTTCTTGCTGTAGGCATTGCTGGAATCATAAACACGAGACAAATTAGGAGTGGAATACTTATAACTTAGCTCTAATGCACGATCTAGAACAAGAATGAGAGGTAATCATCCTAAATACCTCGTAACCTTCTGTTTATAAGTGTGGTGCTTCTCTAGGCACGGCTTAAATACCTCGTAAACCCGCTCGATATACCAAATTTGTCACAACCCAAACCGAGAGGGCCATGACGGCACCCGGACCTTACAATAAGTTGAAAAGGTGCAATTTATATAAGTGTGGTGCACAACACACCCATAAATAAGACTCTACTAGGAACGGCTTGCAGACTCCATAGGACAAACCTGCTCTGATACCAAATTTGTCACAACCCAAACCAGAGGGCCATGACGGGCACCCGGACCTTACTTGCCGAGTACCACTAGACATACATTCACCACATAACCGTAAGTAAAACAATAAGTTGAAAAGGTGCAAGACCGACAGGGAATATATGTATATACATAGATGTTGGACATGACCGTATGAGCTGACACGGCTACCATTGATGACTATACAACAAAAACATAGGCCGAGAAGGCCACATAACATCTGACATGCATCATAGTTGTCTACAAGCCTCTACTGGAGTACGTGACATCATAAGGTCGGGACAGGGCCCCTCCATACCCCTATGCAAATCAAAATATTGTATCAAGTCTAGATCGCAACTCTGGGACAAGTAGAGTGCTCTAATGTCCATAAGGCCCCCCAATTCCTATGCAACCTACTAGTGCGGATCGTCGCCCTATCTACCTGAGCTTGCGGGCATGAAACGCAGCGTCCCCCAACAAAAGGAAAGGCGGTACAAATAATGTACCGAGTATGTAGGGCATGAAAGTAACATGAGACAAGAGAAAATCAACATGTACTGAATGCCTTTGAGGGCCATAATATGCATAAGTATCATGCACATGCGTATATAATATCGGGTCATACATATATATATGTGTATATAACGCCACCAAGCCTATGTGGGCATCCCATTATATCATATCGGCCTCTGTGTGCATAATCCTCATCATATACCAGCTGATCAAGTGGTGGTGCGTATATAACGCATTTCCCTTTTCCCATACTCTACATATATATAATGCATACAATATAGTAGCGTATATAACACCTTTGAGGTCAAGGTTTATACATGTATATAATGCATGAATAATAATAAAACACTCTTGAGTCTATCGGAGTGACATAAGGTCGTTGCACCTCCGATTAACATTATGGAACTAACATATAAACAGGCCTTTCATTGTGAGTCAATAAGACAAAAATATACATGAATCAATAAACTTCTTCAATAGAATGAATGACATATACATTTCTAGCTTTCAAGAGTAGAGTTACTTTGGACGGGCATTCGTTTACGTTCGTTTACATACGGGTCACGCCAAAAGAAGGAAGAGTTAGCGTTAACATACCTTTAATGCTGACCTTCTACCAATTGTCGAAACCAACCTCTTCTATGCCTTAATCTTGGCTTTCAAGAACCACACCCTCTTGCACTTTACGTCCAAAATTTCCCATGGAAGACTAATAATATCCTTCTTGAGTTCACTATTTACCTAAAAGGAAATTTTTAATATCCTTTTTCCCTTTATGGTCGTAAGTTACACACCAATAAACAATCATTTGTTGCAAAGTCTTGTGTTGTATTAAATGAAAAGCCAACAGATCTCTATATTACTTAAAATGATCACTTTGTTCCCCATTTTGACAAGGACCTACGTGGAAATGTCCTTTATTTGTTTTCACCATGAAATTTAATCCACTTATGCCACTAATTCCACTATTTCTCTTAATTTCCCTTCCATGCTTACACGTGGAAAGTTGCTACCACCTTTATCTTTGCCCATTAATGCACAATTCTTTATTCTCTCACCTTATTCCAACATGATTAATTCTTGTTCTCAATACACTAAAATACTAATCACTTTTCATATACTTTATATATTCATCATCATAATCATGTGATATAGCACTAGTCCATAACCTCTTTTGGGACATACAAACTATTATTATTAATCTTCGTCGTCACACTTGTTAAATCCTAAATTGTTTTGGGATTTCACCCACTTATACACTGAGCTCTTGATCCTATGACCAAAATTTTATACGGTCTTTATAACCTGCTCCATATTCCGAACTTTGACGAAACTTATTTCTCTAATTCGTTTAACCTCTAATCCATGCGTAACCTCTTCAACATTGATATGAATCTTTTATAACTTCATGAATGACCTCAACCTCGTTAAACTCATGTGTGTTTACCCCGATGCATCCTAAAGCTAAAGTACAGGGTGTTACAACAACTCATTCATATCTTTTATTCAACTTCTTTAATGTAGAAGTTGACAATGCCTTAGCAAACAAATCTATCAAATTGCCACTTGAACAAACTTGGTGAAAATCTGTTTCTGCATTTTTTTTAAATCATGTATGAAAATAATTTATGGTAAAATGTGTTTCTTCGTGTTTTAATGTTTCATACTTTCGCTGGAATAATGTGATGCAACATTATCTTCATGTGATGTGGTATGAACTTTATTCTTCAAGGAAAACTTCACATTTCATGAATGTGTTTATTTCATTAATCTTACTCAAACATAGTCCTAATTTGCTTCATGAATTGAGATGGACAATTCTCCAATAGGGTCCCTAAAAGCTTCTACTCCACTAATTTTACAAACTTTCAAAATTTTACTATCAGGACAAAACTCAAGGTTAGGGACCTGAAGGCTAGATTTACATAGTGGTCCTTGATCGATTAATAGAACTTGGTAAATTAAATATTTTCAGGAGCAGTCCTTTGTCAACGTGATTATCAAACACTAGTTCACATACTAGTCATTTGTATCTCCATTCTCTTGACAGAAACACTTCATGTCCTTATAGCATCACGCAAGGTCAAACATCCTAAAACCTTCTCAGGAACATCACAATGCAAACTTTTAATTCTATCTGCAAGGCTCTTCCCCCTCCTCATATTAGTGGACATAATGGAAATTGAGAATATTAATTCTTTCTATATCTATGAATTTTTCAAAAAGAGAAAAATTAATAATTTATGGCATAAACAAATATGGAAGTATACAAGGTTTGTAAAACATAGAGAAAGGAGGAGGACATCAATTAGGAGTTGTAAGCGTACAGACATGAGCATGCATAGAAACAACAACAAATTTTGACAGCAGAGACAGACAAATTTCACTTTTGCGATGTAATCGATTAATTTTTCACTTTTAGATCCTAAATCCTACAAAAGAAAATAACATTCTGAAAATCTAGCATTAGGTTAAAATAGATTAGTAGGTGTCTTTACCTTATGGGTTCACGATTCTGGTCGTACATATCTCTACATAACAGTGAAAAATCACTATTTTTGTAATACTTTTCCTGTTTCAACATAACTACATAAGACCTTTCACCCAACCACTAGTCGAAAAGTGTTTGTTACCGAAAGAAATAATCCCTTGATTATTTTCATTAATTGAAAGAGTATTTATACAAGTTACATATTTTCATAATAGGAGAATTTTATTCCTATTCTATTCCTAAAACCTTATTCTACTTGGATACTAAATATACAATTATGGTAATACAAATATTATGGTAAGTGTACAAGACTAATTACACCATAATATTACCTAAACTAGGAGACTACAATGTTACCTAATTAATTACACCATACACGGTTTAGAGGAGGAATCCGAAAGCAACAATATACACAATATACACATGTATATTGTGTGTATATTGTGTATATCTAACAGTTACTTTCTTTTCTATACAACAACACATCATAATCAAATAACTTAGGGCCAGAGTATTATTCTGTTGGAGAAAAACCAATAGTCAAATAATTAACTCAACTTGTAACAGAGTACACTTTATACAAGACTATTGATTTTGGGCAAGAATAGAGATATATATATGTATGAGATGATGGGGGCTTACCGGTGAATGAGAATTCTGGCTTTTCACTTAATTGTCAATTTCCTTCAAAATCACAATCAAGCACGTTCACTATACATTTCAATCTTCCACTGTTGATAGAAAACCAACCTACATATAATCTCTATTATTGAAGTCTTCATGTACTTGAAATTATCATTCTATTAGTCCTTACTCTGAATGAAGGACAATGTTGCAACTCTATTCTGTAATGGCCTTTTAGTTTCATCTGGAAGTTCTTCTTGACGTCACCTTGCCCATTGCTTTCCCTATAGCAGTGTTGCAGTTGGCCATTGACTAGCTCCATCTTGCTTTTCATTTCCATGGAATTTGATGCATTCCTTGAATCATGTTAGTGAAGATTGGAATCATAAGCAATATTTTACTCTCCTGAGAAAAAGGACAAAGGAGCAAAATATAAATCCTACCATGAAATCAAAATGCCTAGACTCAGAGAGGCCCAAAAAATAATATGAATTGCAATGACATGGAATTTAAATACTAGAATATACATCACTTGCATTGCCCTGGAATAAGAAGATCATAAAAGCTATTATAAAGTAGGTACTTAAAGCCTGAACTAGCACACCAGACCAGAGTTGTAAATAAAATGTTGAGCTGTCTATCTAGAAATTGCAGTACCTAAATTAGTACTGCACTTTGTATATAAATTCTACATTGGTAGATGATCGAGGGAACTGTTTCATCTCCTTGTCATTTTCTTTCCCCGATGATTGTAGCGTTCAGCCGGTCATGAGTCCCAATGAATATTTTCTTGAGCGCAGTTGCAGACGACAATACATACTTGAGAAATTCCATTTCAGCTTCATTAAACTGGTTGCAATACATATCAACCCTTTTAATTGTCAAAAGAAGCCACAACAAAATCAACCTATTTAAAATCAAAAGATGAAAATGAGACGTACTACAATATCGAGCCTTTCTAAGTTGGGGCAGCAGCTGGTTAAGTGAAGAAGACTAAGTACAACCCATTCAACCCTACTAAAGAACAAACTCTTGAAGTATAAATTTTTGATGTTGTACAATATTACTGAGTCTCTAGTAGATCAACTGTAAAGTATTAAAACAATGTGCGACACAATTAGCTAAAGTTACAAGGAAAATCCTCTCGAATTTCTCAATATGGTCATTACCTCCAAATTGTACGATGAGCGAATGGATTTCGCTTCCCCGCCAAATTCAAGGAAGTTGAGACTAGGGCATCAACAGTGAAGCTATCAAACGGAGTGCAGCCAATCAACTTTACACATTCAAGTAATGGGCTACTAGAAAGGAGGGTGTGAAAAGATGTAGGCTCGAAGGTCACGAATGAAAAGTCAAGGGTAACAAACACACTAAATGTTTAAAGTTAGGAGGAGGGTAGAATTTACAACAAAGAAGCTCCAGGTGCCTTAGATGTTGAAACTTGAATAGGTGAGAAGGGAGACAAAAAGCTCGGAAAAAGCTCGGGATCAGAGTTAGAGACCAGGAGGCTAAATTTGCGTAGTGGTCCTTGATGGATTAACTGATACGATTCGACTTGGGAGAACGTGAAATTAAGGAACACAAATAAGATAGAATTGAAGAAGAAGATAGATTGAGAAAGAAAGGATTGAAATCAAGTAAATGATCACAATCCAAGGAAGAAGAGACTTGAACCCATGCTTACCAACTTGGATAGATTCTAAAAGAGGTTCAATTGAAGAGGCTAAGGAATAATCCCTACACTAATCTCTACCTAAAGCTATCACTAAGCTAACACTACAAACTAGATACTAAGAGAATCACTCACATTCAATATTCATCAAAATTAAGCAATCAAATGAAAAGCCTGGCATTTATACTTAAGGCTATAACTAGGACTATTACAAAAACACCCCTAATGAAATAAGTTAAGGGTCTTCTTTCTAGTTTTCCAAAGCATGGTGGCTTGTCTTTGAAGACTAACCTCTTTGCACAAATAATCCTTCTTCCATGCTATCTCCCGTAGCTTGATCATCTTCACATCTTCAATGGCCTTCAAAGGCTTCCATGCTATCTCCCATAACTTGATCATCTTCACATATGGATCTTCAATGGCCTTCAAAGGCTCACCCTTTATCATCAAGGAGTGTGTAGCGTGAAGATACACAGCTGAGACTCCTTGAAACACCTCAAATATGGTGAAAGTGCTTCATGGACCATCATTGGTTTGAGGCCAAGCCCCATCACGAATCATAATCCTCATAATCACCCTTGAGCCATTCGGTATCGTATGGATTAATAGAATTTGGTAAATAATTGTTTTCACGAGGGATTTGTCAATATAAGAGCCAACCACTAGTTCTAAATGTACTACCCATTTATATCTCCATCCTCTTAACAAACACTTGTCCGTACAGCATCATGCAAGGGCAAGCAAGGTGAGGGCTCTTCCCACTCCTCATATTATTGATGGACATAATGGCACTCCGCATATTAAGAATCTGGTGGTTTGTTCATCATCATCACTAGCTTTCTATACATGTGATTTTCCAAATTAATGAACAAATATGGACGTACACAAGGTTAGTGAAGCATAATGGCTTAGAGATTAAGAAAAGAGGGGGATATCAATTGGAAAAACTTTGAAGTTACAAAGAAAGAAAAAAAGACTTCAGGCAAAGCTTTCTCTAATTGAAAAGTAGTTACTGATCAGAATCAAATAAGCAAGTAAGTGATCAGCCTTGTCAATATTCAGTTCAAGAAGAACCAAAATTGAATACTGTAAAGGAATACACTTCACACATATCCAACTTAGGGCAAGGTTGGCTTTAATGGCCCTGAATTCAAAAGATATTTATATTATGAGATGATGAGGGCTTTACCATTTAGTCAAGTCATATTATTTTACATTAAAGATAACTCGATTCTGCCCTGCCCTGCCCTGCCCTGCCCTGCCCAGTGGCAACTTTTAAATATCTCAGTTGCTTTGTAGGAATTGAAGAGTAATTCCCCTGCTGTATAAAATAATTATAACTTCTTAGGAAGCAACACTATGTGTGAAGATAGCTCTGGCAATATCTTACTCTCCCAAAAAAGGGATAAAAATTTAAAGGATCCCAAATATAAACACATGAAATGAAAATGTTTTAGGTTCAAACGGGCAACAAAAAAACAATTTGAATTGAAATGACTGGGAATTCAGATACAACAATATACATTACTTGTGTTGGCCTGAAATAAGACAGGTTTATTAAAAGGTTCATTAGCTGCCTACCTAGAAATTGCAGTACCCAGCTACAATTCTAATTCATAGATATTCACTATTATTGTCTTCTCTGAATATAAATTCTACATTGGGTGATGATAGAGGGAATTGCTTTATTTCCTCCATCATTTCCATTGCCCACTGACTGAATTCTGCACAAGTTATAACGCATATTGCCTCGAGGGCAGTTGCAGATGATAATACACACTTCAAAAATTCCATTTCAAGTTCAGAAACCAGCATGAGTTTTATATCCACCTTTTTGAGCTGCTTCAGTGCACTATGTGGCATTCCTTGGGATCGCAACTGATGTATAACAGGCTCCACAACATCCGTTGAAGCCTTAGAATCGACAAACTAAAAAAGATTTAATTGACAGACGAAGAAGCAGCAGCAATTCAGCCTATTTAAAATCAAAAGATGAAAAATGAGAAGTACCGTAATTCGGAGCCTTTCTAAATTGGGGCAGCTGCTGATCAAGTAAAACAGCATATACAACCCACTCAACCATATTAAAGTACCAAAACTTGAAGTTTAAAAGCTTGATGTTGTGCAGTGTTACCTGAGGCTCTGGTAGATCAATTGTGAAGGATTAAAACAAAGAGCGACACAATTAGCTAAACTTACAGGAAAAATCCAGTAATGCATTTGATAAATTTCTCAATAATGATCCTTACCTTTAAAAATTCAAGAGAAAACCTTCCCATTATAATTTCCTCAATCAGCGGGGTATTTTTGAAGCAAAAAGATCTTGCTATTCCGCCAAAGCCAATGAATTTGAGACGAGGGGCATCAACAATAAAGCTATCAAATGGACTGCAGAAAATCAATGTTACACGCTCGAGTAATGGGCTATTTGAAAGGAAGGTCTGAAATGATGTAGACTCGAAGGTCACAAACCGAAAGTTGATGGTAACAAGGCTACTAAAAGCTTTAAAGTTGGGAGGGTGGAATTTACAACTAAAAAGCCCCAGGTCCCTTAGATCCTGAAATTTGAATAGGTGAGAAGAGAGACGAAAGTCCTTGCTTTTAAGAAATGCAAGTGAGAATTCTTGAACATTTTTCTTCGACAAAAACAGAATCCAGTTATCAATATCAGGAAAAAGCTCGGAGTTAGGGACCACGAGGCTAAATTTACGTAGTGGTCCTTGATGGATTAACAGAACTTGGTAAATAATTGTTTTCAGGAGGAGTCCTTTGTCAACGTTATCATCAAACACTAGTTAGGAACGTACTACCCACTTGTACCTCCATTTGCTTGACAAAACACTTGTCCTTACAGCATCATGCAAAGGCATACATCCTAAAATCTTCTCAAGAACATGACAAGGCAAACTGCTAATTCTATCTGCAGCATGTCTTTTCAAACTCTTCATATTAATGGACATAATTGTTAGAATAGGAATAGTATTTCATCTAAAGTATTCTACTAGGAAAAGGATTGTAATGTAGTGTCTATAAATAGGACTCAGTGTAATCATGTAGATACAACAATTCAATAATATATTTTCTCCCATAATTTCTCACATGGTATCAGAGCATTCGTGAGAGATCCGAGAAAAGAAAATACAGCCAAGCAATCATCGTGCGTCAATTTCCGGCGACTGCACCAGCTGTCTTGCATCATTCTTCTTCGGTGAGTGTTGTGCAAAATACGACACCACCACAACATAGATCCAGTCCAGGCAACCAAACACAGTAAAAAAATCTCCGCAGAAAACCACCCACGCGCCTGTCGAGGACTGACATTGGTGGTGCGTCAATCACACGCGCTGGAGCGTGAGCTATCTCCGGCCATTTTTGTTGAAATTTTTTTTTCCGATCGACTCGCCTGAAGATTCCGACCAAACCACAGCTGTTTTTTGGAGATTCCGAGCAGATCTATTTTTCCGATGAGTTTTCCGGCGAGTTTCTCATGTGACAGTTTGTTGCAGCTTCTGGGTCGCTTGTTTCTTAGCATCATCGGCTTTATTTTGTCCTATTTTGGTCAGATTTCTTAAAATTTTGAACCATGTCTCTCGGATATGATATTTTTGGCTCCAAAAATACGGGAATTGAAAATTCAAGTCATATGATTAATTCACAACCCTTAATAAGGATATCAGAAAATCAAACATCACAGTCTAAAATACAATAAAAACGAGGTTGCTTTGGAAGATCTAGACCTAAGTGTAGTTATTATAAAAGACTTGGACACACTCGTGAAGTATGCCGATCTCGACCTAAGTGTAGTTATTGTAATATGTATGGACATGCTCGTGAAGTATGCTATTCACTGCATGGTCGATCACCCAAGAATACTCATAATGTTCAGATTGCCACTACAGGTAACCAACGGGTTTATTTATCCGACGAAGAATATAATGAGTACCTTCGGTATCAAGGAAGTAAACAAACATCTCCACAAGCAGCCTCAGTTGCAAAACCTAATAACGTCAGATCGTGGGTTGTAGACTTTGGCGCTTCTGATCATATTTCTGGTGATAAATCACTTGTCGGATATTAATTATTCACCGTCTCTTCCAGCTATTACTTTAGCCAATGGGATCCAAACAAAAGCAAAAGGAGTTGGACAAGCTAAACCCATATCCTGTCACTCTAAATTATGTTCTCTATGTCCCTGATTGTCCTAATCTTGCATCGGTCAGTCGTTTGACTCGTGCCTTAAATTGTGTCATACTATTTCTTGATGATTCTTTTATTATGCAGAACCGCAATACAGGACAGACAATTGGAGTAGGATATGAATCACAAGGCCTTTACTACCTTACCTCTACTCCTAAATCCTTCATAGCAGGTCTAGTGATAGATCCTCCAGACTTGATCCATAAACGATTGGGACACCCGAGTCTTTCCAAGCTACAAAATATGGTGCCTAGTTGTCTAGTCTGTCCAAATTAGATTGTGAGTCGTATCAACTTGGAAAACACACTCGCACTACCTTTCCACGTAGTGCTGAGAGTCGTGCAGAGTCTATTTTTTCAATAGTTCATTCTGATATTTGAGGTCCTAGTAGAGTCAGTTCACCTTTAGGATTTCGTTATTTTGTTAGTTTCATTGACGATTTTTCCAGATGCACTTGGTTATTCTTAATGAAATATCGTTCTGAGTTATTCTCTATATTCAAGAGTTTTTGTGCTGAAATAAAAAATCAATTTGGTGTTTCTATTCATACTTTTCGTAGTGATAATGCCTTAGAATACAAATCCTCCTAGTTTCAGCAGTTTATGACTCACCAAGAAATTATTCATCAAACATCTTGTCCTTACACCCCTCAGCAGAACGGGGTAGCAGAAAGAAAGAATAGACATCTCATTGAGACTGCTCACACTCTTCTCATTGAATCTCATGTTCCGCTGTGTTTTGGGGGCGATGCAGCCCTCACAACTTGTTATTTAATTAATCGAATGCCCTCATCTTCTATTCAGAATCAAATTTCATATTCCATAATATATTCTCAGTCATATCTATACTCTCTTCCTCGTGTTTTTGGAGCACATGTTTTGTGCATAACCTAGCTCCAAGGATAGATAAATTAGACCCCCTCTCTTAAATGTGTCTTTGTTGATTATTCTCGAGTTTAAAAGAGGTATCGTTGCTTCTCACTTGATCTCCGTCAATATCTTATGTCTGTCGATGTCACATTTTTTTAGTCTCAACCTTACTTTAGGTCTCCTTCTGATCATCCTGATATCTCTAAGGTCTTATTTGTACCTCAGGTTTTACCTACACCGACCTTTGAGGAATCTACAATTACTTCTACATCTCCAGTCACAGTATAACCACTTCTGACTTATCATCGTCGACTGCGTCCAGCATCAAACCCAACATCAAGCCTAGATGATTCATGTCTTGCGTCAGACCCTGCACCTACTGTGGACTTGTCTCCTTCTGATCAGCCGATTGCACTTCGAAAAGGTAAACGGTCCACTCGTAACACTAATCCACATTATACCCTTTTAAGTTATCATCGTCTATCATCATCCCATTACGCCTTTGTATCATCATTGTCCTTTGTTCCCATTTCTAAGTCTACATGTGAAGCCCTTTCTCATCCGAATGGCGACATGCTATGATTGACGAGATGTCTGCTTTACACACGAGTGGTACTTGGGAATTTGTTCCTCTCCCTTCAGGTAAATCTGTTGTTGATTGTCGTTGGGTTTATGCAGTCAAAGTTGGTCCGGATGACCAAATTGATCGGCTTAAGGCTCGCCTTGTTGCGAAAGGGTATACACAGATATTTGGACTTGATTACAGTGATACTTTCTCTCCCGTGGCTAAAATAGCATATGTTCATCTTTTTCTATCTATATATGTTGTCCGTCATTGGCCTCTTTATCAGTTGGACATTAAGAATGTTTTTCTTCATGGTGATCTTAAGGAGGAAGTTTATATGGCGCAACCACCCAGTTTTATTGCTCAGGGAGTCTAATCTGGTGTGTCGATTGCGTCGGTCACTTTATGGTCCGAAACAGTCTCCTCGAGCTTGGTTTGGTAAATTCAGCACAGTAATTCAGGAGTTTGGTATGACTCGCAATGAAGCAGATCATTCTGTGCTTTATCGACATTCTACTCCAGATATGAGTATTTATTTAGTGGTTTATGTTGACGCTATCGTTATAACTTCCAATGATCAAGATGGTATCACTAATTTAAAGCAACATCTCTTTCAGCATTTTCAGACTAAGGATCTCGGCAGACTAAAGTATTTTCTAGGTATTGAGGTTACCCAATCCACGTCAGGTATTGCTATTTCGCAACGCAAATATGCCTTAGACATTCTTGAGGAGACAAAAATGATGGGATGTAAACTCATTGACACTTCTATGGATCTGAATGCTAAACTCTTGCCAAGACAAGGGGAGCCACTCAGTGATCCTGGAAGATATAGGCAGTTGGTTGGTAAGTTGAATTATCTCACAGTGACTAGAACTGACATTTCATTTCCTGTGAGTGTTGTAAGTCAATTTATGAATTCTCCCTGTGATAGTCATTGGGATGCAGTTATCCGCATTCTGTGATATATTAAGTCAGCCCCAGGTAAAGGAATGCTTTTCAAAGATCGAGGTCATGCGCAGATCGTTGGATATACAGACGTTGATTATGTAGGATCACCCTCTGATAGACGTTCTACATCCGGATATTGTGTATTAATAGGAGGTAATTTGGTGTCGTGAAAAAGTAAGAAACAAAGTGTCGTTGCTCGATCTAGTGCTGAATCAGAATATCGAGCAATGGATGTCGTAACTTGTGAGCTAGTTTGGATTAAGCAGTTGCTCAGAGAACTAAAATTTTGAGAAATCAGTCAACTGGAACTTGTGTGTGATAACAAAGCGGACCTTCATATCGCATCAAATCCGGTATTTCATGAGAGGACTAAGCACATTGAGATTGATTGTCACTTTGTCAGGAAAAAGATACTCTTCGGAGATATTATTACTAAATTTGTAAAGTCGAGTGATCAGCTTGCGGATAATTTCACCAAGTCACTAAGTCGTCCTCGTATTAATCACTCTGTAACAAGCTCGGTACATATGACTTGTATGCACCAGCTTGAGAGGGAGTGTTAAAATAGGAATAGGGCTCAGTGTAATCATGTAGATACAACAATTCAATAATATATTTTCTCTCATAATTTCTCACAATAATAATTCAATAACTCTGCAAATTGAGTATCAGATGGTCAGACAAGAGCATGCAAAAAGAAAACTGATATAAATCTCCTTTAACAGGAAAACAACAAATCTTGACAGTTTGCTACACACATAGACAGATGAATTTCACTTTTGCAATCAAATCCCAGTAGAAGTAACAACCCCTTTTACCTATATTAATTTTTCAATTTGATGCTAAATCCAACAAATAACATTCTCAAAATCCACCTGAAACAGCTTTACCATAAACTACATTAACAGGTGCCTTTACCTTTATTGTTTCATGATTCTAGCTGTAAAAATATCTCTACACAAGTAGTGAAAATTCATGACTTATCAAACAAGTTTCTTATATTCTGTTCAAGAAACAGCAAAAGTCAATGTCCCAGATGTTCCCTAAAGATATTATTAGTACTACATAATTTCAACTTGTCACACGAGTAAATTTCATACATATCCATTCTAGGCAATCTCGAAGTAAAAGTGGGTAAAGGCTCAAATCAGAGAAGAAACTAGACTTGGGGCAAGGAAGTTCATGATTAGCATTAAACAAATGAGATAATGGGGGCTTTAGTACCAGTGAGAGAAAACGATTGGAACTTTGGCTTTTCACTTGTCAAACTCCTCCTTAAATCATAATCAAGAGTCTCAATAGTTAGGGATTCTCCTTTTCCTTTGAGAGCTGTCACTTTTGTTAAATACCGTGTATATAATAATAGGTAGTCACGGTTTTGTCAATATTCTAGTGTAAATATTATCATAATTAATGTTGTATATTTATCATAATTATAGGAGTCTTGTACTACTAAAATAGGGTTTTGGGTTTAGAATAGAAATAAATTTTCTATTATGGAGAATTGTAAATTATATATATATTCTTTCATTAATAAGAATAATCAAATGATTAATTCTTTGATGGTATCAGAAGTCTAGGTTTTTATTCCTCTCTCCAAAAATTCCACCGACCTCTCCAATTTCCGTCGATCTACCTCGATTTCCGAGCCTTCTTTCTCGGATTTCATGCCCGACGGTATCTACTCTCTTCTCAATCCCTACATCACGTCTTGCGTTGTTATTATGGCTAAAAACACGTTTCACCCTGCCCTTACTATTTCTAACATCAAGAATCACATCCATATCATTCTTGAAATAGAAAACGCTCAATACGCGACGTGGGCCGAACTGTTCAAAGTTCACGCACGCTCGCATCAAGTCCTCCATCATATTATCCCAACGGCCCCTACGGATACGGAGGTGCCCAAACCCGAGTATGATCCTAAGTTATGGACGACTTTTGATGCTACTGTTCTTCAGTGGATTTACTCCACTATTTCTACAGACCTCTTGCAAACAATTATCGAACCCGATGCTACGGCGATGGCGTCATGGAATAGAATATGTGATATATTCCAAGATAATCAGAATTCTCGTATTGTTACCTTGAGCAGGAATTCTCCCACATTAATATGAAAGATTTTCCCAACGTTTCAACATATTACAAAAGGTTGAAAGAATTGGCATACCAACTTCGCAACGGTCGTGCGCCTCTTACCAACGACCGTCTTGTCCTTCAAATGGTTGCAAGCCTTTCTGAGGCATATAATGGTGTTGGCACGCTTCTTCGTCAGAGCAGCCCTCTTCCACAATTTTATCAGGCTTTTCTATGCTTACACTCGAAGAAGCCGGCTTGGCAAAAAAGCGGCTACCGGTGCTAGTCCCGTAGTCATATGACCGAGTCCAATTTTCCTTCCTCCGGTTCCAATAACCCCGACCAAAACCGCAACAACGGTGGCGGCAAAAGGTTCAGAATCGAAAAAATAATGGCAAAAATCACGGCGTCAATAATGGTGGCGGCCGAAACAGTGGTGGTGGCGGTAGTGGCAGTAGTGGCCCTCGGGGCAGTCAGCAGCAACAACAACCTTGGGCCCAGCAGTGGGCCCCTATGTAATGGAATTGGGCCAGCCAATATGGGCCAAACAGTGGTTGTTTTCCAGATTATTACCCGGGAAACTAGGCCCAATTTTCCCAACTACCCAAGCCCAGTTTCTCGCGTTTCAAACCAGTTTATGGGTCGAGGCAGGAGGCCAGTGTACTTGGGCCTCGGCCTCTGCAAGCCCATCATATAGTGGGCCCCACAACTACCGATATTGAAGCCGCAATGCATACACTTGGATTAAATCCGCCATACCCGAATTGGTACATGGACACCGGAGCCACTACCCACATGACATCCGATCAAGGTACTCTCTCGTCTTATTCCAATTTGAGCAGCCCTCATGGCATAATTGTTGGTAATGGTAATTCAATTCCAATTCGTGGTTATGGTCATAAAATGTTGTCACCCCCCATCCACCCCTTATCTTGAAAAATACTCTTCATGCCCCTAAATTGATTAAAAATTTGATGTATGTCCGTAAATTCACTACTGATAATTCTGTTTCTGTTGAATTTGATCCATTTGGATTTTCTGTGAAGGATTTCAAGACGGGGAGTCCTTTCATGAGGTGTGATAGTAGGGGAGATCTTAATCCTATCATGTCATGTTCGCGCTCCGGCGCCGCGGCCCTTCACGGCTCCGCGGCGATTTCTGACTCATTTCATTTTACACTTTGTACACTTCTTCCTTCATTTACCAACGTGGAATACTTTGTCATTTGGCCAATAACCGTCCATAATTCTATGTCTCAAACGTATTACATACGTACCAATATCTCTTTCACTAATGAAATTTGCATACTTGGCACTACGTGTGCACGTATGTGGAAACGACGTTTCCGACTTGCGGGCCCGATTGTTCGAGTCATAAATTAATGTGATATACTTATTTTCATATTTAGTAAATTTCCAACAATCCCCTCTTGAAAGAGATTTTGGCGCACACACATGGTGTCTTTTCTAGCAATCTTTCAACGGACCGATGTTGCATCTGGATAGGTAGCATACGCTTTGAACCTTCCATAGTTGAATACCATCGAAGTTACTTACTGCGCGGTGAACATGATGTCTTGAACCTTCAGTATTTAGTGTAAGCCAAGTCAACGATACCAACACAACAAATTCCTCCGCTCAGTTCTTTGTAATGTTTTGTCCGTTGTGATCGTGGACACTTCTTGGTTTCTTAAGTGCGTTCATTTGAGGCGGCCGTCCTCGCACTTAAATAGGTGGTCTCCTTCAAGGTATCCTGCTATACCCCACTTTATAAGTGTTAGGAACCATTAAAATTTTCCCCAAACCTAACCTCAACCGGTGAGGATCATTAAAGGTTTTTGGAAACTTAACCTTCACCCACATTGCAGATAGCACTTATAGTCTATCGCGGAACGGCTTTGGATTTGGTGTTTCTTCACATAAAAATCATTATCCGAAGTGATCATGCTTCCACCAAAGCGATCAATTGAACCTTTACAGCTTAGTTTTCCATTGAACCTAATTCCTGGGATCTCCAGTCAGTAAGGATGGGTTATCACCGTATTGGTCCTTATACTTTGGGTTTTAAGCCCATTCCCCTAGACAGGCAGAATATCTGATCCTTGGATAAGCCCTTTTGTCAGTGGGTCAGCTATGTTATCATTTGACTTTATGTAATCAATCGATATTATACTCGTGGTGATCAGCTGCCTAACGGTCTTATGTCTCCGTCGAATATGACGAGACTTGCGGTTGTACATAGAATTTCGTGCCCTTTCTAGAGCCGACTGGCTGTCGTAGTGGATCATTACAGAATGTATAGGTTTGTTCCAACAAGGAACATCCTCTAAGAAGTCATGAAGCCACTCAGCTTTTTCTCGTGTTTTGTCTAAAGCGATAAACTCTGATTCCATCGTGGATCGGGCGATGCAAGTTTGCTTAGAGAATTTCCAAGACACAACCCCACCACCAATTGTAAATATATACCCACTGGTGGACTTGGTGTTCTTTATATCAGATATCCAGTTTGCATCATTGTACCCCTCTAGTACAGCTTGGATATCTCGAATAATGTAACCGTAAGTTAGCATGTATTTCAGGTATTGAAGTACCCGATTCAACGCCTTCCAGTGATCATTACTCGGATTACGGGTAAACCTAGCCAACTTGTTGACTGCATAAGCAATATCATGTCGGGTGCAGTTTGTTATGTACATCAAACTACCAATCACATGTGCATATTGCTCCAGGCATATGGGTGCCCGCGATTTTTATCAAGCTTTTGATTTCTATCCATTGGTGACTTTATAGGTGAACTGTCAAACATCTCGAACTTTCTCAAAACATCCTCGATGTAGTGAGACTGAGATAAGACCAGTCCGTCAGACGTCTTAGAGATTTTTATCCCTAAGATGACATCTGCGATATCCATATCCTTCATGTCGAAACATTGTTCAACATGTTCTTAGTCTCTAGAATTATGATAGGACTGCTCCCTGTGATCAACATGTCGTCTACATACATGCATATCATAACAAACGAGTCAGAGTTACCTTTCATCTAGACACATTTGTCACACTCATTAATGGCGAAACCCATCGATAGTAGAGTACTATCAATTTTTTTGTGCCATTGCTTCGGGGCTTGTTTCAGCCCGTACAGAGATTTGACAAGCCGACAAACTTTCTTCTCTTGCCCTTGAACCACATACCCCTCGAGGTTGGTCCATATAAATTTCTTCTTCCAAATCACCATTTAGGAATGATGTCTTGACATCCATTTGATGTATCTCATGGTCACGCAAAGTTGCGATTGCAATGAATATCCGTATGGACGTCATCCGAGATACCGGGGAGTACGTGTCAAAGTAGTCAAGACCTTGTTTTTACCGATAGCCCTTGACTACCAACCTGGCCTTGTACTTATCATTAGACCCATCTGTATTATACTTCCGTTTGAGTATCCACTTACAACCCAAATTTTTCGGAGGAAGATCAACCAACTCCCAAGTATGGTTATGCAGAATGGAGCCTATTTCACTCTCAATAGCTTCTTTCTAGAGCGGTGCCTCTGGAGTTGACAATGCTTCAGCAATTGTCCTTGTTCATCATCAACCATATAAGCTACAAAGTCAGGACCGAAGGATTTATCCTTCCTAGCCCTTTTACTTTGCCTTAGTTCCATCTCTGGAGTTTCCAAGTTCTGAGAATCTGGAACACTAGATTTCGGATATTCAGCCACCTCGAGATCCATTATATCTGAACCATCTAGATTTGGGCCATCAACGACACCCGATTCCTGAGAGTTTTGTTCATAACTTCGTTTGCGAGAGATTATGTCTTTTTCCTTTCTAGAAAAGGTACCTTCAAAGAATTGAGCATTCCTTGACTCCATGATTGTACCCCCGTGGATATCTGGAATATCTTACTTATGCACTAAGAAGTGATAAGCACTAATGTTATTTGCATATCCGATGAATATGCAATCTACAGTCTTAAGCCCAATCTTGACCTGTTTTGGCTTGGGTACTTCAACCTTTGTCAGACAACCCCACACCTTTAAATATTTATAGGTGGGTTTATTTTCCTTCCATGATTCATATGGAGTTTTGTCCTTACCCTTATGTGGGACTCTGTTAAGAATCGTATTAGCGGTATGGACAGCTTCTCCCCACATGTTTTAGGGAAGATCGGAATTGATGAGCAAGACATTCATCATTTACTTCAATGTGTGGTTCTTACGTTCCGCCACACCGTTCGATTGAGGTGAGTATAGAGTCATCGTTTGATGAACAATGCCTTCTTGGGCATAATATTTCTCAAATGGCGCTACATATTCTCCCCATCTATCACTACGAATGGATTTAATCTGCATGCTTAGTTGGTTCTCAACTTTTGCTTTGTAACGTCGAACGCTTCAAAAGTTTCATCCTTACTTTTCAATAAGTAAAGGTAACAATACCTTGTGCTATCATCATGAATGTCACAAAGTACTTGTTCCCCCTAGTTTATGCAAACTTTAAATCACATATATTTGTGTGATAAAGTTCTAGAGGAGCGGTATTCCATTTGACGGATCGAAAAAGAAGTTTTGTGAGTTTTGCCTCTACGCACACCTCAAACTTAGGTTGAGGGTTTACGTCGATAGACGGCAACAACTCTAACTTTACCAACCTTTGGTGGACTTGTAGTTGATATGTCCTAATCTATGATGCCATAAATTAGAGGACTCAAGAAAGTAAGATGAAGAGGCTTCAATATTATTGCTTTTACGTAATACAGACATAGTGTTCACTTTGAAGAGGCCTTCACATACGAATCCTCTTCACACAAACGTTTCATTCATAGTGACTACAAATTTATTGGACTCAAACACTAGCCTAAAACCAGCATTAACCAATAAAGGACCTGAAATTAAATTTCTTCTAATCTCAGGAACATGCATCACTTTCTTTAGAGTGAGCTCATTTCCATAAGTCATCTTCAAGACTACCTTTCCTACCCCCAGCATGTCAGAGAAGTGTTGTTGCTCATGAACAACTTCTTGTTTGTAACCGGTGTATAAGTAGAGAAGGCATCTCTATTGGAACAGATGTGTCTTATAGCACCTGTGTCCATCCACCATTGCATGGGATTCTCAACAAGATTTGCTTCTAGCACCACCGCCGAGAACTTCTCAATCATGTCATCCATAAACGGTCCTTACGACATTAACATGTGTCTTGCCCTTAGCCTTGGCCTTCTCTTGTTGCTCGATCTTGAGCTTGCGGCAGTCCTTGATCATGTCACTAGGTTTCCCACAGTGGTGACAGTTTCCTTTGAACTTCTCTGCTACTTGGGTCTTGCTGTCTTTCTGGAACTTGCGTTTCTTGCTTAGATTCCCTTTGGCCTCAGCCAGATTTTCCTTAGCCTCAACGGGTTGTTTACCTCTAGGCAAGGCCTTCTTATTATCTTCATGAATTTGGAATTTGATAATAAGTTCTTCAAAGGCCATCTCCTTTGTCTTGAGCTTTAAGTAGCTCATAAACACATTCCACAAATCCATGTGATGTAGAATCATTTGGAGGTAACTTTTCAATCAGAAATTTCCCAACGATGAATTTCTTAGATGCAACAAAAATGGGTCGATCACCTCTTTTTGTTTGGCTTTAACTATACCTTCCAAATCCTTTATTATCCTAAAGGGAAGGGGTTAGGCATGTAGAATCATTTGGAATTCCAAATATAAAAATAATGTTACAAGGACTTTTTGGGACATCATGTAAAGTGAAAAAGTATAAATATGCATTTGTATGAAAATTGATAAAAATATATGCAATGTAAATTGTATGGGTGACGTTTTACTATCCACCATTTTCTAAACGAAATTTCGAAATTTTCCAACGATGAATTTCTTAGTACAATTGAATATACATAACTTCGCATCTTACGTGCGTTGTACTTCTTTTAAGTTTCATCCTTGCCCGAAGTTTTATTTTCCGTCTTTACAACTGTGGAGGCCTCAAAAATCGACGGATATTTTTTCATCGGCCAAAATGCGATTTTAATTCAAAACAAGAAACAAAGAAGGCAATCCATGCACTTTTAAAACTCCGAAACACAACTCTTGCAATATTTATATAAATCGGCGGTAAGACAATCCGTGCACGGATGCCAACGGTGAAACAAAACGAAAAAAAGCGCGGCCTACAATTTCATCGGAAATCAATAAGACAATGTGCACGAATTTATAAATTGTAAAGATGACAATATGATATTATATAATATTTGTGAAATGCTTGATGCTTAAATTAAAAAATCAAAATGCAATGCCGTTTTGCGAAAATAAAAATAACATATAATATTAGAGTAAAAGTATGATTGTGATATTAAAATGCAAATGACAAATAAAAAATGCAAATAATACTAATAATAATGATATATATACATATATATGCCTATATTTTAAAATTGTTTTAAAGTGTCAAAAATATTAAAAATTGCTAATAAAATCCAAAAAGATGGGACAAAATTGGGTGTCAACACCTGCATCTTGTGCGTTGTACTTCTTTTACAGTTTCTCCCACAACTCTTTGGCAATGCCAACGGTGCAATACACCGTGTAGAGAGGGTCGACAAGCGAAATATGTAATTCTTACACATGAAATCACTATGACTCCATGCATCAAGAACCATCTTCATGCCATTAATGACATGGATACCTAGGCCCCCTTCACCCATTTCAGAAGGCGAAAGGTTCATTTCATCTCCAGCTTATGGAGGATCTTCTGTTAGGAAATGTATCATTCCCATAACAGCCAGATAAAAAAGCATTTTTTGTTGACATATTTTGAAGTTTGACCCCATGAACTTTTCAGGGCGTTCATGGTGAAATCCAGTGGGTGGAGGAGCGGCAACATTCCCTTGAGAGGAAACAAAGGCGTTGGATGAGCCTTGAGCAACGGAAAGGCATTAGGAGTGCCTTGAGCATTGGGGAAGGCAGAGGGATTGCCTTGAGCAGCAGCAGAATCAGAAGCAGTTTGATTTATACCAGTCATCTTTCTAACTTACTTACAACAAAATCTTGTCTTAAAATTGTTGGGATACAATTGTTGTAGGGAACGGAAAGTAAGTAACTATTACAATAGTAGAAAGGATAAACAAACTATTACAATAAAACTGAAATCAAAACCTTAACAAACTACTTGTGTGATTTGTTGAGTCGAGTAATGGCACTCTGTCTTTAAGATAATATTGCCCCGTATATCTCCTTTTACGGTATTGAGCAATAGTCTCCCAAGATACAACATCAATTTTAACAAGTGAGCAAAGAAAACTCAAGTGTTACTCTTGAAGAACTTTGAGTATAGTGATTTTGTTAGAGAGGAAGAATATGAAATCAGAAAATCTGGAGAATTCTCTAAGTGTTGAGTGTAGTGTGTTTCAATTGAGCCAAATGCCTTAATTTATAGTGAAGTAGAAGATTCCTCAACTAGCCAACTAATGGCCTTCAATATCCATGTAATTGCACTTGATTGAGGGGTTACATTCAGCCAAATAATGGCTGAATTCATGTGGCAAGTAATGGAGAATCAATGCTCCAAAACCAGCCCAAACGTTAGATTTTTCCAACTTTCCGTCGCGGCATTCTGCCTCAAAGCGTCGCGGCTCCAGTAGCTTACCAACCAATTTGCACCGCGGCGCTCCGACGGTGTGGCGTCGCGGCCCTTCACGGCTCCGCGGCGATTTCTGACTCGGTTCATTTTACACTTTGTACACTTCTTCCTTCATTTACCAACGTGGAATACTTTGTCATTTGGCCAATAACCGTCCATAATTCTATGTCTCAAACGTATTACATACGTACCAATATCTCTTTCACTAATGAAATTTGCGATACTTGGCACTACGTGTGCACGTTTGTGGAAACGATGTTTCCGACGTGCGAGCCCAATTGTTCGAGTCATAAATTAATGGGATATACTTATTTCCACATTTAGTAAATTTCCAACAAGTTTAGGGCAAATTCGAATTGTGTTGAATAAATTCTGATCAAATATAAATTAAATCAATAGTTAAATTAGTTATTAACTTTAAAATTAGTATTACAACAACAATAACATATCCAGTAAAATTTCACAAAGTGGAGTCTCGGGAGATTAGAGTGTACGCAAATCTTACCCCTACCTTAGAGGTAGAGAGGTTATTTCGGTAGACCATCGGCATAAGAACAAGCAGTTTAAAGCAATACTAAGAAGAATAATGGGAATGAATAAGACATGTAAAAATACTATAAATCAACTTAAAAATTAATATGTTAAATTAATTAAACTCATAAAAATATGAGGATTGTTTGTTTATTATGCTTACGCTGCATATAACGGTGGTAATAAATTAGCTATCAAATGGATTACTTGATTTTAGAAAATCTTAACTTTAGTTGAAGTTTTATATAATGTAAAAATATGAAATAGGCAATTTTTCCTTGTAAGCAACTACTTACGTAAAATTGATCAATTAAACTAATAGCTCAAATAAATCAAAAATGCATGTGGAAGGAAGCTGCCGGATAAGAAGTACGTATACAGTGGAAAGTTGAGTGGGCCCACATTTTTATCCTATGCATTTACTATGAGAATTAGAGAATAAATCTAGAGGGGTCAGCTTGCTGGCAGGGAGTCAACTTTGCGGCCTTAGGGTCGCAAGTTCGATTCTCCCCTCCGGATATCGTCCTCCGGAGCACATACATGTGGTAAAGCGTGGGAGCTAAAAGCCGCGCGGGCATGTTGCAGTGTGGGTTCGGTCTCCGCCAAGCCTTGTGGATGGGGCCTGTGGGGGGGTCAACCTTGTAGCATTGATCCGTTGGACCCGGATTATCAAAAAAAAAAAAATTAAAAAATAAATAAATAGAGAATAAGGTGTAACTAATCTAAAAGTCCAAACTACCCTTAAGAGCTTAATCAGACATGTTGACGGTCTGGTGCCTGCTTAGGCAGTGTATTTATATATATATATATATAAACAAATACGTTTGTTGCATGTGTATTAATATAATACATAAAGGATTTAAAAATCATACAAGTTATTAATAATATATAGGAAAAAATTTAAAAACGTATAAGATCTTGACTTTAATGAATATTGATCATATTTAGAAGAAACCTACAAAAAATGTCTAAAACGTGTTCCGCAAGGGTAGAACAGTGTGTTGACTTGTATTCACACTATATATGACCTTGATACTTTTTTGGTAAATTTGAAATGTTGATTTTAATGTCACAAGCCTTCACAATTCTAAGAAAATGGAACTATATTTCTAATATGAGGAGATATCACAATTATGATAGCAACAATATATCCAGTGTACTCTCCAAGTGAAGTCTGGGGAGGGTGTTGTGTACGCTCCTGTTTTCGATGACCCTCGGCTCAACTTACGCATTTCACAATTACGATAATATGAAAATAAATCTAAATTTTTTCAATTATAGCTACAATAATAAAAGTTATATAATATATTATGAGATATATCATACATTTATTTGGCTTTAATTTCCTATAAGATAATATTATGTCGAAAGAAACACCTAAGATGGTACAAAATAGAAGCACAATTAACAACACACAAGATCAACAACTAATTGTCGAACATTGATAGTGATGACAAGCTACCATGGTTGAGTTAAGAGTGGTTTAGTTGTAGTTAAAAGTAATTAGTGATGAGTTAATGTAAACACGCATGTGTGAGTGTGTTAGTATAAATATCAACAGTGTAAAGTGTAATAGGATACAATTCATTTTTAGATATTTTGTAATTCTTTCTCAATGTGAGCATAATTGTTTTATGTTAGCTTCTCTCTCTCTTCTCTTCATTTCTCTCTCATCTCTTCCACCATTGTTCATCGAGTCTGTTACTTTTCAAGATCCTCTCATGGAGTTATCGTGGTATCAGAGCCTCAATCGGTCGAAGACAGTTAGTTGAGTGTTGATTGTTCGAGTTTTAACCAGAAATTGCTAAGATTCAAAGCTCAATTTAATCGCGAGTAAGCATTAAGCTAGGTTTTGGTAATTTAAAGCTCGTTGCAATAGCAAATGTAGCATTAGGTGTTACCGGAACCCTAGATACTGGAGCACAATAGATGAACAACACACAACAACATATAGAAACATTGAACAATGGAACTGGTAGTTCAATGATGAACAACTCATTTCCAATCATCGATCAATATCATCATCTATTCATTCAATCAATTGATACTCCGGGTAGCTCTTTAGTCTCTATTCAACTTACTGGTTCAGAGAATTATGCACTTTGGAGTAGATTTATGCGAATTAGAATGTTAGGAAAGAGTAAATTAGGGTTTGTAGATGGTCGATACCCTAAGAGTAGTTTTGAACCTCAATTACATGATTTGTGTGAGAAGTGCAATGCTATAGTACTAGGGATGACAACGGATCGGATCTGGACCGGATCCTACTAGATCCAGATCCAGATCCATTTTTCATACCTGAATCCAGATCCAGATCCAGATCCGTCGGGTCCATAAAAATCAGATTCAAATCCGGATCCATATGTAAAAATTGTCTTGCTAAGAATGTAACCTTGCTAAGAATTTTTTTTAAAACTAACAAACGATTTTTACTTATCTAACAGTTTACTATGTTTTAATTTTGAAATGTTCATATGAGATATTTTGTTCGTTGTCTCGTTTTGATTGTGAGCTATTAATTGAAAATATTAGACAATGACAATAGTTGTGGAAAATGCTGACTAGTATTTCCACAATGCAGAACTTACATGTGCTTGGAATCTTCACAAATGAAGTGAATATAATTTTAACTACTTGTCTATGGAGATGTTAGTCATTCACTAATATAACATTGATTTTATTATCGAAGTTACATATTTATTTTTTGGTTTTTGAGTTAACGCGAGGATAAATTAAACTTGTTTTGAGAATTAAACTTGCAAGGATGTGCTTAGCAATTTTAAGAAAATACTTATAAAATTACATTCTAGGTTATGAATATATTTAATAAAAAGCGGATCCACCGGTCGGATCTGGACCGGATATGGATCTCAAATACAAGATCCATATCCAGATTCGATCCGTCAGAAATGGATCTGGGTCCGATCCGAATCCGTCGGGTCCGATCCGGATCCGTCGAGTCCAAATTTTGAAGATCCATATCCTATAAAACGGATCCGGATCCACCGGGTCCAGGATCCATTGCCATCTCTATATAGTACTCTCATGTTTCATGACTGCTGTAAGAACTGGTTTGTTGAGCAGTGTAGTGTATGCATGTGATGCTCATAGAGTTTGGCTTGAGTTGAAAGAGAGGTTTGATCAAATCAATGACTCGCATGTGTTTCAATTGCATAAGGAAATACATGTTTGCACACAAGGCATTATGTCGATTGCTGTCTATTTTTCAAAGTTGAGAGATCTGTGGAATGAGTTTGATGCAATCATGATTTGCCCTGGATGTCCATGTCCTGAATCAAAGAAGTTATTTGAATATCAGAGGTTGCTGCAGTTCCTGAATGGACTCAATGAGTCATATTCTCAATTTAGAGGTCAAATTCTTATGATGTTTCCAACTCCAAGTCTAAACAAAGCATATTCATTCATGATTGATCAAGAAAGTCATAAGAATCTAACTAGTTCAACTCATGTTAGTATTGGGTTTGATTGAAGGAACTGCTCTGTTCAGTTAGAAAGGTAGTGGATGAGGAAATAATAGACCTAATTTTAGTCACATAACTAGTGGAGGTGGATATAACAATCCAGGAGGAGGTCAAATGGTCACTATGGTGCACATGATGGTGCTCAGGGGAAAACACAGAAGTGGTTTCTTATTTATGAAGTGTGTGGTTACAAGGGGCATAACAGAGAGAATTGCTTCAAAGTGGTTAGATATCCACTAGGATGGAAGTCTAAGAAGAAAAGTATTGCATCTGTTAATCTAGTTAATGCATGCTCAAATGCTCATGGTATGATAACTCAAACACAACCATGCATGACCACACAAGCACCTACAACCTTCTTTGCAAAGGAACAATACCATCAGATTTTGCACTTGCTATCCAAGGTTGGTAAAAGTAACGCAGAGTCATCCATGAAAGCAACTACAAGCAGGTAGTATTCTATTTGCTTTGGTGTCAAAATATGTGCCTAAGGAGTGGATAGTTGATATTGGTGACACTAATCACATGACATCAAATCTTGATATATTAGATAAGTGTAAGGTTGTGCCCTAGTGTGATAAGAGCAAAGTGCATTTACCTACTAGGAATCAGGTGTCAGTGTCACATATTGGAAGTGCAAGTATATTTAAGGATCAAACAATAACAATATTCTCTTTGTTCCTGATTTTCAATACAATATTTTGTTTGTTTCTCAGTTAACAAAAGAACTAAATTGCTTGGCAATTTTCTTTCCCGACTTCTGTATTTTCTAGAATCTCTACAATGGTCAAGTGAAGGGGATTGGTAAGAGATACCATGATCTATACATTCTCATAGAAGGGTGTGTTCCACAAACTCCAGTTCCAACTCAATCAGATGTGAACAATGTTAATTCTGTTAGTACATCTGAGACTATGTCTTTGTGGCATAAAAGGTTAGGTCTTGCATCTTGAGATATAATAAAGAAGTATGAGTGTCTTAGAAGTGTTAAGAATTTAGAGAAGTCACATTGCATAGTATGTCCATTAGGAAAACATACTAAACTTTCTTTTCCTTTAAGTACTCACACTTCCAAAGCTATGTTTGATTTAAAACACTATGACATTTGGGCCCTTACAGAGTACCAACTCATAATAGAAAAAGATACTTTGTAACCATTATGGATGATCACACTAGATACACTTTGGTGTTTTTACTTATTTTAAAGGCAAATGTGATTGTGGTAATGAAACAGTTCCTTATTCAGGTACAAAATGTGTTTTCAACTAATGTCAAAACCTTTAAAATAGATAATGATAGTGAATTATTTAGTTCTGAATTTCAAAATCTTCTCAACAACCTTGGTATTATTCATCAAATTACTTGTGTGTACACACCTCAGCAGAATGGTATTGTTGAAAGAAAACACAAAACCATTCTTAAAATGGCAAGAACCTTAAGGTTTCAGGCTGATATTCCTCTTCAATTCTGGGGTAATTGTGTACTTACAGTTGTTTATCTTTTAAATAGGATATCTTCAAAACTTCTTAAGTTCAAGTCTCCTTTTGAGTTATTGTATTCTTATTCACCTTATTTGTTTCATATTATAGTGTTTGGTTGTCTTTGTTATGCTGCATGTCTTAGAATTTCAGATAAATTTTCCTCGAGAGCAATTCCTGTTGTTTTTCTAGGTTATTCTTCCACTCAAAAGGGCTATGTGTTGTATGATCCTCACCCTAAATCATTTCTAATCAATAGGAATGTAGTGTTTAAGGAAGATATCTTCACTTTCAAACATCTCCAATTTTCTTTCAATCCTCTCTTCAAAGTCTTAGACTTGTATTCTTCTGATGTTACAAGCTCTTCGGTACCTAGTACATAACCTATTTCTTCTTCTTCTTTTGATCCTGACTCTACTTCCTCCTCTTTTGGTCCTACACATGAGTCTTCCCAACCATTGGTCCTGCTGTTATTCCTACTTCGTCTACTCCTGATTCTTATGTTCCTATCACTGAAACTAGTCCACAAACTTCAGTTCATGAAATTGTCACCAGAAAATATTCTAGACCTAGTAAACAACCTGTGTGGATGCAGGATTATATTTTTCAGACCAAATGAACAACTTGTCTTTATCTCATGTCGTCTCATGTGTCTTATGCTCATCTCTCCCATTCCTATCAACAATATATCTCTGCTTACTCTGTCATAGTTGAACCCTCATCTTTTAAAGATGTTTTTAATAATCCTCAGTGGGTTAAGGCTATGCAATTAGAGATTGCAGCCTTAGAAGAGAATAATACCTGGAGTTTGATTGACCTACCTCTTGGCAAGAAGCCTATTGGATGCATAGGTCTACAAGGTTAAGTATACCTCCTCATGGGAGGTAGAAAGGTACAAGACTAGGCTTGTAGACATGGGTTACAGTAAAAATAGGGCCTAGATTGTGGTGAAACATTTGGTCCAGTTGCTAAAATAGTGACTGTCAAAACTATTGTTGTTTTGGTTACTGCTAAGCAGTGGTGTATTTACCAGATGGATGTACACAATGCATTCCTTAATGGTGATTTATTAGAGGAGATATATATGATTGTGCCTGAAGGGTTTGCTAGACATGGGGAAATGTCAAAGTCTTCAAACTTCACAAGTCTCTATATGGCCTTAAACATGTACCTAGACAATGGAATTTGGAGTTGACTGAGTCTTTAGTGCATCTGGGGTTTCACCAAAGTCATTATGGTTACTCATTGTTTACTAAGAAGAATGTGGAGGACATTATGATCGTACTGGTGTATATAGATGATCTTCTAATAACTGGTAACAATGAAGAGTTATTGTGTGAAACAAGAAGGAACCTTCAGAAGCAGTTTAAAATGAAAGATTTGGGAGACCTTAAGTTCGTCTTGGGAATTGAGTGTGCAAAGTATACAAAGTGTATTGTTATGTCCTAGAGGAAGTATGCATTGGATTTAATTGATGAGTGTGTTATAGGGGGAGCAAAGCCAATTGGCACCCCATTAGAGTTGAATCAGAAATTGACCTTTGTGAAGTATGATGAGTGTGTTGAGAAAGGTGATGGTGCAAATGAGATTGATCGGATTCTTAGTGATCATTCTAAGTATCAGAGACTAGTGGGTAGGTTGTTGTATCTTACAATGACAAGACCTGACCTGACCTTCTCAGTACAAGTATTAAGTCAATTTATGCACTCTTCAAACACTTCTCATATGAAAGTTGCACTCAGGGTGGTCAGATATGTTAAAGAAACACATGGTCTTGGTTTGTTTATGCCAACTGAAGACACTACACAAATGTCACCATACTGTGACTCAAACTGGGGGCATGCTTAGAAACTAAAAGGTCAGTTACATGATATCTAGTTAAGCTTGGAGGAGCACTTGTTTCATGGAAATCTAAGAAGAAGGAAACAGTGTCAAGGAGTTCAGCAAAAGCTGAATTTAGAAGCATGGCACATGTGCTACAAACGTCACTTGGCTAGTTGATTTGCTCAAAGAACTTGGTGTTCAAGTGAACTTTTCAGTAAAGATGATGTGTGAAAGTAAAGTTGCAATTCAGATTATAACTGATCCAATATTTCATGAGAGGATCAAGCATATAGACATTAACTATCATTTTGTTAGAGAAAGAATTGGTCGAGGTCTTCTAAAAAACAAAATATGTGAACACAAAGGAACAACTAGCAGACTTGCTTACAAAAGGGCTAGGAAAGGTTCATCATCAATGTTTGATCAGCAAGCTAGAAGTAATAAATTTAT
Organism: Anisodus tanguticus; assembly: GCA_034509755.1. Lineage (NCBI taxonomy): Eukaryota > Viridiplantae > Streptophyta > Magnoliopsida > Solanales > Solanaceae > Anisodus > Anisodus tanguticus. The sequence continues at coordinate 22,910,025 of CM067562.1, read as the reverse complement.
TTCAAACGTGAGCTTGAGGAGGAGTGTTGAACACTGGTAGTGATGACAAGCTACCATGGTTGAGTTAAGAGTGGTTTAATGGTAGTTAAAAGTAATTAGAGATGAGTTAATGTAAACACACATGTGAGTCTCGTATAAATATCAAGAGTGTAAAGTGTAATAGGATACTATTCATTTTTAGATATTTTGTAATTCTTTCTCAATGTGAGCATAATCGTTTTATGTTAGCTTCTCTCTCTTCTCTTCGTTTCTCTCTCCTCTCTCTCCCTCGTCTCTTCCACCATTGTTCATCGAGTGTATTACTTTTCAAGCTCCTCTCATGGAGTTATCACTAATTGAAAAAGGAGAAGATTTAGGATGCACGTTATGGTAAGTGAAGGCAATATCTATCGCTTTGTCGGTGCAACAAGGTCATATTTCAAAAATACACCGAACCACTCAAAGATCTCCTAATGTACATTCAAACAGAGCTTTAGAGAACTTTTGAAAACCTCAGTTGCTTCGTAGAAATTGCCAAATTGGAACAAATGAGGAAAATAATGAGTAATTCCTTTGTTGTCTAAGACAATTTTAACTTCTTAGGAAGCAACACTGTTTGTGAAGATAGCTCTGGCAATATCTTACTCTCTCAAAAAAGGGATACAAATTTTAAGCATGTGAATTGAAATACATAAAGTGAAATTCCTATTTAAAGGATCCCACATATAAACACTTGAAATGAAAATGCTTTAGGTTCAAACGGGTAACAAAAACGATCTGAATTGAATGATTCGGAATTCAGATACAAGAACATAACATTACTTCCATTGGCGGCAGGTTTATAAAAGGTTTATATATGAGCTGCCCACCTAGAAATGGCAGTACCTGGCCACATTAATTCTAATTATTATAATAATCAATATGATCCAGTCCCTTGTATATGAATTCTAAATTGGATGATGATTGAGCGAATTGCTTCATCTCCTCCATCATTTTCATTCCCCGCTGACTGAATTGTGCAGAAGCCGAAATGCATATTATTTCGAGTGCAGGTGCAGATGACAATACATACTTCACAAGTTCAATTTCAAGTTCAAGAAACAGCGTGAGTTTTATATCCAGCCTTTTGAGCTGCTTCAGTGCACTATGTGGCATTCCTTGAGATCTCAACTGATGTATAAAATGCTCCACAACATCCTTATATGGAATATACTCGCAAAACTGAAAAAAGAGGGTGTATGATTAAATATCAGAAGCAGCAGCAATTCAACCTATTTGAAATCAGAAGATAAGAAATAAGACGTACTATAAAATGGAGCCTCTCTAAATTGGGGCAGTTGCTGATCAAGTGAAGCGCATACGCAGCCCACTGAGCCAACTTAAAGAACTTGAAGTTTAGTTGCTTGATGTTGTGCAGTGTTACCTGAGGCTCCGGTACTGCAAAGAACTAAAACAAAAGTGTGAAACAATTAGCTAAAATAACAGGGCACCAGTAATGGATCTGACATATTTTTCAATAATGATCATTACCTTTGAAATATCAACATAAAACAATCCCATTATAATTTCCTCGAGCAAAGGAGTATTAATGAAGCAAATGGATTTTGTACTTCCGGTAAATTCAAAGGATTTGAGATTAGGGGCATCGACGATGAAGTTATCAAATGTACTGCAATTAAACAGCGCTACACGTTCAAGTAATGGGCTACTTGAAAGGAAGGTCTGAAAAGATGTAGGCTCGAAGGTCACAAACCGAAAGTTAAGAGTAACAAGCCTACTAAAAGCTTTAAAGTCGGGAGGACAGTGGAGTTTACAACTACAAAGCTCCAGGTGTCTTAGATCCTCAAATTTGAATAGGTGAAAAGGGACACGGAAGTCTGTTCGATGAGGAAATTTAAGTTTTCTTCAACAGAATCCGAATCCAGTAACTAATATCAGGAAGAAAATCAGAGTTAGGGACACAGAAGCTAAATTTCCGTAGTGGTCCTTGATGGATTAACAAAACCTGGTAAATAATTGTTTTTAAGAGTCCTCCATCAATGTTAGCTTTGTCAAAAGCTAATTCTGAACGTACTACCCATTTGTAACTCCATTGTTTTGACAACACTTTTGTCCGTATAGCATCACGCAAGGGCAAGCATCCCAAAATCTTTTCAAGAACATGACAAGGCAAACTACTAATTCTATCTGCAGCAGGGCTCTCCCGACACCTGATCTTATTAATGGACATATAAATTTAATGACAGCTCTGCAAATTGAGAATCAGGTGGTCAGACATGAGCATGCAAATAAACACATATATTTCTTTCCAATTGAACTCACAGTTCACCTACATTTCCCATAGTCATGAGCCTTCTTCATTAACAAATAACTTCCAAAAATAGAAGTAAAATATACTCTATCTAATCCTGTAGTTTTAGTAGAAAAAAGAGACTTAAAAGAGCAAGAGTAATAACATACTAGAAATTAAAACTGAAGCATCTGAAAGAGAGAGCCCCCAAGGGAGATGTTATGCAAAAAGTAATATCCTCTCGTCTTTATTAAATTCTTGAAGATATCCTACTTGATAATTTTTTTCTGAAGATGAAAAAAAAGCTATATAGGTATAAATTAGGATAGAGTAAGTGCATTTAGCAACTCAATTGTGAGTAGGGGTGGCAGATGGGTCGTTTGGGCTGAAGTTGGACATGTCAAGATGGGCTGAATCGATAGATGGGCCATGCCCAACCCGCCCAAAGCTTACATGGGCAAAGATGGGCGGGTCAAGATGGGTGGGTCAAGATGGATCATAACCCAACTTGCCCAACTTGACCCATTACTTTTACAAATTTCAAACTTACCTTCTATGATGTTATTTTATTTTGTATGATATTTGATTATTCCATATCTTTATTTTTAAAATAAGAATAATATTTTTAAGATTTTTTTCATTTTTTTATAAAAGAAAAATAAATATATAAAATAATGGGTGGAAGGGCAGGGGGTAGTGGGGGTGGGGGGCTGGGTAGTGGGTAAGAAAAGTTTCTCATTTTTTATAAAAAAATTGTATAAGTAAAATAAATATATAAAGTAAAAACTTCGGGTGGGAGTGGGATGGGAAAGCAATTTTCTCATTTTTTATAAGAAGTTTATAAAAGTAAAATAAATATATAAAATAGAAAATTTGGGGGTGGGGTGGGAGGGCGGGGGTTAGTGGAGGGGGAAGGGGGTTGGGTGATGGGGTACGAAAAATTTCTCAATTTTTAATAAAATTTTATATACAAGTAAATAAATATATAAAATAAAAACTTCAGGGGTGGTGTGGGAGGGCAGGGGGGTTGGGGGAGGGGTAAGAAAAAATTCATATTTCTAATAATTTTTTTTATAAAAGTAAAAAATATGAAATAGAAATTTCAGGATGGGGATAGGGCATGAGGTGGAGGGGTAGGGGGGAGGAGGTAAGAATTTTTTTTTATATTTTTAATATTTTTTTATAAAAGAAAAAAATATGAAATAAAAATTTGAGGAACATTTGAATAATATTTATCCTCATTTCTAAGCCGGTCAAACAAAACATATCAAGAGGAAAAATGAAAAGAAAAACCTCATTAATAATTTTCTTACGAGTTAATGGTCAAAAACACACCTGAACTATCATTTTTGCGTAAGTTTCACTCCCCCAACTAACAGTTGTTCCCATTTTTTACCTGAACTATCACCACTTATGTGTTAAAACCATTGGTGCTTGTTGGTTTAAGACTTTGATTTGTTTTATTTATACTCTTCAAATTCATTCTTTCGTCAAAATACCGACCTATTCTTAATTTTTTAAAATTTTTAAAAAATACTGACCTAGTGAGGTCGCTATAAATAAAATATTTTATAATTTTTTTAATTAGTTTTTCCAACCTGCTGAGGTCGGTATCCTAAATGTTTTTTAGACTTTTTAAAATAGTTACCGACCTCATGAGGTCGCTATATTTTCGTGGATTATAATTCCAACCTCAAGAGGTCGGTATTAGTATTTCCTGGAGTTTCTTAATTAATTAACCGACCTCGGGAGGTCAACAACATACCAGTGGAATTCCACAAAGTAGTGTTGGGGAGGTTAGAGTGTACGCAAACCTTACCCCTACCTTAGGGGATAGATAAGCTATTTCCGGTAGACCCTCGGCACAAGGACAAAAAGTTCAAAGCAATATATAAAACAATAGGAAAATATTATAAAAAACAAGATAAAGCTATCTGAAAAGAATAAGAAAAAATGCATCGAACTACATAAATCAATACGATAATCAAAATACAAGAAACAACAGATAATAGCAGAAATAAAATGACAAGAAACTACAAGAATAATACTACGACTACTAGTATGAAATGATGAATAAGACAATACTCAACTACCTACTAGCCTTCTACCCTAATCCATGTCCTTCATAACCTCCTATCTAAGGTCATGTCCTCGATAAGCTAGACCTGCGTCATGTCCTATCTAATCACCTCTCCCTAATACTTCTTCGACCTACCTCTACCTCTCTTGAAACCGTCCACTGCCAACCTCTCACACCCCGCACTGGGGCATCCGTGCCTCTCCTTTGTACATGGCCGAACTATCTCAGCCTTGCTTCCCGCATCTTATCCTCAAATTAGGTCGGTTTCTTTGAAAAAATATTGAAAACAAAAGAGGTGAAAACCAACATCTTGAGATTGCTTTTTTCCGACCTAATATGAGGTCGCTTTTAAAAGTGTTTTTACTAGTGCCACCCTTTACCACGGACCTGAACCTTGTCCCGACTCGACGTAGGACCCAGCCCAACTCGGGACCCACCAACCCGACTCAAGACTCGACCCTGACCTGACCACGACCCAGACTCTGACGGGGACCGGCCTGACCCTAAACCGGGAAGTCATTTTCCTTGAATTGGAGGAAAATAAGTCCATCTGGAAAACATTTTTCAAAACATTTAAGCCAACAAAACATGGAAAAATTGGAAAACATTTTCCAGTCATACCAAACACACCCCAAATGTCTCATTTTTCCTGACTGAATTTGTTAAACATCATATGACCAGATATTACCGCTGGAGATCTTTTGTAACACGTCTCAAGTTTTTTGGAAATTTTTACCGATTTTTATCAGGTAAGATATCTTTTATTAAATTGTACCAAGAAGGTACTGCAAAAGTACCAAAAAGGTTACAAAACCTTCATAACAGCAGTTAGCTCATGCTGACCTGCCTGTCCTTACCCCACCCCCTCCCAAAACAGGATTTTGTAAAGATATATACTTCTTAAAATATAAGACATCTATTCTTGTGATCTTTTAAAAAAATCCACCCTATTTCTATATGCATTCTGAACAAATCATCAGAAATAGGCTCCAAAAAAACAGGGGAGTTCCACCCCCAAGGCTTTGGTCTAGTGTTAAGAGTGTTGCATGTGATGCGAGGGTTAGGAATACATCATGGATTAAAACCTTGCCATAGATAAAAACCTAGTATTAGTATTTATGCGGAGAAAAATAAAGAGGCGGACCCATTATCTACCGAGTTTCGAACCTTATGCAGTCCTGGCCCTCAGGATTCCTTGGTGTAATATTGCTACACAATTCCCCCAAAATGTATTGGAAGTAATCAAGGTTATACAAGTACTTATACGAGAGAGCAAGATTATAGTAAAATCAGAGTTAAATTCAGAGGCTTACCTGTAGCAGGGTCCGCTTAGAGACAGAGATCGAAAGCAGTTTCAGCTTTTCACAGAGAGATTTTGGAAAATGAATTAGTGTTGTAAAATAATAGAAAATCACAAGAAAACAAGACAATAATACTCATATTGAAAAATGTGACAAGATTCTCAATATCTCCATATATAGGATTATATTAAATGAATTGGAATAACATCTCACGTGCTCAAATGTGAAGATAACACACCCACTATGTCAAGTTAAATTTGAGTGTCCATGAGACACGCATGTTGGAACCAAGTTTGAGTGTCTATCTATGTATGTTGCCTTCAAAAATATTAAATTATGTCATGAACATGAGTATTAACATTTAGGGGATATAGATATAACAATACAAAAAAACTGGAATTATCTACAAACTTTATTGCTAATCAGTAGCTAAATTACTCGTAGCTAACACATTTTTTTAATAATCCGTAGCTAAATAGGATTAGCGACGGATTTTTTTGTTTAGCTACAAAATTTGTCTGTTGCTAATTCATGTTTTTTTAGTAGTGTAAAGCATTTGAGTAATTGATATGATGAAGTAGAGTTATGACATCACCAAGTTATTATTTTACAATACTCCCTATAGAGATGTCCATTGAAATATTATGTGCCTTGTAAAAATCTAACTGGAAATCAAGCGGGCAAAAATACTAGTAAAGAAAAGAGAGCACATATATCTTGTGATACACATTGATAGTTGTCTCATTAAAGTCTTACAAAGTAAAATTGAATGAGACAACCTCGGTTAAGAAAAAAAGAATACAATGCGTGTTTTACTCATCTAATGAAAAGATCACTTGATATCTTGGAGACAACGCATTCAAATCTTTTATTTCAACTTCTTTAATGTTGAAGTTGACAATGCCTTAGCAAACAATCTATCAAATTGCCACTTGAACGAATTTGGTGAACATCTATTTCTATATTTTTTTGAAGGAAAACTCTACATTTCATTAATATGTTTTAATCTTTCATTTTAATCTTCTATTTCGTGTTTTAATCTTTCATACTTTCGCTGGAATAATGTGCATGCAACATTATCTTCATGTGATGTAGTTGGAACTTTATTCTTCAAGGAAAACTCTACATTTCATTAATGTGTTTATTTCATTGATCTTCTAAAATATAGTCCTAATTTGCTTCACGAATTGAAATGGACAATTCTCCAATAGGGTCCCTAAAAGCTTCTACTCCACTAACTTTACAAAACTTTCAAAATTTTACTGTCAGGAGAAAACTCAAGGTTAGGGACCCGAAGGCTAAATTTACGTAGTGGCCCTTGATGGATTAATAAAACTTGGTAAATTATATATTTTCATGAGCAGTCCTTTGTCAACGTGATTATCAAACACTAGTTCGGAATATACTAGCCATTTGTACCTCCATTCTCTTGACAGAAACACTTCATGTCCTTATAGCATCACGCAAGGTCAAGCATCCTAAAACCTTCTCAGGAACATCACAATGCAAACTGCTAATTCTATCTGCAAGGCTCTTCCCACTCCTCATATTAATGGACATAATGGAAACGCTGCAAATTGAGAATATTCATTCTTTCTGTATCTGTGAATTTCCAAAAAAAAAGAGAAAATTAATGATATATGGCATAAACAAATATGGAAGTATACAAGGTTTGTAAAACATAGCGGTTTAGAGATGGAGAAAGGACATCAATTAGGAGTCGTAAGCATACAGACATGAGCATGCATAGAAACAACAGCAAAATTTTGACAGCAGGGACAGACAAATTTCATTTTTGCAATGTAATCGAGGTAGTCGTAACATATTAATTATTTTCGCTTTAGATCCTAAATCCTACAAACAAAAATAACATTCTGAAAATCTAGCATTTAGGATAAAATAGACTAACAGGTGCCTTTACCTTATGGGTTCACGATGCTTGTCGTACATATCTCTACATAACCAGTGAAAATTCACAATTTTTGTAATACATTTATAATAATAATATATATATATTCCTGTTTCAAACCCCTTGATAGTACAACATGACTACATATAACCTTTCAGCCGACCACTAATCGAAAAGTGTTCATTACTTTCTTTTCTATACAACAACACATCAGAATCAAATAAGAAAGAAACTCAACTTAGGACCAGAGTACTATGCTGTTGAAGAAAAACCAATAGTCAATATACCACATGTTCCCTTAACATATACATATATACTAGTACTAAATAATTAATTTTTATATTTCAACTTGTAACAGGAGTAGTGTATTTTTGGAGGATCCGACATGGGTGCGACAACACTTTTGAAGAGTCCGAGAAGCATAGCTTTATACAAGACTATATTGATTTTGGGCAAGAACAGAGATATATATGTATGAGATGATGGGAGCTTTACCGGTGCATGAGAACTTTGGCTTTTCACTTAAATTGTCAATCTCCTTCAAAATAAGCATGTTCACTATACATTTGTATCTTCCACTCTTGATAGAAAACTAACCTATATATAATCTCTATTATTGAAGTCTTCATGTACTTGAAATTATCATTCTAGTAGTCCTTGTTACTCTGAATGAAGGACAGTGTTGAAACTCTATTTTGTAATGGCCTTTAGTTTCATCTGGAAGTTGTTCTTGATGTCACCTTGCCCATTGCTTAGCAGTGTTGCAGTTGGCCATTGAGTTGCTCCATCTTCCTTGTCATTTCATGGAACTTGATGCAGTCCTTGAATCATGTTTGTGAAGATTGGAATCACAAGCAATTTTACTCTCCCGAGAAAAAGGACAAAGGTTTGAAGTATGTGAATTTGATATGTAGATAAAGTGAAACTCTCCCTTCAAAGGAGCAAAATATAAATCCCACCATGAAATCAAAATGCCTAGACTCAGAGAGGCCCAAAAAATAATATGAATTGCAATGACATGGAATTTAAATACTAGAATATACATCACTTGCATTGCCCTGGAATAAGATGATCATAGAAGCTATTATAAAGTAGGTACTTAAAGCCTGAACTAGCACACCAGACCAGAGTTGTAAATAAAATGTTGAGTTGTCTAACTAGAAATTGCAGTACCTAAATTAGTACAGCACTTTGTATATAAATTCTACATCGGTTGATGATCAAGGGAACTGCTTCATCTCCTCCATCATTTTCATTCCCCGATGATTGTAGCGTTCACAAGTCCCAATGAATATTTTCTTGAGCGCAGCTGCAGATGACAATACATACTAGAGAAATTCCATTTCAGCTTCATTAAACTGGTTGCAATACATATCAACCCTTTTAATAGTCAAAAGAAGCCACAACAAAATCAACCTATTTAAAATCAAAAGATGAAGCTGAGGCGTACTATAATGTCGAGCCTTTCTAAGTTGGGGTAGCAGCTGATCAAGTGAAAACTAAGTGCAACCCACTCAACCCTACTAAAGAACAAACTCTTCAAGTATAAATTTTTGATGTTGTACAGCATTACCTGAGGCTCTGGTAGATAAATTGTAAAGGACTGAAACAATGTGCTACACAATTAGCTAATGTTACAAGGAAAATCCTCTGACAAATTTCTCAATATGGTCATTACCTCCAAATTGTATGACGAGCGAATAATATGAACTGCAATGACATGGAATTTAAATACTAGAATACACATCACTTGCATTGCCCTGGAATAAGATGATCATATAAGCTATTATAAAGTAGGTACTTAAAGAGTGCTACTAGGGGAATGTCCGACAATTCAAGGAATTTGAGACTAGGGGCATCAACAGTGAAGCTATCAAATGAAGTGCAGCAAATCAACATTACACATTCAAGTAATGGGCTACTAGAAAGGAGGATTTGAAAAGATGTAGGCTCGAAGGTCACGAATGAACTGATGTTGTGCAGTATTACCTGAGGCTCTGGGAGACCAGCTGTTACAAAGCACGACAAAATTAGCTAAAATTACAAGGCAGATCCAGTAATACATTTAACAGATTTCTCAATAATGGTCATTACCTCCAAAATTTCCTAAGCCAGGCACATTATAATTTCCTCAAGCAACAGTCTATTTTTTAAGCAAATGGATTTTGCTATACCTATTCAAAGAATTTGAGACTAGGGGCATCAACAAGGAAATTATCAAATTGAGCAGCAAATCAATGTTACACGCTCAAGTAATGGGCTACTTGAAAGGAGGGTCTAAAATGACGTAGGCTCAAAGTCACGAATGAAAAGTCAAGGGTAACAAGTCTATTAAATGTTCTAAAGTTGGGAGGAGGGTGAAATTTACATCTAGCAAGAAGTGCCTTAGATCCTGAAACTTGAATAGGTGAGAAGGGAGGCGAAAGTCCATGCTTTTAAGAAATTCAAGTGAGAATTCTTGGACATTTTTCTTCGACATAAACAGAATCCAGTTATCAATATCAGGAAAAAGCTCAGAGTTAGGGACCGGGAGCCTAAATTTGCATAGTGGTCTTTGGTGGATTAACAAATCTTGATAAATAATTGTTTTCAAGAGTCCTTGGTCAACGTTATGGTCAAACACTAGTTCTGAACGTACTTCTACCCATTTGTACCTCCATTTCCATGACAAAATACTTGTCCTTATAGCATCGCGCAAAGGCGAGGATCCTAGAATCTGCTCAAGAACATTGCATGGGAAATTGCTAATTGTATCTGCAGAAGAGCTCCCCCCCACTCCTCATATTGAATATCAGGTGGTCAGCTCATTATCACTGGCTTTTAATTCTTTTTATATATGTGAATTTCTAAATAGAGAAAATTAATGATATATGGCACGATCAGATATGGAAGTACACAAGATTTGTAAAGATACACATATCCATTTTAGGAAATTTTCAACTTGTAGTGACGAAGGCCAAAATCAAAGAAGACAATACATGATGTGCAAGCAAGTTCATGAATAGCATAAACATATAACACCCAAGAAGAGAACCAACATTATTTGCTATATGAATTATGTGTGGAGAAAATAAGAACGACCAGCATTGTAAACCTATAAATTGTTAGAGCAAAAAGGAAAACGGAACGTACCAATGGACGAAGTCGAACGGAAGACATGTGCCGAAGGGATCGCATAAATAATTGATGACGAGTTACTCGTGTTTTCTAATTGACTTTTTAAACACTATACACCAAATGCACAAAACAATGCTCCCGGAGAACAGGGGTGTGGAATGGAAATAAGAATTGTCAATTAAAAGATAACCAAAAGGGTTAATAATAAGCTGATTTAATTCAAGAAAGAACTCAAACTTGGGAGCAAATAATCAACAACGAACAAGTTTTATGGGGAAAAAGAAAAATAAAGAACAGAAATTTAACATGGCAGAGCAACACTGTGACAAAATAAGGGATATCATAAACAAGTTGGTCTTAGGTAAAATAAGCACATAATGCATAAATACAAGCACTAGAGAAGATAAGAATGACCGCCCTTGTAAACCTATAAATTTTTTAGAGGAAGAAGGCAAACAAACTTAATTATGTGGTTGTTTTCTGAATATAACAAAGGAAAACCACAAAAATAAATAGGTTCCAAAAAAACTGGGGAATACTGCCCTCCTGGCTTTGATCTAGTAATAAGAGGGCGGCGCTTGATGTATGGTTAAGTCACAGGTTCAAATACTACTATAGACAAAACCTGGTATTTAAGTTCGTAAACCTTCTAAAAGGAATATCCACTTCTTTATATATAAATTCTACATTGGGTGATGCTCGATGGAATTGCTTCATCTCCTCCATCATTTCCATTCCCCTATAACTCAATCCAAAACAAGTCACAACACATATTTTCTCGAGTGCAGTTGCAGATGACAATACATAAAAATTCCATTTCAGCTTTATTACCCTGCATGAGGTTCAGATCCACACTTTTGAGCTGCTTTAGTGCACTATGTGGCATTTCTTGGGATTGCAAGAGATGTATAACACGCGCCAGATGATCCTCAGAGCCACCAGACTTGACAAAGTAAGAAACAGAGGGGTTATTGTTAATTGTCATAAGAAGACGCAGTAAATCAACCTGTTTACAATCAAAAGATGAAAATGAGACGTACTGTAATTCGGAGCCTTTCTAAGTTGGGGCAGCAGCTGATCAAGCAAAGAGAATATGCAACACACTCAACCTTATCAAAGATCAAACTCTTGAACTTTAAAATTTTGATGTTGTGCATTATCACCTGAGACTGTGGTACTGCAAAGGACTAAAACAAAGTGCGAATGATTAGCTAAAATTACAGGGGAAATCAAGTAATGCATCTGACAGATCTCTCAATCATGGTCATTACCAAAACACGTTAAAAGGCAGGGACAATACAATTTCCTCAAGCAGAGGGGGTTTCTTGAAGCAGATGGAATTTGCTATTCCGCTAAAGTCAAAAAGTTTGATACTAGAGGCATCAACAATGAAGCTATCAAATGGAGTGCACCGAATCAACGTCACACGTTCAAGTAACGGGCTACTTGAAAGGAGGGTCTGAAATGGCGTGGGCTCGAAGGTCACATGCCAAAAGTTAAGGGTAGCAAGCGTACTAAAAGCTCTAAAGTTAGGAGGTGGGTAGATTTTACATCTACAAAGATCAGGTGCCTTAGATCCTGAAATTTGAATAGGTGAGAAGAAAGACGGAATTTCTTGCTTGTAAGCACTCTAAGTGACGTTTTTCTTTGACAGAAACAGAATCCAGTGATCAATATCAGGAAAGAACTCAGAGTTAGAGATCCGGAGGCTAAATTTCCGTAGTGGTCCTTGATGGATTAACAGAACCTGGTAAATAATTGTTTTTAAGAGTCCTCCGTCAACGTTAGCTTTGTCAAAAGCTAATTCTGAACGTACTACCCATTTGTAACTCCATTGTTTTGACAAAACACGTGTCCTTATAGCATCGCGCAAGGGCAAGCATCCTAAAATCTTCTCAAGAATATCACAAGGCAAACTGCTAATTCTATCTGCAGCAGGGCTCTTCCTACTCCTCATATTAATGGACATAATTATTCAATAACTCTGCAAATTGAGTATCAGATGGTCAGACATGAGCATGCAAAGAGATGCAAATATTTTTCCTCGAGAGAAAAATAACAGCAAATTATAGATACACAAATTTCACTTTTGCAATCAAATCTCAGTATGTAACAGCCCCTTTTACCTTTTATTAATTTTTCAATTTTGATGTTAAATCCTACAAATAACATTCTGAAAATCCAGCTTACGATAAACCAGATTAACACGTGCCTTTACCTTTTATGGGTTCGGGACATGATTTTGGCTGTATCTATACAACAACATACCCAGCGTAACCCCACAATGGAGTCTGGGGAGGGTAGCCTTACCCCTACCTTGGAGGTAAAGAAGTTGTTTCCGATAGACCCTCGGCTCAAGATAAAGCAAAAATAAAGCAGGTCTAAAAGAAAAAAGGAACAGAAATAAACTTCATACATATCTATTCTAGGCAATCTCAAAGTATGTTATGATCTCAATCACACAAAACAGAAATTAACAACTAAATGAAAATTGCGCAAGTATTTTTGGGACGATTTTCTGTATATTAATAAAATTGAATTGCGATTACAACTAAATAAGCTAAATACGGAAATGGAAGATAGATGGAGACTCCATTGTAGCTCAGATCTGCAGAAGAAGAATTAGAGTAGATGAGAAGAGAATTTTGGAAGAAGAGAGAATTTGAGTGAAGAGAAAAAGAGAGAAATTGTTATACCGGAAATTCGTTTATGCCCTTCCACAGTAAATTTCACTCTATTTAAATTGAAGGTGACTGCGTGTGCCCCTCATGTGACTCCTAATTAATTGGCGTCATGACAATCCTTCCCGCTAGAAATCGACCTTGTCCTCAAGGTCATTGGTGAGGAACTCGATTTGATATTAGTTGAACGTTGCATGAATGACAGGTTGAATTGAACATCCACAATACTTCCAATGCCAATTACAATAATTCAAATGAATGAGCTCTTCAATTGCACTTCCAAGCTGGTTGTCTGAGTAGGTTGAAAAATTATGTCCATCCTTGGTTGAAATTGTAGCATTGCTTGGAATTAACACCATTAGCACCCCACCAGCAGTAAAAAGATCAAGATATAATGGGGTGACATCAAGTAGTAGCAATTCTTGAACATTTTCATCTTGTTTACCAATCAAGATTGCAGCTTGAACTGCTGCACCATAAGACGCAACCTCATCCAGATTTATACTTGTGTAAAGCTTATTTTCATCGAAAGCATTCACAACCACCACAAGTAGAGCATACCACAACTCATTCCTCACATGATTTCCAGACTGAACACATTGAGGATGTAAAACTGAAGCAGATTTTACCCCAACAGTCCCACTGCTATTTCTACTCGCAATAATTGCACAAGCTACCTTGCCCATGAGCCATTGATAACCAACTTTGTCTCTATTACAGCTATAACCAGTAGAATAGTATCCAAGAAGGGTACTAAAGAGTGTGATCTGATATCTTTCATGTGCACGAAAACCAGTATGTTTAGCAAGCTCAAGACACCAACAACAACTATCTCAATGGCTTTGCATTGTTTTATTATGATGTAGTCCATCCATGTAGGAGATTTATTCATAAAAAAAAAAGCATCATGAGATTTATCCACTAGTGAATTTCTAGGATCTACTAATAATAACATCTCAATCTCTCACTGTTCAGATGAATACTACCATGTTGCAGAGCACTATCCGAAACGTGTGCAATGTTTTCGAAGTCCACATATAACTCCTCAAGTTTATGGAGAACGAGGTCTAGTGCCTCCACCCCCATCAGTGTTGGTGAGAGAATTCTGCCATCAATGTATCGATCTCGATGGATTCCACCTTCGGCATGGTAATGAGGTAGATCAGCATCACAATTCACAAGTTCTGTTATAACTACATTGAATTTAGCATCTAACACTGTTACCTTCAATGACTGAGTGGAACAAACAAAACTGAGGAACAATATTTCCTGAAAGGGAAAGCATCCTGTGACAATTTCTTTGGTATCATCAGTCGTGTTCCAATTTGACACCCAATGAAGGCTTCACAAAACACTTCCTGTCAGTGTGACCAAGGAATTTAAAGATTCCAGACCCCTCCATTTGCACTTAGCATAAAATTGAACCAAGGAGTTACCTGCAAACAAATTGAAATCCAAGCTCCCTTGCATGACCATTTCATCTAAGCTCTTTCCGAATCATATAGTAGGATGCTTGACTAGAGTGTTTATCAGAATTTGTATTTGAGATTTATCTATCTTGGCATCACTCAAACACTTCTCCATAAGTTCCATACTCTTCAAAAACATGCCCATGTACAACTCCTCCAATCGAGTTTATTCCTTTAAACAAGGAATACATCTCAATAGTAGTTTGAGTAGTAGACAATAAAATTCTCTTAGCCCTCTCACAAGCAATTGCAATTGTTTCGCTTAATCCTTTTCTCAAAGCCACCTCTGTCCGAACGGCAACATAAGCAGAAAGGGAAACACCAGTCCAGACCTGTGTAGCAACTGAGGTGACTGGTGCAATATCAACTGTCAGGCCACTGAAATCTCTGTGCAACAAAATGGTATGTTCGACTGACAAAACCATGTTGATTCCATGACAGTGAAGACTAGGAAAGCATGCTCTCCTTCTCCAGTTAACATCAGGGTCTAATGCTACCTCAGTCGTTAATTTCATCTTTTGTGCTTGAGGATCGTCTAAGCTAAAGTCACATTTCTCGACAAGCAGACTGAAAGCCTGCACATCTCCACTACATATCCCTAAATACATCTCAATATACCAAGTAGCAAGCAAACAAAAGGAAGCACAACCTTTAAGTATCTCCAACATGTCACTACCTGGACGGAAGTTCAATGTTGCACCATTTAGTGCAGATCTCAGCTTAGTGAATCCAGAGACTTGATCAAGCACAAAAGTAATTTGATGTGGTATTTTTTCAAACAACTTGACTACACAGTGCATTTCTTTGTACTCACTATACACATCAAGCAAGGAACTATAATAGGTCGTAGGAAGCATCTTTCGACCAGAATCAAAGGGAAAAGTAAACACCATATGCTGAATAGTCACATTTCCAGTTACCAAATTATTGTCATACACTCTAGTAGTTTCAACCATTTTATCAGACAAGTAAGAGGCAACTCTAGTTGTCTTAAATTTCACACATTCCAGCCAGGTATTAAAGCATACACTAGACACCCGAGGACAAGAGAATCGAAGTCTACCAGTGGATCATCAAGTAGGTGAAAGCCGGAAGGTCGATTTATCTCAGTTTCATCGCATTTCAGACCTTCTCTTGCTGGAGATGTAGCATCACCTCCAATACAGATGGTGCACTCGCAATCGATGCTGCACACACAACATCCAATTCCATTGAAATTCATATCTTCACTTCTGATACAGATGTCGCACTTGCAATCGATGCTACGTACACAACTTTCTGCACTTTCTGGTTGTGCAATCTCGGACTCCTCTCTAGCTGAGTCAATGGATCTAGGATATGCTCCAAAGTATGTTGGATATCATTCTGAGTAGTAATCGTAGCCCTTTGTTGCTCATTCAGCTCCCTAGTTGATACCAATTAAAAAGGGGTTTAAATATAAGTATTTCAACTTAAAAAGGTTGATCAAATAGGTTGTAAATACTACTCGTTACTCCATTCCTTAATGTAATCTTCTCGCTATGTTTGTCTTTAATTATCAAATAGCTATCTCCAGAGTAAAATTTTGAATAGTTTTTTTTCTTTTTTTCTTTTTTTTTTTTAAATCTGGACTCTGTCCAGTCACTAGTCTTAGGGTTACTATTCATCGTCCCTGCCAGTTGGTGTATTTGTTACTATTTAGTCTTACTGCACATTATTCCTATTCACTTCTTCTTTTGAACTGTTCATCTTGTCCTTTAGACTTTACCCTAATAATGACTGTCGTCTTTAGCTACACCCAATTTTCAGGCCAACACAGTCCTTCCACGGACATCAACATGCCATTACCACCGCTGGTATAGGAATTTACAGGCTAATCCATGGATGTCACTATAGAGAATAAAGGATAACCATATACTAAGTTCATCGGAAAGTCGTGTCTAGGTATAATGAGATAAAGATTTCACTAGCAATTCATACATTCTTTGGCAAAGGCTTTAATTAGTAATCTTAAGATTCATGATGAAAATAAAAACATCATATTATATAATCAATAAAAACTTGCATTTCTGCAAGATCGATACAGTACAAACATAATATACATATTGAGATAACTACTTAAAAAACTTAAAAACTTACATAGTCTGAAGTACAGGGAGGTTTCCCTTTCGGGAGTCCCGGGGAGATGTGGTTGCTACGGGGGAATGAGTACCACCCTTAGTTGTCTTACATCGGGGTTTATACAAATGGGGAGATGGGATGTTTAATGAGTTTTTGGAGAGAGAATGTGTAGTGAGTGTCTGAGGTTGTGCTCTTACTAAGAGTTCACTCTACCTCTCTTGTGGAGTGATGTCTCATATTTATAGCGTCTGGCGGACTTCAGCTGCGGATTTCAATTTGGAAAAGAATCTTTAAAAGTTTCGGCCGGGTGCGCTGCGGGCCCCATCGTCACTTTAACTTTTGAAAAATATCTCTTTTCGTTTGTCGTCTTCTGCTGCTGGCATTTGCTTTTGAAAAAGTCGTTGATTTTTTCAATGCTGATGTCCTGCTTTGTCTGCCACTTAGCAAATGGCATCTGCTGTCTCTGTCTTGCTTTTGGCATTTTCTTACTGCCTTCCTACATACGATTATGTGTCCAGGTTGTGCAGGGCTCCTGAATCAAAACTCATGCCTGAATCATCATCTTCATTTGGATCCTGAGCATTTTGGATTAATTCATTTTCAGAACTAGTTTCTGACACATGATCTATGTCTTCTGTATTAAGTCCTCTATTTTGTGTTGGCACTTCCAGCGCTGTAGTTACCGGATTTTCGTGCTTGTCTTCCATTTTTGGTCTAATTTGTTCTTTGAAAATATTTTCCAAAGTATCTTTTATTATTTGTTCTATGTTCTGTTGAGTCCTTTTTGTCTTTCTGCTCCGAGCTCGGGATGTTGATCCAGTGAGAGTTTGGGGCAGCTTACGTCTAGTCTTTAGAGAAATTTCTTCCTCTGATTCACTTTTTGGTAAGTGTGACAACCTTCAACGGATTTGGTTTGTCTTTACCGGCGACCGTTTGTACCGGACTAGTTGTACCTATACCTGGTACAATAGGTTTCTTAACATTCAGACGGGAATGTTCACCGGTCTCATCCATTTTTCTTTGAGATGGAGAACTCTGTTGGGTTTGTCTTAGAAGTAACTCTAATTTTGTGGTTTTTTCTATGAGGTATATATTCTGAGTCTGGAGTTCTTCTTTTGTCTGGTTTAATCTTTTGAATGATTCTGTCATTGTATTACAATGATCGCAAAAGATAATTTTGTCTGTGTCTTTCTTGATGTTATACTGAGGAGTCTGGTTGGGATTTTGTCTGAGTGCCGGAGAGAGGTAGTAATTTGGGCCAAGTATTCCTCTGGCATAGTCAAGAGCTTCATTAAAATCATTAAAACCTTTGAACAGTGGGGTTTTAACATCTTTAATAGAATCCACCACTTCAATCTAAGTCTGAAAAATCCCTTTTGTCTTTCCATGAATCACGACATAAAATTTAAAACGTCTTTCCAAATTCTTTTCATGGAAGTAAGAATAAGTACTATTTAGAGTAGCCAGGAAATGGCTATTATCTTTCCTTGTGTGTGAAATCCACAAATTGTCCACAAGGCATCTCTGTTGTTTGTCTATAACAAAGTCTGGTAAAACTTTAAAAGTCATATTAGAGGGGGGGGGGGGGTAAGATATTAAATTATTCTTACCGAAAATGAGTCTTTCTAATGGGGAGTCTCAAGGGCAGATATGGGCCTGAAATTCAGGTTCCCCAATACTGATTGTCTATAAGTGTCTTGGGGTATGGCTGGGCCTTTCCCTTTGTCTTTTGCCGTCTTCTTTGATGAGCTACTCATGCTGCTAAGAAGAAAACAATGTTTAGCTTGGATAGATCTTAATATTCTTTTTAGAATTATCTGTAGAGATTGCTAATCTGCTAAGTTGGTCTGCTAAGTTATTGTCTTTTCCTTTAATGTGTTCAAAGACTAAGTTATATATAGATATGGTGTCTAAGAAATTTAACCACCTACATCTACTGCTACTTTTGTCATTTATTTTTTGGTGAAACTTTACTATAGCTTCACAATCTGTTCTGACTAGAGTCTCGGGTTTGTTTAAAATATAAAGTCTGAAAGCATTTAGTCTGTATATTACCGCTAGTATCTCGGCATCTATACTACTCATGTTACCCTTCTCTTTGTATTTACCACTTTGGTAAGCGCAAATACGTTCTGAAGTCTTACTACAGTATTTATTTGTCTTGGCTTTCAATACTGCGTCCCATCCCTCGAAACTTCCATCTGTCTCAACAATTAAATAGTCTTTTTCGAGAGGCATGCTTAGATCCGGAATATTCTGGATCCTTTGTTTTAGGAGCTTTACAATCTTTGTATCTTCAGCATTGAAATTTTTCTGGCCAGTTGAACCTGTTTTCGAGTATAACGGTCCAGCAATCTTACCTAAGTCTTTTATAAAATTTCTAGCATAATTTAATATTCCTAAAAACTTTTGTAAGTCTTTAGTTTTGTCTAGTTTGTCTGGCATGTCTAGAACTTTTTTAGCGATATGGGGTTGAAGTTTTATTTTCCCTTCCCCTATCGTTACCCCTAAAAAGTCTATGTATTTTTTAAATAGAACCATCTTCTTTTTACTAATAATTACACCATTATCTACAAAAAGTTTAAAAACTGTCTGGAGGTGTCCTAAGTGTTCTATCATATTATTACTAAATACCAATATGTCATCTACATATACTATAGTGAATCTTTTATATTCCCCAAAAATCATATCCATTTTCTTTTGAAAAATCGGGGGAGCAGTTTTTAGTCCGAATGGCATTACCAACCATTCAAAGTGTCCTTCTGGACAGGTGAAAGCAGTCCACTCGATGCTGTCTGGATGCATCTTTTCCTGCCAGTATCCTGATTTGCAGTCAAATTTGCTGAAAATCATCTTTCCTTGAATTCTGTTTATTAACTCTGTCTTGTCTGGTAATTTGTAGCCATTACTTCTAGTATTGTCGTTAAGTCTTTTATAGTTGATAACCATTCTGGCTTTTCCTCTAACTTCTTCTGAATGGTTTCTTACTATAAATGCAGCTGATCTATGTTTAGACGTAGATCTTCTTATTATTTCTAAATCTGTTAAGTCTTTAATCTGGACTTTAAAGTCTTCTACGTCTTTATTTGTTGCTTCTATTGAAGCAGTTTTGATTATATATTCTGGATTAATAATTTCTAATTCACAGAGAATTTTATTATTTTTCCAGTGTTTTAAAGGCTTCTCACCTATTATTTCTAGTTTATCTAGAATCTTAACTATTTCTTCTAGATCTTTCTGATTTTTTATAATTCCTATCTTGTTTAAGCCATCTTTAAAATTTACAAAATCTGTTTCTAATTCTATTAGAGTATAGTTTTTTTCTAGAACTTCGTCTTCTAGTAAGTCATTGATTTCTAAATCTTCTATTTCTAATTTATTACTGTTCTGGCAGCAGTATTTTTCACTACTGTTGCATTCTTTACGGCAATTGTCATCTTTTTTATTTATTTTGTTTATATCTGAAATCTGACTTATCTTTTGTCTCCAAATTTTGGGTTTGTACAGAGAATAAGTACTGTCTTTTTGAAATATTATTCCGTCTCTAGTTATTGTACAGCTTCCATTATTATACAATAAGAAATCTAAACCTAAAATAAAGTCTGTGTTTATATTTAGGTCTCTTACTAATATTCTATTTATCTTATAGTGTGGACTATAAAATTTATCACAAGAATTAATGAAGCTTATTACTGCTTCTTGTAAGTAGTACTTATAAAAATTATGCGTGCCATCCATCTTCATAGCTGATGATGGTTTATCTAGAGTCTTAATTAAACTAGCTGGGACAATCTTTTTATTTAATATACTGCTTGTGCAGCCAGTGTCTATTAAAGCCAGCGTAGTAATTTCGTAATTCTGAATTTTTATTTTTGTTAACAGTCTTAAAGAACTAAATTTCTTGTCTTCGTTACAAATTAAAGTTCTATTCATTAATTCCGAAGAATCTTCGCTTTGCTCTATTTGTTCTTTTGGAGTCTCTAAGTTTTTCTCTTCGGTGTCTTTTTGTATTTCTAACGAATTTAGTCTTTTTTCTAAGGTATTAACTCTAGTTTCTAGAGTCATTAGTCTGATTGATAGAGTTGGATCTGTTATTGGGCTTTCTAAAATAGTTAGATCTTTCGTTGGCCCAATTGTTATGTTTAGCTCTTTCTCCAGGCAATTTATGCAGCCTTCCATGTAGCATTTTTTGCATTTGGCCCGTTTGCTTCTGCTTGGGAACCACTTACAAATGCAACATGCAGTGCTGTCTAATCCTTTATTCTTTTCGAATAAATGATCGCAGTCTAACTCTGTATTTACTAAATTGTTAAGTTCTTGTATATTAAGATTCTCTATACCTATTTCGTTTATAAACTCATCTGCTTCTGAATCTGATGAATCTATCATTTGGTCTTGTTCATTATGTATACTTACTACTGAATATATGCTCTCTGTATCTGACATATATTCGTCTACACATATTAAAGTCTCTTGAAAGTCTTCAATTAGTTGAGCATTCTTACTATTATTATTTATTCTTTTAGGGCATGTATTTGCTAAATGCTCTATACTACCACAAGTAAAGCATTCTAGTCTATTTTTATATGTCCTATCATCTCGGTATTTTCTAATGTGTTTATTTTTGTCTAGGTAAGGTTTCTTGGCTGTTGATTTTCTAAGATAATACTTCTTTTTATCATATTTATCAGTCTTGTAATTTTTTCTTTTATACTTCTTTTTCTTCTGAGGGTCTTTATCGTAACTCTGAGTAGTGTATATTACACTCTT
Source organism: Anisodus tanguticus (assembly GCA_034509755.1). Lineage (NCBI taxonomy): Eukaryota > Viridiplantae > Streptophyta > Magnoliopsida > Solanales > Solanaceae > Anisodus > Anisodus tanguticus. The sequence goes on along the minus strand of CM067562.1, from coordinate 22,888,329 downwards.
GCAGAAACTTAGCTCATTTTGTTTAAGCTGTTTCTGTATCTGGAGGTTTGTACACTTCTCTTGGAGTATCTCCATTATGTGCTGGATCCTATGTCCTATGGACCATTTGGCTGTAGGATTCGAAGGATTCCATCACGCTTACTCCAAATAAGTTCTTCAATTTCTCTACCTAGGGCTCCTGGTAGTTTGTTGAAGAGTTTCTTACCTAAGTCTTGATCAAACGAATTTCCGCTGATTGTGCGGTAATAAAAGAAGTCATTTAAAAACTTTTTAATATATATATCCAATTACTTATGCTAAGTTGTTCTAACTTAATTAAAGCGTTCTTTTGCAAAATTATAAGTCCACTATTGGGGTCTTCACCAGTAATAAGAGTGTGAATCTTATTTGTGAAATTATATGGGTTTGATCCCATTCCTACCAATTGGACAAATTCGTTTGGGAAATTTGTCTTATAAGCTTCCCATAAGGCTTTTGTTGATTCGCCTAGGAATGTCTCTAGATACTTATAAATAGTATAGCCAGTAAAAGATCACCTAAGAAAGATTTAGAAAAAATCTTTAAGGAAAATCTAATAGATTTAGAATTAAAAATTAGCCAAGAAAATAGAGAGTTAAGAAAACACTTAGTAGAAAGATTACTTAAATTAGAAGAATCAGTTAAAGAATTAAGACTTGCAATTATTTCATGAGTATAGAAAGTACTCAAGAACAAGCGGCAAGAATAATAGAAAAATCTATTCCTTTAACAGGCGATTATAAAAATTATATACCTGTTCAGAAATCAGACCAGATTTTAATTCAACAAGGTATAATAATAACAATGTTACTAGTAGACTTACATAGGAAAATAGATAACCTAGCAAATAGAGTAAACAAACTAGACGAACATATTTTTCAAAATACTTTAGATATAGATAGAAGAGAGTCGGGAAAAGAAAAAGAAACTAAGGCTATAGATAATCTAATAAACCAACTAAGTAAAATAGAAATAACTCCTCAGAAAGAAAAAATTAAGGTAGTAAAGAAATCACAAAAATGGACTTTCTTTCAACTAGATCAAGAAGTGAAAGACCAAGACAAAGTTTCTCTGAAGACAGGGTAGGATCTAGCCTAATATCTAGAATATTAAGTGGAAGAACCCCAGAAGAAACAAATAGACAATTAAGTGAAGTTATAAATGTAGATAGAGACATTAGTATATTTCAACAAAACCAGTTAAATTTGTTGGACCCCAGGACATTATATAATGCTGGAAGATTCACGTCTACAGCACAACTATATAGACATTATAGAGAAGAACAGCTATCCGTGCTAGGTGGCCAGACTCAAAACTTAAATATAGTTAGCGAAGAATCCTTCAGACAAATTAGACGTAACACCAGGACATTAATGCATATAGGACTAATGGTAATAGGGATTAAAGGACTAACTAGAAAAAACTTAGGAAGTAAAGTTTTAATAATGATATACGATGACAGATGGACAGATATTAAAAAATCTATCATCGGAATGACTGAGATAGACATGACTGATAATGGAGGAATTTTCTATATCAGTCCAGATTTCCTAATAAATCTAAGCGAATTTGGTAGACATATAAAAATCGGAATACAGACAAAGGGCTATGAAGAAATGCATAGCGGAAACAATATTTTGTTATGCTTAGGTTTCCTAGGAAAGATGACTACAAGTAGTAATACAAAATTTAAAATTAAAATTAACGATGTAGTTGAATTAATGAGCAACAAGGGCATTAACTTAATTAAGCCCACTAAAATACAACCAGAAGAGTACGCAGGTTTGGAATGGAAACTAAATCAGTTTACCAAACAAGAAAAAATATTACAACCAACTGCTCATTTGGAATATACAAATAGACATGGAGAGACTTCCATTAGATTTACAGAATATAGTTACACTCCGCAAAAAGATTGCGAAGAAGAAAGTACAATAGGTGAAGAAGAACTAAATCTAATGAATATAGAACTTATCCAAGAAGGATTTGAAGTAGACATAGCCATAGAAAAGGCTCGTGACCTGAAAAGACAAAAACCAAAGATGTTATTTAGGTGTAAAGGTTGTAAGATAGATAACATGGAGTTAGACGAGACAATAGCACATTTTAAGTTATGTGAACAAAGAACAGATAATGCAGGTTACAAACAAGAACAAATAACTAAAGAAAAGAATGAAATGTTGGAAGAAATTTGGAAAGATTTCTCCTCAATAAATGACTTGGACTCAGATTTCGAGACAAACTCTGTAATTAGTCAAAAAGAATTAATGGAAGCTAGTGCATCCAGCTCTAGTCCATTTCAGAGGACTGGAGAACCAGTTACAGTAAATACTAGTACAGGCAATGTACCTAGAAGAAGAGTATGGAGAAATGTAGAAGAACCTATAGAAGCCGTTAAACCATCAGGAAAGCGGATGCCTATAGAAGAAAACATAGTCCTCCAAGAAGGAAGAAGTAGAGGAAAGATCCTTAACATAGCCGCCCATGATCCACAAAGGTGGAACTCCGTAATTGATACATGGAAGGGTATAGTAGTAGCAGACTACATACAAAGCTACATAGAAACAGACCCAGAGACTATGTATAAGTATCTAGAGACATTCCTAGGCGAATCAACAAAAGCCTTATGGGAAGCTTATAAGACAAATTTCCCAGACGAATTTGTCCAATTGGTAGGAATGGGATCAAACCCATATAATTTCACAAATAAGATTCACACTCTTATTACTGGTGAAGACCCCAATAGTAGACTTATAATTTTGCAAAAGAACGCTTTAATTAAGTTAGAACAACTTAGCATAAGTAATTGGATATATATTAAAAAGTTTTTAAATGACTTCTTTTATTACTGCACGATCAGCGGAAATTCGTTTGATCAAGACTTAGGTAAGAAACTCTTCAACAAACTACCATGAGCCCTAGGTAGAGAAATTGAAGAACGCTGGAGTAAGCGTGATGGAATCCTTCAGAATCCTACAGCCAAATGGTCCATAGGACATAGGATCCAGCACATAATGGAGATACTCCAAGAGAAGTGTACAAACCTTCAGATACAGAAACAGCTTAAACAAAATGAGCTAAGTTTCTGCAAGAGTGTAATTTACACTACTCAGAGTTACTTTAAAGTCTTCTAAATCTTTATTTGTTGCTTCTATTGAAGCAGTTTTGATTATATATTCTGGATTAATAATTTCTAATTCACAGAGAATTTTATTATTTTTCCAGTGTTTTAAAGGCTTCTCACCTATTATTTCTAGTTTATCTAGAATCTTAACTATTTCTTCTAGATCTTTCTGATTTTTTATAATTCCTATCTTGTTTAAGCCATCTTTAAAATTTACAAAATCTGTTTCTAATTCTATTAGAGTATAGTTTTTTTCTAGAACTTCGTCTTCTAGTAAGTCATTGATTTCTAAATCTTCTATTTCTAATTTATTACTGTTCTGGCAGCAGAATTTTTCACTACTGTTGCATTCTTTACAGCAATTGTCATCTTTTTTATTTATTTTGTTTATATCTGAAATCTGACTTATCTTTGTCTCCAGCTTTTGGGTTTGTACAGGAGAATAAGTACTGTCTTTTTGAAATATTATTCCGTCTCTAGTTATTGTACAGCTTCCATTATTATACAATAAGAAGTCTAAACCTAAAATAAAGTCTGTGTTTATATTTAGGTCTCTTACTAATATTCTATTTATCTTATAGTGTGGACTATAAAATTTATCACAAGAATTAATGAAGCTTATTACTGCTTCTTGTAAGTAGTACTTATAAAAATTATGCGTGCCATCCATCTTCATAGCTGATGATGGTTTATCTAGAGTCTTAATTAAACTAGCTGGGACAATCTTTTTATTTAATATACTGCTTGTGCAGCCAGTGTCTATTAAAGCCAGCGTAGTAATTTCGTAATTCTGAATTTTTATTTTTGTTAATAGTCTTAAAGAACTAAATTTCTTGTCTTCGTTACAAATTAAAGTTCTATTCATTAATTCCGAAGAATCTTCGCTTTGCTCTATTTGTTCTTTTGGAGTCTCTAAGTTTTTCTCTTCGGTGTCTTTTTGTATTTCTAACGAATTTAGTCTTTTTTCTAAGGTATTAACTCTAGTTTCTAGAGTCATTAGTCTGATTGATAGAGTTGGATCTGTTATTGGGCTTTCTAAAATAGTTAGATCTTTCTTTGGCCCAATTGTTATGTTTAGCTCTTCACAAAAAAAATCTAATTTTGACTTCATATTCTTATCTTTAAAATAAGAAAGAAGATAAATATTTCGAACTTTAATTTTTTTTTCTTTCTAAATTTAAATAATGTAAAAATGGAATGTAAGTAGGTGAGGGGGCGGATGGAACGGAGAGTTTCAAATTCAAATCAAAACCTGGCATCCGACGATTCTTTTATAGCCGGCTTTCTTTTTTGCCATGCCGAGGGAGTTAGAATGCGCTTTAGTTCACAAGTTGGGTGGTCTATCCCTATCTAGGTGATGCCCTCGATCGGCGATCGTTCAACGGACTACTTTTGTGATGTTTGTCACATGAAGAAGCTCGGCAAGCCTTGCAAGAAGTACATGCTTTACTAATAGGGGCATAGTAATAGTTGTTTGCTGGGTTGGTTTTGCTCTCTACCATATGTTTATCCGTTTATGTTCAAAACATAACAAAAGAAAACTTACAGGTTTTCGAGAGCGGTATTCAATACTAAGTTATCCACGCGATTTGAATCTTCGACTGCAAGTTACTCCAGTGTATTTCCTTTGCAAGAAAGCTAGAAAATCTTGCTTTAGGAACTGAGAAGTTATTTTCTATAACTTCATAATTATGGGTATGTGTTGTATATATAGGAGTGTAAAACCTAAGCAGATTCAAAACAGGAAAACCTGGCCCGTGTTAATGTTCAGTGAACCAGCCCAGCTTCACACGTCCTAATGGACGGCCAGTGTCCCAATTTTGGGCCAGTAATTTCTGGCCTAATTGTTTCTCTGTATTTGTCCAAGTACCCATATAATATATCCAACTCATTTAATTAATTCTTAAATCCAATTCGAATTAATTAAAAAATTTCTATCAAATAGAAATATTCCATAATTATTATAAATTAAATATCTCGATTCTCAATCGAATATTTAATATTTTCTCAATATACTCTTAGATTGAAGAAAAAATCGCATATAGTGTGACCTTATAGGCCTTCACATATCGACATTAATCTAATTAAGGTCTATACGAAACTCCTAGATTGCGTCGTATGACGAACTCAATATGTAAAGTACGTTTACATGAATCTAGCAAACTTAACCTTCATGTGAAACTATAAATTTCTTTCATTCGTGACACACTCGATTAAGCTTAGGATTTGTCAAGTGTCTATCCAAATGGCTTAATCACTTTATCTCACATTTATTAGTTGACAACTAGACCATATTCTAAATATGTCTCTTGCACTGGCCGGTGACTTTAGTCAACCTAATAACATTGAGAAGCTGAGTGCTCTCTCAAATTTCCAATTGAAGAATGAATCATATTCTTGGCTCAACTACCACCCTGTTTTACATCCCGATGCACCCAATACAAGTCGTATCTTATCAGAAAGAGTTTAAGCTTAGAACTTGGTCAAAGTACATCACTCTGCAAACAAGGTGCGTATTGACCTCAAGTCAAAGGACCTTTATATTCCACACGCCGATAACACTATAGACATGTATAACAAATAGTTTATCGGCAGGGTATATCAATACTTCTCCAAAGTATTCATGTGTCCATCACGAGTAACCATTACTCGCAGCTGTGAGAAATACTACATTCTCCAAGAATGTGATGCAAACCACATGTTGACTTATAGCATATCATCGATATCTCATTCTTGATGATCATTAGTCGAGACTGTTTTGAGAGTTACGTTCTATCATTAACATCTCACTCTATTAATGACAATGTAAGATCAATGGATGTACATATATGAATAATTGCAAACAATCAAACCATAATTCAATAATTACAAATGTCATAAATATTAATCTCATTAATAATACGAATGTGTTCAAATACGTTTTGTCCCTAATATAGATTGTCTCTAGGACATACATACTTTTACTTTTCACTTGTCAAACTCTTTTATAAATCATAATCGAGCGTGTAGTTTACCTCCTGAGTATTGGCACTTAAGAATGTCAATAGGATTATCCTTTTACTTGGTGGATCATTATACAATTTTTTCTTTACACGCCAACGAATGATGTGTATTGCCCATCAAAAGGAAAGGCGATCCAATACTAATTTTGCCCTCGATAGTACAACAACATACCGTTGGTGGGTTGAGCGGCTCTTTACTAAGACACTCGGCTCAAAATAGAGCATAAGCACAAGTAAAGTAAAGGAACAAAAGAAAGAACAAAGAAAAAGAAATAGTCAGACCCGGTCAAAAAAATCAGTATGAAAATACAGGTATCAAAAGCGAATAAGCCATGATAGCGCATTCTGAAAAAGTAAGCAGTAACTGGCGCATGTAAATAATAAGCTAAAAAAAAGCACACTAAAGGACACATAGCAGCTGGAATCAAACTGCAGGAATTACAAAGCAAGATTACGCCTATTAGTATGATAAGCTAGGGCCTACAATAATACACACTACAACTATCAGTTTGCAAGCTTAAATAGGACTACACTCGACTACCTATTACCCTTCGACCCTAATTTGTGTACTCCACAACCCCATATCTAAGGTCATGTCCTCAGTAAGTTGCACATGCACCATATCTCATCTAATCATCTCTCCCCAATACTTCTTCGGCCTACCTCTACCCCTCCTGAACTTGTCCATAGCCAACCCCCCACACCTCCGCACTGGGGCATTTGTGTCTCTCCTCTGCACATGCACAAACCATCTCAACCTCACTTCACACAGTTTATCCTCCACCGAGACTACTCACATTCTATCTCGGATATCATCATTTCTAATCATATCCCTCCTTGTATGTCCGCACATCCATCTCAACATCCTCATCCCCGCAATTTTCATCTTTGGGATATGCGAAGTCTTGACTGACCAATACTCTGCCCCATAAAACATAGTCGGTCTAACCACCGCCCTATAGAACTTGCCTTTAAGTTTTGGTGGCACATTTTTGTCGCATAAGACTCCAGATATGAGCCTCTATTTTATCCACCCTACCCCGACACGATGTGTGACATCGTCATCAATCTCTCTACCCCCTTGGATAATAGACCCGGGTACTTGAAGCTTCCTTTCTTTGGAATGACCTGAGTACCAAGCATCACCTCCACGCCTGTATCAAGGTCACTCCCGTTACTGAACTTGCACTCCAAGTATTCTGTCTTGGTCATACTCAGCCTGAACCCCTAAAATTCTAGAGTCTGTCTCCAAACCTCCAGCTTAGCGCTCACTCCGATGCGAGTCTCATCAATCAGGACTATGTCGTTTGCGAATAATATACACCATGACACCTCCCCTTAGATATGTCGCGGCAGTCCATCCATCACCAAGACAAATAAAAATGGGCTAAGAGCTGATCCCTGGTGCAGCCTCATAGTCTTCTTTTTAAAACAATAGGATTCTTTTTTGTAACAATCTTTTGGTCACAAATTACATAAAAAGAGGTATTTATTTTGTTGAAATTTAATCTTGTAAATCATTTTTCAAAAACTTGTTTTGTTTAAATTTTGGCAAAAAGTTTTTGTAAAAAAAACAAGTTAGTTTTATGATTTTCATAAATAGTAGAGAAAACAATTGGAACTTTGACTTTTCACTTATCAAACTTCTTCATAAATCATAATTGAACGCCTGATGATAAGAGTATCAATAGGGTTTCTCATTCTCCTTGGTCGTCAATATACAAGTTTTCTTTAACATGAATTATTATTATGTACCGTCCCTCAAAAGTCGATCATGTACAAGTTTGCCCCTTATAGTCTCCTTTTTAAAAAATAAAATGATTTCTAGTAACAATCTTTTGGTCCCAAATTCCGTAAAAAGAGAAATGTATTTCAAAAATTAGTTTATTTAAATTTTTGCGGAAAGTTTTTATATAAAAAACAAAATAGTTGTTTTATGATTTTCACAAATAATAAAAAAGATGATTGAAACTTTGGCTTTTTCACTTGTCAAACTTCTTCATAAATCATAATTGAGTGTCTGGTTGTAAGAGTGTCAATAGAATTTCTCCTTCTCCTTGGTCGATCATATACATTTTTTCTTTAGCACGTGTCGTGTATCGCCCTTAAAAGTTGATATGTACAAGTTTGTCCCATATAGTCCCATTTTAAAAAAATAGAATTCTTTCTAGTACAGTCTTTTGGTCCCAAATTCCATAAAAAAGAGGTATTTATTTCAAAAACTGTTTTATTAATTTCTGTGAAAAATTTTTACCATTTTTTTTTTTATAATTTTCAGAAATAGTAGAGAAAACAAGTGAATGGCTTTTCACTCGTCAAAGTCCTTCATAAATCATAATCGAGCTCCTAAAAGTAAGAGTGTCAATAGGATTTCTTTTTTTTCTTGGTCGATCATATATAATTTTTTAACACGAATTATTGTCGTGTAATGCTCCCCCCCCCCCCCCCCGCCCAAGCTGATCATGCACAAGTTTGCCCCCTATAGTCTCCTTTTTGAAAAAAAAAAGGATACCTTCTGGTAAAAATCTTTTGGTCCCAGATTCCATAAGAAGAGGCATTTATTTGTTGAAAAATAATCTTGTAAATCATTTTTGAAAAACTTATTTTATGTATATTTTTGTGAAAAGTTTTTATAAAAAAATGAAAAGTTAAAGGGTAAAAAACACACCTCAATTATCTTTTTTTTTTTTTAGCTTCCTACCTAAACTATCAGATGTGAGAGTTTTTTACTTAAACTATCACCAACTAGTTAGCAAAACACATCTCTACTATTAATTGTTCATTTTTCCTACCTCAACTATCAGGTAAGAAACGTGAACAATTAATAGTTGATATTTGTTTTGCTAACTAGTTGGTGATAGTTTGTGAAGAAAACTCTCACACCTTATAGGTCATTTATGAAACTAAAAAAAATGATACTTGAGGTGAGTCTTTTTTTACCCTTATTTCAAAAATAAATAGTAAGTTGTATTAAGATTTTCACAAATAGTAGAGAAAGCAATTGGAACTTTGCTTTTTCACTTGTCAAACTCTTTCATATATCAAGCGCCTGATAATAAGTATTAATAGGGTTTCTCTTTTTTCTTGATCGATCATATACAATTTTGTATACGAATTATTGTGATGTATCACCCCTCAAAAGTCGATCATATGAAAGTTTGTCCTATAGTCTTCTTTTTGAAAAAAAAATAGGATTCTTTCCGGCATCAATCTTTTGATCCCAAATTCTGTAAAAAGAGACATTTGTATGTTGAAAATTAATCTTGTAAATCATTTTTCAAGAACTTGTTTATTTAAATTTTTGTGAAAATTCTTTATAAAAAATATTAAGTTATTTATGATTTTTCACAAATAGTAGAAATTTTTTGAAACTTTGACTTTTCATTTGTCAAACTCCATGTGAATCTAATCGAGTATCTGCTGTAAAGGTGTCAGATTCTCCTTTTTCTTGGTTAATTATATTCAAATTTTACACAATTATTGTTGTGTATTGCCCCTCAAAGTCGATCATATACCAGTTTGCCCCCTATCCTTTTTAAAAAATGGAAAAGGGTCAAAATTTCTCTTGAACTATTCTAAATAGACCACATATGTCATTCATTTGTTTTTGTATCAAATATATCCTCGCCGTCAATCGAAGGACCTCAAATAACCTTCTCTTTAACGGACATGCAGATATACTACGGGGCAGTGCCATATGAAAAAAATTATCCACATGACTATCCACCTAGGCATATGACCCGACCCACATTTTCAATTGAATTCCCAAAACTATAAATTTATAACAATTTTTAAAAGAAAAATAAATTATTGAACCAATTTCTTCACAAAAATTCAAAATTTTGGACAAAGTTATACTAATTTCACAAAACCCAACAAAGTGTTGAACCAATTTTTTCACAAAAAATATTTTTTTGACAAATATATAGTAATTTCATAAATCCAACAAAATGTTAACCCGATTTCTTCAAAAGAAATGAGAAATTTAAGAACAGAATAATCTAACAAACCCAATAAATTCTTAAACGCATTTCTTCACAAAAATGAGAAATCTGAGATAAATTTATAGAAATTTATACAACAAATTGTGTTTTGTAAAAATAATAGAGTCTTTAATTTGTCAAAAAAATAATTTTTGTGAAGAAATTGGTTCAACAATTTGTTGGGTTTTGTGAGATAATAATTTTGGTAATTCAATTGAAAATTTGGGTAGGGTCATATGCATAGGTGGATGGCTATGTGGACAATTTTTGTTCATATGATACTGTCTCGTCAGCAAATCTATCGGTCCATTAAAGAGAATGATATTTGAGGTCCCTTCAATTAACGGCGAGGACATATTTGATACAAAAAATAAACGGATAGATATATGGTCTATTTACAATAATTCAAGATAATTTTGGCCCTTCTCCGTTCAAAAATTAAGATTCTTGTAGTGACAATCTTTCGGTCCCAAATCCAATAAAAAGATGCATTTATTTGTTGAAAATGAATACGCATAATACATAAACAGAGCCCTCAAACTTTATCTCAGCTGACAAGTATGTTTTAACTTTGGTATGGACAAGTAGACACCTCAACTTGTCTCCACTTTATCAGTTGAACACTCCAACTTACAAATTGATCATCTAGATTCCTCCAAAATTTGTATTCAACTTTATACAAGTTGAAGTGTCTACTTATGAACATCTAAAGTTGAAGGGCAGACTGTTTATTTATTATTTTCACTTTTTAATCCATTAGACTATTAGAGCTGAATGCATTCGACAACGCTGTTCCACCAAGTACCACTTCAGTTTTTTTTTTTAAAAGTAGGGAGTTCGAAGCTCATAAATCAATACAGTGCTTGAAGGTGAAGGACATTGTGGAAGAAGCCCTTTTAACGGTTCCAAATCTTTTCTCCTTTGTAACTATAAAATATTGATAACTCATTGTAAAGAACTTACACCACAATATCTCACCTAATCCCATAATGGTTACAAATTAGTAAATATCTCATGGCAGCTTTCCACAGCTAACAAGCACCTCACCTCTACATAGACAAAATCGTAAAAACCTGGCTAACGTTTATATTGCGAAAAAATAAAAAAACTTCTTCATAGACAATATTCTTCATTGAATAAGAACTCAAAACATGAGCAGTATTCAAGAGAGCGCAAGGCCACAGATAAGAAACAAAATGAATATATTTTGGTTCCCACAGCAAGGTTAAATAACAAGGTGTTGGTTTAAGTTAAGAACACTAAGTAGCTCTTGGAGCAGCCCATTCAACTCTAAGGATGAGATTGTCATAACCATAACCATTGAGCTTGTTTATAGCCCTCTCAGCATCTTCTCTGTTGACAAAGTTGACAAAACCAAATCCTCTGCTCATTGCCGTCTTTTGATCGATGGCAACATACACTCTACTGACGTGACCAAAAGGACGGAACAGCTCCAACAAATCAGCCTCCCGAGTGTCCTCAGAAAGGTTGGTGACCCTAACAGAGTTTTCTTCATTCCTTCTTCTCATCTCAGTCCCGCCACCACTTGCTCTCTCTGCAGCACCACCTCTCATGCTTGGAGGTACATAAGCATTCTTTTGAGAACCAGCTCCACCAGCAGCAGGAGCTTCGGTTGACGGTGGCTTATCCATGAAGGTTTCACTTGACTGAGCAAGATCCTTGAAGGGGCATTTAGATGTCCAGTGATCACCCTTCTTGCCACAGGTCCTACACACCATAAGAACAGCCCCTGCTTTCCCAATTTGAGCCAAAGAGTCTCCACTGGCTTTAGCTTCATCTTTGTTGGAACCTGTTCAGAATTCCATAATCACAACAGAGTCAGGTAAACTTGAAATTAAGCTCAAGTCAAAGAACGCATATCATATCCTTGGGACACTTAACACACATATACAGCATTTAAACCACAAAAGAATGGGCAAACTCAAAGAGAAAAGACCCACCCATTAATTAAAACATAGATGAGAATACAATTCACCACACAATTGTCATGACTACAATGGTTGTACATGCATCAATGCGAGTCAAAAATGTGTTCAACTCTCATACTTCCATTACAGGATGATACAGTATCCCTTTCCTTAACAAAGTTGCAGAATCATTAAAATAGCTACACAAGCATACATTTTTTTCTCATCTCTCTTTACTCAAATAGGAGATCACAAACATAGCTTCAAATCCGATCTTTTTTTATCAACAAACGTGTGGTACCATTAACACAGCTGATATGAATCATGGTGAATGCATACAATTTATGGCAATAATATGTGAACTTGAATCTATACATCTGACCTGTTAATATAATAGGCAATACGAGAGAACCTGGATCAATATGCTTTTAGCAAACAATGTTTATGCTCAGATTAGACACAAGAAAAGCACAATCTTTTTCTTTGTTCACGGGATAAAAAACAAGAAGACGAAATTGAGATCCATACCGGGAGCTCTAGGTCGTTCAAGAATAATCTCTTCCGTAGAAACCATAGTAAGTCTAGCACCAACCTCTTCATGAACAGCATCACCAAATTTAGGCCAAGAACGTCTCTCCACAGCTCTTTTACTAAGCCTAGCATTAGCAAGTTTACGTATACGTGTTGTAGTTGTAATCTTGACCTTGTTACCTTCCTCGTTAAACTTGTATTCCACTATTTTCTTTACCCCGTTTGAATCTGGGCCGAATATTTGCTTTGGTGGTAATAGGAAATCCAAGTCCTCTGCATCGTCTTCTAGTTCCCCCCATCGGATTTTTGGTTGGTTTGCTGCTTCCACCGCCATGGTTGCTTTTTCAGATACAACGGTTTGGGTAGTAGTAGGGTTTTGTTTTGGGATATATATATATATATATATATATATATATATATATGTCAACTTGTCAAGTGGACTTGATCCAAAGGTTAAAAGATATATATGTTTTGGGTAATACGATTTCTTTTTTTCCTTTTTCCTTCATTGGGCAAAACGGAGTGTCTGCTTAAAGTTTTTACTTTTCTACCGTTTTTAATATTGTATCCCCCGGTAAATATACATTTTTTATATAATATATATGTTTTATATATAACTAATATATATTTTTTAATATGACTAGCGATTGTAATTATTCTTTGTAAATAGTAAAATGTGTAACTTTTCCTTCTTTTTTTCCCTCTTTACATTTTAATACAAGAAGATCCAACGGGATTAAAAATTTCCAAAAGACTATCGAACTCAACTTTGTGAGAGGACGTTTAGAGATATAAAGTATTTGAAGAGTGTAATAAAATTAAGAAATAGAGTATTAGTCATGTAAATGTTAGCTATTTGTTAAAGTGCTTAAAGCGAAATGTTCATAGTTAATCTATGCTATACCTATACTAAGCAAGCAAGTTGGATGGTGAGAAAGATAATGGAAGCAAAGGAATTCATCATGGAGAATCAAGCTACAATGAATCCTAAACATAGCCTGATCAGGCAACTCTATATGCTATCTGTAGAGGATCATGCCAAGGTTGAATGGAGGAATTTAATGTTCAGAAATGAAATAAGACCAAAGACAATTTTTACTCTCTGGATTCATTTACATGGGCACTTGAACACAGCAGATAGACTAATCAAATGGGGGATTGATGTTAGTCCAATATGTTCTCTTTGTCTTTACTTTCTTGAAATTCAATACTCTATTTGTTTGGTGAGTGCTTATTTACTAAGCAACTTTGGGCAAGGTTGTTAGAGTTGCTGCAGATATCAACTCAAGGCATCAATGGTACTCAGCAGTCTCAACAGTGGATACTCGGAGCAACAAGAGGCAAATCAGCACAAGCAAGATTGATGAAACAAGTCTATACCGAGCTTGTTCATGCAGTATGGGTAGAAAGAAACACCGATTTTTGAGAAGGTGGAAATAGCAGTCATTGATGAAAGAAATAATCCCTTGATTATTTTCATTGATTGAAAGACTATATATACATGTTATATATTTCCATAATAGGAGAATCTTTCCTATTCCTATTCTATTCCTAAAACCTTATTCTACTTGGATCCTAATTATACAATATTATGGTAATATACATTACTATTTACACTACAACATTACTTAAACTAGGAGACTAAACCCTTACCTAATTTATCTACATGTACACGGTTTTGTTGAAGGAAACCGAGAGCCAATATACACATGTATATTGTGTGTATATTGTGTATATTTAACAATTGAAATTACAAAAAAGATAACATGTGTATGTAATGTTAGAGCCTCTTTAGGCACTAGGATGCTGCTATAACAACTCCAATTTTAAAGAGGATACTCTCCCTAGGAGATGAGCCTCTTGTTCTGTAGTAGTCTTTAGGTGCAAGTAGCTTCTTTGATTTTTTGTTTCTCTCATGTGATCAGCAAGCTTGGATGTGACTAAGTTGATGGTCTGTAATGTTCAGTTGGTGATTAATAAAATTAAATTAATTACCAAGAAAAAAAAATTCATAGTTAATTTTATGATAAAAAATGACAGTCCGATGCACTAAGTTCCCACGATATGCGGGGTCATAATTAATTTTAGGATATCGAAGCTTATTAGAATTTGGTGGTACATTAGTCCAATGTAATAAAAATGACACTCTTTTAAATGTTGAGATATTTTTCGTTTAAGTATGCGTTTAAATAGAAAACAATAGGCAACAACTACTAATCAAAATGATATAATAAGAGGGAAAATTTGAGAGAAGTAGGATAAGAACGTGTTCCATTTTCAAGTGTTAAACTTAAGACTTCTGATTGATTAACAAAGGTTGGACGCATTTTCGGCTAAGCTATTTTATTCGATTTCACTTTGTCAAAAAATTATATGTATAAAATAAAAAATAAAAAGTATAAATAATTTAAAATGATACTACTTGACTTAGTACAGTGGTGTAGCGCGACACGTCATATACTTATTAAAGATCAGGGTCCGAAACTACCATTAAAGGATGTGGTAATGTAGTTGCTCCTTTATTAAAGATCAGGGTCCGAAACTACCATGGGTGTATAATTTCCTTAGCCTAATTCCTTTAAAAGGGAAAAAATTCACCTAACCTTTCTTGATCTTTTGGATTTGAAAAACAATATCTATCGCCTTTTGAATGGACTAATAAATGCCTAGTGAATTGATGGTAAATCAAATATCAAAATTGAATTGAATCATTACATGTAATTGTAAATAAATAGTAAAACACTATGTACTAATGTTGTGAATTCGGTCGTTTGAATGAGAATATATACTACTCCTAACTCTTTTGAAAAATTATGGTATCGAATTAAGTCATCCGGAAAAGAAATAGAGACGGTTAAGAGTTACACATCGCATATGGAATGGGAACATGGACTCTTTATATGGACTTGGACAATTCTCACCATATAAGTTAGCTTTTGGGGTTGAGTTAGGTTCAAGATCCATTCTTTACATGATATCAGAGCAAGACTCATTTAAATTCTTTGTTCATCGATGTTGGGCCCCAAATTATATTATCCACGCTCCAGTTAACAAGGTCTGAGTGTGCTGAGTAGTGTTAAGAGTCTCATATCGAATATGGAATGGGAACATGAACTCCTTATATGGACTTGGACAATCCTCATTCTATAAGTTAGTTTTTGGGTTGAGTTAGACCCAATATTTATTCTTTAACTAGACACCAACTTGAGAACTTGAGGTTGAGATGGTATTTTTCTTGTTTTTTTTTCCCATTGTAACGCTAACGCACCCATGGTGGGTAGTGTTGAGAGGGTATAAATTTCCTCTATATGTAGCATCTAATAAACTATTAGGGGTAGTTTGGTCTTGTCTCTGTGGGGAATCCAAGATTAGATATATAGCGAAAAATTATGTTGGAATAAGTTATCATAATATTATTTCTTATTGATTGTTTAGTTTTGTTTACAAATATACCCTTTACTTTATTTAGTAAAAAAAGAATTTGAGGAATCTAAGTACTATTTTTGTCACTTCCATTCTTTTATCATTGGATAACTAATCATAAAATTGTTATTCCACCCACTATCATGAATAATATATACAATTTTTAATTATGAAATAACTTAGATTAAAAAAAGTAAAAGAGTGGGAAAAAAAGACAAAAGCATTAAAACAATCCACCAAGAAATGATACAAAAATATAACTACAATCAAAGGATGTGGTGATGTAGTTGCTCCTTCTTTAATTAGAGATTTTGGATTCGAGTCTTGAATATATAATTTTTTTTCGTAGGGAGCGCCTTCTCCAAAAATGGACTTTATGTGACACAAATTTGAATATAATCGAACTCCATTAACCAAATATCGGTAGGAAAAAAATACAAAAAAAAATCGAAAACAATTAAATGAAGTGGTGAATTTGTCGAATCCTTGGAAGTCACACACTCACATTGTTCCCGAGGGAAATCCATAAAATTAGAATGTTAGACGAGAATGAAACGGATAAATCGAGAAATGTCGAAATTAATAAATAAAAAAAGTTGCACACACCATCTAATACTCTCTCCAGATAAAAAATAGTATATACTTAGCCATTTTCATATTTCTTTAAAAAAACTAATTCCTAGACAAAAAAATGTAATTTAATTAAATTATTTTTAATTAATATGTATTGAAATTTGATAATATAATACTTAATAGAGATAAATTTAATTAAATAATTTTATTTATTTATTTGATAAATGAATACTTTTTTTATTTAAGAAAAAAAAACTAATTGAAAACTTTTTTTTGTTTCCTCGAGGGAGTAAAGTCAGCCTAGTACTAAAAAAACACTTGTATTCTCTGTTTCCCACTATCATCATCCTTCTTTAGGCGTTAAATTTGTGCAGAAACAATAGCAGCAGTAACTGACACTTTTTCTCCTATGTCCCATACCCTTTTTTATATTTTTCTCCAACCCCACTTTCTCTTTTCTTATTGGTTATTGCTCTTCTGTTATGTTTTGTTCTTGTTCCTAACTTTACCTGTAACAAAAAAAAGAAGATAGATTCTCCATCTCCAAGAAAAAGGGCAAAGTGTATGTATGTAAAGCACCTTTTTGGGTACCCTTTTGCTTGTTATTAAGTGGGTGTGTGTCAAGATTTTGAATTTATACTTGGGGAAGAAGAACTGGGAAGGACTTAAATATGGAGGCTATAAAGAAACAAGCGACTAAATTGAGGGAGCAAGTGGCTAAGCAACAGCAGGTTTCATTTTTATGTACTTTCCCTTTTTATACAGTGATGTATAGAGTGTTCAAGCCGGGTAAACGGCCTCTGTAGAAATGTAAGGTAGGGCTACATCCGGCCCTTCCCCATACTGTTCCCTAGCCACGATTTTTCTATTTTCTGGAATAATCTAGGATGAATATCTCCTATGGTTAGAAACAGAAAGAGTAAATATATGATTTTCGAAGATGAATTATCGGCACCTTGAACTGTTCTATCCGAACTGTGCTCTGAAGATTTCTTTAAAGTAACTCCAAGGATTTTTGTTCTTCTTGGCATCTGTTATTTTGGCACAAATCTTTTTGGTTCTTAAAAAGAAACAGTTCCACGCATAGCGGGAGATTAGTGCATTGTAATATCCTTTTTTTATGTATTTGTTTTTTAAGTATTTTTGGTAGGAGAAGTTACAATTTATTTGGTCTTAGAGAAAAGTTGAGATGAGTTTTTAATCAACTAGCACAGTTGTTACTCATTTAAATGGACAAAGAATCCATTTTTTATTAGTTATGTTGCATCTTATTGTGAGTTACTGTATTGTTTGATTATTTGATTTTGAAATTTATTTGGAGCCTGTTAGAATTTGTTTGTTAATTTTAGACTTTGGGCAGTGTTTTAGTTTTGCTAGTGTGGAATAGGATAGTTTATATTTAAGAAAGAAAATAATGGAACCTAAAGTAGCTCTTGGAGGATTTCTTAAGTTTTGTGTTGCTTTGTCCATGTAGCAAGGCAATAACATTCTTGTTCTTCCAATGAATTAACAAGCAACTAGAACTAGAGAAAAGTAAAATTTAACTGGTGATTTTGGAGGGATAACCTAGTGGTAAGGAACCACGATTTCCAACCATAAGGTTGGGGGTTCGAGCCAATGAGGGAGTAAAGTAGGAAAAGGCCATTGTTATTCTCCTCGTTAGGGGTTTTTCGGGGCGGAGGTTTACCTATAAAAAAGGGGGGGTGATTCTCCTGACAAACTTCAGAGTTATGTTGTCAAGCAAACACTTTGAATTATCATTAACTTCATGGTCTCTATGAATTGCTAATCTGATAAGTGCAAGGTCAGCTATCACCACATCTACGTTGCCATTTGCTAACAATTTCTTTGTTTCTTTGGAGCTATGAGTACAATGATCTTTGGAGCAAGTAAGAAGCATGGGAAGGTGGGGGGGCGGGGTTGGGGGGGGGGGGGGGGCTGAGGAAGCGAACTTGTTGATTTAACTTTCATTTGGCGAAGTATTATTCTCCTCCTCCTGTTGCTTGGTACAGCTGGAAAGAAGTAAGTAGACACCTATATTGACCTTTTCTTACAGCAGAACCCTACCCCTTACCTCCCTTTCCTTTTACTTCCTACCAAAAATCCTTATTTTGGTCCTTAACAGGGAGGTGTAAGTCCCGAAAGCCTTTTGGTATGTTGGTAGGGCAAGAGGCCCTTAGACCCAAGAAAAGGACTGAAGCCTCTCGATTTCATGCAAATTGGATATTGAGCTTTTCGTAGAGGTCTCCAGAGGCTAATATCCTACGAAGAAAGGAGGGGGAAAGGCAGATCAAGCAAAGACCCTACTCCTCTTAGAAAGGGGAATAAATCATTTTTCTGTATGCCCATTAGATGTATATGTAATTTCGATATTAATTTGTTGTTTGTCGTTTTAAGTTAGAATATGTAACCTTGATTATATACAAAAAGAAAATCCGTAGTAATACAACAAGCAGTTTTTATTTAACTAAGGTTTAGTCATGAGAATGCTATTGGTATGAGAATGCTACAAGAATATTTTTTTTTAAAATGGAAGAATGCGACAAGAATCTGTTCCCGGCTACTTTCCAGCATCATGTCTTCAACTTAATCTATAATACAATATTTCATTGGATCAATTGAAATTATTCCGCTACATTTATAAGTTTCTGTATCTCATATTTCTCTTTTCTGTAATGTTTCGGTTGGGAAAAGAATTAGTTGTGAGTTCTAATTCCTGTTCCTGCGATCTAGCCTATGAATGTGATTTCCATGATAAAACCTGATACAATCTTTCCCGAATATTTCAAATCACAACAGGAACAATAGTGAAATGAAAAAGTCGATGTACTGTAGTTGTTAAATGCAAGTGGAATGATGCCTTTCTTCAGAGAATCTTCCTAGAGAACAAGGGAATCCTACTCTTGGATCATCTCTCTGGTCTTGTAATTTTTAGAGTTTTGATGAAATTGAGTTGGATGATATAAATAAAAAAAGGGTTAAAAGGAGATAACCAAAATGGCTTTTACTAGTAAGGTTCTTCACTTCTATCATGAAAGAGCTCATATTCTACTATTTATTAGGCTATTTTGAGACAACTGGGGCACTTGGGCCATGAATCTGTGATGGTCGATGAAGCAGAACTGGAGATTCATCAGCGACTTCAGGAATTATATATGTCTACAAGGGCTGCGAAGGTAACACCAATACTACATTATTACTCCCTATGTCCCAAAAAGAATGACTCACTTTCCTTTTTAGTCCGTCCCAAAAAGAATGACATATTTCCTTATTTGACAACAGTTTAACTTTAAACTTTACCTTTTACGCAAAACGAGATGATCTATAACCACACAAATATCTTTGGCTTATTTTAGACCATAAGATTCAAAAGTCTTCCTTTATTTCTTAAAGTGCGTGCCAAATGAAAGTACATCACATAAATTGGACAGAGGGAGTAATTATTTTCTGTCTATTAAGAAAGTCCTCAAACTCAAAGAGGTGAATAGGGTCTCAATGGAGATATGTAAAAAGCTGGCTCGGTTATGCTTATTCCCAATCCTAAATTGGATGTAGGTAGAGATCCATATGTAAACATAGTAACTATTTAGGTAGAACTGAATGACCCCTTTCTCATAATGAGAATGCATATAACCCTATTCTGCTTGTTTCGATATGGAATCATGATCATGGAATCGACTAGACTCATCAGATTAGAAGTTCATAACCCTAGCCGATTCCCAATTTGGGCAGAACAAATCTACTAATTCTTTGATTCCCGTTAGTAAGAGGGATCTTGAACACTTACTGAAAAATTCTATTAAGAATGTCCTTTTGTTAGCAGCATATGGACCTTTCTTGCAAGCAAAAAATTAACTCGCTGCATTGTGCTTAACAGCATTTTCAAAGGGATATTGTTCGTGGTGTAGAAGGATATATATCAACAAGTAAAAAACAAGTGGAAATAGGTCTGTGGACTTCCATCCATATCTTATGTTGCTTCAGTTATTTAGCATGTATATGGAAGTGTCAATTTTCAGCTTGATCTTGCAGCTAGAAAGTTGGCGGATAATTGTTTTAAATATGGGAGTGAGATTCAAAATGGTCCTTCTACCTTGCCAAGGGTTGCCGTGGAATTTGGTAATTCACATGCTGCAATGGAAGATCAAAGGGAAATCATGCTAGGAGTTCTTGGACAACAGGTTAGATCTGTGCTTGTTTACTTTACAGTCATAAGTACTCCCAATGATTTCCCACAAAAAAGGATATTTATATTATGGAGATTGAAGGTCATTTTTGTCTGTCTTTTCCTACATTAATACTATTTTGCCTTTCTTGCAACGGGAGTTCTGATGTGGTGCAGATTGCATCAATCAGGATAATTTATGAAGATATGGTCTACATTGTAGGAGAAGATATGCTTTCTGATTTTAAGATATAAACAATAATGATTCATAGTTTAGAGAAAAAAATGTCTAGAAACCAACTAGGCAATATAAAACAATTACAGACATGCATAAGGTCCAAAATAATGCACTTCTCACTCTTTATACAACGCAAAAAGAATAATGCATCAGTAAGACCTAAGTTCTAACCATTTCTGGAAAACTTGACTGCATTATGTGCCTTGGCAAAATTTGATAAGTCAAGCTCAAAGCTATCTGTTTCTGATGTCTAAATAAAACGAGGAACACATAGTTAGGTATCTCTCTCTGACATATCATATGATGCATTAAAGTATATCAAGCACATATTTTTCACTTATGATGAGAGCATTTTATCTGTGGTTTTTAGGATGGTTATATTTGGAGAGAGATATTTCACTTTTGAGAGGTTAAAACTTGCAGATGCTTTTAGCATTTTCATTTCGCGTAGTGAACTAAAGGTATGTTATTGATGAATTATACCTCTAATGACAAGATACCTAGGTATGAATCTCTACTGCTTTTAACCCAAGATGTGATGTAGGTGAAACTATAAAATGGTATAACTTGATGAACGTTTTACTAGTATTATGCCTTGTGCATTCTAGTATTTCTTTCTTGATTCTTGATGAATCTCTGATGTTGCATAGTGACTGGCCATTTCTTGGTTCCTAGAGTGCATAGTGTTTGATCATTTTTCCTTTTAGCTGTAGGTTTGTGAGCCGTTGAGAGCATCAATACATGGTGCTCCTTTAGAAGATGCTCGCCATTTGACTCACCGTTATGACAGAATGCGCCAGGAGTTTGAATCCCAGGTATCATTCAACCTTCCATTTTTTTTCCGGGTGTGTTGGGGGTCAGACTGATGTAAAAGCTTGATTATTAAAAGAAAATAAAGCAGCATGTCATGCAAGAAATCTGGCAGTTCTAAGTGGATTCCCGCTCTTTTTCAGGCTACTGAAGTAATAAGACGACAATCAAAGTTTAGAGAAGCTTCTGCTGAAAGTTTGGCAAAGCTTAAAAATGCAGAAACAAGATTGTCGGAGCTCAAATCTTCAGTGTTGGTTCGTGGAAAAGAAGCAACTGATGCCATGTTATCTGTAGAGGAGGAGCAGCAGCAGATTACTTTCCAAAAGCTTCTTACCATGGTATTACTGATTTCACTTTGTTCATTCAATTCGTATGTGTGTTATGCTCACAGAAGTATCACAATTGGTCTTGGTGTGTACTGATTGCCTTAGTTATTCGCAAATCTTATGAAAAAAATTAAATAACAGAAAAGCATATAATATTGCCATGGTGGTCATGGGATAAGTGTCAGTAATCACTATGAAAATGCTACCTACAATATGGACCCGCTTTTTGTGAGCATGAACCACAGTGAAGACCGAAATGGCAAGTGAAGAGATGAAAACAAACCTATCAGTATTTTAGCATATATCTACATGATCGACAGAAACTTTTTCGGAAGAAATGTTTCACAAAAATACTCACTAAACTAGTTATTAATATAAAAAATGCACTAATCGGTAATCACCCAATCATTCCCTTATTCTTCTTTAAAAAGAAAAGAAAAAAGAACCATTCGATAACTCTTTTAAAACACCTAAGTAACCGTAATGCGGTAAATATAAAAAGTAATTACTATTTTGATACAAATACCAGTGGCTGAGGGCCAAATGATCAAGCAACTCAAATATCTGGATGCCTAGCCATAATGGGTTCATAATCAAATTTTCCCTTCAATTCTGAATATGTTAAAAAAATGAATATTATGGATGTAATCCTTGGCGCCTTTTTATATCCACTTGACTGATCTTCTGCGAGATTGGAGATCTCTATGTTCTTAGTTATTTTGCTTAGCCTGTGAACACATAGGTCATTGCTTTCTACTTTTCTTCCCTGCTAATAAATATTATTACTAAAATTTTCTTCCTATAAAAGTTAAAAAGAAGGGCTAAGGCGAAACACACCTAAACTATGAAAATGAACTTATTTTTTTCGTATTATTTACCCCCTCACTAATCACCTGATAAAAGAGTAAGTTAAAAAGTAGCATGTGCAAACACGCGCTTATTCAAGACTAAAAAAAGGGTCTTCAAAGAAGGAATTTGTTTGAAATGTGCAAGAAGTACATTTGAGGAAGAGTTTAAGGCAAATTTAGCAACATTGAAGCTACTTGGAGGGGGAAAATGGTTGAAGATCTGATCTACTATCTTAAAGAGTCACGGTGCAGTAACTATTTTGAGGCAGAGTAATTACTATTTTGGTGCAATGACTTCATCAAAAAGAGTCATGGTGCAAGGTGTATTTTAGTTTGGGATTCAAAAATGAATAAGCGCATGTTTGCACATGTTGTATTTTAACTTCTTTTTTTTAACCAAGTAATTAGTGAGGGGGCGGAAAAAATAAGATCAGGGAGGTCATAGGGCCCCCCGCATAGTTTAGGTGTGTAGTTGGCAATTTTACCAATGGTTTAGGTGTGTTTCAATGCCTTATCTCTAAAAAGAACATAAAGTTTACAACAGACTTGCTTTTCCTTACTACTCCTTCAGTTCTGTCCCAAAAAGAACATTTTTATATTTAGAAATAATATAACTTAAAACTTCCCCTTATAGCCTTCATGTAATGATTTATAGCCACACAAATATATATGACTAGTTTTAGACCACATGTTTCAAAAGTCTTCCTTTCTTTCTTAAACTCCATGCCTAGTCAAACTATATCACATAAATTGGGACGGAGGGAGTAGTACTTAGTGCAAGAAGTCTAGAACACTTCACTGAATTTCGATTTTTCTCTTGTTAAACCACCTTCCTTGTCTACACTTACACTATTTTTGTCCCTACATGGATCACTTCCAATTGAAATCTGTATGATTCGTTTATCTAAAAATGATTTTAGCTTGCAGGTCGATGCTGAAAGATCTTATCATCATAAGGTTGTTTCAATTTTGGAGAAGTTGCATTCTGAGGTCTGTAGATTCAAAGCTTTTATTTCCTCCAAATCATTAGAATAAAACTATTTTTATCTGGATTTTTTGTTTTCTGCAAGGGATAGAATCGTAAACTTCTACCTTGAGACAATGAGATAAAAAAAGATAATGACATTAATATTTAACATTTTTTTCTTGGGGTTAGATGCTTGTAGAAGTGGACGAATAGAGAACTGTATAAAATGGCGAGGAAGGAGGCAAAGCCAGCGGTTACGGCGGCTTTTGAACGCCTGTATGTGGAATTAGAGGAAAAAAGCGGGGATAAGAAGTTGTACAGACTAGCCAAGGCGAGTGAGAGGAGGACCCGTGACTTGGATCATGTGAGGTGCATCAAGGACGAGGACGATAAAGTACTAGCGGAGGATGCGCATATTAGGCGGAGGTGGTAGTCTTACTTCCAGAAACTCCTGAACAAGAAAGGAGATAGAGACATTGTGCTGGGAGATTTGGAGTAATTTGGTAGGTATCGGAATTTCGGGTATTGTAGAAAGCATTAAGGTTGAGGAGGTTAAGGGTGTTGTTCGCAGAATGCGCAGGGGGACGAGCAACTGGACCTGATGAGATCCCAGAGGCAGGGCAGGTTTGGAGTGGATGACTGAGTTGTTTAACGTCATTTTTAACACGACAAGAATGCTCGAAGAACGGAGCTGGAATACAATGATTCCTTTGTACAAGAACAAATGTGATATCCAGAGTTGCAACAACTATAGGGGTATCAAGCTGCTAAGCAACACTATGAAAGTTTGGGAAAGGGTCGTGGAGATGAGGGTGAGAAGAGGCGTGTCTATTTTTGAGAACCAATTTGGGTTTATGCCGGGGCGTTCGACTACAAAAGTCATTCATCTTATTAGGAGGTTGGTGGAGCAGTATAGGGAAAGGAAGAGAGACTTACATGTGATTTTCATTGACCTCGAGAAGGCATACGACAAAGTCCCTAGGGAAGTTCTATGGAGATGTTTGGAGGTTAGAAGTGTACCAGTGGCGTACACTAGGGCGATCAAAGATATGTATAATGGAGCCAAGACCAGGTTACGGACAATATGAGGGGATTTAGAACATTTCCCAATGACGATGGGGTTGCACCAGGGATCAACTCTTAGTCTATTCTTATTTGCTTTGGTGATAGATGGTCTGATGCGACAAATCCAAGGGGAGGTACCATGGTGTATGTTATTTGCAGACGACATTGTCCTGATTGATGAGACTCGCAGCGGAGTGAACGCTAAGCTGGAGGTTTGGAGATAGACTCTGGAGTCTAAAGGGTTCAGGCTGAGTAGGACCAAGACATAATACTTGGAGTGCAAGTTCAGTAACGGGAGCGATCTGGAGACAGGCGTGGAGGTGAGGCTTGGTACTCATGTCATTCCGAAGAAAGGAAGCTTCAAGTACCTCGGTCTATTATCCAAGGGAATGGAGAGATTGATGACGATGTCACACATCGTATTGAGGCAGGATGGATGAAATGGAGGCTCGCATTTGGAGTCTTGTGCGACAAAAAAGTGTCACAAAAACTTAAAGGCAAGTTCTATAGGGTGGCGGTTAGACCGACTATGCTGTATGGGACGGAGTGTTGGCCAGTCAAAACTTCGCACATCCAAAAGATGAGGATACTGAGATGGATGTGTGGGCATACAAGGAGGGATATGATTAGAAATGATGATATTTGGGACAGAGTGGGAGTGACCTCGGTGGATTATAAGATGCGGGAAGCAACGTTGAGATGGTTTGGGCATGTGCAGAGGAGAGACAAATGCCCCAATGCGAGAGGTTTGCTATGGACGGGTTCATGATGGGTAGAGGTAGGCCGAAGAAGTATTGGGGAGATGTGATTAGACGGGATATGACACAGGCAACTTACTAAAGACATGACCTTAGATAGGGGGTTGTGAAGGACGCATATTAGGGTAGAAGGTAGTCGAGCGTAGTCCTACTTACGATTACAAATTGGTAGTGTAGTTTTTTTATTGTAGGTCTGCTTTGCATATCATACGAATAGGCGCAGTATTACTTATAGTTCCTCGTAGTTTGGTTTCTGCTGCTATGTGTTCTTTAGTGTACTTTGTTTATCTAATTTACTTGCGTTAGTTATTGTTTTCTTTTTCAGAATGCGCTATCATGGCTTATTCGCTTTTGATACTAGCATTTTCATACTGTTTTAAATTTCTTGTTCGGGTCAGGCTATTTCTCTTGTCTTGCCTTGCTTTGCTCGCTTTGCTCGCTTTGCTCATGCTTATGTTGTGTCTTGAGCCGAGGGTCTCTCGGAAACAGCTGCTCTACTTACCAAGGTAGATGTAAGGTCTGCGTACACTCTACCCTCCCCAGACCCCATGTTGTGGGATTTAACTGTGTATGTTGTTGTTGTTGGTTAGATGCTTGTAGAAGAGCAATTAAATGAGTCATCTCCACAATCTTCAAATTCACCAAGAGTTTTGCATGATACAACATCAAATGGAACTGAGCATCCAGAAGCTGAGGATAAAAGTCCTACCTATTTTATTGCCAAGGTAAGGACTCTGAAAGGGTTGGCATATTTACTTCTACAGAATACTCCTTTGTCCTCAAAATCTGGATCTTTCTGTATTCGCCTCAATATTCTTTGATCTCCTCGGTTCTTTGGCTGGCAGGTCATGCACTCTTTTGAAGCCCAAGCAGATGGAGAGCTAAGTCTAGAGGTTGGCGATTATGTGGTAGTCTGGCAGGTATTTATCTTCATTTCCTAGTTAAACGGTATTTAACATCAGTTTAAAAACTCTGTTTGGATTCAAATCTTACATACTTATTGCTCCATGATATGTTCATTCTGAGGTCTGTAGATTCATGGAGCAATCTTACATAGTAGGTCAGTAATCATCCTCTTCTAGTTCAAAATAGCCAACAAGAAGAGAAGAGCTTTGACATTTTCCGTTCTCAAGTTGCCACCTTTTAACTTTTGCATATCTGAACAACAGATTCAGCAGATGAGCCTTCTGATATCCCGCTGGTATATGATGACTGAAACTTGGTGTGGAGAATCTTAAAAGAGTGGTAGGTAATATTATTTCTATCTTCCTAAGACTGGGTGGATAGACTTATCGATCGATACCTTTGTTTGTGGGAGATAGTAGGTACCAAGTGGATTATCAACGGCGTGCAAGCTGGCCCTGATACCATCGCCCCCCCTCCCCTCCCCTTTTCCAAAAAAAAAAAGGTGTTGGTTGTATGACCCCGGGGATCATAAATGTAATTGACTAGGTTGATTAATGGATCTGACAGGACAGAATTAGGATGTGTTGAGCATTAATGGAAAGAGCTGGATTATTGGCACCATATGTTGTTGCTTAAGTGCCAAATTTCCTTTGCAAGTTGGTTGCGACAATGTCATTTATCTCATGAAGCCATGTCTCTTAGTCTAAGGAGGTGTGAAGCTATATTGAGGACTTCAACATTTAGGAACATCGTTCAGTAGGCTGCACATTATTGAGAGACGACCTAGGATACTGCAACTGTGTTGTTGCATTGCTTTTCTTACATCTATAAGAAAAATAGGAAAACATAATCGAAGAAGAAACGACTTTGAGGCGTGAAAGTATCGACTTTCCTTAAAGAGATGTTTCCTGTGCATAGATTAGGGTAAATATAAACAATTCTCTTCTAGATACAACACAGCCTACGGTTATACCTGCAGATTTTTTTAGTCACTTCATGAAGGAAGACCTAATTTATAGAGTTAGAAAAGTGACTATTCTGAATAGTCATCTTATTTCATGAACATACATATCCATATGAATTCAAATTTTAAATACAACGATGTACCCAATGAAGTCCCACAACGTGGGGTCTGGGGAGAGTAGAGTGTACGCAGACCTTACCTCTACCTTGGTAGGTCTCGCGGATGTTTTCGAGAGACCCTCGGCTCAAGACAAAGCATAAGCACAAGCAAAGCAAGAGAAACGGTCAGACCCAGACAAGAAATTTAAAACAGTATGAAAATGCTGGTATCAAAAGCGAATAAGCCATGATAGCGCATTCTGAAAAAGAAAACAATAACTAACGCAAGTAAATTAGATAAACAAAGTACACTAAAGAACACATAGCAGCAGAAACCAAACTACGAGGAACTATAAGTAATACTGCGCCTATTCGTATGATATGCGAAACAGACCTACAATAAAAACACTACACTACCAGTTTGTAAGCGTAAGTAGGACTACGCTCGACTACCTTCTACCCTAATATGCGTCATTCACAACCCCCTATCTAAGGTCATGTCCTCAGTAAGTTGTACCTGTGTCATATCCCGTCTAATCACTTCTCCCCAATACTTCTTCGGCCTACCTCTACCCATCCTGAACCCGTCCATAGCAAACCTCTCGCATTGGGGCATTTGTCTCTCCTCTGCACATGCCCAAATCATCTCAACGTCACTTCCCGCATCTTATAATCCACCGAGGTCACTCCCACTCTGTCCCGAATATCATCATTTCTAATCATATCCCTCCTTGTATGCCCACACATCCATCTCAACATCCTCATCTTTTGGATGTGTGAAGTTTTGACTGGCCAACACTCCGCCCCATACAGCATAGTCGGTCTAACCGCCATCCTATAGAACTTGCCTTAAAGTTTTGGTGGCACTTTTTTGTCTCACAAAACTCCAGATGCGAGCCTCTATTTCATCCACCCTGCCTCAATACGATGTGTGACTTTGTCATCAATCTCTTCCTTTCCTTGGATAATAGACCCGAGGTACTTGAAGCTTCCTTTCTTCGGAATGACCTGAGTACCAAGTCTCACCTCCACGCCTGTCTCCGGGTTGCTCCCGTTACTGAACTTGCACTCCAAGTATTCTGTCTTGGTCCTACTCAGCCTGAACCTTTTAGGCTCCAGAGTCTATCTTCAAACCTCTAGCTTAGCGTTCACTCCGCTGCGAGTTTCATCAATCAAGACTATGTCGTCTGCAAATAACATACACCATGGCACCTCCCCTTGGATTTGTCGCATCAGACCATCTATCACCAAGGCAAATAAGAATGGACTAAGAGCTGATCCCTGGTGCAACCCCATCGTCACTGGGAAATGTTCTAAATCCCCATCTACTGTCCGTACCATGGTTTTGACTCCATTATACATATCTTTGATCGCCCTAGTGTACGCCACCGGTACACCTCTAACCTCCAAACATCTCCGTAAAACCTCCCTAAGGACAAAGTCGTATGCCTTCTCGAGGTCGATGAAAATCATATGTAAGTTTCTCTTCCTTTCCCTATACTGCCCCACTAACCTCCTAATAAGATGAATGACTTCTGTAATCAATGCCCCGGTATGAACCCAAACTGGTTCTCGGAAATAGACACGCCTTTTCTCACCCTCATCTCCACGACCCTTTCCCAAACTTTCATAGTGTTGCTTAGCAGCTTGATAACCCTATAGTTGCAACTCTGGATATCACCTTTGTTCTTGTACAAATGAATCATTGTATTCCAGCTCCATTCTTCGGGCATTCTTGTCGTGTTAAAAATGACGTTAAACAACTCAATCAACCACTCCAAACCTGCCCTGCCTTTGGGATCTCATCAGGTCCAGTCGCTCGTCCCCTGTGCATTCTGCGAACGACACCCTTAACCTCCTCAACCTTAATGCTTCTACAACACCCGAAATTCCGATACCTACCAGATTGCTCCAAATCTCCCAGCACGATGTCTCTATCTCCTTTCTCGTTCAGGAGTTTCTGGAAGTAAGACTGCTCACCTCCGCCTAATATGCGCGTCATCCGCTAGTACTTTGTCATCCTCGTCCTTGATGCACCTCACGTGATCCAAGTCACGGGTCCTCCTCTCCCTCGCCTTGGCTAGTCTGTACAACTTCTTATCCCCGTCGTGTTCCTCTAATTCCACATATAGGCGTTCAAAAGCCACCGCTTCGCCGCCGTAACCGCTAGCTTTGCCTCATTTTTCGCCATCTTATACAGTTCTCTATTCGTCCACTTCTACAAGCATCTAACCCCAAGAAAAAAATGTTAAATATTAATGTCATTATCTTTTTTTATCTCATTGGCTCAAGGTAGAAGTTTACGATTCTATCCCTTGCAGAAAATTGAAAATCCAGATAAAAATAGTTTTATTCTAATGATTTGGACGAAATAAAAGCTTTGAATCTATAGACCTCAGAATGCAACCTCTCCAAAATTGAAACAACCTTCTGATGATAAGATCTTTCAGCATCGACCTGCAAGCTAAAATCATTTTTAGATAAACGAATCATACAGATTTCAATTGGAAGTGATCCATGTAGGGACAAAAATAGTGTAAGTGTAGACAAGGAAGGTGGTTTAACAAGAGAAAAATCGAAATTCAGTGAAGTGTTCTAGACTTCTTGCACTAAGTACTACTTCCTCCGTCCCAATTTATGTGATATAGTTTGATTAGGTATGGAGTTTAAGAAAGAAATGAAGACTTTTTAAACATGTGGTCTAAAACTAGTCATATATATTTGTGTGGCTATAAATCATTACATGAAGTGTTAAGTTATATTATTTCTAATTATAATAATGTTCTTTTTGGAACAGAACAGGAGTAGTATGGAAAAGCAAGTCTGTTGTAAACTTTATGTTCTTTATAGAGATAAGGCATTGAAACACACCTAAACAAGCCCTAATAAGATGAATGACTTCTGTAGTCGAACGCCCCAGCATGAATCCTCAGAAATAGACACGCATTTTCTCACCCTCATCTTCACGACCCTTTCCCAAACTTTCATAGTGTGGCTTATCAGCTTAATAGCCTTATAGTTGTTACAACTCTGGATATCACATTTGTTCTTGTACAAATGGATCATTGTACTCCACCTTCATTCTTCAAACATTCTCGCCGTCTTAAAAATGACGTTAAACAATTCAGTCAGCCACTCCAAACCTGCCTTGCCTGCGCTCTTCCAAAATTTCACTGGAATCTTATCGGGCCCGGTCGCTCGTCCCCTGCACATCCTACGAACAACACCCTTAACTTCCTCGACCTTAATGCTTCTACAATACTCAAAATCTCGGTACCTACCAGATTGCTCCAGATCACCTAGCACAATGTCTCTGTCTCCTTCGTTCAATAGTTTATGGAAGTAAGACTGCCACCTCCGCCTAATATGAATTCAAATTTTAAATAAAACCTGAAAATATCAAGACTTCTAATATATAAAGCCTTCAAATTCATTCCGCATTCCGTTGTGGGTCAATCCCATTTCATATATATTACAAACTATCTAACATCTATGTTGCTCGTGACTTTAGACGTTGCAACTGTGTTGTTGCATTGCTTTGTTCTGTTGATAACTTTTCTGGAGTTGACTGTCGGTTAACAAAGAGATGCTTATCTAGGCGATAGAAGCATACAATCTCTTAGCAAGCAAAATAATTTACATTCTAATGAAATTGCATATGGTTCTTGTTAAATGTGGTAACTATAGGTAGCTCCAAATGGATGGTCGGAAGGAGAGTGCAACGGTAAGTCCGGTTGGTTCCCCTCGGCTTATGCTGAAAAGTCGGAAAAAGTACCAGCAGTCAAAATGGTGGAAAAGGATACCACGCCATAAGATAAAACACTAGTCTATCCATGCTACCTTTATATAAAACCTATGTTTTTGTAAATTTCCACTTGTATAGGTGTTTGAGGAGCTTGCCATTTTGCCTTTTTTTTTATTTTTTATAATCTAGTTTATTATTTGCTGATGTCCCAAGATCAGTCAATTTTGATACGGGAAAATGTGTTATTTACATTTGTAATTAATAAATGTTGTAACTAATTCTTGATCTTAATCCCATCTTCTTGTTGTCTTCACCCCACCCCCCTAAAATCCGATCCTCACCCTAGCTAACGTTCCAGCGCCTACTGAATTCTTACAGTTCTGGTAAAAGGAAAAGGAAATTGGGTCCTTTTGCGGTAAGGAAGTGAAAGAAAAATGGAGATTAGTATTTTGACATGGTTGACAAGAAAATAATTCTTCAGATTTGAAACTATTTGGTGACTAATATTGATTCTTCTAGTATTTCTAATGTTACGTCCAGTATTTGAGAAGGTAGTGACCTCTGGAATAACATGGCAGTCCACTTGGGGAGAATTGAATCAATCTAGAGAAAGCGTTTGATCCTATTAAGTGGTTCTTCATAAGAAAAATCCTTTCGTATCTATATCCCTGTAATGAAATTAATACAAACTTTTCTCTCCATTATATGGATGTTTCTTCGATGAACTAATTTAACTCATGTACCTATTAAAGTGTGTACTTAATCTTTGTAACTCTTAGAATAACTATAACATCCTATAAGTAGAAGTATTCTCACAACTTAAAATAAGCCTCTTTACATCTCTATTCTATATATCTTGTTTTATATTATTTCATTTGCTCTCAATTTACAACATATTTTATTTTCTTATTTGAAATTATAGTACATGTTATTTAACCCCAATGACCTGATAGAATAATTAAACAATCTGTTTTCAATTTTCTTCTTTTCATCTTATTCGATATGGTATCAAAGCTTGGATTTTAGCCACTTCTCTAACTTTTTCTCATTACTTTTCAAAATTCAAAAAGAAAAAAAATCTAGCACATTAGGAGCATACAATATATACGCTCCAATGTAAGGGGAGTATTAAATATGAAAAAAACTTATACTATATAAATATGAAAAAAGTTTATCTATCCCCGTATTAGATAATTAAAAGATTATTTTAGGAACATATTATAGCTTTTATTTCTTGGAAAAACTAAATGAATTGTACATCAAAGGCAAAATATTTACACAATTTTGCCCATATATAAACAAATTACCCGAAATATCCTGTGTACATCCGAAATATTTTGATGTAAAGTATCGTGTAATCTGTTTTGGTGACATCCTTCAGGTATTTTTTTTTTCTTTTCATTTAACTCTTGTCTTTTCTTCTTTTTGTCTTTTGCTTCTTTTTTTATTTTTTTATTTCCAATCCGTTTGTTTTGTCACAGCGAAAGAGGGAGGAATGAACATTTTCGAATAATTATTTTGGGTGGACATTAAAGTAAATGGTCATGGTCAGATAAAGAGTTTTTTGATGAACAATTATGTAGTTTTCTCTATTTTCTTTCCTTGTTTATAATTATTGCAATGTTTACATATATATACACCAATAACTTGAATGAATAATTAAGCAATCTATTCCTTAAATTCTCTTCTTCTCTTTGTTTCATGTGATATCAGAGCTAAGGCTTTAGTTCCTTTTCTAAAAAAAATCGATGCTTTTCAAAATCTGAAAAAGAAAAAAAAAGGCAAGATAGGAGCATATGATATGTTCACTCCAGTTTGATACGGAATTTTAAATATAGCAAAAATGTATACTATGTAAATATAGAAAGATTCACATAATTCAGTAATTGGAAAATTTATAATTTTTTTTCTTATTTATAATTTTTGTAAATATTTTAACTTTCAATGGCTTGAGGGAATAATAAAGTAATTTATTCTTCAAATTTTCAACTTTTCTCTCTTTGTATCGCAGTTACTAAATTAGTTCTTAAGTTTAACCTATAAAAGCATGGAGTAATTCATTGTTTTGCATATGTAAGAAACTCAAAGGAAAAAGCGAAGACAGTCAAGAAACTATTGGCACCTACTAAGTATGCACATTACGATCTCCAATGGATGTGTATAACTACTTTTACGGATTATCAATTTGAATATGTGATAAAGAAAATTTTCCATTTCACTTAACAAAATTTTGACGAGTCATTCCCCAAATTTCCTTTTTTAAAGCTTCATTTCTCCTTCAAGTAAGTTAACGTGAAGTACTTAAATTATGACAATATTTATTCGTATAGGGTGTTCATATCAAACCAAACAATTTTATCTTACAAGTAATGAATCACATTGAAGTGGTAATATTTTTATATAAAAGATATTAATATATTTATTGATTTGGTGTAAACATTCGGGGTAAGTAAATGCTTTTTTTTCCTTTCCAATATACATGATTTACTTCTCCCTAATCTCTACTGTCGTGTCTAAATCGCCACAATGTCACTTTGTTTTCAAAATAGGCTAGTGCAGGTCCGTTCCTTTTCTTGGGGCCATGCAACTAATACACAACTTGTATCAACGGCACCTTATACAAAATTTATGAATAACATAACCTAGATTCAGTCCATCTACTTAATTTTTGTTAAATACCCACAATATACATGTGTATATTAGTCTCGGGTTTGGCTAATTTGTACCGTGTAATTTATGGTAAATATTTAGTATCCTAGTTTAGGTAATGTTGTAATGTAATTAGTATTGTACACTTACCATAATAATTGTATTACCATAAATTTATAGTTAGTATCCAAGTAGAATAAGGTTTTAGGAATAGGATTCTCCTATTATGGAAATAAGGTTTTAGGAATAGGATTCTCCTATTATGGAAATATGTAACTTGTATATATAGTCTTTCAATTAATGAAAATAATCAAGAGGTTATTTTTTTCATGGTATCAGAAGTCTAGGTCTTAAAATCCTAAACTCTTATTTTTCCGTCGCCTCCCTTGCACTTCCGAGACCTTTTGTTCTCGGTTTGTGTGCCGACGGGAACCCTCTTCTTCCCAAATCCCTCAATCACATATTGTTCTATCAATATGTCTACATCCCGGAACACGTTTCATCCTACCCTTACAGTTTCTAACATCAAGAATAACATCCCTCTCGTTCTTGAAATAGAAAACGTCCAATATGCGACGTGGGCCGAACTGTTCAAAATTCACGCACGCTCGCATCAAGTCATCCATCACATAATCCCCGCGGCTCCTGAGGATACAGAGGTGCCAAAACGCGAGGATGATCGTAAGTTGTGGACGACTCTTGATGCCACTGTCCTCCACGGGATATATTCCACAATTTCTACTGACATTTTGCAAACAATTATTGAGCCTGACGCTACGGCACATACGACTTGGGATAGACTGCGTGACATATTCCAAGATAATCAAAATTCTAGAGCCGTTACCCTTGAGCAGGATTTCTCCCACGTCAATATGAAGGATTTCCCTAATGTTTCGGCTTATTGCAAAAGATTAAAGGAATTGGCGGACCAACTTCGCAACGTTGGCGAGCCAGTTTCGAACGATCGTTTGGTC
This sequence comes from Anisodus tanguticus, assembly GCA_034509755.1. NCBI lineage: Eukaryota > Viridiplantae > Streptophyta > Magnoliopsida > Solanales > Solanaceae > Anisodus > Anisodus tanguticus. The sequence continues at coordinate 22,853,234 of CM067562.1, read as the reverse complement.
CTCCAAATGGTTTCCGGCCTCTCCGAGGCCTATAATGGTGTTGGAACGCTTCTTCGGCAAAGCAATCCGCTTCCGCAATTTTATCAAGCCCGTTCTATGCTTACACTCGAAGAAGCAGGCATGGCAAAAAGGGCGGCTACCGGTGCTAGTCCCGTAGTCATGATGATCGAGTCCACGGTGTATCCTACCGGTTCCAACAACTCGGGCCAACACCGGAACAACGGTGGCGGCAAAAAGGGTGGAAATAAGAAAAATAATGGCAAGAACCGCGGCGGCAACAACGCGGCAGCCAGCAAAATGGTGGGGGTCCTCGCGGTGGTCGACAGCAGCAGCAGCAGTTATGGGGCCCACAGTGGGCCCTAGAATAGTGGCAGTGGGGCCCACAACAGCAGTTTGGGTCCAACCAGTTTTCCCCACAGCGGCAGTTTCAGCCCAGCCACTTCTCGCTCAACTGGCAGTGGGCGGGCCAGCAACGATCCGGTGCCCAATTCGGCTGGTCCATATACGATCGGCGATGCGGGGGCCGAGATAACAAGCATGGGTGCTTGGGCCTCGGCCCCCGCAGGCCCATCACGCAGCGGCACCCACACCTACCGACATCGAAGCCATAATGCACACGCTTGGTTTAAATCTTCCGGACCCAAATTGGTATATAGACACTATACTACTGCCACTACCCACATGACATTCGATTCAGGTACGCTCCAAATTGATTAAAAACTTAGTCTCTGTCCGTAAATTCACTACTGACAATTCTGTTTCTATTGAATTTGATCCATTTGGTTTCTCTGTGAATGATTTCAAGACGGGGAGTCCTCTCATGAGGTGTGATAGTAGGGGAGATCTTTATCCTATCACACCAAGTTCCGGTCTGTCGAGTCAAGCCCTGCCATCAGCCTTTGCAGCCATTTCTCCTTCCTTGTGGCATGCTCATCGTGGTCATCCAGGATCATCTATTTTGTCGTCTTTAGATAAAAATAATTTTATTTCATGTAAGGGTACGAGTAGTACTCCAAATTGTCAGTCTTGTTCTTTAGGAAAAATTGTTAAGTTGCCGTTTGTAGAGTCAAATTCTCATACTTTAATGCCATTTGATATTATTCATAGCGACTTATGGACATCTCATGTTCTTAGTTCTGTGGGTCATCGGTATTATGTTCTCTTTTTGGATGATTATTCTAGGTTTTTATGGACATTTCCAATAGCGAAAAAGTCTCAAGTTTTTTCCGTCTTCTTAAAATTTAGAGCATCAGAACCCAATTCGACCGAGAAATAAAAAATATTCAGTGTGATAATGGCAAAGAATATGACAATGGGGTGTTTCGGGAATTCTGTGCTAATAATGGGATCAATTTTCATTTTTTCTTGTCCTCATACGTCTTCACAAAATGGAAAAGCCGAACGCAAAATTCGTTCCATAAATAACATTGTCCGACTTTATTGATTCATGCTTTTATACCCCCCGTCTTTTTGGCATCATGCTCTCCAAATGGCTAACTATCTCCTTAACATAATTCCTTCCAAAGGTTTGACATATTCTTCCCCCCTTCAAATTTTATATAATAAAATTCCTTCAAATTCATATCTTCGGGTTTTTGGGTGTTTATGTTATCTGTTATTCCCGTCCACCATAATTAACAAAGTTCAGGCCCGGTCTACTCCGTGTGTGTTTTGGGATTTTCGTCTAATCATCGTGGCTACAAATGCTTTGATTTATCCTCTAATAAAATCATCATTAATCACCATGTCATTTTTTATGAATCCCAATTTTCATTTGCTAAAGTTAATACTCTCGTGCCTGGTTCGTATAATTTTTTGGATGATAGTATATCCCCGTTTATTATTCAGCATTTTTCGGACGTCTCCCGCACCCAAATTTCTCCAGCGGGTCCGCTGGCCCCACTGGTCCATCACCCATTGCCGATCCCAGTCCAGTCACTAGACCAGTTCCTGCGATTGGGCCAGTCCAGCCCACTCGGAACCGGGTCCGGTTCTGCTCCAGTTTACCGATTTGGGCCAGCAGGCCCACTGCATGCTGGCCAGTCCGTCCCGAGTCCCAAAAATTCCAAAAATCCATCTGCCTCTGCCCCGTGTCATGGACCAGTCACCCGTAGTCAACGGGGAATTTTTACACCAAAAAGATATTTTAATTTATATTCTAATGTTCTTAAATCACCCTTACCTCGAAATCCTGTGTCTGCATTAAATGACCCGAATTGGAAAATTGCTATGACCGATGAATATAATGCTCTTATTGATAATAAGACGTGGGTGTTGACACCCTGTCCATCTGGTATTAATATTATTCGGTCTATGTGAATTTTTGCACATAAAGAAAATTCAGATGGTTCATTTGCCTGACATAAGACGTGGCTTGTGGGTGATGGTAAGACTCAGCAGGTTGGTGTTGATTGTGGTGAGACGTTTAGTTCGGTGGTCAAGCCGGCTACCATTCGCACTCTACTTAGCTTGGCTCTTTCGAATGCATGGTATATTCATCAGTTGGATGTAAAGTATATTTTCCTACATGGTGATCTCAAGGAAACAGTCTATATGCATCAGCCGTTGGGATTCAGGGATCCCAAACATCCTCATCATGTCTGTTTGTTGAAGAAGTCCTTATATGGGCTTAAGCAGTCTCCACGGGCCTGGTATACGCGGTTTGCAGACTATATTTCGACTATTGGGTTCACTCACAGAAGATCGGATAATTCATTGTTCATCTACCGTCGTGGTTCATCCATCACCTATATCATGTTATATGTGGATGATATTATTTTGACGGCCTCTTCCAATGCCTTACGCCGGTCTATCATGACAATGCTCGATTATGAGTTTGCTATGAAAGACTTGGGGCCCTTGAGTTACTTTTTGGGGATTGTTGTCACTCGTCATTCATCTCAACGGAAGTATGCAGCTGAGATCATCGAGAGGACTGCGATGTCATCCTATAAGTCCACTTCCACTCCAGTTGATACTAAGCCCAAGCTTAGTGCCGCAGCCGGCGTGTCCTACGAGGATCCGACCCGCTATCTTAGTCTTGCAGGGGCCCTTCAGTATCTTACCTTTACGAGATCGGATATTACATATGTTGTCCAGTAGGTGTGTTTGTTCATGCATGATCCCAGAATTGAGCACATGAATGCACTCAAACGCATCATTCGGTATATTCAAGGTACACTTGACTATGGTTTGCATTTATATCCTTCCTCGACGTCCACACTTGTCTTGTATACGGATGCTGATTGGGGTGGCTGTCCTGACACCAGACGGTCTACGTCGGGCTATTGTATGTTTCTTGGCAACAACTTGGTCTCCTGGTCTGCAAAACGTCAGTCGACTCTATCCCGCTCAAGTGCCGAGGCTGAATATCGAGGGGTAGCTAATGTGGTCTCGGAATCATGTTGGTTACGTAATTTGCTTTTGGAGCTTCATTGTCCCATTCAGAAGGCAACATTAGTTTATTGCGATAATATTAGTGACATTTACCTTTCTGGTAATCCGATTCAACACCAACGCACTAAGCATATCGAGATGGACATTCACTTTGTCCGTGAAAAGGTTGCTCGGGGTCTGGTACGCGTCTGTCATGTCCCGTCAAGATATCAAATTGCAGACATCTTTACAAAGGGTCTTCCCTCGGTCCTTTTTGAAGATTTTAGGGACAGTCTCAGCGTTCGAAGACCGTCCGCTATGACTGCGGTGGTGTGTTAAATATACACAATATACATGTGTATATTGTGTATATTAGTCTCGGCTTTGCTCTCGGGTTTGGCTAATTTGTACCGTGTAATTTATGGTAAATATTTAGTATCCTAGTTTAGGTAATATTGTAATGTAATTAGTATTGTACACTTACCATAATAATTGTATTACCATAAATGTATAGTTAGTATCCAAATAGAATAAGGTTTTAGGAATAGAATAGAAATAGGATTCTCCTATTATGAAAATATATAACTTGCATATATAGTCTTTCAATTTTAACTTATCTATTCAACTCTATTCTATGCAAATGGTGGTAAATGAACAGTCTATTTAGTTTGATTACAGAGTTTGTATAGGTGTAGGGATAAGTATGAGATTTAACTACATGACCAAAAGAGGTATTCATGGAAAATGAAGTTCATCCGAAGACTTAATCTTTTTTAATTATCGTGAGTTTTTTGCATGATATCGGAGAAACCGAAAGAAGAGACAAATCTCTAGATTAATAAATTCAAGAAAGTTATCTTTAATTTTAGTTTTTTCTTTCTCCTGCTTTTGGATCATGATCAATAATACTAAATCCTTTTTAATTGAATATATATAGTTGCTAATTTTATTGTCCATGCATGCAGTCTTGTCCTCTATCAGCATATAAATATATCCATAAATTAATTGTTTATTTGCATTTTCGTGGTAGGAAACTGCTCTCCGCTTTTGATATACACCATGTTTTCATATAAATATATAAATTACACCCATGTCTAGAAAATTACTTGTACCGTCATTTTTTTTGGCGAGAATATTAAATAATCATCACTAAGTTCTAAAAGTAATGTAGACACTCATTTTGAGCAGTGTACAGAAAGAGTGTACCATGGAGTAGTTTACTAAATTTTAAAGAGAATACTTTACCGACAGTTTGGCCTCCATTGGAATAAACTACTATACAATTGATACGACAAAATTGTGAGAGATAGTTGAGAAATCGAGATGAAATGTTACTCAATGGACCCTTGTGTATTGCATGATTGAAGTTAGATCATCAGCTTTGTTGTTTAAATGTTCTATGTTATCCCCTATCTAATCTTACAATAACTCCAATCAAAAGATTTTCCTCCAGATAAGGCATATATGACATATCCAGCAAAAGAATAGTCAAATATGATAAGTAGCGAGTAACATAACCTAGATTCAATCCATCTACTTAATTTTAACTTAGCTATTCAACTCTATTCTATGCAAATGGTGGTAAATGAACAGTCTATTTAGTCTGATTACAGAGTTTGTATAGGTGTAGGGATAAGTATGAGATTTAACTACATGACCAAAAGAGATATTCATGGAAAAATGAAGTTCATCCGAAGACTTTAACCTTTTTCAATTATCGTGAGTTCTTTGCATGATATTAGAGCCATGTCTTTATTATCAACTCATTTAATCATCCTAACTCATTTGTCTATCTTGCTTCCTCAGATAATCCGTGAATAATGTTAATTCAAGCATACTATGTCGTTCTTTTTAGTCAATTCATGGTTAATTGGAAAAAACTCAAATATGTCATCGAACTATCGGAAACAACTCATTTATGTCACTCGTCAATAGTTCAACTTATTTATGCCATCATTGTTATCAAAATGGCTCATCCATGCGATTTTTCATTAACGCCAGTTTTACAATACCATTTTACATTAACGCCGGTGTTAGCCATTTGAGTGACGGCAATGACATAAATGAGCCATTTCAGTAATGACAATGACATAAATGAACCAAACTATTAATGAGTGGCATAAATGAGTCATTTCCGATAGTTCGATGGCATATTTGAACTTTTTCCCTTGTTAATTTCATGTGCAAAGCTAAGAAGTAAATTCAAATCTTCTAAAAGTTCTAGTAAAAGGTTAACAAGTTTCATCCTGTTCACCATAAAGAGAGCTATTCCACTTGGGATTTCACTGATTCTGATTGGCATCATCCAACAGCTATGAGAAAATAAGTAAACCCGAGGATCAATCGAATAGAATGTAGCTTGGAAGTTCTAGTTAAAGGTTGAAACTTGAAAGTGAGACGAGAAACTCAAGATTGAAGAATGGCTGCTTTAAGTAGCCCCTTGTACACTATTTTCACGCAGCGTCCAATCAAACATCAAACAAAGCCTAATAGTACTAGAGTCAGAAGCTCCTCATAAAAATCCACTGAATATAATTCCATTTCATGACATAATAGGTGGAAGGAATCTGTACTAATAAAAGAGATCAACTTTAATAAGATAGAAAAGGCAAAAATACTTGCAGCCAATCGATATATCAGCTATTGTGGGAAGAATAATATACATAAAATGATGAGGTAGATGTCCAATCAATTCAATCGTTTCCATATACAATTATAGCACAAAAGGCTACAACAAAATGCAAAAGAAAGATAGAAAAGGGATCCGATTGCTCATACCACTCGTACAGATTCCGTTCCCCCTGGCGAAATGAAAAGCTCAATGCACCGGAGCAAAATGTTGAAATCAAAAATAGAATTAAGGACGATGAACCTCATTATAACTAGCTGGCAACTCTGAATTTGAGGAATGATGGCAGTTGAAATGATCTTTGTGTCACATATCTGCAGAAAGAATCGATAAATAGAGTACAACAAAGAATCTTAGCAGACTTTAAACCCCATCAAATGCTTGCATCACTCCTCTATTTACTTGCATGAAATTGCAGATGCAAACTTGAATCATTGATTTTCTTCACATCCAGCTATAGCCTTCAATCCGAATCATAGAAGTCACTGGGACATGGCGTCATGATTTCAGATTCAAGAATCTGAACAACCCTGTGCATGGTAGGCCTCTCATCGGGGCTTGAAGAGACACACTGTGTGGCAACTGAAAGCAGGGAATCAAGGCTTTCAGTCTGTACTCGTTCACAAAGCGGATCAACTATCTCCATTCGTCTATTCTCAGACGCTAAATAATTCAGCTGCACGATGAGTATGACAAGGGTTTAGAAGACCAGTGATTTGAATAAAATACCTACAATGCCAGCCATATGATCTGTTCTTCCTACTCCGGCAGGATACTTCATTACAAAAAGTGGAAAAGTTCTTTTGCAAAAATTTAATAGGATAATTGGTGGAATGATTTTCTACCAAATGATCATAGTTGTTTTGGGTTTTCACATAATTTGATCAAACAACAATAACAATAGATAGATTTTGAACTGTTCTTAAAAATTGATTTGATCAGTGATGATATTCAGTTTTGTCAGGTGCACATGACAATGATGTGTTTATATTAAAATGATTAAATTTTTTTATTTTTTTTTATATGTTAACTTCGTTTCGGTGCTTAAACATTCTTCTCCTTCAGGCTCTTACCTATTCCTACCTATCTGGGAGGAAAAAAGGCTGGTCATTATTCCTCATTCTCCTATTTGCATTCTTTAGTTCATTTTGCTTCAAAATTGTCCTTATTGTCTCTATATTTAATTTCATGGATTAATGGGCCACAAAGACTTAGATATTGTTTTATATCATTGCAAAACCATCGTTACTGATTGTCTCCAGTCCTTGAGAATTTTTAACTAACAACCTCTTTTTGCTTATTTGAGTCAAAAAGTGCAGCTTAAAACACTCATCACGTATATCTTAAGGAGTTGGAATTACTTGCCCACTAACATGCTTCCCTCTGCCTCATTCCCTTGGTAATATCATATTCTCACCCCCACCCACCCCAACCCCAATAAGGAAAGGAGTATGGCCGTAATTGCAAAATCAGTGGGAAGAGGAACTGGAAGGAATTGAGGTTGGGGCAAAAGGTGGCGGCGACAGATAACTATTTAAGATCTCATAAGATGCAAATATGGGTGATTATGATAGATAATTGAACTTCAACAGACAAATCAACATCTTCTAGAGATAAGGATACATCAGTTAAACAGAAAACTACAATGAAACTCTTGAGGGACAAACATTTAAGATGATATGAGCAATTAGCTTAATTAGTTTTTCTTTCGGTAATTATAACTTAGCCCCAATAGAGACACCTCAAGTGAAGCTCACACATCTCTAAAACTTTACAACAAGATAAAGGGCAAAGTAGTAAATTATGACACACATCAAGACTAATTTATGCATTCAGCTATTTTTAGATAACAATTAGTTCTTCAGCAAATATTTACTCTTTGCATCAATCACTATATTAGTGGTTTTGGGTTGTGGTCAACTTTTGCTATGTTAGGTTGTTCTTATGTTCTTGCTTTAGGAAGAAAAACATAGACTTCATTAAAGTGAAAAGAATATCAGAGATGGTTAAGTAATCAATTTGAAGACCGTTCATTTTCCTCCCTAGCACCTTTATTTCAAGGAACAAATTTCATCACTGCAGTGAAGTACACCATTCATGTAGAATTTGTTACTCTCATATACCATTTGAATTACAAAGACGATTTCAGAGTTGAATCACAATGGAGACATCCTATCCAGACCCTATTTCATCCTTATTGATAGTTTTATGTTGTATGCGTTCATCAGATTTTCCCAATAACCTTAACCTTGCCAATAAATAGCCATAATGACATTTGTAGGCTTTAAAAAGTAAAGGTGGCTACCTTGTTAGAAGAATTTCAGGAATTCCAACCAAGAGAGAATAAACTTAAATGATTAGAAATAAGATGCCATTAATGACAAACATACCCAACCAACAATATTGAAGCCCTTCTCAATATATGATGCATCAGTCGGCCTCTTTCCACTTATGACTTCAAGCACCAGAACTCCAAAACTATAAACATCAGTTTTTTCTGTAGCCCTACCACTCTGCATGTATTCTTGAAAGAAAACATAGAAGAGAAAAGAAACACACAAGCTGTAAAACAAACAACGAAATATCTCAAGTGAAGCAGAAACATTTGTCCAAAGTGATAACATATAAAATCAGATTTCTGCATGGCACTGCAAGGAGAACTAAATTCCTTAAGCAAATAGATAACCTCTCATGGCATGTTACAACTTGATGCAGCAGAGATGAATGTGCATAGAAAACATTTTTTCCGATGCCTCACTTTATACTGCCCTAAAGAGAAGCTTCAAAGTGGAACCGTTTTCTCCCCCTCCCTCCGTCATTCAACTAGGCCTCATATTATCTTTTGTCAATATCAAGAAAAATAAGCATGAAAGACATCACAGGTGCAACTTCTACAGACACAAACAGTAACCATCTTGTACTTGAAAAGTAGTTGTGAAACCTGATTACAGAGAGGAAAACCAGACAGCTCTCTCCCCAGTCTCAACTATTACTAGCGACAGAAATTCATTCCTTGGATACTTTAATATTTGCAACTTCCTTAATAGAAGATGAAATAAATGTCTAATCATTAGGTGTACCTGGAGCTAAATACCCAAATGTGCCAGCTACAATTGTTGTGATGTGAGACTCCTCATCCCCGAGTAATTTGGCCAGTCCAAAATCAGATACTCGAGCCTCAAAGTTGCCATCAAGCAAAATGTTGCTAGACTTTATGTCACGGTGTATTACTCGAGGGGAACAATCATGATGTAAATATGCCAGTCCTTTCGCAGCTCCCATGATTACAGTCAGCCGTGCACCCCAGTCTAGTTGCTCAGATCTCTCTGTATAGAGCATCAAAAACAATTTTTTAAACGGACCCAAAAACAATAATCAAATCTAAAACTCTCTACCCTGAAGATATAAACATATCTAAACAGCAAGAGCAATTTAACAAGCAAAGATGAACTAGCTTAAAGGAATGTCATCTTTTTTGTTAGTCTCTTTGCTTTCCACCCTAGATGCTGAAAGCAAACATCATGTCACTGTCCACTTTCCTAACACGACACTAATTTTGTTACTCAATTGGATAGAAGAACACTGACTCAACGAGATATTCAACCACTTTGACAATTCAGCTTTCTATTTTCATGGTGAAAATATCATACTACGGATAAAAATTATCTAAACATTACTACTGTACTGCTAATTTCCCGTATGCATGGATGTGGTTCTCATGCAATATAGCTGCACATAAAAAGGGCTGCAAGCTAGCCTCTGATAAACAAACCCAAAGGAGCTCAAGTGCAAATTCAAAGCTACTTACAAAAACAAAGTCTATATTCAAAGTTCTCCAGCAATATTTACACAATATAAAACACATATGATGACGCACCAAGATATTCTTTGGTGCCATGAGAGCTTCTTGGTTAGCGAACAAGTTACTTTTATTTATTGGTAGGTTAGCTAGCAAGCTACTCTCCACAATTTCTAAAGATATGAACAGTTTAACTACCTAGACACAGCAACATATCTAGAGTGCCATCTGCACCAGCCAAAGATGTAAATCACTATACTCTTATATTAAAAGGTAAGAAATTTATTCAACCAAGTCAATGGGTACAAATCCAAGTATGTTTAGAGATGCATTAGGACAACAACACAAACTTAGTCAATCCCATTCAGAAACTTTCTTCAAAGGCAGATAAATTTTTTCCAATCAATTGCAAATGACACACTACTTTTGCAGCATTCCCTTCTGTCCCAGTGAATCTGCCAGACTTTTTGAGACAATATTTCGCTGGTTGGATCAATCAAAATAGCAGTAGAAAGTGATCCCTTATCATAATTTATCCTCATTCTTACTAGACCCGTCTAATATGTTGATCTTCTTATCTGCATATGGATTTTGCCTTTAAAAAGCAGCAGGTCTCTCATGCTTCCACAAAAGCATAAATATCCAATATAATTTCTGTCTCTGTTACTGTTATTATTATTACATTGCCCGTTTTATCTCCCAACTGAGCCACACAACCAAAGTTCAATCAGGTGCTGTACAGGGAAGATAATCAACCCTATTGTGCTATGAATATCAAGATTGCTAAAATCTCAAATAATTTGCCAATTAGTAGAGAAAAGCCAGAAATTCTCACCAAACCCAGCTTATGTGCTGATTCAGTAAAATTATAATATTTTCACCAATTGTTGAGCACAAAATATTTTAAGGGAAGTATGTCTCACCATGTAGAACTTCATCTAGGCTACCTCCGGATAAGAAGTCATATATCAACAACTTTGACGTTGGAGAATTGCAATATCCCCTCAGATTTACCAGATACCGGTGCTTAATGCTTCCAAGAATTTCAAGCTCCCTTTCGAAGAATCTATCGAAGCCTTCATTCATCTTGATAATTCTCTTCAAGGCAAATACATTGCCGTCATCCATTGCAAGCTTGTATACAGTTCCAAATCCCCCAGAACCAATTATGTGTTCTTCATCCAGCGTCTCCAACTTTTTGATGATATCCTTTGAAGAGTACGGTAAATCTCCATGAAACATCACAATCGATGCACCTGAAATTGAATAATTGGATGGTTAAACCTTTTATACAAGGAATTTAAAAGCATAAAGCAAATAAAGATGAAGAACTTTAGATTGGTAATTTCCACATAGGTTCTAGATAAAGACCTGGACAAACATCGATTCCAAGCCTTTTGCCATCATTTTTACCCAGTCTCTTGTAGAGGAAACAGCCCCAGAAACACATTAGTGCCACCAATAGCAGCGCACCCACAGTGGCAGATGCACTGATAAGTAGTCGACCGTTTTTACTTTGGTTTTGGGCTGAGAAACATGAAAGTGTGAGATATTACCATGAAACATGAAAGGAAGGCAGTGAAATAATGAAAAGAAGAAAACAGAGAAACAAAAGAAGCAGTAGAAAAGGCTACGCATCCAAAGACAAGTAACTATTTCATCATTCCATGCTCTCAATATATAGCGCTGCTACTTAAAACTATGAAGTCGCATACTTAAGTGATTCCGCCATTTGAAGTAAAAAGTTTTCTTGTTAGAGCCTGACAGTCGAACAAATCCTTCACAAATATCATTTGAGATTCTAGTCAATACAAATTACACAAAAACAAAAAGCAAGTTGTAGCTATTGCAGTACCATGAATTGCCTTTAATTAGATTTAAGTTAAGAATATGAAGATATTCATCCAAAAAAAAAAAGAAGAACGTATACTAAGCCTTCAATTTTTAGAAGAATAAAGAAATCTAGAATGTAACCTCCTATCAAAGAATAACGTATACTTGTCATGTTCTATTGCCTACTTGATATAGGAAAGTCAGAAAAGGACAAGTTGTTATCTTTAGCAGCCAAAACACTAGGAGTCCTTTTTTTTAATGACTGAGAAATCTGTTGGGGCAATCCTTAGGACCAACCGCAACCTTCAAAACTCGGGGATAATGGGTCCGCCCCTCTACCCCTTCTCCACTTAAATACCAGGCCTAGTTCACATGGCGTGGGGCCCAAACCCTTAGAGCCCCGCAACCTTTGCCACCTGAACTAAGCCCTGGGGCAAGTAATTCTGTCACTAGAAGTCCTTGAGCAGATGAGAAATGATTCTGTCAATATTGGTATATGCACTCACCTTTACAGACAGAAAATTGGACTTGATATCTGACTATTATTTTATGTTGATAATGGGTAAGCATTTACCTGAAACCTGGGACCCGGGAATTGAAGGACCTCCAGTGTTACAGTTCTGACTGATTTGCTTGCCACACAAGTTACGATTTCCAAGAAAGCTGTCATAAATTTAAAATCAGATATCATGTAAAACCAAGCCAAGCAGTGCTTAAGTTGTCAACTACAACTTTTAGGTCAAAATGATATCAGGCTGCCATTTTGTGCACATGTAATCTATAACAAGTCCTCCCCTTTTCAATGATGGGTACTACTCAAGAAAATGGTTGTATCAAAGGCTACAACTATTATACCCTTCGTTTTCACTAATACACAATTTACTAATCAGAGTGGTTATGGACTTTCAAGAATTTGAGGACCTCAATCCTAATTTCAAATGCAATTGGCAACTAAGCCAACACCCTCAGTGTCATCCCAGAATTGATTACAATCTTTTTTGGTTGATTCCTGAAAACAAACAGTTTGGAAACACAAGAAGGACGCTAATATTTGAAAAAGAAATAATATGTTGTTAAACGATGCTGCAAGCGGTATAGATATGCATTAGTTATGCGACAATACATAAACCAAGCAGAGTATCTGAGGAAAGAAATGTTATAAGTCATACAGATTCCATAGATGCTTTGAAAATTCAAATGCACTTAACAAGAAGGAATTTTTGTAATGATGTTGCTTACGAATCATTTCCAAAGTTGGTGATGCGGCCATCCGAAGGTATTTGCCCAACCAAGAAATTTGTTGACATGTTGCTGTAAACATTGAACAAACAAATTAATCCAGAGGCAACACCTCACCCCTCGAGTAAATGTTTTACACTTTAAGTTATTGGTTAAGTTAAAAGAACTTTTAGGGCACTCACAAAGTGACAAGATTGTTCAGCTTGCCAAGGGATGGTGGAATGCTTCCGCTGAGAGAGTTGCTTGAAAGATCTCTAGCAAAAGTAATAAACCAACATCAGTTGGTTGTACTGTAGAAGTAATTACTAAGCTCAACAATCTATCACGTGCATAGAATTGAGACAGGTCAATTAGATCTGCGTTAGAATTACAAGCTTATAAAAGCTAATAAGAAATTTTCACCCAGACAAATCAAGCTCCCAAACGTAGAACTCACAAGCGGAAATGTCAGTTTTTCCTCTGTTAAAGCCTTTTTATTTTTTTCGATAAACTGCTTGTAAAGCCTTTTTATTTCTCAATTAGGTTTCTCTCCGTTTCATAGAACAGTAAAGAGGTAAGGTATGCATGAATTTCCTTTGCTCTGTAATGGGAAAATAAAGGTTGTACCAGTCTAGCAAGAGAAACACTCATGACTCTAAGATATCAGAAATCTAGAAGAAATCAGTTGATATGATGGTCCCTCTTCACTATAAATCCTGCAGAGCTAATTCATGAAATCCTCTAGTTATCTCAGACCACAATGATGCTAGAATGTGAAGCACCAGTTATTGCCTCAGCAGAGAAGATGACACAACCATGAGACCAACCCAGACAAAGAGTCAAACGAGCAGTTCCGACATCCAAATTTTCAGATCTGGTCTTATTTGTCACTTTCCGGCATCACAATTACTTTTATTGGTCTTCTTCAAACATCTGAAGAGTGTGAAACCCGTCCAAATCCACTTTGCAATTTTCAGTCATAAAGATGTCTTTTGGATCTGATATTTTTAGCTCCAAAAACACGGAAATTGGAAATTCAAGTCCTATGATTAATTCACCCTTAATAAGGAGATCAGAAAATCAAACATCACAGTCTAAAAATCAACAAAGAAGAGGCTTGGACACATCACAGACCTAAGTGTAGTTATTGTCATAAGTTTGGACACACTCGTGAAATATGCAAATTTCGACCTAAGTATAGTTATTGTAACAAGTTTGGACACACTCGTGAGGTATGCTATTCTCTGCATGGTCGACCACCCAAGAATGCTCATGTTGCTCAGACTGCCACTACAGGTAATCAACGGGCTTATTTATCTGAAGAAGAATATAATGAGTACCTTCAATATCGAGCACGTAAGCAGACATCTCCACAAGTAGCCTCAGTCGCACAATCTAATACCGCTAGATCGTGGGTTGTAGACTCTGGCGCTTCTGATCATATTTCTGGTGATAAAATCACTTTTGTCGGATATTAATTATTCACCGTCTCTTCCCGCTATTACTTTAGCCAATGGGATCCAAACAAAAGCAAAAGGAGTTGGACAAGCTAAACCTATATCCTGTCACTCTAAATTATGTTCTCTATGTCCCTGATTGTCCTACTCTTGCATCGGTCAGTCGTTTGACTCGTGACTTAAATTGTGTCATACTATTTCTTGATGATTCTTTTATTATGCAGGACCGCAGTACGAGACAAACGATTGGCGTAGGATATGAATCACAAGGCCTCTACTACCTTACCTCTACTCCTAAATCCTCCATAGCAGGTCTAGTTACACATCCTCCAGACTTAATCCATAAACGATTGGGACATCCGAGTTTGTTCAAGCTACAAAAGATGGTGCCTAGTTTGTCTAGTCTATCCAAATTAGATTGTGAGTCGTGTCAACTTGAAAAACACACTCACACTACTTTTCCACGTAGTTCTGAGAATCATGCAGAGTTTATTTTTTCAATAGTTCATTTTGATATTTGGGGTCCTACTAGAGTCGGTTCACCTTTGGAATTTCGTTATTTTGTTAGTTTCATTGACGATTTTTCCAAATGCACTTGGCTATTCTTAATGAAAGATCGTTCTGAGTTATTCTCTATATTCAAGAGTTTTTGTGCTGAAATACAAAATCAATTTGGTGTTTCTATTCATACTTTTCGTAGTGATAATGCCTTAGAATACAAATCCTCCCAGTTTCAGCAGTTTATGACTCACCAAGGAATTATTCATCAAACATCTTGTCCCTACACCTCTCAACAAAATGGGGTAGCAGAAAGTAAGAATAGGCATCTTATTTAGACTACTCGCACTCTTCTCATTGAATCTCATGTTCCGCTGCGTTTTTGGGGCGATGTAGTCCTCATGTCTTGTCATTTAATTAATTGAATGCCCTCATCTTCTATTCAGAATCAGATTCCATATTCCATTGTATATCCTCAGTCATCTCTATACTCTCTTCTTTGAAGGAGAGCCTTGGAGTAACTGGTAAAGTTGCTGCAGTCGTGGAAACAACCTCGGGAGAAATGCAAGGTAAGGCTGCGTACAACAGACCATTGTGGTCCGGCCCTTCCCCGAACCCCGCGCATAGTGGGAGCTTAGTGCACCAGGCTGCCATTTTTATCTCTACTCCCTTCCTCCTCGTGTTTTGGAGAGCACATGTTTTGTGCATAACCTAGCCCATAGATAAATTAGTCTCTCGCTCTCTTAAATGTGTTTTTCTTGATTATTCTCGGGTTAAAAAGGAATATTGTTGCTTCTCACCTGATCTCCATCGATATCTTATGTCTGCCGATGTCATATTTTTTGAGTCTCGACCTTACTTGATGTCTCCTTCTGATCATCCTGATATCTCCGAGGTCTTACATATACCTCAAATTTTACCTACACCGACCTTTGAGAAATCTACAGTTACTTCTACATCTCCAGTCACAGTGCCACCACTTCTGACTTATCATCGTCGACCGCGTCCAGCATCAAGAACAAATGATTCATGTCCTGCGTCGGACCCTGCACCTACTGCGGATTGCACTTCGGAAAGGTAAACGGTCCACTCGTAATACTAACTCACATTATACCCTTTTAAGTTATCATCGTCTATCATCATCCCATTATGCCTTTGTATCATCATTGTCCTATGTCCCCATTTCTAAGTCTACACGTGAAGCCCTTTCTCATCCCGGACAGCGACAGACTATGATTGATGAGATGTCTGCTTTACACATGAGTGGTACTTGAGAGCTTGTTCCTCTTTCTTTAGGTAAATCTATTGTTGGTTGTCGTTGAATTTATGCAGTCAAAGTTGGTTCGGACGGCCAAGTTGATCGGCTTAAGGCTCGCCTTGTTGCGAATGGGTATACACAGATATTTGGACTTGATTACAGTGATACTTTCTCTCTCGTGGCTAAAATAGCATATGTACATCTTTTTCTATCCATGGTTGTCCGCCATTGGCCTCTTTATCCGTTGAACATTAAGAATGTTTTTCTCTATGGTGATCTTGAAGAAGAAGTTTATATGGAGCAACCACCTGATTTTATTGCTCATGGGGAGTCTGATCTGGTGTGTCGATTGCATCGGTCACTATATAATCTAAAACAGTCTCCTCGAGCCTAATTTGGTAAATTCAGCACGGTAATTCAGGAGTTTGGCATGACTCGCAGCGAAGCATATCATTATGTGTTTTATCGACATTCAACTCCAGAGATGAGTATTTATTTGGGGGTTTATGTTGACGATATCGCTATAACTGGCAATGATCAAGATGGTATCACTAATTTAAAGCAACATCTCTTTTAGCATTTCCAAACTAAAGATCTCGGCAGAATGAAGTATTTTCTAGGTATTGAGGTTGCTCAATCCACGTCGGGTATTGTTATTTCACAACGCAAGTATGTCTTGGACATTTTTTAGGAGACAGGAATGATGGGATGTAAACCCATTGACACTCCTATGGATTCAAATGCTAAACTCCTGCCAGGACCGGGGGAGCCACTCAGTGATCATGGAAGATATAGGCGGATGGTTGATAAGTTGAATTATCTCACAATGACTAAACCTAACATTTCGTTTCCTGGGAGTGTTGTAAGTCAGTTTATGGATTCTCCATGTGATAATCATTGGGATGCACTTATTCGCATTTTGCGATATATTAAGTCAGCTCCAGGTAAAGGATTGATTTTTGAAGATCGAGGCCATGAGCAGATCGTTGAATATATAGACGTTGATTATGCAAGATCACCCTCTGATAGACGTTCTACATCCGGATATTGTGTGTTAATAGGAGGTAATTTGGTGTCCTGAAAGAGTAAGAAACAGAGTGTCAAACAGAGTGTCGTTGCTCGATCTAGTGCTGAATCAGAATATCGAGCAATGGTTGTAGCAACTTGTGAGCTAAGTTGGATTAAACAGTTGCTCAGAGAACTAAAATTTGGAGAAATCAGTCAAGTGGAACTTGTGTGTGATAACAAAACGGACCTTAATATCGCATCAAATCCGTATTTCATGAGAGGACTAAGCACATTGAAATTGATTTGTCACTTTGTCAGGGAAAAGATGATCTCCGGAGATATTGTTACAATTTGTGAAGACGAGTGATCAACTTGCGGATATTTTCACCAAGTCACTCAGTCGTCCTCATATTAGATACATCTGTAACAAGCTCGGTACATATGACTTGTATGCACCAGCTTGAGGGAGAGTGTTAGAATAGGAATAGGATAGGATTTGTATATAGTATCCTACATGAAAAAGAATTGAGATGTAGTGTCTATAAATAGGGCTCAATGTAATAATGTAGATACACAATTCAATAATAAATTTTTTCTCTCATAATTTCTCACAAGGACAATGGAGTGCAGTATGTAGTAACAATAAACATACGAAAGATACACCCCTTCATAATCCTAAAAAATAGAGCTGAATAGAAGCTCATACGGCAAACATACAGTTGAATTGGAGTTTGTGTGAGATGAAGGTAAAAGCATGATTATTGGCATTGAGAGGAAAGGGTTGAAAGAAATTGATAAAGAAAACCTAAAGAATGGCTAACTATAAGTAGTAGAACCACAGAGCACAAAGAATCTAATTGCAATAATAAGTTTTTATTTCTATTTAATTGTTACATGGGATGAGGAGGAAAGAGAAAGGGGTAGGAGATTACATAGTGGTCATTTGAACCTCCAACCTATATTAGGTTAGATAGCGCAAACAATCAAAAGTCAAAAAAATGGAAAAGGTTGTATCCTTTATTCGAGGAATGTATATAATTATAGATATTTAGGTTGCAGGGGTACAGTCATTCACGAAAATCTAAATGTTGTCTAAATAGCATGCTTGCTTATGCAGATTAAGGTGAACGGACCATGCAAGAGCTTGAGACCTGCAGAACAGCATGCACAGAGAAGAGAACCAAAATATGAGACAGAAAGTCTTACATATGCTCAAGCTCAGGAAGGTTCCCCAACTCATCAGGAATCGATCCGCTTAAATAATTACCCTGTAGAAACCTGCATAAAAGAATTAAAATTCCTAGCAAATTAGCTAGCATGTAGCCATATACATCAATAACTTTGTAATTTCAAGTTCTAAAGCAATGCCAACAAAAAAAGTGGCTGCTCAAACCTCTCTTGAACATATCAAATCCAAAAGACGGCTTAAGTTTATTATATTTTACATATCAAGATTAGTAACGTAGCAAGGACTAACATCTAGCAACGCCAAGCTGGTTGTGCAATATGAACGGGGATGAAGTGATTAATCTATACATGAACTAAAAAAAGTCTAACGATAAAATGTGGACCACTCTACCAGCAAAGGTAGCTCAGTTGGTTGAGCATGGGGCTTCCATAATGGAGGTCTCAGGTTCGAAATCCCCTAACTACGATAACAGCCTACAATAACAGGGGATTTGCCTTCTGGGTCGAGCTCGTCGCACGAGGCTTGTCTAGTGCGGGTTATCTCTCCTGTGTGGTTTGCGGGCTATTGCACAGGAGCAGGGTTTACCCTGTGCGCACCTAAAGGGTCGCGGTTGCTGGTTCCCTTGTCATAAAAAAAAAGGTGGACCACTCTCCATAAAGATACTGAATTTGGCGCTCCAATTTTTATGCTCGAACTCCACAAGAAAAAATGCCAGTTTTACCGTTTGTATAAGCATCCTTGTTACCTAGCCAAAGGAGGATCAACCATGATATAAAGCATAAATTCTCTTAATTGACAAACTGATCACAATATTCCAACCAGGGTACTAGTGCAACTTGCCTCTGAAAATTGAGCCATGGGAATATGGTGTGGTTCAGGCTTAGTACGATTCACATGGTAGTGAAGTTAAGGGGGAGAAGGAAGAGGTGGGAGGTGGGAGGTGGGAGGTGGGACTGTGGGGCAGCTGAAATAGGGACATTGTATCCCCAGGAAGTCTTTTTTTTTTCTTTTGGTAATTTATCCCTACGAAGTCCTCCAAATAGCATGTGAACTATGTTGGAGTTCTTCATATTCAAGCAAGGGCTTAATAGCAGAAACTTAAGCACCTCAATAAATGAAGAGTATTAAATATGCAGGTTAAGCCAAGAAGTGCAATTGTTTAACTTACAAAGATTTCAGCTTTGTACAATTCCCCAATGCAGGAGGTATTGTCCCATAGAAATTATTGTCATGAAGAAATCTGCAATTGCATAGATTTGTGTTAGCATAGTATGTGGTACGGACAATAAACAGAAATGAGAATCGGAGAATAGGAGGGAAACGAAGCATACAGAAACTGCAACTGGTCTAGCTTCCCGATATCTGGTGATATGGATCCACTCAGTCTGTGATAAGGGAGGCTTCTGGACGATCAAAAACAACAATTCTAGTAGTTTAATAGTAGACTTCGATGTGTAGTTGGCTACGTTAGAAGTAAAATATTGATGTGTCCTAAGTTAGGTCAGTGTTGAGTGTTAGAATTAAATTAGTCTCTTACTAGTTCAACACAAGAATGTGGAAAGCAACTCATATCTCAAACGGTGCTAGAGGATCAGCCCTATGGAGATGCAACATAATGCGATCGAAAACCACTTCCACATATAGTCAAGATCAGCTGTAATTCAGTTCTACAAGATCAAAGATCCAATTTGATCCAGAAATTACTTTATCCCACTACTGGGGATTCTCAGCATTCATATAGTGTTATTTTAAAACAAAATGTTTCAGATATTTCAGACTTATGGAGCCCAAAATAAATATGTTAAAAACAACTAGAACCACAACAATGGCATCACCGGCAGAGATGCTTTAACAATAATACAGATACTCACAGTGATGTAACTCGCTTTGATTTCGGGTCACATTG
The DNA here is from genome assembly GCA_034509755.1 of Anisodus tanguticus. NCBI lineage: Eukaryota > Viridiplantae > Streptophyta > Magnoliopsida > Solanales > Solanaceae > Anisodus > Anisodus tanguticus. Next base: position 22,833,064 of record CM067562.1, on the reverse strand, counting down.
TACTCCTTTCCAGCCACATGGGTCAGAATCTTCTGGTCTCCACTGCTCAAGAACAGCATCTGAACCAGGTATTGAGGTCCTAAAGTTGACAAGCACTTGACCTGCAAAGAAGTAAGTATGGACTAAAGTGTAACTCTTACAAGAAGGAACAAGCTTCAGATATGACAGACATCAATTATCAAGTGAGGCAGTATTACTAAAGTGCAACGCTTACAAGAAGGAACAAGCTTCAGATATGACAGACGTCAATTATCAAGTGAGGCAGTATTAGCATTAAATTCATGTAATGTATAAAGTAACAACTGAAAAGAAACTCAACAGCATTAGAACATCAGAAGATTGCAAAAAAAACAACTATTAGAGGCAAACAAGCTTCAATGGACAATCACCTCCGAATATCTCAAACAAAGTAACAGAAATATACTGGTCCTTGATTTAGGAAACTGACCAAGGAACTAGATCTGTTATATCATCTGGATCAAGCATGTAAATATCTATCATATTCTCTTCAATTAAAATTCACATAGCGCCTAGCCTGTAAACTATATAGACAAAACAAGCAAGAAATGCTGAAGAAAGGACTAGCATCGCACCATCAGGACTGAGAGCTAGCATAACTCTTGAAGAAATGAAAAGCAACAGAACGATTAAAAACAACAGCTCCTGAATTTTCAAAGAGAAGCCGTCCATCTTGGCGTTGGTCAAGCATAATAAGGCTACTGAAGAACATCTGACAGACTAGGCTGCGCTGCGATTCCCTTTGACATACAGTAAACAAGATGTAACACCATGAAACCAGCAGTGGAAAATGAGAAATGCTCCCTGGAGGAACACAAACACAGCAAAAGATATTAGAAAGAATCCTGTAATGGTCAAGGAAACTATTATGAATGAAATAATGAAGAAAAACATAAACAACGAATGTACAGATAATTCTCACAGATCGGTGCACATTATTTCCTACTGTTTGACACTACATTGATATGGTAGTTGGCACTTCTGTCTTACAAAAAGTGCCTGGAAACATTAAATTATCCTCTGGAATCAAATACTTCATGTGAAGGCTACATCTGGCAATCTAGAAATAACTTCCCAAACATAGAGTAAAATGGTCATACAAAGAAAATTACTATTCTTCCATTATACTTTTGTGACCTAAGACTCTTACTGGATAACCAAATCTTAGTAAATTTTGCACAAGGTTCAAAGCACATCTATTGTAGAATACAGAGAACAAATTTAGTTGAGAAACTCAGCTAAATGATAGAAATATACATGAAAAGTGTGAATCAAGGAAGACTACTGATTTTTCAAGTCTTTTATTAAGAAGCATAGTCCCTGCAACCTGACACAAGTTTCAGAAGAATGCTATTAGCTGCCTGGATTTTGCTGCATTCACGTTACCAACCCCAAGGAGATTGACAAACCTTCATGGTTCAAGGATAATCATGTCATTCTTATCTTTTTTATTAGCCTCAACTTCAATATGTAGAGTACTATCCATGAGTTTTCCAACTAAAAGTCTAAGACTCAGCTCTTTATCTTCAGAGAGTAACTGCAAACTCATGCCCTTCCTATCAAACTAAAGGTCTATCTCTCAGGTCTTTATCTTCAGAAAGTGACCATAATCTCCAAATTTAATCTGTTCAGTTTCCCTTCTCATTGAAACAATATGCTAAAGTGAGCGGAGATTGTTCCAAGAACAGGCTTAGCTTATTGTTTGGTCAATATTTGACCAACAGTGCTGAAATTGTTTGGCCAAATATTGGCCAACAATACTAAGAACAGGCCATGTTACAATTCTTCACCTTGGTCTACAACAAAAATATGATTCTCAACAACCTAGACCAAATTCTCTATACAAAGAGGCACCTCATGGGTACACCAAAACGAAACTATAGAGAATAAACTATTTTGCAGCTTTACATAGTCTTGGGCAACCCCTTCAAAGGCTCCTCTATTCCTCTCTTTCCAAATAATCCACATGATGGCTAGAGGAGCTATATTCCATGCCCTTGAATTCCTTTTCCTTCTGCCGAATACCCAGCTTTGCAACGCCTCCTTTATTGTGTCCGGTATCATCCACTTCAGTCCGAATCAGTGTACGACCATCGACCACATCCATGAAGGCACTTTACAATGCAAAATCAGATGATTAATTTCCTCCCCTGCACCTTTGCACATGAAGCACCAACATAAGTGATCCTCCTCTTCCTTAGATTTTCCACGATCAAAATCACCAGTGGATGATATAGTAAATATATTCCACCTTTCCCACAAAAACCCTAATGGGACAAATTGGGAGGCTTTGTAAACATGTTAGCAAGATTGTCTCTAGTATTGATCTTCTGAACATAGACCAATCCTCTAGCACTGGTTTCCCAGATAAAGTGATACTTCACATTAATGTGTTTTATCATGGTACATCTGATCTGTAGTCAAGTGAATGGCACTTTATTTATCATAGGAAATGAAGACTAAGCTCAACAAACAGGCTAAGTCTACAAAAGCAACCAAAGTTTTCGTATTTTTTCCAAACTCTAAACATGTGTTTGAAGTACTTCAAGTATCTGAAAATACATTTCAAAACTCGTCAATGGCCCTATGTGTTTTTACCCGAACAAGCTACATATCGGATTATTGTACTCATTGTTGTGGAATGTTTGGACGTACGCACACCATTACATTACATAATACTTCCGAATACACTAGAATAAGATAAGTGTGGCATATACCTACCTTCTTCCTCTTACTACGGCGACTGGGTAGCTGATAAACTAAAAATAGCAGCAAGGTAGGTACTCACTGGCTTAGCACTCTTTGTGTCAAACCTCTCCTATCGTAAATAATTTTTCTAGGTCAAGAATAACCTTTTGGCTCTTTGATCTCTTTTGATCCCATGTCGAGGAACTTTTTTAGTTGCCCCAAAGCTTTCATCTCAAATAAAATGTTCAATTGACTCCTTCAAATTGTGATTTTTCGTCAAATCCTTACCAGGAATAGCATGTCATCAACATATAGCAACAAATAACCAATGAATACACATCCACTTCCGGAAGTATATGCACAATTATCATAAATGCTCCTCGAATAACCATGACCCAACATACTTGATCAAAAAAAAATAACCACGAACCAACATAATTTGTCTTAGAGACTGCTTAAATAACAACATACCCAGTGAAATCCCACAATGTGGGTCTGGGGAGGGAAGAGTGTACACAGACCTTACATCTACCTTGGTAGGTAGAGCGTTGTTTCCGAGAGACCCTCGGCTCAAGACAGAGACTGCTTAAATCCATACAAGAATTTCTTCCGCAAGCAAACTGTGACCCACATGACGGAGAGGGCAAGCCTCTAAGAAGGGTACACAGTACACCTTAGGTGAATCCCACATCAGAATGGGAGAAGAAAGTTAGGGACCTACAAGAATGAGTTCAAAACAAATTGTTGAGGCGCCTTTTGGGTTAAAACCCAAGGGAAAAATCAGTGCGGGCCTAGGACAAAAGGTGAAATAACTTAACAATTGGACCAGGGCCGTTACAGATGGTATCAGAGCAGGACTCTCCCTCAGTACGGTGGTGGGAAAAACCTCAGCAAGGACGTTGAGTCCCAAGGGGGTGTATGTGACGCCCGTGATGGAGGGCAAGCCTCTGAAGAAGAGGTGCACATTACACCTTAGATGAATCCCACATCAGAATGGGAGAAGGAAGTTTGGGACCTTATAAGAATGAGTTCATACCAACTTTTGAGGCGCCTTTTAGGTTAAACCCCAAGGGACAAATCCGTGTCGGCCTTGGCCCAAAGCGAACAATAATTTAATCGTTGGACCAAGGCCGTTACACAAACATTGTTTTCGTTTCCTTTTAAATTCAAATCCTCCATGTTGTTACATATATACTTGTTCCACAAGTTTGCTATATAAGAAAATTGTCTTGACATCACATTGTCTCAATTTCAAATTGTACATGACATCCAAAACAAGCAAGACATGAAAAGAGCTATGTTTAACATGTACGAAAACACCATCAAAATCAACCCATTCGCAACTAACGGAGCTTTTATACATTGCAGTTCCAACCCCTAGAATACCTTCTAAACCTTACTTTATAAAAAAAACTTACTTTATCAACAAAAAAAACCTAGAATACCTTCTTTTTCTTGAAGAAACCATTTGCATCCAACAATTCTCTTTACTAATGGCAGTTTCACAAAAGACTAGGTATCATTCTTGTGAAGAGACTGAAATTCCTAATGGCAGTTTCACAAGTCTCATTAAATAAGTAAGCATTTGAATTGGTTACTGCATGGTGCCAATGAGATCAAGCGTCACTTCCCATATTATTAAATTAACCAATCAACGTGCTTCGGTCAATTAGCAATAATGTTTCGTGGACTACCAGGAATCTATTTCGTGTAGCTTGACAACAAAATTTCTAACATAACGGCCTTCTAACATGTAATTACCAGTTCCTAGAATCCTAACGGTGGCATATGTTTAACTTACAGCTGCTCAAACCCTAACCAGAAATCAAACCAATTACAATCCTTAACCAAAAATAGGAGCATTAAAAGTACCATTTCCACTTCACCAGAACACATTCACCCGCTAAACCAGAAATTCATTTACTGAAACTACTGAGTTTCAGCAATCCCACAAAAAAACAGACACATAAGACCCCAAAACCAATGTACACCAATCACAGCCTTGAGTACAATCCAACAAAAGATCCATCTAAACAAACATAAAGAAAAATCTAACCTTTATACACACACTAACACAGACAAAACAAAAAATCAAGAACCTGAAAATGTAAACATGAACCTACCATCACCAAGACCCAGAACCAATGTACACCCATTAAAGCACTCAGTACAATCCACCAAAAATTCCAAAGACGAGAATCATCTAAACAAGCAATCAAAGATCAAACCTTTATGCATACACTAACACAAGCACAACAAAAACCCCAAACCTGAAAATATTACCACTAACCCACCATCACCAAATCCCAGAACCAGTGTACACCCATTAAAGCACAAAGTATAATCCACCAAAATTTCCAAAGATCAAAGTTTTATACATACACTAACACAAGCACAACCAAAACCCCAAACCTGAAAATGTAAACATGAACCCACCATCACCAAATCCCAGAACCAGTGTACACCCTTTAAAGCACAAAGTACAGACCACCAAAATTTCCAAAGATCAAAGCTTTATGCATGCACTAACACAAACACACCCAGAAAAACCAAGTACACCCATTTAAGCACTCGGTACAATTCAACAAAAGCTCTACTAACAAACAAAGATTAAAGCTTTATAACATGCTAAACACACATAAAAGCTAAAACAACAACAACAACAACATACCCAGTGAAATCACACAATGTAAGGTCTAAAAAGGGTAGAGTGTAGGCAGACTTTACCTCTACCTTGGTAGGTAGAACGGCTGTTTCCGGGAGACCCTCGGCTCAAGACAAAGCATAATCACAAGCAAAGCAAGAGAAACGGTCAGACTCATACAAGAAATTAAAGCAGTATGAACATGTTGATAACAAAATCGAATACGTCATGGTAACGCATTCTAACAAAAGGAAGCAGTAGCTAACGCAACTAAATAAGATAAACAAAGTACACTAAAGAACACATAGCAGCAGAAATCAAACTACAATGCACTATATAGCAATATTGCGCCTATAAGTGTGATATGCTAATCGGGCCTATAGTAATAACACTACAACTATCATTTTGTAAGCGTAAGTAGGACTACGCTCAACTACCTACTACCCTTCTACCCTAATCCGTGTCATCCACAACCTCCTATCTTAAAGTCATGTCCTCAGTAAGTTGCACCTGCGCCATATCCCGTCTAATCACATCTCTCCAATACTTCTTCGGCCTACCTCTACCCCTCATGAACTCGTCCATAGTCATCCTCTCATACCTCCGCACTGGGGCATCTGTGTCTCTTCTCTGCACATGCCCAAACCATCTCAACCTCGCTTCCCGCATCTTATCCTCCACCGAGACCACTCACACTTTGTCCCGGATATCATCATTTACAATCATATTTCTCATTGTATGTCCGCACATCTCCCCAATACTTCTTCGGCCTAACTCTACCCCTCCTGAACTCGTCCATAGTCAACCTCTCACACCTCCGCACTGGGGCATCTGTGTCTCTTCTCTACACATGCTCAAACCATCTCAACCTCGCTTCCCGCATCTTATCCTCCACCGAGATCACTCACACTTTGTCCCAAATATCATCATTTCCAATCATATTATTCCTTGTATGTCCGCACATCCATCTCAGCATCCTCATCTCCGCAACTTTCAGCTTTTGTATGTGTGAAGTCTTGACTGGCCAACACTCTGCCCCATACAACATAGTTGGTCTAACCATCACTCTATAGAACTTGTCTTTAAGTTTTGGTGACACATTTTTGTCGCACAAAACTCCAGATATGAGCCTCTATTTCATCCCCCCTGCCCCAATATGATGTGTGACATCGCCATCAATCTCTCCATTCCCTTGAATAATAGACCCTAGATACTTGAAGCTTCCTTTCTTTGGAATGACCTGAGTATCAAGTCTCACCTCCACGTATGTCTAAGGGTCGCTCCTGTTGTTGAACTTGCACTGCAAATATTATGTCTTGGTCATACTCAACCTGAACCCTTTGGACTCCAGTCTGTCTCCAAACCTCCAGTTTGGCGTTCACTCCGCTGCGAGTTTCATCAATCAGGAGTTCAGGACTATGTCTACTGCGAATAACATACACCATGATACCTCCCCTTGGATTTGTCGCGTCAATCCGTCCATCACCAAGACAAATAGGAATGAGCTAAGAGATGATCCCTAGTGTAGCCCCATCATCACTGGAAAGTGCTCCGACTCTCCTCCTACTGTCCGTACCCTAGTCTTGGCTCCATCATACATATCTTTGATCGCCCTAGTGTACGCCACGGTACACCTGTAACCCCCAAACGTCTCCCTAGAACCTCCCTAAAGACTTTATCGTATGACTTCTCGAGGTCGATGAAAACCATATGTGAGTATCTCTTCATCTCCCTATACTACTCCACCAACCTCCTAATAAGATGAATGGCTTCAGTAGTCGAACGCCCCGGCATGAATTCAAACTGGTTCTCGAAAATACACACGACTCTCCTCACCTCATCTCCATGACCCTTTCTCAAACTTTCATAGTGTGGCTCAGCAGCTTGATACCCCTATAGTTGTTGCAACTCTGGATATCACATTTGTTTTTGTACAAGGGAATCATTGTACTCCATTCATTCAGACATTCTTATCGTCTTAAAAATGACGTTAAACAACTCAGTCATACACTCCAAACATGTCTGCCTGCGCTCTTCCAAAATTCAACTGGGGTCTCATCATGCCCGGTCGCTCGTCACCTGTGCATCCTACGAACAACACCCTTAACCTCCTCAACCTTAATGCTTCTACAATACCCAAAATTCCGGTACCTACCAGAATGCTCCAGAACTCCGAGCACAATGTCTCCATCTCCTTTTTCGTTCAAGAGTTTACGGAAGTAAGACTGCCAACTCCGCCTAATAGGCGCTTCCTCCACCAGTATTTTGTCGTCCTCGCCCTTGATGAACCTCACATGATCCAAGTCACGGGCCCTACTCTCCCTTGCCTTGGCTAATCTGTACAACTTCTTGTCCCCGTCTTTCTCCTCTAATTTCACATACATGCGTTCAAAAGCCGTCGTTTTCACCGCCATAATCGCTAGCTTTGCCTCCTTCCTCGCTATCTTATACAGTTCCCTACTCGTCCACTACTCCACATCATCCTTGATTTCTACCAATTTCGCATACGCCGCTTTCTTCGCTTCCACATTCTCTTGAACTTTACCATTCCACTCGATGCCCACCACAGTTACCCCGCGAGGCCCCTAGAAATTCTCTAGTTACCTCTCAAATGCAACTGGTTGTCCTGTCCCACATACCGGTCGCATCCCCATTGCTCCTCCAAGCCCCTTTGGCTATCAACCTCTCCCACATCTCATTTGCACTAGTCATGATCAAACTCCCCCATTTGATTCTTAACCTGTCATCCACAACCATCTTCTTCTCCATCTTGATCTCCAAATACATCACCAAAAGCTTATGTCGAGTTGTAAGATCCTCCTTTGGAATAACCTTACATTCTTTACAAAGGCCTTTGTTAACCTTCCTAAGGAGCAAAAAGTCTATCTGAGTCTTAGTCACCGAACTACAGAAAGTCACCAAGTGTTCCTCCTTCAGGAACCTCGAACTGGCTATCACTATCCCACAAACTCTAGCGAACTCCAAAAGTGAGACGCCTCCCCCGTTCTTGTCCCTGAGTCCAAAACATGCACATCATCATAACCCTCGAAAGTGACCCGATATGTCCATTGAAATCCCCTCCTACAAATAACTTCTCGGTGGGTGGTATACCTCCCACCACTTCGTCCAAATCCTCCCAAAAGCGTCTCTTCTCCTCCTCATCCAAGCCCGCCTGCGGCGCATAAACACTAATAATGTTTATAGTGAACCCTTCAACTACCAACTTAATCGTCATCATCCTGTCATTGACCCTCCTCACCTCTACCACCTGATCCCTTAGCTCGATGTCTACCAAAATGCCTACCCTATTCCTATACTTCGACCTACCTGAGAACCATAACTTATACTTGTCTACATCATTAGCCTTAGGTCCTACCCATTTGGTCTCTTGGACACAGGCTATATTAATAATCCTCTTCTTAATAATCTTAACTAGCTCTATGGGCTTTTTCGTTAAAGTCTCAATATTCCAAGACCCTATTCTCATCCTAGCATCTCCATTACCCCACTTACCCCCCTAACCCTCACCCCCGTCCACGACCGAAAACATGATCCTAGTCTAACATCAGTTACCAAAGTCACTAAAGTAAATATAAAATAATAAACTACTCAAACGTTTACCCTAAAACAAGTGCAGGCACAAGTTAACAAGAATCTAGAGGCAAGTAAAACCAATATGTCAAGAATGCTATAACTAAAGACAAGAAGCGGTAAAATTTAACAAGGTTAAGGACAAAGAATGGATACGCTCAACCGGAGGTACCAACTCCGGTTGAATCGAACCCGATTATCGGCGAAAATCATTGTTCACCGGCATGGAAGTACTGTTCACATGAGTTTTCGCCAAAAAATCGAGTACCTACGTAGATCAACGAGAAAAAGAACACAAGAACAAGAACAAGAAAAGGAACAAAAGAACAAAAGAACAAAAAACAAATGAAATTTTGTAAAAAAAAAACCGTTTTTCCGTCGCCGCCGGTGGGTGGTCGGAGTGTTGTTGTTGGGGTCTTACCGTCGCCGCCGGTGAGTGGTCGTTGCGGCGTTGTTGGGGTCTTACCGTCTGGAATGGGGGTGGATGGGGTGGGGGTTGGTGATGTTACCATTGGGGGAGTAAGTTAGAGAGATGAGAGAGAGAGAGTAAGGGAATTCAAACAGTACCCGGAAAATGTAAACATGAACCCACCATCACCAAATCACAGAACCAGTGTACACCCATTAAAGCACTCAGTACAATCCACCAAAATTTTCAAATAAGAGAATCATCTAAACAAACAAACAAAGATCCAAACTTTATGCATATACTAACACAAGCACATCCAAAACCCAAAAAAAAAAAAAAAAAAAAAACGGAAGGCCAAAACTATGTACACGGAGAATCTTAGCAGCTTAGTTGGTTCAGCTGAACTTTCACCTTGTTGGTGAGGGTTTAATTCCCACAGTGTAATCCCCTCCCCAGTTTCCCCTTTCAAAAAATCATTTTAAAGAAAAATGTACACCCATTAAATCACTCAGTACAATCCACCAAAATTTCCAAAGAAAAGAATCATCTAAACAAACAAGTCAAAGCTTTATGCATACACTAACACAAGCACATCCAAGAAAATGCAAAACATAAATAAAATCAAAATAAACAAACAAAAATTAAAGCTTTATAACATGCTAAACAGTAAACAAACATAATAAACAAGAAAAAAGCAGTACCTGAAAATGGTAGATTCGATCTGGAAGTGAGTGAGTAGCCAACGATTCAATACACAGCTAATAGGTACTCAAAAAGGAAAGATGGGGAAAATGGAAGTTTGAGCTGTAAAGTTGAATGAAGTACAGTAATACAAAGACAACAGTATATATAGAGAGAGAAGAAAAAGCTAAGGTTTGCTAATGACAGAGTGTTAGATTTTTGGCAGCTCTCTACTCCATTTCTATCTATAATAAAAATCGTTTGTTGTTGTTGTTCAGTTGAATGTATGTGTAGGTAGATTTGAGATATTGAGAAAGAGAGATGAAGGGGTGCTTGTGTGCTGTGAAAAATTAAACCAATGAGAGTGAAGTGGGTTCGCACGTGAGAGAGTGACTCTTCATACGTGCAACCGACGCTGGTGTTTGGAGTCCGGGGTGGTGAGGAATGGGCATTCAATACAAGGTACAGTAATTTTGGTCGACCAAAGCAACTTTCTCATCTCCAAACCTTTCTCCTTTGATTTCTCGCGTTTACGAAAAATTCATTGTATTAGTGGTACTTACTCCGTCCCATTTTATATTATAAAATATCTTTAACTTGTCACAAAGTTTTTAAAAAAAAAAAAATTCATAATCTAAAATAATTCGTAGAATTTTATGTGGCTATAAATTATTTATCGAGGGTTTAAAGTTAAATTATTATTAATTATAGAAATGTGATATTTTTTTGTGGACTTACTAAAAAGAAAAACATGCCATATAAATTGGGATAGAATGAGTAAGATGTTTGCTTTTGGAGTAAAGTTTTAGAGGAAATAACAAAGTTGTCCCTTACACTTTAGGATTGGTTCAAATTAGTTTCTTAAGTATACATTGAACAATTGTAATTTTTTAAGTTTGTCAAAAAATTACTCCTCCGTTCTAATTTATATAATATAGTTTGACTGAGATCAAAATTTAAGAAATAAAAAAAGACTTTTGAATCTTATATTCTAATATAAGCCAAGATATTTTTGTTGTTATGTATCATCTCGTGGAGCGCAAAAAGTCAAGTTTAAAGTTAAATTATTGTCAAATAAAGAAATTTATCATTCTTTTTTAGATTGACTAAAAAAGTGTGTCATATAAATTGAGACAGAATAAGTAATATTTTTAGGGGTCGTTTGGTTGGTGGGATAAGGATAACGATTCCGGAATAAGATGCGAGACTATTTTATCCCATTGGCAATGGGTATTAATTTGTCTTGAGATTATTTTATCCCACCAGTTGTACTAAAATAGTGAAATATCCCATATAGAAGGTGGATAATATAATCTCACGGGATATCCTTGCTTATCTCATCCCGCATACCTAACGACCCATTAGTTTCTGTCAAATTTTTTACAATTTATGTTCGTTAGATTTGACACAAATAGTGAAACAATGGGATTTAACGATAAACACCAATAGAGCCCCCATCAAATTCTAAAATATGCAACAAAAAAATTACACTAGACGCTAAAAAAAATTAGAAATAACACCTCAAAAAACTGCATCGGACTCATGAAATAAATCAAAAATAGCATAAATTATGATTTTTTACACTAAAAGGGTATAATATTATAATATAATTTGGCCAAGTGACCTATATATTGAAAAACTAATATAAAAATATGAACCTATTGAGAGAATAATCTTCTCCTAAACAAGACTCCTTAATGACTACATTGTGGATGATACTATGTTCAAAAACTACAAAAATTGTAAGTCTAAATATGAGTTCCCGCTAGTTTCCTTTTTTCATAATTGATGTCATAGAATTCCATAAATATTTTATGAAAATTAAAAATGTTAACTTTTGATAAACTTGAATGACCAAAATTATTTAGTACATACTTAAGAGAGCATTTAATACCTACCCTCAAATAAAGAGATACATTTTTTATCAATTAGTTTACATTACAAATCTATTTATATAATAAAGTTATGCATAGACAAGGTGACGTGGTACTTATCTATGGCGAAAAATTCTATTTATCTTTATTATCCTTTTTTGGCATTTTTCTTTATTTTTCCTTGTATTCTATTATAAATTGTAGAAATAAATGTCTCAACATTCACTACCCCACTCTTTCATATTGCTAACGTCATAAAATTGAAGTCTCAACATTTACCATTTTAACGTTTTCTATTCATTATGATTTTAATGTATAATGTTCATCCTTTTAAACTTTTGCTTCATTTTTAGAAAATTTTCCAGGCTAATGACTATGGACTATGGAGGTTGGAGGCTTTCTAGATGAGGAGGTGAGATCTTTCCTACTCGTTGTGATTTTATTGTCAGTAGATGTTCTTCCTTTCTAACTTTTACTTCATTTTTAGACATCAAATTTCCCCGAGGTTAATATTATATGGAGATTAGAAGCTTTTGAGATGAAAAAAATAAGAAAATAATATTTTTTTTATAATACTTACTATTATTTTTTAACGTTATATAAATTCTTTATTGTGAGAATAGTCAACTCTTTGCCTCTTCATGTTACATCAAATTTTCTATGAAGCTTATTAGTGAATATTAGTAGAATATTCATCATATATTTTGTAATAATTAGTGTTGTATAATTATGATAATTATAAGATCTTTTTGTATTAGGATTTCACATTGATATATATTGTATTAATGAGAAAGACTCCTCAAGGGAGATAAATACAATTCTACATGGTATCAAGAGCCAAAATTTCCTCCCTACCCTAAACCCCCCCCCCCATTTTTTTCCGGCGCCGAATCCAGCAATATACAATTAGTATACTCTGATATACTATCGGTATACCCTGATATACCTCTGATATACAACCTCTTATACCTCCCTATTTCTCCAACATGTTGTATACCACCGGTATACGTTGTTACATCTCTCATATACATTGCCCTCAACCTCCTCGAACCCCAGAATTTTTTTCTTTCCAGCAACCCTCATGGCGAAACACAGTCAAGCCGGTTTTTCTGGCCACAGCATGAGCACAACGGCGGACTAGGCCTTCAGCAAATCCCCGGTCCAGCCACAACCCAAAACTATGGGAGCCCTTCCGTCGGCCTTTGTCACTAGGCCCAAGCCCCTGGAGCCATACAGTGGCCCATCAATATGGGCTCGGCTCCACCAGGCCACATCCGACAGGCCCAACATCCTGGGGCCCATCAGTCCGTCCCAGGTCCAGCTCAAGCCGAATTGGGCAAGGTTTTTTGCGACTTTGACCCATCAACAACCCGATAATGCGTGGTATATGAATACGGGCGCTCACATCCGGGTTCTCACATTTTTTATTCTCTTAGAAACTGAAATTTAATCCAATGTAACAAAGGAAATCTTTCTCATAGTTGCTCCTCTTGTCAGTTAGGGAAACACGTTAGACTACCATTTACGGCTTCTATGACTACTACTTTCTCTCCCTTTGTTATTATTCACGCTGATTTATGGACATCTCACATAACTAGCAACTTAGGCCATAAATATTATTTGGTATTTTTGGATGATTTCTCTTATTTTCTTTGGGTCTATCCACTCAAACTCAAATCTCAAGTGTTCTCCAAATTTGTTAAGTTTCGTACACTGGTTAAAATGCAATTTGAAAAAGACATTAAATCGTTTCAATGTGATAATGATCGTGAGTTCAATAACTCCCTATTTCATAAAATTTGTACGGCTAATGGCATGATCTTTCATTTCTCGTGCCCCCATACCTCCCATCAAAATGGAAAAGCCAAAAGAATTCTCCGAACCATTAATAATATGATTCATACCCTCTTTTTTCATGCGTCTCTCCCCCTTACTTTTGGGTATATGCACTAAAAATGGTAGAACACATTCTCAACATTTTATCTACCCGTGCGATTCAAAATAGGACACCCACCAAAATTCTCTACCGTCGAGTCCCTACCTATGACCATCGTAGAATTTTCAGTTGTCTGTGTTACCCTAATTTGACATCCACGCCCCCCCCCCCCCAAATTGGCATCCAGATCTACTCTGTGCGCCTTCTTAGGCTTCCCATCGAACCATAGGCGGTACTTGTGATATGAACTATCCACCGACAAAATCATAATCTCGCGCCACGTTACTTTTGTCCAGTATGTTTTCCCGTTTGACAACATTCAAAAATTTCGAGTCACTGATTACAAATTTCTTGATGATTCGGACACATCACCGCTTGTCCACCAAGTTCTCCGACATGCTACCATTGTTCCGGCAGCAGTCAACACCACATCCCGTCACTAACACTACATGCGGTCAGTCATCCACCGGTACCACCACTACTACCCAGTCACCGTCATTGCCTCACGCCGCTGCCACCACCGACAGTTCCCTCGAATAGTGATAGTCGCCGCCGGTTGCCTCTCCTCCCATCAGCAATCGGTCGCCCACCACCACTTTTCCCCATCCCGATGTCGCATCTCCTCCCCCATCGGCATTCACTCCTAGTAAACCCAGTAGCGTCACCACCGGCCATTAGCAGTCCAATCGGACACCCTCACCCAACCACTGTACATGCCACCTCGACCCAACATAGTTCTCGAACCTAAAACCTCTTTGTCTTATCACAGAACCCACAACCTCTACCCACCATCTTCCCGTCATCGATAATGTCTCCAGGACACCCAACCGACGTCGATCTACTCAGATCGTCGTCCTTCACAAACCCAACATCAAAACCCGACACCACTGCCCCGATATCATTGTCCCCAAACCAAGCATCGAACATCATCATCACATAACCACTACCCTGCCCCACCACCCGACCCAACTATATACCCGACACTGACCCAAAATACATCAGACTACCCTCCCAACCCATGTCCCCACGTACCATATGGAAACCCGTGTCCAATACGAGATTTTTAAACCAAAGGTCCACTTGAACCTATCTGTCCAAACCATATCCCCAATTTCTAAAAACCCAAAATTAGCCAAACAAGACCATCATTGGAATGCGGCCATGTGTGATGAATTTAATGCTTTAACGAAACAACATATTTGTGATTTGCTTCCTAGACTGGAGGGGGTGAATGTGATCCAATGCATGTGGTTTTTTCATCACAAATTCAGACGCAGTGGTGACCTAGAGAGATATAAGGCGAGACTTGTGGCTAATGACACTAATCAGCAGTAGGGTATTGATTGTGGTGAGACATTCAGTCCGGTTGTTAAACATGCTACCATTCGCACCGTTCTGAGTATTGCTATGGGTAAGCATTGGCTCATTCATCAACTTGATGTGAAAAATGCGTTCTTACATGAGAATTTAAAAGAAACTGTTTACATGCACCAACCGTCGGTTTTGTCCATCCAACAGTCCATCAGTATGTATGTCATCCCCGTAAGTCACTTTATGGTTTGAAATAGGCCCCTAGAGCATGATATGATCATTTTGCACAATATCTTATGCGTATTGGATTTGTATGTAGCACTTGTGATAATTCTCTCTTTATTTTTCATCAAGGCAACAACATCGCTTATTTATTGTTATATGTGGATGATATTGTGCTTATTGCCTTCTCTGATTTATTGAAAAATGAGATAATTGCATTGCTTAAAACCGAATTTGACATGACCGACTTGAAAAAGCTGAGTTATTTTTTGGGGATATCAATGACTACATCTGCAGACTCTATGTTTCTATGTCAGCGTAAGTATGCATATGAGATAGTACATAGGGCTAAAATGACAAACTACAAGATTATGTTCACTCCAGTTGACACTAAATCAAAGCTTAGTGGGGTTGATGGTATCCGGTGTCCGATCCCACACTTTACAGGAGTCTTGCAGGTGCACTACAATATCTCACCTTCACTAGGCCTGATATTGCTTATATTATTCAGCAAGTGTGTCTGTTTATACATGCCCCCAAGGAGCCTCATTTTAATGCTCTTAAGCATATCATCTAATACATTAAGGGCACACTTGATCATGAATTACATATATACCCCTCTGCACCTACCAGGTTACTATCATATACGGATGCAGATTGGGCAGGTTGTCCAGACATGCGACGCTCCACCTCCGGCTATTGTGTATTCTTATGGGATAATCTAGTTTCATGGTCTGCCAAGAGACATTTCACACTATCTCGTTCGAGTGCAGAAGCAGAGTACAGAGGCATTGCCAATGTTGTTGCTGAGATCTGTTGGCTCCGAATTCTATTTTTGAAGCTTAAGTGTCCTTTGCGTAAGGCGTCTATAGTCTACTGTGATAACATATATGTTGTTTATTTATCTCATAATCCGGTTCAGCATCAACGAACCAAACACATTGAGATGGATATACACTTTGTTCGTGAGAAAATTGCTATCGGGCATGTCAAGGTATTGCATGTGCCCTCTTCATATTAGTATGCGGATATATTCACTAAAGGACTACCTAGACAACTATTCCTCGACTTCAGATCCAGTGTAAGCGTCCGGCCTCCTCCCGCTCCGACTGAGGGGTGTATTAGTGAATATTAGTAGAATATTCATCATATATTTTGTAATTATTAGTATTGTATAATTATGGTAATTATAGGATCCCTTTTGTATTAAGATTCCACATTATACACACTATATATATTGTATTAATGAGAAAGGCTCTCTAAGGAAGATTAATTAAATTCTACATAGCTAATGATGGATACAATATTACATAGCTAATGATTGAGGAGATTGGAGGCTTTCAAAATGAAGAGATAAGAAAATAATTATTTTATCTAGTAATACTAATTATTATTTTTTAATTTTATATATAAAAAAAATACGTGAGAATAGTGAAACTCTTTGTCTCTTCATGTTACATCAAACTTCCCCCGAAGCAAATGATTATGGAGATTGGAGGCTTTCGAGATGAAGAGGTGAGAACTTTCCTACTCATTGTGGTTTTATTGTCAGCATATGTCCTTCCTTTCTAACTTTTACTTAATTTTTAGACATCAAATTTTCCTGAGGCTAATATTATATGGAGATTAGAGGCTTTTGAGATGAAGAGGTCAGAAAATAATATTTTTTTATAATAATAATTATTATTTATTAACGTTATATAAGATTT
The DNA here is from genome assembly GCA_034509755.1 of Anisodus tanguticus. NCBI lineage: Eukaryota > Viridiplantae > Streptophyta > Magnoliopsida > Solanales > Solanaceae > Anisodus > Anisodus tanguticus. Next base: position 22,815,981 of record CM067562.1, on the reverse strand, counting down.
TTGTTGTGGGAATAGTCAACTCTTTGCCTCCTTATGTTACATCAAATTTCCTATGAAGCTAATGATTGAGGAATTTGGAAGCTTTCGAACTGAAGAGGTAAGAAAATAATTATTTTATCTAATAATATTAATTATTATTATTTAACTTTCTGTGAGAATAGTCAAACTCTTTGTCTCTTCATGTACATCAAACTTCCCCTGAAGCTAATGATTATGGAGATTGGAGGCTTTTGAGATGAAGAGGTAATTTTTTTTTAATGATAACACTAATTATTAGGAGTATTATTTAATTTTATATAAGATTTTTCTTGTGAGAATAATAAACTATTTGTCTCTTCATGTTATGATATTCTAATAATTTTGTTGCTATTATGTGTTTGGTGTACTATACCGCCTGTTTGTTCGTATAAAATTTTTATTTTTAAAATCTTAACAACTTTTGTTAGACATTAAACTGATTTTCTGAATTTTTTGCTGAAGGTAAGTTTTAAGTTTGAAAATGTGATTTTGATAAGTTTTTCAAGTTAATTTTTCTCCACGTATAAAAGTTTTAACTTTTTTCAGTTAAATACATGTCCAAACACAATTTGATTTTCAAATAACTCTTTTTAACTTCTTCTTCTTCTTCTTTGATTTTTTTTCTTCTAGATATCATATATTTTATGTTCAAAAACCTACTAATATAATTCGGAGAAGAAAGGATTTATGTGTTATGCTAAAAAATCTCAAAAGACACTCTTTTAACTCTCTAAATTTGACTCATTTTTTTCTTCCAAGCATGCCATATAGAAGAAGTCACATAGCAGTTTCTTCCATTTTGTGCATTTAATTGCTATTGAATTGTGAGTATAAATACCTTCCCGTTCAATTATGAGTATTTATTTTTTACTATTCTCACCAATCACTCCATTACTTATCAGCTGGAAGTTGAATATATATTAAACAATTTTTTTCGTACTTTTGATGGCCATCTCCTAAGCGTTACATATTTTTGAAGTTGAAGGATATTTTGTAGAGATAAATCCCACTTCATTTGTAAGATATTTTAAAATCTTCTCTTTAATTAGCTTTTTCCTGTTTAGGTTTCTACTATAAAATCATTTTTTTATTCTTCTACTTTTTCTAAGTTTGTACAATTTCGCAAAGCAGTAGTTTTCTAATTTGATTAATCCTCAAAGCTGATATTAAAATAAAATTCTATGTGTTGAAGAGTTTTATTTTCTGAAACTGTTAAGTATAATATCTTCGTAGTATATAGTAATATATACTTCCTCAGTTTATTACATGTTAAACTGGTCATAAATTTTTAAAGATATATTTTTTAAATTTATAATCTTAAACATATGATGAATTTTCTGTTGATTTAAAATCATGTTCTTAGGAATAAAATGAGAAATTTAAAGTATATTATATATAAACATATATATCTATATATATTTTTTAAATATACAGAGGAAGAGGAAACATTACGTACTTATACACACAGAGATCTCCAATTCTTAAAGAAATTCTTTCCTTTCTTAACAAAAATAAATAAACAAAGCAGTTCAATGATACAAAAAGCATCTTCATAAGATCAAAAACTCTTAGACGGTTCAAAATTACAAAAAGTATTAAAATTAAGAATTAATAATAATATGAATTAAATTGGAAAATGTTATATGTTTGATTTTGAATGCTAAAAAGAATCTTTTAGCACTCGAATATTTAAAATTTATTTTACAAACTAAACGGGGTATTTCAAGTTCCACGAAGCGCGGATCAATTCACTAGTATAATTATATATTGTGTTATATAACATTTGACTTTCACTTTTATGCATAATAAGTACGAGGTAAGAATATGTATAAGTACATAAAATAAGAGCACTTAAAATAAAACAAAACAAAAAAGAACTATTTAACTATCAAGGCTTATAACCATAATAATTTTCTATAAATAGACTTTAGTAGTTCTTAAAAAGTAACACTAATTCTTTACCACCATATATTACTTTATATTATAAGTAATACTAATATATTATCACAACTCATGTGATAATACATTCCTTTAAACGTGATTGAATGTGGATTAAAGATATATGCGTTCGATGTTATCATGACAAAATCAATTGTTGATTTCGGTATTATTACCCATATAAGTAATGTATTATTGTTAAACATATAATTATTGTCACATGATAATCTCGGTATAATTGCTATGAAGAGCAAAATACTCTTATTATAATACTTTTTATTTCGTAAGATTTCTATGAATTTTAATTTTATTAAGTCACTTGGAAACACGTTAGTACAAATAAATGTATATAGATTAAACGAAATATTCTACGTGATAATTTTTTTTAGTCATGAGATAAATTTTGTCCAAATTCGTGTAATAATTACTCGTTCTGTAATATTTTAAATAGAATTTTAAGAAGTGTCTGAAGTTTTTTTAATAATTATTTGGTATCTGAAATAAATTGACTCGATTAATTTAGATTTGAAATGTGTAAGGCAAATTTAAGGACGAGCAATTTAATAAACTAAGACAAACTCATATTTACCTTAAAGAAAAATATTTTTTACTTTCAAATATAATAACAAAAATCTTTACAACATGCATACAAGCTCTATCAAATTTCACAAAATTAAGGATTTTGAAGATCTTCCTTTCTTCTCTCTTTCTATCTTCTCTTTCAATTAGTTATCGTTGTTATGTCAGTATGTCGCTGGAGTTTGCCGTTACCAGAATTTTCTATTTAACCTCGTTCATCGTCGTCGGAGTTCAGCCAGTTCGCATTGTCCACGTCGCCACGTCGGAATTTTCCGATGCTTGGTCGCAAAGTTGCTGAAGTTTTTTTCATTGCTGATTCATCTTCATTATTGTGTCCAGTGTTGTTGCTTCTTTGTTGGAGTTCTGCCATGACTTCCTTGTATGTCATTGTATACATTGAAGATACGTATAGCAACAAATTATATCAATTGTATGTCATGTATGTTACTTGTATGTTTTATATATATTATGCATATATTAATATACATGACATACAAGCAATACACAAATTACAATTATATACGTGTAACATACACAAAACATGTCATGTATATACCATATGTATGTTGCTACACATCCTCCACCACACCATCATAATAAATCACCATAGCCATCATCATTCCGCTATAACAATTCAAAAATTATAAGAACTGAGGGAAGAGTTAGGGTGGAGTAGTGGCCAGCAGTGACTTTAAAAAAGGTGGGAAGGCGGCGCCGTCAATCGTGATTTTTTTCGGTGAAGATTTATGGGAAAAGTTCCTGATGGGGGTATGTTTTTGAAGGGTTCAAAAGCTTGTTTTAGAGAAAAAGAGCAAAGAAACGGGTTAGATGGATTTTCCCGCGAGTACTCCTCCAATATTGGCTATTGTTATTCCGGCCAAAACTATAAACTGAAACAGTAAATATTTTATTGGGTATTGTCACGATCCAAATTCAAAGGCCGTGATTGACACCTAGCAAGCAACTACCCATGCCAAGCAAACCAATATTAATCTTATCAAATATATCAATAATTTTTTTGGTAGAACTTCCCCTGTAACAGTAGCATCCCAATAATCTCTATAATCAATCAAACAACAATCCATCCAATATAGAATATCCACAACCATTCATACTAAAAATTAAAATCTCTCAAAGCCCCAAACACCAAAATATCGAAATCCACCTGCCACAAACTAGTCAAGGAGCATCTAAAATAAATTTGAATACAAGATTCTAGGGACACAATCTGATACAACCCAAGAAAGAAGAAGGATAAAGTAAAGGTGACACCATGATCAAAATGCAGTTGGCTCACCTCAACTGAAAATAGTAAGTGCCTCGAACAAGATCAGAGAGGAACCACTGCGGTACTAGAGCTAGGATCTGTACACACAGAAACAACAAGGGTGAGCATAAAGCCCAACAAGATCATCGACCAACCGTCCATCATACCCCGTAGAGCAAGTCTTAAAAATGCAATGCATGAAAAAAACAAATGGTATACATATATAACCTTAAATATTGTACTTAAGCAACAAGTAAGACAGGTAACACAAAAAACATGTCAATCGCACCATATCAATCATAGGCCCTCAGGAGTCAAGTTCACTAGACCAATTATCACGAATCATAGGCCCTCAAGAGTCAAGTTTCCTAGACCAATCATCCTGAACCATAGGCCCAGACAATCATGAACCATAGGCCCTCGGGAGTCAAGTTCCCTAGACCAATCATCTTGAACCATATGCCTTCGGGAGTCAAGTTCCCTAGACCAAACAATCATTAACCATAGGCCCTCGCGAGTCAAGTTCGCTAGACCAATAATCTTAAATCATAGGCCCTTGGGAGTCAAGTTCCCTAGACCAAACAATCAAATACCAACTAATATGTACAACACACAGTACAAGTAATCATATTATTAGGAAATGTCATAGAAGACCAGCCACGTAATGCATATAAGAGTGCCAAATATCCCTAGCATGATATAGCAGTAAATCTCTAGTATGCTATAGGGAATCATTCAAAAGTCATGTTGGAACATTATAGAGTTCACGGTATCCAATGTTGAACACAATTGAAATGGTTTTATAGGAGAAACAACTCAAAGTCACAAAATTCACCATAAAATAATTTACATGACCTAGTACGCGCTCGCCCCACAACGTACAAGGTGTTTGAAAATCAAATAATGTATGATGTCGAAAAGCAAGTGCCTTATAACCGGTACACAAACCTCTCTTGATATGCCCAAGCACCTCTCGACGACCTCCGATAGCCTCAATCTGTTCAAAAATACAATTAATTGGTCCAAATTGGGTTGGGAAAGCTAGTCCCATAATTTTAGGATACTTCAAGGTCAAAGCCAATTCTTGGTCGACTCAGACTCACCACTCGGGTCAATGGTCCGAAATCCAAAATTGATTGCATGAACGTTTTACCCATAAGCAATTAAGTTCAACCCAATAATCAAAGTTCAATTTTGATATCAATTGCTAAGTCAAATCATAGATTTTCCAATTTAGGACTTAGGCTCAATCTCATAATTCCCAAGTTCAATTTCTTAAAATTAAATCCAACTCGAGGCATAATCTTATCTTCCAGATTGAAATACTTCATAATAATACCAACTAACGATACCCATATTCCAAAAAGTAACAAAATCATAAAGAGAACAATATGTTACCTTGAATAGAGATATAACTGTAGTTTATCACTTTGGGCTATAGAATGTTGAACTACTGATTTCTTGGAGCCTTGCTAACATTTATCACCTTATGAGTTATGACTCACCAAAGTTTCTTTGAAATCTGCTGCTACTATAGAGGAAGTGCCGCAACTCGTTTATCGAAGAAGCCAGCAGAAACATATAAAAAAAAATAAAAAAATACGCAACAGCCAATATAGAGGCATCACACAACCAATATCATTATTTCATTCCATGGATTTTGTCCAAGATTTCTTATGCCAATAAATATTTCAAGACCTACTCAAATTTGGCTACTACCTGGACGATAGATATGACTAGTTTATGTTAAACAGAGCAATATACCAGTGATATACACCCAATATACAGCAGTGTATATCACAAGTATATTGCTCTATTTCGACGATGGGCTTTTCGGCGGCCGGTGGCGTGGGCCTTGGCGATGGCGAAGATGTGGGCCTCGACGGTGGCCAAGCCGGCCCAGTCTCGGACAGATTGTTGATAATACAATCTTGTATATATGGTATATATATTTATATCGCAGTCTTGCAGGGGCCCTTCAGTATCTTACCTTTACCAGACCGGGTATTACGTATGCGGTTCAAATAGTGTGTTTATTCATGCATGATCCCAGAGTTGAGCATATGAATGCAATCAAACGCATCATTCGGTATATTCAGGGGACACTGGACTATGGGTTGCACTTGTATCCTTCATCTACATCCACACTTATCTCTTACACAGATGCTTTGATTGGGGTGGTTGTCCCGACACCGAACGGTCGACTTCGCTCTTGTATGTTCCTTGGCAACAACTTGGTCTCTGGTCGGCAAAGCGTCGGGCAACTCTATCACGCTCAAGTGCAGAGGCAGAATATCGAGGGGTAGCGAATGTGGTCTCTGAATCATGTTGGCTACGTAATTTGCTTTTGGAGCTTCATTGTCCCTTTCAGAAGGCAACCTTGGTATATTGCGAAAACATTAGTGCTATCTACCTTTCAGGTAACCCAGTTCAACACCAGCGCACCAAGCATATCGAAATGGACATTCACTTTGTCCGTGAAAAGGTTGCAAAGGGTCACGTTCGCGTATGCCATGTCCCGTCTCGTTATCAAATTGCAGACATCTTTACAAAGGGTCTACCAGCGGTTCTCTTTGAAGATTTTAGGAACAATCTCAGCGTTCGAAGACCGCCCGCTATGACTGCGGGGGTGTGTTAAACAGAGCAATATACCAGTGATATATACCCAATATACAGCAGTGTATATCACAAGTATATTGCTCTATTTCGCAGATGGGCTTTTCGGCGGCCGGTGGCGATGGGCCTTGCGTGGCGGCGGTGGGCCTCGGCGGTGGCCAAGCCGGCCAGATCTCGGACAGATTGTTGATAATACAATCTTGTATATATGGTATATATATTTGTAGTATATTGTAGTGTAAAGGTTACCTTAATTAGTGGTATACACTTACCATAATTGTATAGTTAGAATTATGGTAGAATAAGGATTTAGAAATAGAATAGGAATAGGATTCTCTATTATGGAAATATGTAACTTGTATATATAGCCTTTCAATTAATGAAAATAATCAAGGGGATTATTTATTTCAGTTTCAATTCTAAATGTTTTTCTCCCATTCATAGAAAAATATGTGAGGTTTATCCACAACTCACACTTCAATGTTATACGAATAAAATAAACGAAACGAGTCGTTACATGTATATGCCAACTACACTTTTAAACTAAGGTTGGTCAGTGGGTTAGGACGTCCGATCCCGCCCCAGTTCGATACCGACCCGCCGGGTAAATTAGGGGATGAAGATTGTCGGTAATCGGGTTCGAAATCGGGACGGGACTAGGGTTGGTCCCGCCATTGACCCGTCCTGCCCCGATCCCGTCCCGTTTACTGAAAATAGTTGTTCCACAAACGGTCATTTGCAATTATAGTCGTTGGCAACGGCTACAAACGGCCATTTTGGCCCCTCACCACCCCATAAACCCCCCTACCCTTTTAATATTTATTTTTAACCCCTAAGTTAGTATATTTACACATTAACCCTATTTCTCAACTATAAATACCTCATTTTTCTCACAAATCTTCCAACCATGTATCTAATATCTAGAGATGGCAATGGATCCTGGACCCGGTCCGGATCCGGTGTATCCAGATCCGTTTTATAGGATATGGATCTTCAAAATTTGGACTCGACGGATCCGGATCGGACCCGGATCCGTTTCTGACGGATCGGATCTGGATCTGGATCTTGTATTTGAGATCCGTATCCGGTCCAGATCCGACCCGTGGATCCATTTTTTTATTAAATATATTCATAACCTAAAATGTAATTTTATAAGTATTTTCTTAAAATTGCTAAGCACATCCTTGCAAGTTTAATTTTCAAAACAAGTTTAATTTATTCCCGCGTTAACTCAAAAATAAAAAAATAAAGAGGTAACTTCGATAATAAAATCAATGTTATATTAGTGAATGACTAACATCTCCATAGACAAGTAGTTAAAATTATATTCACTTCATTTATGAAGATTCCAAGCACATGCAAGTTCTGCATTGTGGAAATACTAGTCAGCATTTTCCACAACTATTGTCGTTGTCCAACATTTTTAATTTATAGCTCACAATCAAAATGAGACAACGAACAAAATATCTCATATGCACATTTCAAAATTGAAAAACAGTAAACTGTTACTTAAGTAAAAATCGTTTGTCAGTTCAAAAAAAAATTCTTAGCAAGGTAAATTTTTTTACATGTGGATCCAGATCCGATCCGTGGATCCGATGGATCCGGATTTGGATATGATTTTTATGGATCCGCTGGATCTGGATCCGATCTGGATTCAGGTATGAAAAACGGATCTGGATCTGGATCTATTAGGATCCGGTCCAGATCCTATCCGTTGCCATCCCTACTAATATCTCTCTCTACAAGTCTAAATTGCACACTAAATATTTTATTTTATTTGGTAATTTCTATCAAAGTTCAAAAATTGGGAGTGAAGTTGTCAACTAGCTTGAGGATCATCGAGCAAAGTTTCAATTTCCAACCTCGATTACACGTCGACGTTTGGTACCCTCGTTCCTTCTTTTATTTAAATTATTATTGTTACTTAATTTTAATTATCATACTTAATTTTTTAAACTTTAATTATTTATTTACATAATTATAATGGAACGAGGTGGACGTTTTTCTGGTAGAGATAGTAGGGGTAACAGGGGTAAGAGTGCATCTTCTAGTAATTCTAATTATGATAATGTCACTCATGTAGATGAAACTGAACTTTTTAATGTTAATATTAATATACCATTAGATCATGATGTATATTCTGCATCTGAACCAGACTATGACTTAGAAAATGAATTAGAAGATAATTTAGATAGCACATCCACTAGTGTAACTCCACCTCAGGCTCAGACTATTCATTTACCCTTCCTCCCTCTTGTCAAAGCTAAATCTATCCATTTATGCCTATTCTTCTTTGTTGTCTTGTCTGAATCATCTAAGTATTTTCTGGAAATCTCTCATATTCCCCCCTAATATGAAAAAAGTCAAAAACAACGAAAATTAAAATCACTTGCATGAGATTTTTTTAAAAGAGACATTCCTAATCAACTAGCTATTTGTAAAATTTGTCACGAAGTTTATAAATTTAAAACTGGAAAAGGTCAAGGTGGGACATAAGGTTTAATGAGACACGTGGAAAAAGATCACAAAGCAATGTATAATCAATAGTTGGCTGAAAAAGTGGGTGTGCAAATGTCTTCTGAGTTGGGACAAGGTTCACATAGTGTCCCCGACCAAGTACAGGGTCGAATTAACCCGATGACAGGAAGAGTTATAGGTCCGAAATATGATAAACACAAAGATAAAAAAAATTAGCAAAATTAGTTGTTGTGAAGGGTTTGTTTTTTTTCATTTTCTTCCTCTCCTGATTTTATTTATTATATTCGAGAAACATATAATCATTCTTTTAACGGTTTTCCTAGATCAACTATTATAAGAGATGTTTTTAAATTTGCACATGAATATCAACAATATTTATGTTATGCATTGTATCATTTTAATGACAAAGTGACTATAACTTCTGGCATATGCTGTAGTACTAATGGTAATGATTATTTAACTATTACATGTCATTGAATATATCACAATTGGTCTATGCAAAAATATATATTAGCATATAGATATATTGATGAAAGACACTAGAATTTGATTTCAAGAAATATTCATGAAATTAGTGAATATTATGGAATTACTGATAAATTATGACCATTACATTAGATAATGCTTCTTCTAATGATTATGCTGTAAACATTTTAAAAACTCGATGTACTCCATCTTTTCCCGATATTTTTCATGTTAGATGTGCATGTCATATTTATAACTTAGTTGTAAAGGATGACCTAAAACTTTTTAAAAACATCCTTGATAAAGTACAATTTGCTGGCGACTTTATTTTTAAAGGTAATAAAATACAAAGACACAAAGAGTTTAAAAACATGTCATGATTGTGGATTACCTTATATGAAAATTTTAGAAGAAGTTCCATCTAAGTGAAATATTTTATGAACAATTAGTTGTTGCTCACGAGTATAGAAGACCTATAACTTTATTATTTAACGCCTATAATCAAAATCCTTTGGATATGCTTGTAGATGATGATTGGGATACAATTTTGGAACTTATTGTATTCTTAGAGAAATTTTTTCTAGCTACTAAGGAATTTTCTGATATTTATTATCCTACTATTTCATCTATGTTATTTATATAGCTCTAATATTTTTGTTATTTAATGAATATATGAAAAACCCAACTTACGCTCCAGCTATTACAAAAATATTTGTAAAATTTTAAAAATATTTTTTTTCATATTCCCACTATTTATTTTATTGGTGTTGTATTAAATCCTATTATTAAAGTAGACGGTTATAATGACCTTATTGAAATGATTTATGAATACCTAGGAATACTTCCAACATAACCAACCAACTAACGAACCAACTAAAGAAGATGTTATCTCTAGCATACAAATACAATGCAAAACTATGTATATGTATTACCAAGAGCAAAGTGCAAATAATCAACCGACTTCTGTACCATCTTCTTCTACTTCACTTCAACCTTGTAAAAAAACATGTGGTTTCTGCTTCAAGTATTCAAGGCCTTCAAAATAGAATGTATAGTGGTTCAAGTGCTTCACAAATTAGCGAGTTTCATGTTTATGTTTTGCAGGGTGTTGTCGAATCAATTGCTAATGAAAATGGATGTGAAGACTTGTTGAAATACTGGAGAGAGAATGAAAAGACATTTCCGACTCTATCAAAGATGGCCCAAGATGTGTTGAATATTCAAGCGTCATCTACAGCTCCTGAAAGTACTTTTTCTGCCTGAAGGTTTTAAATAGGAGAGCAGAGACACTCATTAGCGGGAGACAGTTTGGAGATTGCAGTTTTATTAGAGATTGGATTAGAGCGGAGCGTAGAAGGTGCGGTCAATCAGAGATCAATGAAGAATACGACTACAATTACAACGAAATCTTATTTGAGGGAGCAGGAAACGATATTGAACAATTTGACCAACAAATTCCAATTCTAATAGAAGATTCTCAAGAGATTGTGAGAAAATTAGAAAAAGTATGGTTGCATATGTAATTTTTTTTTACTATGTAATTTGCAACTTTGTTTGCAACTTTTGAATTACGAAACAAAGTTGCAATTTTGGAAATGTATTACAAACAAAATCATATTTCTATTAAATAATATAAGAGGCAATTAGCCTTGGATGTTTTTTCACTATCTTGTTCAATTATTTAAGTGTTTATATATATATATATATATATTAAATTAAGTGTCTAGAATTTTTTTTTAAAAAGTCTCCCCCAAATCTCCCTTCCCGTCACGTCCCGCCCCCCCAAATCACGTCCCTTCTGATAGCGGGATGTGGGATGGGACGGGACCACTTCCTGTGCCCCTAATCCCGTCCCTCGTCGTCCCGCCTATCCCGATCCTGACCCACCCCACCGTCCCCCCAAATTTTGTCTCGTCCCATCCCGTCCCACCGGCCACCCTTATTTTAAACTGCTAGGAGAAAACATTATTCTTTAGCTGGGAAAATATGAATGAGTAGGAAAAAAAATCATAGTATATCTATATATTATTAAAAGTAAGAAAAAATACATCATATTAAGTCAAGTGACCGCCTAGAAAAAAGCCACATGTAATATTAACTTATTAATAAATTAACAAGTAACTAATAACTAATTCACCCATGTGGCATAGCTAGAAAAAGCCACATGTGGCTTATTAACTAATTATTATTAAGTATTATCTAATAATTAATTCAAGTGGCATTATATAAAATACAAACGTAGTAAGTTTTAAATAAATTATGTATTTTTAATGTGGATTAATGTAGCTAATTTTAAATCTGAATTGAAAGATAAAGATAAAGAATTAAATTAAAAACTAAATATAAGAGAAAAGACCAAAAAAATATATAAAAATAAAACTACCTAATCCCTAACCTAACCTGCACGTAACTCCCCATTCCCTCAACCCACGTCTCCTTACCATGCTCACACACAAACACACAGATTTATAAATTCACAAAAACAAATTAACTTTTTAATCATAATTATCAATTTTATTAAAACGATGTTTTCAAATTTCACGAATGAAAGAAATAATCTTTTGATTATTCTCATTAATGAAGAGGTATTTATATACAATTTACAATCCCTAATTATGAAAAATCTTATTCTTACTATAACAATAAATCCTAATTATATTTGTACAAGAATCCTACAACTATGGTAAATTTATACAACAAAGTTGGGTGCCATTTGGTTTCGATTTCCCGTGGTATACACACGGGTATATTTCTGTCACCCCCGCAGTCATAGCGGACGATTGTCGTATGTTGAGACTGTCCCTAAAATCTTCAAATAAAACCAAGGGAAGACCCTTAGTAAATATGTCTGCAATCTGGTACAACGAAGGGACTTGGAGGACGCGTACTTGTCCACGAGCTACCTTTTCTCGAAAAATGTGTATGTCCATCTCGATATGTTTTGTGCGCTGATGTTGCACCGAATTTCCCGAAAGATAGACTGGACTCACATATCACAATATACCAAGGTAGCCTTCTCAATAGAAAAATGTAACTCTAGTAGAAGATTACGTAGCCAACATGACTCAGATACCACATTGACTACCCCTCGATACTCGGCCTCCGCACTGGATCGTGATAAAGTAGACTGACGTTTTGCCGACCAAGAGACCAAGTTATCGCCAAGGAATATACAATAACAAGATGTCGAACGTCTGGTATCTGGACAATCACTCCAATCAACATATGTATATGAAACAAGAGTAGAGACCGAGGACGGATATAAATGCAATCCAAAATCAAGTGTTCTCTGTATGTATTGGATAATACGTTTGAGTGCATGCATGTGCTCAATCCGCGGATCATGCATAAATAAACACACATGATGTATTGCATACGTAATATCTGGTATTGTGAAAGTCAAATACTAAAAGCCCCTGCAAGACTACGATACTAGGTGAGATCCTCGTATGGCGTGCTAGACGTAGCACTCAGCTTGGGTTTGGTATCAACCGGAGTAGAAGTAGACTTATACGATGACATGCCATCTCTCTCAATAATCTTTCCCACATACTTTTTTTGTGATAAAAATAAACCATTTGCATGACGAGTGACTGCAATGCCCAAAAAATAGCTCAAGGCCCCCAAGTCCTTCATAGAAAATTCTGAACTGAGAAGGGACATAATAGGCAATCAATATTATATCATCAACATATAACAATATGTATGCCAGAGAAGTACCACGATGATTGATGAACAGAGAATGATCATACCTGCTGTGAGAAAACTCAATAGTAGACACATAATTTGCAAACCTTTATACCAACCCCGTAGGGCCTACTTAAGCCCATACAAGGACTTTTTCAGCAAACATATATGATGAGGATAATTGGGGTCCCTAAAACCCAAAGGCTGGTGCATGTAAACTGTCTCCTTAAGATCATCGTGTAAGAAAGTATTTTTTACATTTAGCTGGTGAATGGGTCATGCTTTCGAGAGAGCTAGACTGAGCAGAGTGCGAATGGTTGCCGGTTTGACCACTGGACTAAATATATCTCTACAATTCATGCCAACATGTTGCGTTTTACCATCACCTACAAGACGGGCCTTATGCCTTTCAAAAGAATCGTTAGAATTTTCTTTATGAGTAAAAATCTACATGGACCAAATAATATTAACACCAGGTGGACGGGGAACACCAACTCACACGTCTTATTTTCAATAAGAGCATTATATTCGTCATCCATGGCCAATTTCTAATTCGGGTCATGAAGGGCAGACACCGAGTTACGAGGTAGGGGAGATTTAGTGACATTAGAATTGAGATTAAAATGTCGTTTCGATTTAAAAATCCCCATTTGACTACGAGTAACGGGCCCTTGACTCGAGGTAGAAGTGGACGGGATTGGGGAAATTATTTGGTTGGCAGCGGACTGGCCAACAGGCAATGGGCCTGCTGGCCCAACAAAGGGACGAGAAACTGGAACTGCATCAGACCTGGCAGTGGGCCGAAAAACTGGGTCAGTAACGATATCAGTACTAGGCCGAGACATCGGTCCACTGCTGAGACCATGTGGGCCAGACGACGCTGGACCAGGACAATGTAGGCAAACAGGCAGTTGGCTTGCTGGTGGATTCAGTTCACGACACATTTCGGATAAATGGTGGATAATATACGGTGAGATTCCATCATTCAAAAAATTATACGAACTAGACATATGACTACTCAATTTAGCAAATGAAAATTGGGACTTATAAAAAATAACATGGCGACTAATTATGATTTTGTTAGAGGATAAATCATAACATTTGTAACCACGATGATTAGATGGATAACCCAAAAACACACACGCGGTAGAGCGGGCTTGAAATTTGTTAATTATAGTAGACGAAAAAAGTGGATAGCATAAACACCCTAAGATGAGAATACAAATGATCTTTATTGTAAAGAATTTTAAGTGGGGATTGATACGCTACGCCTTTAAGAGGGAGGATGTTAAGTAGATATGTAGCCATTTGCAATGTATGATGCCAAAAAGAAGGTGGAAATGACGCTTGAGCTTGCAAGGTACGGACAATATTATTCTCTCGGCCTTCCCATTTTGTGAGGACGTATGTAGACAAAAAAACCGAAAAGATATGCCATTAGTGTCACAAAACTCTCGAAACGCCCATTATCATATTCCCTGCCATTATCACATTGAATATTTTTAATTTTCCGTTCGAATTGGGTACATATGAATGCTCTAATTTTTAAGAATGTGGAAAAGAATTGAGACTTTTTAGATAAAGGAAAGGTCCACAAAAAATTAGAATAATCATCCAAAAATAAGACATAATAACGATGGCCCAAAGAACTTAAAACGGGAGATGTCCATAAATCACTATGAATAGTGTCAAAAGGCATCAAAGTACGAGAAGTAGAGGCTACAAACGGTAATATAACATGCTTCCCTAATGGAAAAGAAGGACAAAGTGGAGTACTACGCGTACCCTTACAAGCAATAAAATTATTTTTATGTAGAGAAGACATAATAGATGACCTTGGATGACCCAAACGCGCATGCCACAAGGAAGGAGCAAGAGCGGCAAAGGTAGAAGGTGTGGCTTGACTCGTGGAAATGGTGGCGATTGGATAAAGCTCTCCCATACTATTGCATCTCATTAGAGGTATTCCCGTCTTGAAATCCTTCACAGAAAATCTAAACGGATCAAAATTAACAGAAAACCAATTATCAATGGTGAATTTTTGGACATACAAAAAAAGGACAGTCCGGTGCACTAAGCTCCCGCTATGCGCGGGGTCCGGGGAAGGGCCGGACCACAAGGGTCTATTGTACACAGCCTTATCTCACATTTCTGCAAGAGGTGTTTCCACGGCTTGAACTCATGACCTCGTGGTCACATGACAATAACACACCAAATTTTTATTAAGTTAGGGGCATGAAGAACATTTTTCAAGACGAGAAGTGGATATGGGGGAGACAAATTCGTATGACCATAATCGCGAATTGGAATTAAGTTGCCATTACCAACAATAATGCCACGATTATTGCTCAAATTGAAATAAGACGAGAGAGTACCATGTGTGGACATCATATGAGAAGTGGCTTCGGTGTCCATGTACCAATTTGCGTTCGAGGGATGTAATCCAAGTGAATGCATTGCGGCCTCAATATCCGTAGGTGTCGGGATCAGAGCTGGGCCCGCATCAGTGAAGGTCTGATGAGGTCGAGGCCCAAGCAGGTTTGCCTGCTGCCCTGGCCCAGCACTAGATCATGATGCATTATTCTGGACCGGGAAACTGGGCTTGGATGTTGACTGGAATTGGGCCCAGTTTCCAGGATATGGCGTAGGTGGAAAATAAGGGTTGTTGGGCCAATGGCCACTGGCCCAGCCCCACAGCTAGGAGGCCCAAGGCTGCGGCCAGTTGGCATGCGGTCTACCGTTTCGAGCACCACTGCTACCGCCGCCACTATTACGACCACCACCACCGCCGTTGTTACCACCACGACTGCCTTCATAGTTCTTGCCATTATTTTTCCGATTTTGACCCCTTTTCCGCCATTGTTGGTACGGTTTTTGCCTGAATTTTCAGAGAATGAGTGAGGGTTGTCTGACGTGGCCATCATCATGACGGAATTCTCCGGTAGTCGCTTTTTTAGCCAAACAACCTTCTTCCAACGTGAGCATGGAACGGGCCTGATAAAATGGTGGGAGAGGATTACTTTGCCGAAGCAGTGTCCCAACTCCATTATAGGCCTCAGATAGGCCTGCAACCATATGAAGAACAAAACGATCATTAGTAACGGGAGCACCAACGTTTCAGAGTTGATCCGTCAATTCCTTAAGCCTTCTACAATAGGCTGAGATGTTCGGATAATCTTTCATGTTGACATGGGAAAATTCCAGCTCAAGAGTGACATCATGAGAATTTTTGTTATCTTGGAATATATCACGCACCCTATTCCAAATTTCCATCGCCGTAGTGTCGGATTCAATAATCGTCTGCAAGAGGTCTATAGAGACGGTGGAATAAATCCACTGGAGAACGATAGCATCAAGGGTTGTCCATAACGTAGGATCATCCTCGAGGGTAGACACCTTCTCTTTGTCAGTTACCGAGAGGCTGATGTGATGGATGACTTGATGCGAGCGTGCGTGAACCTTGAATAATTTCGCCCACGTCGCGTATTAGACACTTTCCATCTCAAGAACAATAGGGATGTGGTTCTTGATGTTGGAGACTATAAGAGCAGGATGAAACATGTCGTTTGACGTAGACATAACGAAAGAACAATAGATGAATTAGGGATTTGGAAGAAATTTTGGGAAGAGAGGAAGAAATTGCACGGAAACCGAGACTGAGAAAGGGCAGCTGAATTGTCTTTGTGAGAATGTATTTTAGCCCTAGACTTATGATACAATGAAAGAAATAATCCCTTCATTATTCTCATTGATGAAGAGATATTTATATACAATTTACAATCCCTAATTTTGGAAAATCTTAGTTCTACTATAAATAAATTTTAATCATACTTGTACAAGAATCTTACAACTATGGTAAATTTGTACAACAAAATTGGGTGCAATTCGGTTTCGGTTTCCCGTGGTATAAATACGGGTATATTTCTCTCAACGAAGATGGTTGGACATTTTTTTATCCTAATATATTATTTTAAATAGATAAAAACTATATTATCAATAGAGGTTTCTTTCAACAATTAAATTTAACACGATAATTTCATGCACTTCCACTAAAGAGGGAAGACAACCCACCACTTCATAGAAAGAGAAACCAATTTAGGTTTGAATTTGAAATTGAAAACTAACTTTCAGTTTCAACAATTATCCTATTTTACACGATAAACTCACGTTAAAACGAAGATTTAACCCATCAGTTCACAGAAAGAGAAAGTGAGAAACTGCTTTCGTTTGGAAGAAATATTCGACATTCTTCTCAATTACTACAATTTAATATTTACATGAGTTTTCAAATATCTTTTGTTTATGTTCTGAATGATTGCAGGATTTGAATAATTTTATGTTGGATTAAGAAATATACCTAATAGTTTGGTCGATTATAGAAAGTCTGAGAGACCGGGATTACTATCTGCAGGAATAGTCTGACGTAAGTCGGGAAGCTAGATATCAAAAAAAGAAGAAGAATAAAGCAGTTTTTTTCCTTTTGACAGATGTGAGGGGCAGCTTTATTCTCATGCCATATATGACGATTTTGATTGATTTATTTATTAGCGAATATTCTCATATATTCGTCATATATTTTGTAATTAATAATAATGTATAATTATGGTAAATATAAGATCTTTATTCAATTATGATTCAACATTGTACACACTATATATATTTGTATTAATGAAAAATACTCCCCAAGAGAGATTAATACAATCTTACATGATATCAAGAGCCAAATCCTAAAAATACCTAAACCCTTCTCTTTCTCTTGATTGTCGCCGCCAACCCCCCCCCCCCCTCCTCACTTCGGCCGACGCAACACAACTTTTCAGTTCTTCCTTGTCCCTTTTTTGTGACTCCCATGTCCACTCCCACATCTCCTAAGGCTTCCGCCTCCTCCTCCACAATCGTCATAGACAATCCCGCACCTTCCTCCACTTCTTCTTTTCATCCGGCATTCGCCGTTACGAATATCAAGAATTCCATTTCCTTAGTTCTTGATCAAGAAGATGGTCAATATTCATCATGGGTTGAACTTTTTCATATTCACGCATGCGCGTATAACGTACTTGATCATATTGACGACTCTTTCCCTCGCCCTATCGACGTTGCAGACACGACGTGGCGTCGTCTTGACGCTATCGTCAAACAATGGATTTATGGCACTATCTCTAAAGATTTGCTTTATACGATTATGAAAATAGGTGCCTCAGCTCGTGAGTTATGGATACGTTTGGAGGAAATATTTCAGGATAACAAGCATACATGTGCCGTGTATTTGGAGGAACAATTCAATAATACACGACTTGAAATTTTTTCAATATGGCCGAGTATTGTAAACAATTGAAGCTTGTTATAGGCCAATTATCCAATGTGGGGACACCAATTTCCAAAACGAAGATGGTTTTCCAACTCGTTGCCGGTTTACCGAAAGGTGAATACGACACTCTAGCACTCATGATACAACAAGCCGATCATTTATACCAGTTTCAACAAAGCCAGGTCACAATTATTGTCGGAAGAAACCCGACGTGCCAAACAAGACGAACATAATCAGAAGGCGTTAGCGGTTGAACATCATGCGGCGACCGCCGCCGCCGCCGCCGGACAACCAACAACCGTGGGGCAGCCACAGTGGTGGCAGAGGCGGCAGAGGCCGCGACAACGGAAATAGTTAATTATAGTGTATAATTATGGTAAATATAAGATCCTTATTCAATTAGGATTCAATATTGTACACACTATATATATATATATTTGTATTAATGAGAAATATTTTTCAAGGAAGATTAATACAATCTTACAATATTAATAAAGCGAAAAATCTATGAGGTTATTTAATTTATTTGTTAATAACTAATCTAATAATTGGATACTGAAATATAATCCTTTTATGAGGGAAGCTATTGAGAGTTGAGGGGCAATCAAAATTGGAAAAGAGAATTTGAAAAAATATGGATATTTATTCTTTATTTTGTAGGGATTTGTTGGGTTCGTAAGCACAACGGGAGTTTAAAATTTTCTTACCCAACAATGATCCTGGCATGTCTTATACGATAATCATGTTTATGTTCAAAACATAACAAAAGAAAACTTACAGATTTTCGAGCGCGTGATTCAATACTAAGGTATCCACGCGATTTGAATCCTCGACTGCAAGTTCCAAGTCCAGTGTATTTCCTTTGCAAGAAAGCTAGGAAATCTTGTTTTAGGAACTGAGAAGTTATTTTATGTAACCACCTAATTATGAGGTATGTGTTGTTTATATAGGAGTTCAGGACAAAACCTAAATAGATATAAAACAAAAAAACCTGGGCCCATGTCAATGTTCAGTGGACTAGCCAGCTTGTCCACTTCACACGTCCAAGGTGGACGACCAAGGTCTCATTTTGGGCCAGTAATTTCTGGCCCAATTGCTTCCATGTATTTGTCCGAGTACCCATATAATATATCCAACATATTTAATTAAATCTGAAATTCAATTTGACTTAATTAAATAACTTCTATCAAATAGAGATATTCCATAATTATTATAAATTAAATATCTCGATTCTCAATCGAATATTTAATATTTCTCAATACACTCTAGGATCGAAGAAACAATCGCATATAGTGTGACCTATAGACCTTCACATATCAACATTAATTTAATTAATGTCCATACGAAACTCCTAGACTGCGTCGCATGACGAACTCAATATGTGAAGTACGTTTACGTGAATCCAACAAACTTAACCTTTATGCGGAACTATAAATTCCTTTCATTCGTGACACACTCGATTAAGCTTAGAATTTGCCAAGTGTCTATCCAAATGACTTAATCACTTTATCTCACATTTATTAGTTGACAACTAGACCATATTCTAAATATGTCTCTTGCACTGACCAGTGACTTTAGTCAACCTAATAACATTGAGAAGTTGAGTGCTCTCTCGAATTTCCAATCGAGGAATGAATCATATTATTGGCTCAACTACTACCTTGATTCACATCCTGATGCACCCAACACAAGCCGTATCTTATCCAGAAGGAATTTAAGCTTAGAACTTGGTCAAAATACATCATTCTGTAAATAAGGTGCGTATTGACCTCAAGTCAAATGACCTTTATATTCCACACGCCGATAACACTATAGACATATATAACAAATAGTTTATCGGCAAGGTATACCAATACTTCTCCAAAGTATCCATGTGTCTATCACGAGTAACCATTACTCGTAGTTATGAGACATACTACATTCTCCAAGAATGTGATACATACCACCTGTCGACTTATATCATATCATCGATATCCCATTCTCGATGATCATTAGTCGAGGCTATTTTGAGAGTTACGTTCTATCATTAATATCCACTCTATTAATGACAACGCAAGCTCAATGGATGCACATATATGAATAATTGCAAACAATCAAACAATAATTGCAAATGTCATAAATATTAATATCATTAATAATACGAATGTGTTCAAGTACATTTTATCCCTAATATAGATTGTTTCTACTTTCATATTTTCTATAACGCCTCTATGAAAATGTTGCTATGAGAACTCTAGATATATTGTATTTGTGTTTGTAATTGCATTCTTGGTTCTTCTACATTAATAATTTATGCAATGTGTAGGCTCATGAGTTATCGATTAGAAGAGAAAAAAATATTGTGTTTAACAGGCAAATAGGGTCCTACCTCAAGTTTATGCTATCTTTTCTTCATAGACATTAAATTAACTCCTTTTTTTTTTCTTGTGTGATAAAAGTGAAAGAATAAATATTATTAATTGATCCTAATAAATTTGATGTTTTTCATATTAATCTTTATTTATAAAGGAGAGATTATTGAAGTTTGATCTTATTTGCACGATCAAGGAACATAATCATGCGACAAGAGGCTAAAATTAGAAATAATTTACCAACTATTTTGTCCTAGGCCATCTCAAGTTTATTATTGAGAAGTTAGAGAAGAAAAAATATTCTTTCTTCAAAAAACGTATGGGCAGGTGGCATTTTTAGCGTTATAACAATTGAATCATATGAATTTTGTATTTGCAGGTGGCTATCAGTTTGAGCCTCCAAAAAGGAAACTTGCAAAAGTATGGTATGTAAAAGATATGTGCTCTATAATTTTAGTCATTACATTTTTTCCCCTATTTTTTAGTTACTCTTTCTTATATGAAAAATTAGAGACTCGTTAGTTTTTTATTTCAAAATCATTGTATACGTAAGCATACATATTTTAGTTACTATTTAGGTATTATTATTGGCTTGCCTTCTGCTTCTTAAATTTTTTGCATGACAGGTCATGATATAAGAATTTGAATTAAAAGATAAATTTTTTTGAATGAAGATAAATATTTCTAATTTCGAATTTGAATTCAAAGACGAAAACATTTGTCGACAAAGTCTTATCGATATAGATCATTTTAAAATCTTACATATATTTCAACAATTGTTTATTGGATTAGCTGCAAAAAAAAGTTCCTAAAATGCAGAAGAAAAGTCATCCAGAAGGTTTCATTCTTATTTTATACTTTTCTGCTATTACTCAGAGTAGATTTAGTGGGCATTAATTATCATAGAATAAAACTTCATACAATGTTGATATTCGTTTGTTTTGTTTTGTTCAGACACCTGCGTTTTATTTTTATCTTTTACTGTTAATAAAATAACCATTAGGGAGTGAAAAACCTAGTGGTCTTAATTTTAAAAAAATACAATGTTGATATGTTTGATCAGATTAGTACTTACTTAGCAATATGCTTATGACCAAGTAATTTATCTTTGTTGCCCATTTCACTTGAAGCCAAATGATTATTGACACCGAATAAAATGGCTTGATAAAAATCTGTAGGTTTTTTTTTTTCATTTGATATGTGGTCTTTTGCTAACTAAAAGGTCAACTTCCTATTTTTTTTTAATAAGGCTAAGGAATCAACAAATAAACTCACAATTTTAAGTTGAAAATAAAAGAGAATTTTTTAATCATGTAATATAAAAACAACAATTTTTAAAAATACGGGTAGAGTTTATAACAAAATCAAAGAACTTCTTAAATAAAATAAAAAAAATTATCTGAAATTTCAAATCACAACTTATAACACAATATGTCATAATTTGAATATAGGTAAAGGAATAAATAGGAAAAACTAATTAAAATATCATATTAGGAAAAAATGTATAAAGAGGTTAAAAAGAGATAATCCGGGCTAATTAAAATTAATTAACATTATAACAGAGTAAAACTACTAAATAATAATAAAAATATTATTAAACTTTTAAAATTCAATTATACATAGAATTTGAGAAATAAAATAAAAGTTAAAAAAATAAGATTGTAGGAGGATGAAATATTAATATTATATATATATTACAAAATAATAACTATTTTAAATATCGATAGATCATATGACAAAATAAATAAAGACATCTCTATTTATAAAATCTGGAAAAATCCAAAATGACAATATAATATCAGATATTACATTATGTTGATTAAATATAAAACACAAATAAATGGAGAAAAACTAACTACAATAATATTGTAGGAAAATGTACAAAGAGTGGGTTAGAGGTATATGATTCAATCTAAGAAAATAAAGTAAGTAAAAAATACTCAAAAAATAATATTGTTAGATTCAGATAAGTAAATTGGGAACAATAAAGTAAAGGTTTAAAATTACAATAAATATTTCACTGAGTAAAAAATATAATATTAAAAGATTAGTAGTGGATAATGATATCAAGTCAATTAGCAACATAATGAAAAATATATTAACAATGTAAAATTACTAAATATATGACAAATGATAAATAAAATTTACATAAAAGTTTCTAATGATTATATATATATATATATTTTTAGTTTCATAGAAATATTGATAATTAGCGTATTGCATTGAGAAATTAGATAGTGTTTAATATTTAGTTAAAATATTATAAATTCGACACGACTAATGCTTTTTACTATTGTTCGCGCATCGCGCGAATAAATATACTTGTTATTTTTAAAAATAACGATTTCACGCGCTGAAACATTGTGAGGCGCACACACTATGCCATGTCTTCAAAATGTGTCTAATAGGCATAGTATAACTAGAGTTTAGATGTTCAATAGGAACAATCCATAGTTTAAATGTCTAAATGAAAAATTCGGACAAATTTAAAGACATGCATATGTATTCATCATATATTTTATTATTATATTAAATATATATAATACTATCAAATCCATTATTACATAACAATGAAAATTATCATTTCATGTAACAAGTGATTTCATGTGCCCTTACTTGTTATTTAATAATTTTATTTTACACTTTATTTATTTTTTAATAATAACTCTACTCCATGTTTAACTTTTTTTTTTTTTTTTTTTAACATTATAAGTTTATTCTTCAAATTAATGGTGCGTTGTTTACGAAATGACAGAAAACGATGTAATCAATTCAAATATTGTATTCATCAAAGTAATATGATATTATATAATATGTAACAACCATCCAAATACGTTATTAGAAAATGAGAATCATATGACCCTAATTACCATTTTATAGACACTTTCAAATAATTATCTTATATAATAAGACTTTTCAAAACATAGCAAATTAAGAGAATAACGGTCCTTGATTTTAGACTCCAATCTTGATATACCTACCTCTCCTATTTTTCTATTCTCTGTCTCTCTTTCTCCTCCAAAATTGGCAAATATCATTCCTCTTTGGCCATCAATAATAGCAACAATTAGCCTCTTTGGTTTTGAAGCTACCTCGACTAAATAACTTAATTTTATTGGCTGAATATATATGTAGACTCATAAATCTGTTTGAATTTTTTATTTAGATATATAAACTACGGATTATTCTTAAAAACCTCATTAGAACTAAGATTAATTTTTGATATTATCCATTTACTCAAATGGAGAAGCTTTGTCGTGGAAGGAGATTCTTCAAAAATTGTGAAAGAGAATGTTTTTTCTTTAAAAAAGATATTCTCGTGTCATGCAGTGATTCGTTCATTTTTGTCTCGCTTAAGTTGTTTCTGAGTTTGTGTAAGACATGTATAATAGGCATAATTTGACTTGAGTTCATGTGTTTAATAGTAACATTTCTTAGTTTAAGTAGTGGTTTGTACATGATCCAAAATCCTCCAAAAGATACGATATGATTTAAATTTTTTTAAATATAAAAATTGACCTATAAATTTATATTTTGTAAAAATAGATTCATAAGTTGGTAAATATATTTACCAATCATTTATATCAAATATTAAAAGATTTACAAGTTGGTAGTATATTTATAAGAAATTTACTCTTACCAATCATGTGAGAGAATTATATCAAAGAACATTTAGACTATAATTTATGTTCAATTTTTTATTTTATTGAACTAAAATTTGATCAGTTGATATATTTTTTAGAAATAACTTCTAGCAGCCTATTAATTTTGTTATGAACTATGACTTTCTCACATGATAAGATTGTATAAGAATTGAGAAAATTTTAAAGATTTTTACAACTTAAATAATTTTTATGTCGATAAGAAAAAATAAAACCTAAAAAGTTCAAATTACATGTATAAATAAAACTTCAACTTCAAATATCAATGTCTAAATAAAAATTAGGACAAGTTTGAGGAGCTAATATGTATTCAGCCTAAAATACAAAACAATCCCAACAAGGTGTAAATTATCTGGTCACCCGTGAGCCCCAACGACAAACCCAGTAAATCTTGCTGCGTCATTGACAGAGAGAGAGAGATGACAAGGGGAAAGCAAAAGATCGAAGCCCAGAGGAAAAATGCGGAGAAGAATCAGAAAGGCAAAGGATCTCAACTCGAAGCCCGTGCTGTTGGCCTCAAAGTCATCTGTCCCATTTGTAAGGTAAAAATTTCAATCGTTTTTCGTTTTCCTTTCACCATTTTATATTCTTTGTGTTAGATTCGCTTGTATGTGCTAGTTTATCTCTTGATTTGGCTGTAATTTGTGGAAATTTTGTGACAATTGGACGTGCTTAGTTGATTTTTTTTTCTTTTGTGGATAGTAATCTGGATCTAAATCCTCTTTGTATAGTTTTGGTAGGTTATGTTGTTGGCAAAGAATTTGTAATCATCTAACATTCGTTTTTTATGACAATAAAGCCGTTCCATCGCATCTAAAGTAAAATAAAAGGAACAGGAAATGATTTTCTGGTATTTGTTTGGTTGAGAGGAAAGATAGGTTTAAATTAAAGGAACCAATTCATTGGAAATGTTGCAACTGAAGTCTTTCTTGGGGAAATTATTTAAATTTCCCCCAGATTCTCTTGCTTACCAAATTCACAAAAAAATTACTGAACAATTAACGTTCCAACATTTCACTTCCCTTTTTGGGCATCCAAACAACACCACGAAGAAGTTGGGGTTGGAAGGAAACGCATGTGAAATTTTATAGTTGGTTAATTGGTTCACCCATATTAATAATGAAATTCCAACTTCCAACCCCATTAAGTAGCTTTTTTTTTTGATAACCGTGGTGTCCCGGGCAGCTTGCGTGCAACTCGATTAATTCCACGGGACACCTGCCATCTTCCACCATCAATAAGGCTAGGATAGATGAGAAGAAATCACCTAGTGTTGTTGTCTCTGCTGAGATTTGAACCTGAGACCTCATGGTTCTCAACTTTCATTGACCACTAGGGTACACCCATGGGTGTCCCATTAAGTAGCTTCTATTGTTCCTGTTACTTACATTCCCCATCTTTTTATTGTATTAGCCTGAAATATCGTGTGTTCTTAATTCAACTACCTAGTAACAGTACACGTCTTTTCACTTTACTCTCTTCCTACTTTCTGACCATTTGATATTGTTTTTAATTTATAGTCCTCATCTGTTATTTGTTTTTACGTTTTTCTTGAAACTTTCCTGAAGACAAATTTATAACTTCAAATGTATGCCAATTTCTGTAAAGAGTCTAGGCTATTTGAAATCATTCAGCTGCCCATGACAAGTTGGAATGTTCTGCTGAAAATTTAGTGCAGCCAGAGTAATAACAAAGTGATTGCTTTGTTACCCAGAGTTCTTTAAACATTTTCTTATTGGCTCAGCCTGTGGTGTTGTAAGTTCCCTTTATAGTGGTTAGCTTGGCCGTCTGTTCCAGTGAACTGCAGGATCTAGTGAGTCTAACACGTGACTCGTGAGGTTAGTGAATATTTGGGATTCTACTTTAGTTAGAGCCAAGTCTATGAGCTCGATAATTGGTGGTTGAGTGACTTCTTTTTTTCAAATGCCTCAAATCTCTATTTAACCTTGTCCCATTTTCGTACCTTCTAATTAGCTATTTATTCTGCATTACCACTCCATAATACCATTATTTCAGCTATATTAGCAATGCCATTGTGAGGTTAACACTCGTGAGGTTAGTGAAATGTTGGGATTCTACTTTAGTTAAGTGCTAACAATTTGTTGTTGAAAATTTGTGGCTGAATAATTTTTTTTACTTTGCCTTAAATCACTATCTAAACTTTGTCTCATTTTTGTGCCTCTTAATTAGCTATTTATTCTGCATTACAACTTCTTAGTACTATTAGTTCAGCTATTTTTTTAGTAGCATTGCGAGTATAAAACGGCCTGCATGGAACTTCATTCAATAGTAAAATATGAGAGTTTTCTGGAATTCTGCTTTCCAGATCTAAGGTAGTAATGTGCATAGTGGTTACAACATATATAGTTTGTGTTCCTTGTTTATATTCTTTTATATCTCTTTATTTTAGGCTACTGAGAGGCATTATTCATGCTTTTGTTCCCTCAAGCTTGTTCATTTGTCTCTACTGTCAAGATTTTATGCCTGTTTGGGACTTGCTCATGGGACTGCCATGTTAAACCCAATTCTTTCTTACATAGGGATGTCTGGGGTGGGGCTAACTTTGTGGACTTGTTAGCTGTTCAATTGTCTAAGTGGCCTGCTGATTGTGGAGTTCCTTTTTGTTTGTTGCATTACTTTTAGCTCATCTTGTATTTATTTAAGATCCCAGGGTGTGGGGAAGGATATATGTTTAGTGGCATGCACCCTTTGATAGAGATCGACAATGAATGTGTGGATGGAATATTGAAGGAACTCTTCATTTACCCTCTCAATGAGTGTGACATGGTGGTTACTTCATATAAACACTCAAATACACCAAATAACTGCTAAACTTTGATCCAGAGCCATAAGAAATACCGATTTTACATTTTAGAAAAATAAGAATTACCAATTGTACTAGCGAGTCTAAGGTTGTTTAAACTGCTCTCTTTGAAAAGTGAATCTATTGAAATTAGAGATTTTCAGAAATTGATTGTTCAATTCTCCAAAATATATGTAAAGAAAAAGAATTTGAATAATTTCTTCAATGAATTGCCCTCCTTCTGACAGCGGAAAACCAAAAAAGTATATGAAGCGTGTTAGCGAAAACGTAAAAGAAAGAACACAAGATTTAACATGGTTCGGATCAAAATGATCCTACGTCCACCAGTGAACAATTGCCTTTATATTATTAACAAAGGAAAGGGAGATTTCCTAATTACACCTAAGAAATTTGCTCTCTCAACTCTCTACTCACTACAAAGGATTGTATTACATTTGGGATGATTAACAAAGAAGAATTGCTTTTTCTTTTATAGGCAAACAATGACTTGGGCTCCAAGTGTGCTATATGGGCATTTCAATTCTCATCCATATCTTAGCATCCTTTGGCTCCAAGCAATGCATTCTTTGGCTCCAAGTAATAGAGCATCCTTTGGCTCCAAGTAATAGAAAATCATCCAACTAAAATGGCACATTAGTTTTTCTATCACATAACAAAAAACCAACTGCTTCAGCCCAAAATACTTTGGACATTTTGGCTTGTAGGAGCATACAACGAGCCTTTTCAAGAAGAGTTCTGTTCATCCTCTCGGCAACTCCATTCTGCTGTGGGGTGTACCTGACAGTCCTATGTCTTGAGATTCCATGAACCTTGCAGAAATCATTAAACTCTTCATTGCAAAACTTCAAGCCATTGTCTTCGCTCCACTTGATTCTCAACCAAAATATTCCACTCTTTAAATGCTTCAAAATCATCACTTTTCGCCTTGAAAAACACACCCAAACCTTTCGTGAGAAATCATCAATGAAAGTGAGAAAATACCTCTTTCCGCCCTTTGATAGAAGTTTAGAGGGACCTCATAAATCTGAATGGATGTAGTGTAGCACCCCTCCCGTCCTGTGCTTGCCAGTGCTGAAATTGATCTTCTTTTGCTTCCCTAAAATGCAGTGCTCATAGAATTCAAGTGTGCTGATCTTCTTACGATTGCCATAATCTTGCCTTGTCCTCATTAGATAACTGCACTGTCGATGCATTTGCAGAGCCAACAACGGTGCTTCCTGCCAATGTGTAGAGGCTATCCTCCAACTTGTCTTTCAGCATGTCTAAAGAACCTTTAGTCACCTTTATAGTTCCTCTTTCGCTCATGTACTTGTAGCCTTGTTCATCCAGAGTAACTAAGGAGATCAAATTCTTCAGATTAGGAACATGGCAGACTTGTGTAATAGTCCTCACGACTCCATCATGGCAGCGAACCCAAACTGAGCCAATGCCAACTATTGCACAAGTTGCATTATTTCCCATTACTACGGTTCCTCCACTTTTCTCATAGCTGTTAAACTAGTCTCTTCGGAACGTCATATGTAGAGTACAAGCAGAGTCTAACACCCATTTGTTTCCATAACTTCCATTATTACACGATGTTGTAAGTACATAATCATTATCAGAATCATGTACATGCATTCGCCTTTTCTTTGGACTTTGATGTTGGGCAATCTCATTCAAAGTGCCTCTTCTTGTCGCAGCCCCAACAATCTGCATTCTTCTTGTTCACACGAGACTTTGATCTGTGTTTTGATTTGTTCCTCCCTTGTTGGCTAGTCCGACCTCTCATAAAGAGCCCACTTGCCTGATCATCTCTGTCTCCTTCAAAGTGCCTCCGCACATCACTAGAGTTAAGTGTCTGACACACTTGCTTAAGCTTGATAGGCTCCTTGCTATACATCATTGAATTCTCTATATCACGATATCCCGAAGTCAATGAAAATAGCAAAGCACAAGAAATCGTCTCATCCTCCTTTTTAATTCCTGCAGTCTGTAAGTCCATGACAAGTTTATTGAATGTGTCTAAATGATCTTGTAACAAAGTACATGCCCCCATCTTAAATGTGTGAAGACGCCGTTGTAACAACATCCTTGTTGTCACCGATCGATCTTGGTAAAACCCTTCTAGCTTGCCCCATAACTGCTTGACGGTCTCTTCGGTACTTGTACTCACTTCACAAAACACGTTAGGTGCAAGGGACAATTGGATTACACTCAATGCATCCCCTTCAATCTTCTTCTTGTCAGGATACTTTTAGTCAATAACATGAATTGAACCTTCCCTCTGCAGTAACACCATTATCTGGATCTTTCAGATATTGAAGTTGTTACGCCCACTGAATCTATCGATTTCAAACTTCATGGAACTCATCTTTGCTTGTTCTTCCTCCTTGGATTGTCAAAGAGTCCTAATGCTCTGATACCAATTGTTAGGTTAGCGGAAAAGGCAATCCACACCGATGTAATGAAAGTGAAGGACCTACGACAATGACAGACGTAAAAGAAAGAACACAAGATTTAACGTGATTCGGATCAAAATGATCCTACGTCCACCAGAAAACAGTTGCCTTTATATTATTAACAAAGAAAGGGGAGATTTCCCAATTACACCTAAGAGAATTGCTCTCTCAACTCTCTACTCACTAAAAAGGATTGTATTACATTTGGGATGATTAACAAAGAAGAATTGCTTCTTTTATAGGTTAACAATGACTTGGGCTCCAAGTGTGCTACATGGGCATTTCAATTCTCATCCACATCTTAGCATCCTCTGGCTCCAAGCAATGCATTCTTTGGCTCCAAGTAATAGAGCATCCTTTGGCTCCAAGTAATTGAAAATCATCCAACTAAAATTGGCACATTAGTGTTTCTATCACATAACAAAAAACCAACTCTTTCAAATTGAATAATGAGTATTCGTTTGAGTTCGTTTTATGGTATAACATCTTTTCTGGAGTTGGAGTGAAATTAGTGATGTTGCTGTATGTCCAGTGTTTTCAAATTCGGAGTGGACTGATCCGTTCAACCGGTTTAGTTGGATCCAACATTCTCTCCAGTATAAATGACATCTAATTATGGCTGTGGTTGAACACGAGAAAGAGGCAGTACATGTAGTGAATCTCAAGCGATCATAGAAAGGACCAGGAAAGACGTCTCTTGCCCTCTTTTCTCTTCTGTGTCCTTCCAATACCCGTTCCTTGTCCATGTCCCAAAATGCATTCTCCAGTATAAGTTTGAGAGGATAATTCATGCCTAGCACTCTCAATAAGTGATAACAGTGTGCTGATTCTCGCCTGAGAGAAAAACGACTTAAGATTGCGATATTAAGTTGCTGGTGACTTGCTCTATGACATGTTCAATGACTTGCTCTATGACATGTTCAATGACTTGCTCTATGAATTCATTATGACTTGCTCTATGACATGTTCAAATCATGTCCTGATTTGAAGATTTGGGGACACTTGCAGATCTATGACTAGTTTTCTTTGCTTGTCTACAGGTGCAGTCCTCTTCTCGTTATACTCGAAGCACTTGTCAATTTATCCCTTCTCAAGTGAATGTACTCTTGCAAACAAAAATCTTGCAAGAAAAAATCGGCCTCACCCCTTTGAAAGGGAAGAGGACGGAAGCCCCAGTCCCCTCTCCTATTCTCCCAGGAGTCCTTTCTTACCTGTCAATGCTTCCTGCATTGCATCACATTGCCACAGCAACCCACACTATTCGTCCTTGTAGTGATCCACGTGTAAAAAAAAAATTTACCGTCTTATAATTATCATGGTCTCTGTTTTTTCCTTGAAGTATATGTGTTTAAATGGTCAAGTTGTCTTTCCATGAATTGATGCAGGTCGCAAAGTCCTTACTAATTTCAAGCTTATGTTCTTCTTTGCTTCTTTTAATTTTTGTTTTTTCATTTTGGGTTTGTGTGTAGGAACACGATTTCATGGTCGTTACCCACCCATTAGACACGTTGTGTGCAAGACTGGAACATAGAGTAGGATAAAAACTTACTGACCCGGTGTTTACACTGACCAACTAATGCAAAAGAAGTGTCTTTCACAGATACATTTATCACTTAACCATGATTAAGTGATATGTATTCTGAGTTAGATGGAAACCCGTGCAAGTAAGCATTACCAAGAGTAGGGTAGATCAGCTTCTTCTGGCATCTAGAGTCTAGACATGAATTGCTTGCCTTTGGGCCTTTATCTTCAAATGATCAATGGTTGGTGCGGGAAGTAATTTGTTCTCCTTCACAAAAATGTTCCTAGAGAAGTTGAGGAGTCTCACATCATTTCCTGTGAGTACTTGTTCTAGTGCTGATCATGTAGATAGATGAAAAGGCTCATTATTTTCTCTACAGTCTTTAAGAAGCTTAGCAACACTAATATAATTGTCTTTGTTCTAGTGCTGATCATGTAGATAGATGAAAAGGCTCATTATTTTCTCTACAGTCTTTAAGAAGATTAGCAACACTAATATAATTGTCTTTGCTAGTTCATTCATGTATTCTATTATATTCAAATTGTGAATCTTGTTAGGAATTAGATTTACATTTAATCAGGCTTCAGTGCCTTAAGAGCCATACGTAGATTTGTAATTTGTGTCTGTCATACTACATGTTTAGACCGGGAAAAAGTTTGTACCACAAACGATTAAAACTTGCTTTATAAAGTTAAACTCGATAGCTACATGTTCTATGTTGCATTGTTAACATATGCGCTGTACTCCTCTCAGGCATGGTAAGTTTTTTGTTGGTTTTATGGGCTTTCACTTAAGCAATTTGTTTTTTTTTTCAGGCGCAGCTAGCAAATCAAAACCAACTTGTGGATCACTATGGCTCCAAGCATCCAAAGGAGAAGCCTCCAAGTAACTCAGAATAACATTTCCTGTTTCTTGGGAAGCTGCTTGCTTTTGTTATCAAACCTTTGAATCAATTAGTAAAAAACTCTGTTAAATAGGCAGAGTCCAAGCTGATGGTGGATGCTTTGTGAAATAGAATGGATGCTCTGTGAATAGTGTAAACAAGAAAACAATAAAAGCTAAAACGAGGACTGGTGTTTCTTTTCCCTTTTTTCTTATAACTTTTCGATGAGTTATTTTATTAACCACCCTACCCTTTGCCCCCCCCCCCCCCCGGAGGAAATAAAAAGAAGGAAAAAGATGAAGGAAAAGAGAATAGGAAGCTACATACTAGGATAAAAATAGCTATCTCGTCTATGACATAAATAGACTGATTCAAGATTGACCAGAAGAAATCCACAGCTTAGTATTTTTCTTAAGTATTTGATAATCCACAGCTTAGGAATTTAAATACACCAATTTCCGAAAGTCCATATTTCTCAAATAAAAACAGTTTTTTTTAACTTTATAAAAAAGAACAGGTTGTTAATATAGAAAATGAGGAGATTAGTGATCATTATCACATCCTAAAAGTGTCCACTGACCGAACTTTGATAATCTCTCAAATAAACAAATAGAAAGATTATGTTTTAAATTTGTCAAAAAGATGGATGGCTAATAGGGAAAAGGAGAGATTTGTGATCAGTATCAACTCCTAAAATGCCCACTAGCCAACAGCGTACGTTGCATGATTCTTTGGTAAATTCATCAAGTGAAACAAGCTATACAATAAAAGACATACACAAAAGAATCAAGTGAAGCAAATACTCACTGATAGAATACTCCCTTCAGCAGAGAAAAACAGAAAACAAGTTAAAGAAGAAGTCCCTTTCATCAAAGAAAATGAAGGGAATCTTCTTTGACGCTTTTTGTTTGCCGTGTTGGAAACGTGTCTGATGGATAAATTAAAGAAATATCCTTTGCTTTTTCAATTTGGTGTATTAAATTTCTATATTAAATACTTAACTGGTTCTACCGCCTATTTAATTTAAATTCTGCAGAACCTTTGATTTATTATTTTCTTAATTGAAATCTTAAATTGTAAGTTAATCTTTATTTACTTCCTGCATATCTCCTTTATCCATTGATTCTTCAATACCTTATATCTCGATTCCTCTCTGTCTGTTATCCCCTTTAGATCATCGGCCTAAGGATAATCTGCAACTGTTGTTGTTGTATGGGTTGTTTCCAATCCATTTTTGTTAACAACCGGTGTATTGTTTTGAAATTGTTCTAAGGTGTGACTATTGTCGGAATCATATGTTAAAGTTATGATTTTATTGGATGATTGTGGATATCTGAGACAACGTATTCTGTATTAGAACTGTTAGACGTCCCAATTCTACTCAACTGATCTTGAATAGCTTGAATGAATTCAAACTTATATATATATATATATATATATTTTCATATTTTATTAGGTTTTCATTTTCATATTTCCTATTTTTCTCTAGATGTAGTCGAACTTAAATTTTCTTACCTTATCATAGCTAAGCTATGCAACTCTTTCTATACTGTCCTTTCTAAAATTCTAGTAAAGATTACTTTTCCTAAAATATATTAACCAATGAAGAGAAAATACAAAATTATAATACTTTTTATTCCTCTTAAGTATGCTTTTCGCAAATAAAGGAAAATAAGAGAGGACTTCTTCTCCACTTTGGAAGGGGAAGAGATGATGGCATTGGTGATGGGAGAGAAAAAAGAGTTAAAAGAATATTAGAGAGGAAGATTATATTTACCTATAAACTATGTGAAAGGTGCAAATTTTTCCTTGATTAAAAAATGACTAATAACAAGGGTCATAAGATATCTAGCTAATCTTAATAATAGTGAGGGTGCATTTGATCTCACAAGGCATGTCTTTATCATTAATAGCAAATTTAGCTAATTTTAATAATTGTGAGGGCAATTTTAACCTTGGAAGGCATGTCTTAATCATTTAGGATTCGTTTGGTTGCTATTTAGGAAGTGAATTATTTATGTATTAAAATCAACATAATTAGTACTATCATATTTGGTAGTATTTTAGTTTTTATGTATAAAGTTCAACGCAACAAAGTGTGATGTTTTACTAGTTTACAATCCCGCATAATTAAAGATTCGTTTGACCATAATAATTATTCATTTTTGTCCGAATTTTTCACCTTTTAAAGAAAACAGTGTTTGACCATAAAAATTTCAAATACATCCTCAAGTTGTCTTTGAAATTTGTAAAACAACAAAATCTTATTTTTCACAACTAAAAACTTGTTGAAAACTTACATTTAAACAACAAAATATTATTTGTAAAAACTATGACCAACCACAAATTTAACTTCAAAAATTCCAAAAAAGTGAATTTTTGGTTTATATGGCCAAACACTTACTAAGTAGTATATATATATATATATATATATAAGTTATGAGAAAATTTATATATTATTTTATGTAAAATAAATAATAAAATAACTAATTCATGAATAATTAAACTTGTGCATCACTAATTATTTATTTACTAATAATATAACTCTAACCCACCAGTCTTCCTTGAGAAGCTTTTTCCATTCACTAGTAAGTAGTTATTATACTTATACGTTGTCAATCCTCTGCAACTTCATAGACAAAATGGTCACCATTACCAAGCTTAAAGTTGATGACCTTTGTAAGGAACTTTCAACTCGCGGTCTTGACATCACCGGAACCAAACCCATTTTGGTTAGCACTTATAAGCCTCACTATTCTTTGATATATTTTGTGTAAATGGAAAAAAATTTCATCTGGTGTTATCTTTGCTAGGCTCAAAATTTCAAATTTCGAGTCAAAATAAATAAGTTTTGACTTTTGAAATTCAAACTGTATCACATAAATTGCAGGTAAAGAGGTTGGAGGAGGCTATTGAGGAAGAAAACAAGAAGCAATTGAATGGTGACAGGAAAAGATCAAGGGTTGATAATTCTGACACAATTGAGTCAGGAAAGATGAATGATGTGGAGGAGTATAAGAAAATGAGTGTTAAGGAGTTAAGGGAGGTAGCCACTTCTCGTGGGATTTCCAGTACTGGGTCGAAAAAAGAACTTGTTGAGAGGCTTTGTGCTGCTGCTGATTCCCAGAATAACGCGTCAAAAGATGATCTTGGAGGTATTAACATAGCTCTTGTACTACTTTGTATCAAATGAACTGTCATTAAGTTAAAACTTATGAAATTTAGTCATTAGTCGATTCATTAACATAAATACTTTTGTTTTGGGACCCAAACTTAGTTTATTTGATAGCAATTCTATCCAAAATTTGGAGATCTTAAGTGAATTATCACCCTAAAAGTTAGTCAGACCAAAGGGAAGAGTAATTTGTACTGGTTTAGTACTTGTTTGCGCGATTATGTTTAGTCTTGGTTTGACATTTTACATTTTACTTCCTACTTCGTCGCATAATTTTAGATTTTTTTGCTTTGCGAAAGAAAGTGGCTATGACCAATAACTTTTAAGTGTATTGCTAACTTGTCAATTTAGGATGATACATTTGCAAATTATTACACTTCTCATATAGCTTTGTGATTGTCTAACCTTTTATTTGTGAAGTGAATTAATCTATGATCGGCTCAAGTAGCGGTTAAATCAGAAGTGACCAAATTTTGAAACTTAGGGGGTAGCTTTATACTAAGTAGAATTGAACTCCTTAGAAAGTTTTTAGACAGTTGGCTTGTTATCATAAATACTGGTGTATACTACAGCAGTTAATGCCACAGAATGGTAATAATGCACTATATTATGCTGATTAACACAGAAACGTAGTGAAGTGGTTTCTGTTCGACTTAGTGCTACAGTCTAGCCTGAAACTAACTTGACTATTTACTCTATCCAGTTGGCTTTGGTTTTCATCCCTTTTTAGTGAGAAATGATTGTGTCTTGTTTACTGTTAAAATACTTGGCAGTTGGGGATGAAGGTGAGACAGAGAAATTGGTCAGAGCAACGAAGAAGGGTGCCACTGTATTGGATCAGTACCTGCCAGATGACACCACTACCAAGCTTAAAATGGATGACCTTCGTAAGGAGCTCTTGAGTCGCGGTCTTGACACCACTGGAACCAAACCCATATTGGTTAGCACTTAGAACCTCACTATTCTTTATATATTGTGTGTAAATGGAAAAAATTCACCTGGTGTTAACTCTGCTAGGCTCAAACCTGTCTCTTGCTTGTTATTTTCGTGTATTTCTTGGTTTCATTGAGTACCCTTATTGGGGAAATTGTAGGTAAAGAGACTGGAGGAGGCTATTGAGGAGGAAAACAAGAAGCAATTGAATGGTGATAGGAAAAGATCAAGGATTGATTCTGACTCAATTGGGTCAGGGAAGATGAATGCTGTGGAGGATTATAAGAAGATGTGTGTTAAGGAGTTAAGGGAGGTAGCCACTTCTCGTGGGATTTCCACTACTGGGTCGAAGAAAGAACTTGTTCAGAGGCTTTGTGCTGCTTCTGATTCACAGAATAACGAGTCAAAATATGATCTTGGAGGTATTGCAGTAGTGTTTCTGTGTGGACAAATCTTATTTTCTACTTTATAAGTTAAAACTTATGAAATTTAACCATCAGTTAATTCATTAACATAACTACTTTTGTTTTGCGACCCAAACTTAGGACCCCTTTGGCCATAAAAATTATTTACTTTATTTGAAACTCAGTGTTTACCAAGAAAATTCCATATCCAACTTGCAAGTTGTATTTCAAATTGGAAAACAACTTATAACCTATTTCACTTTGAAGTTGTATTTAAGTACATATAAGCATGAACATTATTCTAAATATTCTTTGCAAAAAGTATAACCGAACACAACTTCATCTTCAACTTCAACTCCATAAATTTCAAATAAAATAAAAAATATTTGGAATCTATGGCTAAACGCCTACTTAGCGTCTTGGATAGCAATTCTATCCAAAAGTTTGGACATCTTAAGTGAAAATATCACTCTGAAAGTTAATCAGACCAGGGGAAGAATAATTTTATACTGGTTTAGTACTTGTTTGCGTGATTATGTTTTTACTGACTGCCTTTGATGGGGCTTGAGTGCATTGTTGAGTCGAATTTTGATTTCACCTTTTACATTTACTTCTATTTCGTCGCATAATATTACATTTTTTTGCTTTGCAAAAGAAAGTGGCTATGACCAATAACTTGTAAGTGTATTATTAACTTGTCAGATAACATGTTTGCAAATTGTACACTTTTCGTATAGCTTTGTGATTGTCTAACTTTTATTTGCAAAGTGAATTGGTTAAATAAAAAATGACTACATTTTGAAACTTAGGGAGTATTTTTATACTAAGTAGAATTGAAATTAGAAAGCTTTTAGACAGTGGATTGTTTTCATAAATACTGGTATATATTACAGTAGTTAATGCTACAGAATGGTAATAATGCACTATATTCTACGTACTGATTAACATAGAAACATAGAGTGTCTATCGGAAACAATCTCTCTACCTGCAAAGGTAGGGGTAAGGTCTGCGTACGCTCTACCCTCCCCAGGCCCCACTTATGGGATTACACTGGATATTATGTTGTTATATTAACGTAGAAACACAGTAAAGTGGTTTGTGTTCGATTTAGTGCTACATTCTAGCTTGAAAATAAATTGACTATTTATGCTATCTATTTGGTTGTGCTTTTCATCCCCTTCTTAGTGAGAAATGATTGTGTCTTGTTTACTGTTAAAATATTTGGCAGTTGGGGATGAAGGCGAGACAGAGAAATTGGTCACATCAACAAAGAAAGGTGCAGCTATATTGGATCTGTACCTGCCCGATGACATCAAGACACGCTACCATGTCCTGCAACAAGTAAGTATTTTAGAAAGCGTTTCTTCTGGCTGCAAAGAAGTATTTGCATTGTTTTTTTCCCCCCTCTTATCCTTCTAATAAAGTTCATTTGGATTCAATGAACTCTTGTTGAAATGCAGGGAAATGAGATTTATGATGCTACATTGAACCAAACAAATGTTGGGAACAACAATAACAAGTTTTATATCATTCAAGTTCTAGGTTAGTCTCTATTTGTTGCCTCATACATGTCTTCATTTTGGAAGCAAACTGCCTAGTGAAGTGTGAAAGATGCCTTGTTTTCCTTTTAAAGTGGGTTTCTATGCTTTGGTAGCAATATATACCATAAACTGTTCAAGTAATTGGTGGCTAAATCAACTAACTACTTCTGATGGTGGGCCAACCCTAAGAACAGCTGCGAATATTGTATTAAACAATCAGAACTCTTGCATATTTGAAACTTTTGTGATGTTTACATTGTTTCATTGCCCTTTCCATATTTGTTTGGCCTGATTCTATTAATCTGATTGCAGAGAATGATAATGGTGGGAATTTTCTTGTTTACATTAGATGGGGCAGAGTTGGTGCAAAGGGTGGAACGAAGATCAATGGTCCCTATATGTCCCCCGATGATGCCATATCTGAGTTTGAGAGCAAATTCTATGAGAAGACCAATAACTATTGGTCTAACCGCAAAGATTTTGTTTGTCAACCAAAGCACTATTCTTGGTTGGAAATGGACTATGATGACAACGGGAAAGAGTCATCAGTAAGTTGTTTTAAGTTACTTGTACTCTATTGGGAAAATCATGTAGTAAACTTATTATTTCTGCATTGATGTAGAATCTATTGCTCTATATCGCAATTGTGTAGATGTGTTAAACTCATTATTTTTTCCATGAACTTAGAATTTTTGCTCTACTTTCTGCTGTCCCAGTCTAGTTGTTGAAAATTTCACGCAATGGCTTGAAATTTTCCTATCATATGAATAAGCAGTTTGGTTTGAAGTACCAACAAATATAAAGTGGTGTATACTGATCCGAGGGCTTCATGAACCTCTCAAACAGGTCCAAGGACAGTCCAACCCAGTACCAAAAAGTCAACCTCGTGAGACTAAGCTGGAGGCTTCGATTGCAAAGTTCATATCCCTTATTTGTGACACCAATATGATGAGGCAGCAAATGATGGAAATAGGTTTAGCACTTTTGTCGTACCATAATGATTCTTATCATGATATTCATCACTTCTATTGTAACTGATATATGTCCTTGTTATTGTTGAACAGGGTACAATGCTAACAAGTTGCCACTCGGTAAATTGAGCAAAACAACTATTTTGAGGGCAAGTATTCTTAACCACTTATTTTTGTCTCCATTTATTTAAATCTGTGTGGTCCTGAACGAAAAATAGTCAATGAAGCATATACCAAATCATGTAAAGATTCCCTCAAACCTAAATTTATTATCTTCAAGTTTTTATATTCACTTGGTTCAGTTTACTTGATTTGACTTTATCATTTCCTGTTCTATTCCTTCTATGTAGGATTGAAACATTCTAAGCAGTATAACTTAATTTTATGATATAATGTTTTTTTTTTGTGAGATATAGTTTTACCCCCACTAATATTTCCTCATCAAAGCTTGAGGTCTTGATTGGTGCTATCCTGGAGGGTGGAAAATTCTCTGTCTTGTTACTAGATTGCCCAACTTGAATCTGATGCAGAGGGCTTTCACAAGGTTTTTGCTGAAGAAATGGAAAAAATACGCACGGAGAATTAAAAGTATTGTGAAGGGTGTAGGGAGAAAATAGTTAGGCAGGAAGTGGATACATGTTGTCAGAACCTTAATATTTTATAATGTCCTCTTTACTCTGGTAGTCCAGCTATCATGCTTCACTACACTCACCAAGACATAAACGCATATAAGTAAATGGATTAATAAATGAGAGAAAGAGAGAACTACCCTGGAGTATTCAACTAAAAGTTTGTCTCTGTTTAGGGCTATGATGTCTTGAAAAGGATTTCTGATGTAATTGGCCAGTCCAACAGAACACTGCTTGAAGATTTGAGCAGGTAAGCTTGGTTCATCCCTACTGTGAGTTGTCTGATTATGGTCAATGATCAATATATGGTTTCTGATACTTTCATCATTTTTATGTTGCAGTAAATTCTATACAGTCATTCCTCATGATTTTGGCTTCAAGAAGATGCGTAAGTCATCTTAGTTCCTTTCCTTTTCCACCAAAGCCTCATTTTGCCTCCTCTTCCTGCTTCATCTACTTGCTTGATCCTCCAGTCTTTCTTTTTCCATGTGTCCCTTTTCCCCTCAGTTACTTCAGGTAGATGGTAGTGGTTCTGTTAGATAGTTTGTGTAACTTACTAATATACTCATTGTCGTACTGTCAGGTGAATTTGTCATCGACACCCCTCAGAAGTTAAAACGCAAAATTGAAATGGTGACTTATTTTTTCTCTTTTCTAAATTCACTCCTTTTCTCATTCCTCCTGATAATTATTTTCTATCTATAACACTGTCTTAAGTGTGCATTTCAGTTAAAGGGGTGGAAGTGTCTGCTTTGTAGTGCTTTTGGCAGTTAATTGGACTGACTGATCATTTGATGTTTCATCATAACTGTTATGTCCATCTAGATGCATGAATCTCTTGTTTACTGTTAGTTGATGTTCCCTACAAACATGTTTTTGGTTTATGCAGATGAGCTAATAAAGCATATGTTAGAAAGTTGAACTTAGGTGGTGTCAGTCACAAATTATCTTTACAATGAAATTTTAGTTCAATGTTTTTTTTTAAGTTTATCCTCGTTGCTTGTCTATTGTTTACTTATTTCTCCCTGATCTTTTTGCTGTGGTGAAACTCTTGGAAATGAAAAGGTCGAAGCTCTTGCTGAAATTGAAGTCGCAACTAAGTTATTGGACGATAACACAAAAATACAGGTACTGCTTTGCCGAGTCAGGTTGAAAGTATTCGCTTTAATTTTGGTGCATAAAGAACATTCTTTTGTGTAAAATAGATAGTTTGGTAACTCAAAAATTTGAAAGAAAGAACATAACTTTTGGGTCCATTTTGGTGCATTATGAGTGAAATGATTTTTGATTTATCTTTGGAATAACAAAAAAGGGTTTTGGTTGAACCTATGTTCCAAGAGATCTGGCTTTTAACACAATTTGATTTGCTTTTGCACACAATAACTGTTTTGATGATTAAGATATGACTCAGAATTGGCATCATCTTTTTTCTAGGAGGATCCCTTGTATTATCAATATGAACAACTTCGTTGCGAACTTGTTCCAGTTGAAGTTGGTTCCCAAGAATTTCTTATGGTATGAAAAAGTTTTTGCTGGATCTAGTACTAAACGGTCTTTTATCTTCTGAGTATTGTATTCCTTCATTCAGTGTGTTGATCAACATGACAAGTATGAACATTGTGAATTTTACTTGTTCATCTGGTCCATGGAGATCACACCAAGTCATGTTTTCTACTATAATTGATTTTCGTCTTAGATTATTATTCATCCTGGAGTTTATAAAGCTGAGTGATGTTATTTTTGGTCAGATTAAGAATTACATGAAGAATACTCATGCAAAAACACATTCTGGTTATGCTGTCGATGTTGTTCAAATATTTAGGGCATCAAGAGATGGTGAAACTGAAAGATACCAGAAGGTGAACTCCAAAGTCTCATAAAATTCCTTACCACAGCTTTTTCTATTTTATTAACAATACAACTACTACTACCCAAGACTGATGTAAAATCTGTGAACTCTCTGCAAGCAGTTCTCTGATACAAGTAATAGGATGCTTTTATGGCATGGTTCTCGGCTCACAAACTGGGCTGGCATTCTTTCACAGGGTTGTTTGCTTATTCTCTTCGTTTAAATTTCTTCAAGCATGTTTTAAGTCATCTTGTAATTCCCTAATGGTTGATTCCCGCGGGATAAACTAGGTTTACGAATTGCTCCTCCAGAAGCACCTTCGACAGGTTACATGTTTGGCAAAGGTGTTTATTTTGCTGATATGTTCTCCAAAAGTGCAAACTATTGCTATGCAGCTAAGGATGGTGTGCTTCTGTTGTGCGAGGTTAGTTAGCCCTTCAGTCCAGCCCAATCCCCCCCTATTTTTATGTCACTTCTTTAGATAAGTCTGATTTTGTGTGCCACAACCTGTGTCCAGAAATTAACGACCTTTCTACTTCCTTTACAGGTTGCTCTTGGTGACATGAACGAGCTGCTGTCAGCCAACTGCAATGCTGATAAGTTGCCTTTGGGAAAGCTAAGGTTTCATTCTTCTCATACTTATTATGTTATTGCTCAGATGGTAAACTCAAAATGCAACAAAAAAGAAAAGAAGAGAACTGTAGTTTGTAGATATAGAGAAACCTGTTTAGAGCTGGAAAAGAATGATTCATGGGAATATCACGATTCTTGGTATTGCAGCACTAAAGGAGTTGGTGCCACGGCCCCAGATTTTGAAAAAGCTCAAATACTTGAAGATGGAGTCATCGTTCCTTTGGGAAATCCAAAGGAGCAACCAAAACACAAGGTTTGCTCTACTCCTGTTTATGACATCATTTTTACTTCACAATTCCATTTTCTCAAAATTCTATATGCATACAATGTTCATGATTGTGAAATTATGAATGAGAAATCTTTTTTTGTGTTGAAATGAACTACAATTTCTTCGTGATAGCTGCCTAGTCCCTTAGGCCTTGTGTGATGTACACTCATAGCAGGTCATGCTAAACATTGTTATGTTTTTGCAGGGTAGTTTGTTGTATAATGAGTACATAGTTTACAATGTGGAACAAATACGGATGCGCTATGTTATCCAGGTTGAGTTCAATTATGGGAGATAATCTTTGTAAATATCTGGTTATGGAATTTCATCTTTTAGGTTTCAACTATCAGGAATTTTGTTTCGGCTATTGTTTCATGTAAATTTTGATACATTTGAATCGTCTACGCGATTCTAGCTAGGTAGTATTAGGTCCAGAAAATGAGTAAAACTTGCCAATATTTAGGTATATATGCAATGCTCTTGTTAAATCCCCCCTTTTCTCGTCTCCTTTTTGTATCTGCACTGGGATTGCCTTTGCAATTACTGCTTGAATTAGAATGAGTTAGTCTCTCTTTGGGGTTGGAGTTAGGGGGTAGGGCTGTCCAATGGGGGCGGGGCGGGCTGGGTCCCGCGGGATGGGGAGAGGGTCGGGACTTGGGTTCCGGCAGGACGGGAAGATGTCCCGTCCTGTCCCACATCCCGCCGGAACGAGGTCGGGTCGGGTCGGGACTCGGGTTTTTTTTTTTTTGCCACTTAATTTAAAAAAATAATATATACAAACACTTCAATAATTGAACAAGATAGTGTAATAAAAACATCCCAAGATTATTTTTGTGCCTCTTATATTATTTAATAGAAATATGATTTTTTTTGTAATATAATTTCAAAATTGCAAATTTGTGGTGTTGTTCAAAAGTTGCAAATGATATAGTGAAATTGCAATTAAAAAAAATTACATATTCAACCATACTTTTTTGAATTTCCTCACAATGTCTCGAGGATCTTCTGTTGGAATTGGAATTTATTTGTCAAATTCTTCAACGTCGCTTCCTCGGACAAGATTTCGTTGTAGTTGTAGTCTTTTTCTTCGTTGGTCTCCGGTTGACCGCACCTTCTACGCTCTGCACGAATTCAGTCTTTGAATAGAACTGCAATCTCCAATGTGTCTCCCGCTAATGAATGTATGTGCTCTCCTATTTGAAATATTCCCGCAGAAAAAGCGCTTTCAGACGCTGTTGATGACGCTTGAATGTTCAACACATCTCGGGCCATCTTTGTTAGTGTCGGAAATGCATTCTCATTCTGTCTCCAGTATTTCAGCAAGTCTTCTTGTCCTTCATCATTGACAATTAATTCGTACGGTACAACACCCTGCAAAACATAAACATTAAATTTGCTAACTTTTGAAGAAGTTGAACTACTACACATTTTATTTCTAAGGTCTTGAATACTAGCAACAGAAATCGCATGTTTTTTATAAGGTTGCAGCGAAGTAGTAGAAGATGATACAAAAGTCGGTTGATTATTTGCACTTTGTTGTTGGTAATACATATATACTTATTTGCATTCAGTGTGTATGCTAGACGTAACTTCTTCTTTAGTTGGTTTGTGAGTTGGTTATTCAGTTGGATCTATTGAAAGTACTTCTATATAATCATAAATAGTTTCTACAAGTGTTTTACAACCGTTTACTTTAATAGTTGAATTTAAAACAACACCAACAATATAAATAATGTAATAGGAAAAAAGTATTTTTTTATTTTTTTAAACATTTTTTTCAATGGATGTCTTGTAAGTTGGTTTTTGCATATATTCATTAAGTAACAAAAATATCAATGCTATATAAAATAACATATTTGAAATAGTAGGATAATAGATATCGGAAAATTCTTTAGTAGCTTGATAAAATTTATCTAAAAATTCATTAAGTTCTAAAATTTTATCCCAATCATTATCTACAAGCATATCCCTTGGATTTTTATTATGGGCCTTAAATAATAAAGTTATAGATTGTCTATAATCGTAAGGAACAAGTAGTTGCTCATACAGAGAATTTTACCTAGTCGAAACCTCTTCTGGATTTTTCTATAAGGTAATCCACAATCATGACATATTTTTTTTATACTCTTTGCGTCTTTGTATTTTTTTATCTTTAAAAATAAAGTTTATAGCAAATTGTATTTTATTAAGAACGTTTTTAAAAAGTTCTATGCCATCATTTACAACTAAGTTATAAATATGGCACACACATCTTATATGAAAATGATCAGAAAATGATGGAGTTAATTTAAGTTTTAAAAGTTTTATAGCATAATCATTAGAAGAAGCATCATCTACTGTAATAGTC
Source organism: Anisodus tanguticus (assembly GCA_034509755.1). NCBI lineage: Eukaryota > Viridiplantae > Streptophyta > Magnoliopsida > Solanales > Solanaceae > Anisodus > Anisodus tanguticus. The sequence continues at coordinate 22,771,189 of CM067562.1, read as the reverse complement.
ATAATTTTATTAATTATTCCATAGTAATCACACATTTCATGAATATTTTTTGCAATAAAACTTCCACCGTGTCTATCATATTTATATATATCTATGTGCTAAAATACGTTTTTGCATAGACTAATGTTGATCTATCCAATGACATGTTACCGTTAAATAATCATTACCGTTAGTACTATGACCTATGTCAGAAGTGATAGCCACTTTGCCATTAATATGATACAGTGCATAACGTAAATATTGTTGATATTCACTTGCAAATTTAAAAACATCCCTTCTAACAGTTGATCTAGGAAAATAATTAAAAGCAGGATTATATGTCTCGAATGTAATGAATAAAATCAGGAGAGGAAGGAAATGAAAAAGGCAAGCCCTCCACCGTAATTAATTTTGCCATATTTTCCCTATCTTTATTTTTATCATATTTAGGACCAAAAATTCCCCCCGTCGTTGGGTTAATTTGACCCTGTACTAGGTCGGGGATACTATGTGAACCTTGTCCCGACTCAGATGGCATTGGCACACCCATTTTTTTTAGCAAGGTATTGTTTCACCTAGCTGTGTGCTCGCCTTGCATGTCTCAGTAAATCTCCCGTCCCACCTTGACCTTTCCGGTTTTAAATTTATAAACATTTTTACAAATTTTACATCTAAGTAGTTGATTCTCTTCGTCCCTATAAAAAAAATGCCCTGCATCTGATTTTAATTTTCATTTTGTGGGACCTCGATTCATACTAGGAGAAATAGGAGGCATTCCAGTTTCAGTTTCAGGCTGGGACTCAGTCTGAGCCTGAGGTTGAGGTGCACTAGTGGGTGTGTCATCTATATTATCGTATAAATTAAAGTATGGTTCATTTACTTCATCATCTAATGATATATCATTAAAAAAAGCAATTTCATCAATATAACTGAAATCAATCAAATCATCGGGACTAGAAATAAGATTACTAGAAGAAGTACCACTACCCTTGTTATCCCTACTAGAAGAGCATCCCTACCCTTACATATAATCATACGTTTCAATCCTTCCATTTTAATTATACAAATAAATAATTAAAATAAATGAAATTAAGTGCGATAATTAAAATTAAGTAATAATAATAATTTAAAGAAGGCACGAAGGTACCAAACGTCGACGTAACGTCGACGTGTAATCGATGTTGAAAATTGAAACTTTGCTCGATGATCTTCAAGCTAGTTGCCAACTTCACTCCCAATTTTTTAACTTTGATATAATATTTAATACTAATAGTAGGAAGATTTGTAGAATTGTAGAGAGATAAATTGAGAGTTGGTAGGAAGATTTGTGAGAAAAATGAAGAGGAAGATGAATTATTTATAGTTGAGAAATAGGGTTAAAGTATAAATATATTAACTTAAGGGTTAAAAATAAATATTAAGGGGGTAGGGGACTAAAAATGGCCGTTATAGCCGTTGCACAACGACCAAAATTGAAATTTGGTCGTTGTTGCAACGACTATTTTTGTAAAGGGGGAGGGGGACGGGTCGGGAGGGACGAACCTAGGCCCCGTCCCAAGTTCGAACCCCGACAAATTTTTTCTTGGGGGATCGAGACGGGGCGGGGCGGATAGCGGGCCGGGCCGACCCGGCCCACTGGACAGCCCTAGGGGGGACTAAAATGTCACAATGTGAGTTTTTAACACAAAAGGTCCCTTAAGTTTGGCAAGTCGCATATATTAACCCTTAAATTTTTCAAATTGAGCATTTTCAGTTTCCGTTAAATTAATACCAATGTTAGCTAATATAAGTGGAACTATCATGTGCAGAAGATCATGGTGAGACAATTCAGATGTCGATTCTTTGATTCATTTTAAATTCAGCGTTTTTCTTTCCCAGCAGAATGTTGTGATTTGGAATTTTGGATGTATCTTACTAGTGTTACTGAGGACTTTAAAAACGGTTAATTTTTTTTTTTTTGTAAATCGTTAAATAATTTTTTCCTAAATAATGATCACATTTCCATTAAATAATTGTAAAAGAAAATATTCTTTGATGACACCCTCTTCTTCTATTTTTCTTGTTTCTCCATTGTGGTTCTTTTCCTTCCTAGCAAATCAATTATGGAGTATATATTTGGTTAACTTATTATCATTGACCAAAAAAAGTTACTTGAGCGAAATCTTCAAATTTCATGTACTTTCTATTTCTAACTTATTATATTCAGACATGAAAAGTTAAGAGTTAATTAAGTATAATTTATTCAAAATTTAGCCCAATAAAAACGCGAAGAATTAGTGGTCTTATTAATCCAAGAAATGATGAGGCAACATGGATTTAAAATACTCATCAGCTAGCACTAACATACATAACAATATAAAAAAAATCAAAAGATACAATTATTTTTGGCAAGAAAGACTTATTGCTAATTTTTAGATAATTTTAACTTGTTAGTGTCCTCTAAATTTGCTCTTCAAAAGCATTCGCCGGAGCTCGACGGCGTCAATCTGATTAGCTTGATTTTCGGGTCTGTAATAACCGGTAACGGGGTCAGGCACCCATGGTGATTTCGGAGCTGATTCTTCTTTGAGCTTTTTCATCATTATGGTGCTCAGCCCACCTCCTCCTCTTCCTCCGCCTTCTCTTGCCGCCACTGCATATCCCTTCCTATAACATGTAGCAAAAAAAGTAAGAAAAAATGCACCAGAAAGGATTTCTTGGTAGAGCAAGAATTTTTACTGAAATAATTCAAAATATAAAGAAATAAAACACACAAAGAATTAATGAGAATAAGAAAGTATATCTTGATGGAGTGAGAATATTTACTTAGAAAATTCAAAATATAAGAAAATAGACGCACGAAGAAATCAACGTGAAAAACAAATGATTTCTTGACAGAATCATAATTTTAGAAATAAGTATAAGAAGAAATCATATTAAGAAAGATTTCTTGATTGGCAGCGGAGCTACCCTTCTCTAAAGAGAATCGGTATTTTTTTGTTAAAATATTATATTATATAGGTGCGTCAAATAATTTATGTATATATTGTTGGTTTACAAGGATTTGCAGGAAACGGAAATTACAAGTAACTGCTTATGTAAGAATTGAAATTACAATGCAACTAGAAAAACTGAAAATTAGAATATAACAACAAAACTGAAATTACAATATTTGTTGAACAAGAAGACCTAAAATTGCTTTGATTTTTGCTGAGTCGAGTGTGACACTCTGTCCTTAAGACAATATTGCCCCGTATGTATCCTTTATACGTCCCGGACAATTCGTCTCCCAACATAAAACAACAATGGAACAATTGAGCAAAGGAAACTCAAGAGCTACCGTGAAGAATATTGAATAATGAAATGATGCTTGGAAGTTATAGGAAGAACTGATTTTCTCGTTGTATATTTTCGTGTATATCAAGTGTGCCTCAACAATGGTGTAAGGGGTGTTTATATAGGTGAAGAAGGGATCTACGTTTGATTGCCTCCATAACAACCATTATTGGCCAAATAATGACCATTATGGAGGTAGTAAAGCCACCAAATTAAAGGAGAGAAATACAAACGGATTGACCATTATAGGAGGTGTAATTCACCCAAAATAAATGGCTGAATTGAGTCTTTGGACGTTTACGTTCGTGTCTCCGAAATTCGAATTTCCGGAAACTTCGTGGGACCAAACCGTACATCGAAAGAATTCTGGTCCAAATCGTACATCGAAACTTTTGGGATCAAACTGTACTTCTGGCAAAGTTTTCTGGCCCAAAAAGATAATATCAGAAGGCCCACAGCCCACAGCCCACGACCCGTGACCCGTGAACCCGGAACCGGACCGGACGGGCGGGCGGCGGCGCGCGTGTGGTCTTTCCTCGAACCGAAGCACATCTAGGTCCTCCCTCCTTTAAACACATGGGATACCCCTTGGGGTCCCAAACCCCAAACCAATTTCGAGTCTTATATACACAACAATTCTTTCTTCCTCTACCGATGAGGGAGAATTGAACACAATACCACACTTTTCATGCTTCAAACACCTCACTTCGTGAACCAATATCTCTTTCATTTCTCAATGAAATTTGACGATTCTTGGCCCTACGGTTATCTACGTACTTAGTAGATCATGCATATGTGAAGAACCGAATTCTCCAACATACGTAACACTAGTGTTTAAGCCATTAAAGTTGGTCGGTCGCAACTCCCGCCAAAGGCTAATTTCCAACAATCCTCTCTTGAAAGAGATTTTGGCGCACTCACATGGTGTCTTTTCATTTCCAGCAATATTTCAGCGGACCGATGTTGCATAAGGAGAGGTAGCTTCAGCTTTGAACCTTCCATAGTTGAATACCATCGAACTTACTTACTGCGCGGTGAACGTGATGTCTTGAACCGTCAGTGTTTAGTGTAAGCCAAGACAATGGTACCAACACAACAAATTCCCTTACTCTCTTCTTCGTAATGTTTTGTCCGTTTTGGCCATGGACAACGTCTTGGATTCTTAAGTGCGTTCATTTTGAGGCGGTCCGTCCTCGTACTTAAATAGGTGGTCTCCTACAAGGTATCCTGCTATACCCCACTTCACAAGTGTTAGGAACCATTAAAAGTTTCCCAAGAACCTAACCTCAACTGTTGAGGATCATTACAGGTTTTGAAAACTTAACTTTTACCCATACAGCAGATAGCACTTAACGTCTATCGCGGGAACGACTTTGGATTTGGTGTTTCTTTTCAGAAATCACTATCCGAAGTGCTCATACTTCCACTGAAGTGATCAACTGAACCTTTACAACTTCATTTTCCCATTGAACCAAATTACTGGGATCTCCGGTTAGTAAGGTTGGGTTACCAATGTAATGGTCCTTATATTTTGGGTTTTAAGCCCATTCCCCTAGACAGGCAAGCCATCTGATCTTTGGGTAAGCCCTTTGTCAATGGGTCTGCTATATTATCCTTTGACTTAATGTAATCAATGGATATTATACCCGTGGTGATCGATTGCTAACGGTCTTATGCCTCCGTCGAATATGACGAGACTTGCCGTTGTACATAGCATTCCGTGCCCTTCCTAGAGCCGACCGACCGTCGCGGTGGATCATTACCGAAGGTACGGGTTTGTTCCAACACGGAACATCCTCTAAGAAGTCATGAAGCCACTCGGCCTTCTTCTCCTCGCTTTGTCTAAAGCGATAAACTCCGATTCCATCGTGGATCGGGCGATGCAAGTTTGCTTAGAGGATTTCCAAGACACGACCTCACCACCAATTGTAAATATATACCCACCGGTGGACTTGGTGTTCTCTATATCGATATCCGGTTGCATCACTTGTACCCACTCTAGTACAAATGTGGATATCTCGAATAGTGCAACCCGAAATTTAACGTGTATTTCACTATTGTAATACCCGATTCAACGCCTTCCGGTGATTATCACTTGGATTACGGGTGAACCTAGCCAACTTATTGATCGCATAAGCAATATCGGGTCGGGTGCGCTTTGTGATATACATCAAACTACCGATCACCTGTGCATATCGCTCCTGGTATACAGGTGCACCAAGATTTTTACAGGTGCTCTGGAAACTTCAGGGACCAAACTGTACATCTGAAACTTCTGGGATCAAACTGTATTTCTGGCAAAGTTTTCTGGCCCAAAAAGATAATATCAGAAGGCCCCCCACAGCCCACAGCCGTGGACCCGTGGGCCCGGAACTCGGAACCGGACCGGACGGGCGGCGGCGGCGCGCGCGCGGTCTTTCCTCGAACCGAAGCACATCTAGGTCCTCCCTCATTTAAACACATGGGATACCCCTTGGGGTCCCAAACCCCAAACCAATTTTGAGTCTTACAACAATTCTTTCTTCCTCTACCGATGAGGGAGAATTGAACACAATACCACACTTTCCATGCTTCAAACACCTCACTTCGTGAACCAATATCTCTTTCATTTCTCAATGAAATTTGACGATTCTTGGCCCTACGGTTATCTACGTACTTAGTAGATCATGCATGTGTGAAGAACCGGATTCTCCAACATACGTAACACTAGTGTTTAAGCCGTTAAAGTTGGTCGGTCGCAACTCCCGCCAAAGGCTAATTTCCAACATATATAACATATATTGATTCAATGATGTGTAAATATATTTATTATTACGTATTACAGATATAGTATTACATATTGAACACCCGTAACATATTTATTATATATTATTTTTTTAAAATTCAAATATTCTTGGTAAAATTTCTAGTGTTGATTCTCATTAACTTAGTGAAAATTTAGGTGACACCTGCAGAGTATAAGAGTGAAAATCATAATTACCTGCTTACAACGAGGGAGAGTCTGTCAGAAAAGAGTTTAACGTTGGAAAAAGAAGGAGCCATTATGCAAATGATATGCCAAAGAGTATGAATAAAATCAATATAATATGAGTTGTTTTTTTTACTTAGAAGAATGGCTGTGTTTGTGTATTGGAATTTGAAAGAAGAGGCGGCCATATTTATTATTTATAAGCAGATGAAAGAATAGAGAAAGAGTCCTCCGGTCATAGTCCAGTGGCAAAGTCTGGGTGCTATAAGACACTCTGACATGGGATAACGTGGGTTCGATTCTCCGCAAGCACGAAGAAACTCTGCATGTTGGGGAATTTGACCTTGTCTCATTGATCAGTTGTACGCTCCCAGAAAAACTGGCCACCGGAGCACATCCCGCGATTTACCTGGTAATAGTGTTGAAGGACCGGTGCTATTACCTCCAGGACGTCTGGGTACTACCAGTGAAGTAGTCAGGCGCAAGCCTGGTAACCTGAATTATAAAAAAAAAATAGAGAAAGAGGGACGCTGTTGGGCTTTTCAAAATTTGAAAAAAGGTCAACTTGGTGCTCACTAGGGATGGCAACGGATAGGATCTGGGACCGGATCCTACTAGATCCGCATCCGATCCGTTTTCATACCCGAATCCAGATCCGGATCCAGATCCAAATGGATCCATAAAAATCATATCCAAATCCGGATCCATGGATCGGATCCGGATCCACATGTAAAAAATTTTACCTTGCTAAGATTTTTTTTTTTTTTGAACCGACAAACGATTTTTACTTAAGTAACAAGCATCGTTTTTCAATTTTGAAATGTTCATATGAGATATTTTGTTCGTTGTCTCATTTTGATTGTGAGCTATTAATTAAAAATGTTGGACAATGACAATAGTTGTGGAAAATGTTGACTAGTATTTCCACAAATGCAGTAACTCGTACGTGCTTGGAATCTTCATAAATGAAGTGAATATAATTTGAACTACTTGTCTATGGAGATGTTAGTCATTCACTAATATAACATTGATTTTATTATCGAAGTTACCTCATTATTTTTTTATTTTTGAGTTAACGCGGGGATAAATTAAACTTGTTTTGAGAATTAAACTTGCAAGGATGTGCTTAGCAATTTTAAGAAAATACTTATAAAATTACATTCTAGGTTATGAATATATTTAATAAAAAATGGATCCACGGGTCGGATCGGACCGATACGGATCTCAAATACAAGATCCGGATCCGATCCGATCCGTCGAAACGGACCGGTCCGATCCGGATCCGTCGGGTCCAAATTTTGAAGATCCATATCCTATAAAACGGATCTGGATACACCGGATCTGGACCGGGTCCAGGATCCATTGCCATCTCTAGTGCTCACACGTTCGATTTCCAACTTGCAAACTGAATTAAATACTTTCTCCATCTTAATTTACATGTTACAAAACTACAAATCAAATTTTGGAAGTTGAATTTCTTAATTTTAATAGTGGATTGGATATAGAATCTTAAAATTAATAAAAATAAAATTTACATAGTACTTTAAATTTTAATAATTAATAATTTAAAATATTTAAACATCATATAAAAAAATTACAGTTAAAAAAATTATTTGACAGTTAAAATCAAATGATACGGATGAAGTAATAATTTTAATATAATATTTTAAGTCATAATAATTAATAATTTAAATATTTAAAGCCATATGAAAAGATCATTCATTTGATGGTTGAGATCGAATGGTATGGACGGAATAATAATTTCTTGTAGTTAACTTCTTCACCATCTTAGTCCAACTTAAACATAAATTCCTTAGATTCACCCAGATTTGCATAATTATTACTCCTTGTACATTACTCTATTAAGAGTAAAAAGAGTATCCACTTAGTCTATATTTTTTGATTCAAAAAGAGTGTTTACCTATCAATCAAGAAAAAATTAACTTTATTTTTTCAGATTATCAAGTGTTTGGTGATCAAATCCTATATTCTCTGTCTCAAATTATTTGTCGTGCTTACTAAAAATAGTTGTTTCAATTATTTGTGTTTTAGAAGTTCAAGACATATTTAATTATTTTTCATCCATTTTACCCTTTGTCATTAATGAAGATGACATATAATAGAGTAAATATTTAACGGAGAGATTATAACTTAGACCTAAATAAGGGTAATGTAGGTCAAATACTCCTCTTAATATTTCTTAAGGGGCGTGTAAACTAAAAAATGACAAATAATTTTAGACGGAAGGAGTACCTATTTAATAAGGGGCATTTTAATTAAATTACCCATTTTTGCCTAGAAATTTATATTTTTTAAGGGGTGTACAAATGACTACGTAGAGACTTTGATTCGGAGGGAGTATTAGTTTGAAACGTCAACAATTTTTAAAGTGATTAGTTGAAGACTTAACACATTAGAATTAGAAATGATCTTGTAAGTAATAAGAGTTTATATTCGATTGATTGCTGGAGAAAAAGAAAGAAAGAAAAATACTTTGTTGTTTAAAGGAATAGGTCATACTATCTTTTATGAATGGTAAGTAATTGACGCAATTAAATTTAACGGAGATAGTATCTGAAATTAGAATATTGATTATGACAATGAATTATTTACTACTATAACACGTTGAGGATGGTGATCCACAAGCATTATACGAGGGTAGATTTCACTGATGGCTATATAACTATCACTTTTTTCTTTTTTATCAAAATTACTTAGCTATGTTCTACAATAAAAAAGTCACATAAATATTAAGTATTTTTTTCATCAAAGTCACTTAACTATATTTTTCAACACAAAAGTCACATAACTATTTTCCCCACCAAAGTCACTTAACTATGTTTTCTAAGTAAGCGTTTGGACATGCCCAAATCATTCAAAAAGGCATGATTTATGATTCTAAATCATGATTTCAAAAATTTTAAATGTAAAAGTTGACCCATAAGTTTATATTTTGTAAAAATAGATCCATAAGTTGGTAGATATATTTACCAATCATTTATATCAATTATTAAAAGATCTACAAGTTGAATGGTATATTTTTGTAACAAATTTACTCTTACCAATCATGTGAGGGATTATATTAAAGAGTAGTTACACTACAGCTCATGTTCAATTTTCTATTTTATTAAACTAAAGTTTGATCAATTGATGTTGTATTTCTTAGAAAGGCTTTCAGTAGCGTATTAATTTTATTATGAACTATGACTTGCTCATTTGGTAAGATTGTATAAGAATTAGGAAAATTTTGATGTTTTTTCACAACTTGTGGGATTTTATGTCTATAAGTTAAAAATACAACTTAAGAAATCCAAATTGTATGTCCAAACAAAACTTCAACTTCAAATCATCATGATTTCATCTCATGTCCATACGGCTCCTAACACAAAAGTCACAAAACTTTGCCCTTACTAACACAAAAGTTACACCTATCGAAAAATCCAACTTTTGATGGATAATTTTTTTTAATCTAATAAATACAAATTCAATTAAAAAGAACAGACACAATCTAAAATTTATATGGAGAAGTTAAAATATTAAGGAAACATAACCAATCCTTCCACTGAATATGTGATCCAAAAATGTGCGGAACTAAATTATTCATTCTAGGATTAACTTTTTTAGTTTGATAATTTCTTTTTTTCTTCATAATTTCAATGTAATTCAAAATCTTTTTCTATATAATTCATTTTCACGAGCAAAAATAAAATGTTGTAGCTTGTGATGCTAGGTGTTGGATGGTGAAATTTTCATGATTGTGATATGCAAACAAAATGCATGGAGGACATGACGGTAGATAAACTTGTCCTTAATTATTTAATTATATGCTGAACCAAAATATTTGGAAAGTTATTCTTCAAAAAACTTACATTTATAATATTATATTATTTGATGTAATATTAGTTAACTTTGCTTAATTTACTCGAAAGAATTTTTGTTTTCAATCTTAGGGTATATTAATCATTTTCTCAATATATATTGAAAAGTTTAATATTTTATTGGATAGTAAGAAATTAGATTTTATGTAACATTAGTTATTGTTATTTGCATCAGAAAAAAACAATTTTGTGATTTTTTTTTTACATTTATTCATCCTTTTAGTATTTTAATTTTTGCATATGAATTTTGGGCCAGGTCAAATTTTTAGTTGGATTTGTATTTTTTAGAATAAAATCAAAATAATAATAAAGAAAATTATCACTAGGAGTTGAATTTTTACGTAGGTGTGATTTTTGTGTTAGTAGACTCAAAGTTTTGCGATTTTTGTGTTAGAAAACATAGTTAAGTGATTTTGGTGAAAAAAAGGAATAGTTTTATGAATTATGACTTTTGTGTTAGAAAACGTAATTAAATAATTTTGGTGAAAAAAATAATAGCTATGTGATTATCAGTGAAATTTATCCCATTATACAACTAATACCAAGTAAATTTATTGTTGCATGACTGCTTAAAAATTGATTTGGAGACTATGCAACAGTTAACACTGAGAGTTCAAAAATTTTAAAGAAAAAGAAATAATTTTCGGTTGAAAGAATGTACTACATAAGAAACCAATTGAGTCTATATTTGGCTTTTTGCCTTATCTTTTATCCTTATTTCTGAAATTCAGAACAAAAAAACAGAGACAATAAAAGCAAAATATGGACATAAATAGTAGATAGCCCATATATTTTTGCAAGCCCTGCAATTGCTGCTGTGATATTAGGGGGGGGTTTGCTGTGGGAGTTAGGAACAGACAGATATAAATGTATCTGACACCAACTAACAGAATTATACATTAAAAGCGGTCAAATAATTTAAAAATATGAACATCTCGCTTAGTTAAAGCTTTTATCCAGAAAAAAAGAAAGATTATGTTAAATTGAAGTTTTGTTTTTGAGGATCTTTTTTTAAAATATATTAATTTTTGTGGTATCAATGTGAAAAGGGTTGTATAGATTTGATTTTGATTTCATTTGTATAGCTATCATGTTATATTACCGCTACAATTTGATCCACTCCCTCGGTGAAAACCGTAATAGGCCCTGCGAAATTTCTATCAACATACTTTCTATACTCAAAATGAATTCTCTATAAGAGCAGATTTAATAAAGTCCTAAAAAAATGTTCCATTCTGATGATTTGAATACTTCGCTTCTGCCATTATAAAGAGCATGGATGGAGGAAATACTGTTATGACGCGTTTGGTTAGTAGGACAAAAAATTCTAATTCGGCTATAAAATTATATATATATATATTCATTATTTAGTTATTGGAATGGTATTAGCTGATAGAAACCGTGTGTGTATATTTAGGTTACTTACCATATTTTGTAAAAGTCTTATACAAGAGTAATTAAGATATTAGTATTATAGTAGGAATAAGATTTTCCATATTTAGAGATTGTATATTGTATATATAGACCTCTTCATTAATGAAAATAATCAAGAGATTATTTCTTTAATGGTATAAGAAGTCTAGCGCAAAAATACCTTCTCCCAAAACCTTCCGCTGCCCTCTTCATTCTCGGCAATCGTCAGGCCGCCAGCCAAAGTTTTTTTTTCCTCCCAAATTTTTATTCCAAATCCCTCATTCTTCTCTTGTTCTTTCATAATGTCTACCTCAAAGAACACGTTTCATCCTGTCCTTACTGTGTCCAAATCAAGAACCACATCCCCACCGTGGAAAACGTTCAATACGTGACGTGGGCGGAATTATTTAAAGTTCACGCACGCTCGCATCAAGTCCTTCATCACATCATCCCATCGGAAGCAGGCAAAGAGAAGGTGCCTACCGCCGATGATGACCCTATGTTATGGACGACTCTTGATGCTACGGTACTCTAGTGGATTTATTCCACTATCTCTATGGACATGTTGTAGATGATTATTGAACCCGACGCCACGACAATAGAAACTTGGAATCGGGTGCGTGATATATTCCAAGATAACAAAATTCCCGTGCCGTCATTCTTGAGCAGGAATTTTTCCATGTCAATATGGAGGATTTTCCGAATATCTCAACCTATTGTAAAAGACTGAAGGAATTGGCGGATCAACTCAAGAACGCTGGTGCTCCCGCCACTAATGATCGTCTCTTTCTTCAGATGGTTGCAGGCCTATCCGAGGCTTATAATGGCGTTGGGACGTTTCTTTAGTAAATAATCCTCTTCCACCGTTCTACCAGGCCCGTTCCATACTCACATTAGAAGAGTCCGTCTTGGCTAAAAAGGCGACTACCGGAGCTAAATTCGTCATGATGATGGCTACGTCCGATGACCTTCACTCATTATCGGCCAATTCTAGCCAAAACCGTAACAATAATGGCGGTAAAAAAGGTCAGAATAAAAAAATGGTGGCAAGAATCACGGTGGTGGTTGCGGCAGTGGCGGTGGCAGTTGTCGGAGCAGTGGCGGCAGTGGTCCAGCTGGGCCGCAGCACCACTGGCCTTAGTCTTGGGCCACTGCACAATGGCTGTGGGGCTGCTGGGCCAGTGGTCAATGGCCCAACATGACCTTTCCTAGTTACCCAGGCATTCCAATGAATTGGGCTAGCTAGAGGCCCGATTCCCAGTTACAACAGTACCAGCCCAAGCAGTCGGCTGGGGCCTTGCAACAGACTGACTTACTTGGGCCTCGGCCTCAGCAGGCCTTCGCTACTGCAGGCCTAGTTTATGGTCCGACACCTACAGATATTGAGGTCGCGATGCATACACTTGGATTAAATCCACCGGACGCAAATTGGTATATGGAATTCGGAGCCACTTCTCATATGACGTCCGCCCAAGGTAATCTCTCATCTTATTTCAATTTAAGCAATAATCGTGGCATAATTGTTGGTGATGACAATTCAATTCCAATTCGTGGTTATGGTCACACAAATTTGTCCACCCCACATCCACCTCTAGTCCTAAAAAATGTCCTTCATGCCCCTCACTTAATTAAAAATTTGGTGTCTGTCCGAAAATTCACAACTGATAATTGAGTTTCTGTTAACTTTGACCCTTTTGGTTTTTCTGTGAAAGATTTCACGACAGGGATACCTCTAATGAGGTAAATAGTCGGGGAGAGCTTTATCCAATCACCACCACCACCATTTCCACAAATTCAAGCCACACCTTCTACATTTGCCGCTCTTGCTCCTTCTTTGTGGCATGCACGTTTGGGTCATCTAGAGTCGTCTATTATTTCTTCTCTTAAAAATAATAATTTTATTGATTGTAAGAGTACACATAGTACTCATATTTGTCCTTCTTGTCCTATAGGGAAACATGTTAGATTACCGTTTGTAGCCTCTACTTCTAGTACGTCGATGCCTTTTGACATTATTCATAGTGATTTATGGACATCTCCCATTTTGAGTTCTTTGAGCCATCGTTTTTATGTTTTATTTTTGGATGATTATTATAATTTTTTGTGGACTTTTCCTTTGGTGCCTCGTCCGCCTGGTGTCAATATTATTCGTTCTATGTGAATTTTTACTCACAAAGAAAATTCTGACGGTTCTTTTGAGAAGCAAGGTAGGTCTTGTAGGTGATGGTAAAATATAATAGGTTGACATGGATTGTGGAGAGACGTTTAGTCCGGTGGTCAAACCGGAAATTATTCACACTGTGCTTAGTCTGGCTCTCTCGAATGCATGACCCATTCATCAGTTGGATGTGAAAAATTCTTTCTTACACGATGATATTAAGGAGACAGTATACATGCATCAACCGTTGGGTTTTAAGGACCCCAATTATCCTTACCGTGTCTGTTTGTTGAAGAAGTCCTTATATGGGCTTAAGAGGCCCCACGGGCTTGGTATAAGAGGTTTGCAGATTATGTGTCCACTAATGGATTTTCTCACAGCAGGTCTGATCATTCTCTGTTCATCTATCGTCGTGGTACTTCTCTAGCATACATTCTGTTGTATGTGGATGATATTATTTTGACTGCCTCATCTGATAATTTGCACAAGTCTATCATGACGCTTCTCAGTTCAGAATTTGCTATAAAAGACTTAGAGCCCTTAAGTTATTTTTTGGGAATAGCAGTCACTCGTCATGCAACTTGTCTATTTTTATCACAAAGGAAGTATGTGGTGAGATTATTGAGAGAGTTGTCATGTCATCTTGTAAGTCCTCTTCTACTCCGGTTGATACCAAACCGAAGCAGAGTGCTACGTCTAGCACACCATATGCGGATCCAACCCACTATCGTAGTTTTGCAGGGGCTCTTTAGTCTCTTGCATTCACGAGATCAAATATTACTTATACAGTTCAACATGTGTGTTTATTTATGAATGATCCGTGGATTGAGCATATGTATGAGATCAAATATATTATACGATACATACAAGACACACTTGATTATGAGTGGCATTTATATCCATCCCCGTCTCTACTCTCATGACATATACAAATACTGATTGTGGTGGATGTCCAGATACAAGACGTTCAACCTCTGGTTATTGTATATTTCTTGGTGATAACTTGGTTTCTTGGTCGGTAAAATGCCAGGCTACTTTATCGCTATCCAGTGCGGAGGCTGAGTATTGAGAAGTAGCCAATGTGGTGTCTGAGTCATGTTGGCTGCGTAATCTTTTATTAGAGCTTCACTTTCCTATTCAGAAAGCTACATTGGTCTACTGTGATATTGTTAGTGCCGTCTATCTCTCTGGGAATCCGGTCCAACATCATCGCACTAAACATATCGAGACGGATATTCACTTTGTTCGCGAAAAGATAGCTCGTGGACAAGTACGTGTCTTACATGTCCCTTCAAAGTACCAAATAGATGACATCTTTACTAAGGGTCTTTCCTTAGTTCTGTTTGAAGATTTTAGGGACAATCTCAGCGTACGACAACCGCCCGCTATGACTGCGGGGGTGTGATAAAAACCGTGTGTGTATATTTGTGTATAAATAGGTTACTCCCATATTTTGTAGAAGTCTTGTACAAGAGTAATTAGGATATTAATATTATAGTAGAAATAAGATTTTCCATATTTAAATATTGTATATATAGACCTCTTCATTAATGAAAATAATCCAGGGATATAAGTTTTAGATCAATTTTTTTTGTACAATTGCTTATTCTACATCTAATGTGGGATAAGTAATAACAAGATAGCTATCTTTGAAAAAAGTCGTTAAAATGATAGTATCCATTAAAAATTCCCATCTCATAATCACATCAAGGTTAAAATAAATGATAAAATATTTTCCCTATTTATGCAGCTTCAAATTAAACATATTTTAAGTTAGGAATTTAGTAGCTTGGTTGGTTACCTGAACTTTTACCTTATTGGTGAGGGTTCGAATCCCACATTGTAATCCCTCCCCCATTTCCCTTACCCTTATGTAGTATTTTTTTTAAAAAAATTAAACATATTTTAGATTATATATTATATATCTCACGTTTAATTGGTTGAACCAAACAAAGCAATAATACTTATATAATTCAGGAATTATTAATCCTAATATTATGCCTCATTTGTTTTCATTAAGATTAAGACGTCTGAATCTGAATGATTAAGATGCTGTCTTTAGATTTGAACACTGAATGTGGTTAGTGGTGGTGGCTGGCAAATGATAGTGGTGGTTGAAAATGATGATGATTTCGATGACAGAAATGGTTAGTGGTGATGGGATGGGGTGGGTGGACTGGAGGGTGTTGTAGGGTGGGAGTGTGATGGGGGTGGGTGGTGAGGGGTGTGGGTGGGTAGTGGGGGTGGGTAGTGGGGGTGGTGGTAGGGTGGGTAGGTGGTGGTGTGGTGGTAAAAACTATCTATACAAAAATATATCTTAATGATATTAAGACTTTATTCAAGATCTTAATGAATAAGACCTATTCAGATAAAATAAGTGCCTAGATCTTAATGTAAATAAATGCACTTAATGACATAAGGTCTGAACCATTAAGTGACTTGTAAGGGCTTTCGAAGAGCAAAGAAAAAAGTCACTCGAAGCTCCTCTCTAACCAGTTAAGTGGATTTCAGCTCATCTGGCGCGTCCTAGCCGAGCGGTCCTCACCTGCACAAGCAAGCAGATTAGCTTCGGGTCTCACTAATCCCAGTTGGAAAAAAAGCAATAGGAATCCATCCTTTCAGTCAAGCCAGATGCGAATGAAATAGCTGCTCCCATTCCGACAAGATCATTAAAATTGGTTGGCCACCTTCCGTGAATACTAATGAGAGCTTTCAACGACAAAATCCTTGTAAAACTTCTTTATGGAATTTCTGAAAGGAATGGGAACATTGATTACCGTGGGCAGAATAATGGTACAATACCACTTATCATTGAAAAACCAAACATAGAGCGTTTGAAGTGGTATATAGGTGTCAACACCTCTAATGCCATTTAGATTCAAATCTCCATTAATGACAAATAAATGAGGCCTTACCATTCCAACATTATAAATATCTAGCCTTAATTTGTCTGCTTATATCCGTTGCACAGTTTCTTTTCCTTCCAGATAGTACCTCCGTTATATTTTAATTGCATTACTTTCTAATTTGATTCGCAAGAGTTTTCAACTACGTAATTAACGAATACTAACTTTTATTACTTTTTACTCATTCTGTTCCATAATAAATGGTGTTTTAGGTTTTTTATTTTGTTTCAAAATAAGTGTTGTTTTAGGATTTCAAGAAGAAATTGACATTATTCTTTCAAAATTACCCTTATTTACATAATCGATTTTTTTCTAGGCATTAATTATGGGTAAATTAGTAAAAATACTCATAATTTTTTAAGAGTGAGCAATTTCTTAAGGAGTATTCATAAGCTAAAACACCACTTATTATGAAACAATCAATTACTATTTCAAGTTTGACGTGTTGAAAAGTTTTCAACGTAACTATACGTAATTAACCTTTTTACTTGTTGACTTTTCAACCTAATGCTCCATTGATTTGCAAATCTTGGGGAATTAAAGGGAACTTTCCGTGAGAAATTTTTTCTACAAGAAATAAATTGAGTCAGCAAGTAAGTTTAGAGTCGATAAGGACTAGGTCTGCGTGACTATCATACATGTCAAGACCAAGTAGACCTTTTCTCACATTTCAACACTTTTGACAATTCTCACAGCGCCATGAAAATGAAAGCTAAAATGCCCTGTTTCTCTCTTCTTTCATCTCTCCCAATATTCCTGATTCCTCTGCTTATAAGCTTGGACCCTCATATTAAAGATGGACCAAGTTTTGGCACCCATATATTCTTCAACTTTTATCGTAAAGAATGGATCTTGAGCGTAACTTAACCTCAAAAGCTAGCTTGTAGGGTGATGATTGTTTAAGTCCATGTAAGGAGTCCATGTTTTCATTCCATATCCGATGTGGGACTCTTAACACTCCCCCGCACGCCCATACATTGTTAACTGGAGCATAGATAATATAATTTTGTGTCCCAACATCGATGAACAAAGAATTGGAATGAGCCTGTCTCTGATACCATAAAGTGACTTACGAAGACGACATACATAATGAGGGGCCTCCGGATGGACAAAGCCTGGCGGCTAGTGCATGTAAACTATTTCTTTCAAGTGCCCATATAAGAATGCATTCTTTACGTCAAGCTGATGAATTGGCCAATGCTTACCCATAGCAATGCTCAGAACTGTGCGAATGGTAGCCGGTTTAACAAGCGGACTGAACGTCTCATCACAATCAGTACCCTCATGTTGATTAGTACCATTAGCCACAAGTCTCGCCTTATATCTCTCTAGGTCACCACTGTCTCTGAATTTTTGATGAAATAGCCACATGCACCAGATCACATTCACCCCATCTGGTCTAGGAACCAAATCCCAAGTGTGCAGTTTCGTTAAAGCATTAAATTTCTCACATATGACCGCATTCCAACTCGGGTCAAGTTTGGCTAATTTTGAGTTTTTGGGAATTGGGAATATGGTTTGGGTGGACATATTAAATTGAACTTTGGACTTAAAAATCATGTGTTGAGCACGGGTTTCCATTCTATGTGTGGGGATAAGGGTAGTTTGGGTAGAGGGGTTTTGTGCAGGTTGGGGTTGATTCAGGCCAATGGTGTTTAGGGTTCGGATGACATATGCAATAAAAAATCCGTAGGTGATCATAAGAGGGGATCCGACGGAATAGAATTTCGCTCGGTGTCCAATTTTGTAGGGTGTGGGTAGGCAAAATTAATAATATATTCAGCCATTTTGACAGCATAAACACAAAATGAAAGGGGGAGAGAGGCATGAAAAAGGATAGTACAAATCATGTTATTGATGGTGCGAATGATTCATTCGGCCTTATCATTTTGAGGGGAGGTGCGGGGACACGAAAATTAAAAAATTACGCCATTATTAGTGCTAAATTTGTGAAAGGCGGAATTGTTAAACTCACGACCATTATCACATTGAAACGATTTTATGGCTTTTTCAAATTGTGTTTTGATATAGACACGAAATTCAAGGAACTTGGCAAAGACTTCAGATTTAAATTTAAGTGGGTAAACCCAAATAAAGTGAGAAAAATCATCTTATAAAACTAGATAATAGTTATGACCCAGCGAGCAGGAATGAGAGATGTCCATAAATCAGGATAAACAATGTCGAATGGAGAAAACGTAACACTTGAGGATGATTGAAAATGAAGACGAACATGTTTGCCTAAAGGGCAAGAAAAACACTGTTGGGCAAGTTTCCCATTATTACAACGAATAAAATTATTGCTTCTAAAAAAATTTAAAAACAGGAGCGCTTGGGTGTCTAAGTCTATTGTGCCAAGTTGATGGAGATATATCAGCGAGGGAGTTATGTGAACGGGGATTGGCAGTGAAAGATGATGAGAAATGATAGAGGTCCCATGTACTATTGCATCTCATAAGAGGTGTCCCTGTACGTAGATCCTTCACAGAAAAACCAAAGGGATCAAACTCAATAGACACGAAATTGTTAAGTGTAAATTTCATGACATATATTAAATTTTTAATGATGTTGGGAGCATAAAAGACATTATTTAGGCGGGTGAGGTGGGTGGGTGGGTGTAAGTGGTACCATAACTTTGAATCGGAATGTGATGACCATTATCAACTGTAATACATTGATGATACTTTAAACGAAACAATTGAGAAAGATTAAGGGAGGAGCGGGTGAGATGAGAGGTGGTTCCCGTATCTATGTACCAATTTTCATCGGGCTGTTGTACATTAAAAGCACTGAAATCCTGGCCTAAATCTAAGGGGGCCAAGCCATAACCATTCTAATTTTGCTGGGCCGAGACCAGGAGAGCCTGTTGGACCGTCGGATGTGGCTGGCGTGGGCTTGGTCCTGAGCCCAGTATACCTGCCTGCCAGGTCTGTGGAAACTGGCCAGTGGGTTGCTGACACAGACCAAATGGTGAGACCCAATTTACTGGGTTGGACCAGTGAATTGGGCCGACCCACTGGATTTGTTGAGAAGGGCTGGACGTCTCGATTAATGGGCTGGACTGTTGGTTGGAACGGTCTCCCTTCTCGCGGCCCTGCTGCCGCCGCGGTTGTCCGGTGGTTGGTGACTGGCTATCGGCGGTGTTGTTTGGTGCGGGGGATTCAACTTCTAATGCCTTTTGATTGTCGTCTTGCTTGACACGTCGAGTTTCCTCCAACAATAATTGTGAACGGGCCTTGTTGAAGATGGGTAGTGGATCGACTTGTTGTATCATGGTGGCTAGAGTATCGTATTCATCCTTCGGTAGACTAGCAACTAGTTGGAGGACTATCTTCGTTTCGGAAACAGGCGTCCCCACATTGGACAATTGGTCTGCAACTAGTTTCAATTACTTACAATACTCGGACATGTTAGCAAAAATTTCAAGACGCGTATTGTTGAATTGTTCCTCCAAGTATACGTCACGAGTGTGCTTATTGTCCTGAAAAATCTCCTCCAACCGTATCCATAACTCACGCGCTGAGGCGCCGATCTTCATTCGTATGAAGCAGGTCCTTAGAGATTGTGCCATAAATCCATTGTTTGACGATGGCGTCAAGGCGGCACCACGCCGTGTCATCAACCTCGATAGGGTGAGGGAATGAGTCATCAATATGATCAACCACGTTATAGGCACATGCATGAATGCGGAAAAGTTCAACCCACGAAGAATGTTGACCATATTGTTGATCAAGAACCACATGAATGAAGTTCTTGACATTGGTGACGGCAAAAGCTGGATGGAAGGAGGGAGTGAAGGATGTAGTGGTGGGTGTGTGTGACGACTGGAGAGGATGACGAGGCTGTGGTATCGGTGGGAATAACCATGGGATTGGTTAGTAATTGAAAGAGAAGAGAATTGTTTTAGGGTTCATGTGGGTGGGGGGGGGGTAGCCGCCAGGTAGGGCGGCGGCGGGTAAGAAGAAATTTTTTAGGTGTTTAGGGTTGTTTTGGCTCTTGATACCATGTAAAGAATGGATCTTGGATCTAACTCAACCCCAAAAGCTAGCTTTTAGGGTGAGGATTGTCCAAGTCCATATAAGGACTCCATGTTCCCATTCCATATCCGATGTGGGACTCTTAACATTTATAATAAAAAAGAAGTTTTCATTTGTCTGGATAGTGAATTAATTATTGGCTCAAAGGAACCATAAG
The DNA here is from genome assembly GCA_034509755.1 of Anisodus tanguticus. Classification (NCBI taxonomy): domain Eukaryota; kingdom Viridiplantae; phylum Streptophyta; class Magnoliopsida; order Solanales; family Solanaceae; genus Anisodus; species Anisodus tanguticus. Next base: position 22,750,378 of record CM067562.1, on the reverse strand, counting down.
CAGACTAGTAATGTTAATTTTAATTCAAACAGCTGCATACACAGTGATGATATATCTTTTAATAAAGAAGCAAGAAATTAGTACTATACTATTATATTGTGATAAGGCAACTGCATAAGCGTTAATTATCGAGTTAATTCTATTAGTTTCTTTGGGAAATTCAACTACTTTAAAGACAAGAAGCTGATTGTTCCTTGCAATATACTAAGAGAACCGTTTTTCTCATTCAAAACTGTCTTTTATTGTTATTAATAGAATATTTTTCAAATATTCTTCCATTAATTGTATTAATTGTGTATCTCCTATTTTAGGTAGAATCATAATCCTTTTGTAATTAGGTTGATTAGTTACATAGTTTATAGCAAAGTAAATACTTTTGTAACACTATATATATTGTAAATCATTCATCAATAAAATCAAGAAACATATTCTTTTATGATATCAGTAGCCTAACCCTAAATCTCCTATCATAGCCGCCAACTTCTTCTCTCGGCCGCCCCTTTCCCACGACGGAACCCTATTTTTTTTCGACCATTTTCCCTCATTCTTCCTCTTAAATTTCATCTTCCATGGATGACAAAACCAAATTTCATCCTGCACTTGCAATCAATAATATCAAAAACTTCATCCCTATCACCCTTGAGATGGAAAAGGGTCAATACTCCTCGTGCGGAGCTTTTTAAGATCCATTATCGTGTTTACGAAGTTATCGATCACATCATCTCTCCTACACCGAAGTCCACAGACCTCCCATCGGCTTCGACTTCTGATGATGCACTCTGGTCTCATTTGAACGCAGCCGTCCTCCAGTGGATATACGTCACGATCTCTAATGATTTATTGCACACCATCATTGAGATCGATGCCACGCCCCGCCAAACGTGAGAACGTTTGGAAAGTATTTTCCATGACAACAAAACTCAACGAGCGTTATACCTTGAAAATCAGTTCAAGGACGTTCATCAGGATGATTTCCCAAACATGTCTGCATATTGTCAAGAACTCAAGATGCTTGTTGACCAACTCTCCAACGTTGGCACACCCATCACTAATCAACGACTGGTTATGCTAACTTATTATAGGATTGAACGAATCCTATGATGTTGCCACCATCCTTTAGAAATGCACGCCGTTACCACCGTTTTATGAGGCCCGTTCAAAGCTAATTCTTGAGGAAACTCGGAAAATCAAGCGCAACACCACTCAAGACAGCATTGTAGAAACCGCCCTCACCATCACCGTTGGGCCCTCCGCCGACGGCCGAGCCTCCAACTCCAGAAGCTAGCACCGCCGACCCGAGGACCTGTAGTAGTTCGACTCGACTCAGAACAACCGCCGAGGGAGGAAATTCGGCAAGGGCCACGACGGATGAAATTTCGGCAACAACGACGGCGTGAAGGGGCATTCCCCACCGGCAGGAAATAGTTAGCAGCGACCGCGGTAGTGGAAATAGCCTTTGTCGTGGGTTGTCTTCCCGCCATGGGCCATGTGGGCCCCACCATCATGAGCCTCTTTTCCTTGTCCGTATCCGACATCCTCGTGGACTCTACCTCCGACCCGACAGGCCCAACCTGGCATACTCGGCGCACATCCACAACATGCCTACACATCATAGCCCCCACCGCTCTCAACTTATGCACCGACTGCCATTGAAACAACTATGAACTCAATGCCACTCAATGCTCCAGACGAAAATTAGTACATGGACACATACGCCACATCTCATATGACGACATCACAAGGTACTCTCTTGTCTTATTCCAATTTGAGTAATTTAAATCAGAATATTATTGTTGGTAGTGGATAAGGTATTCCTATTCGTGGTTTTGGTCATTCATCCTTATCCCCACCACATCCACCATTAATCTTAAAAAATGTCCTCCATGCCCCTAAACTCATTAAGAATCGAATCTTTGTGCGACATTTCACAACTGATAATAATGTTTCCCTTGACTTTGATCCTTTTGGTTTTTCTATGAAGGATCTTACGACAGGGAGATGAATAATGAGATGTGATAGCACCAGAGATCTCTATCATATTTCAAACGCCGTCAAGAATCCAGCCTCAGTTCCATCAACCTTTTTTGCTCTTTCATCTTCCTTATGACATTATAGATTAGGACATCTGGGAGATTCTATTTTACACTCCCTTAGGAACAATACTTTTATCAATTGCAACCATATTTCTAAGACTCCTATATGTGAATCCTATTTTTTGGGAAAAGTGGAAGCGAAAAAAACGGCGTATGCGAAAATGGTAGAAAGTAAGGATGAGGTGGAGAAGTGGACGAATAGGGAATTATATAAGATAACACGGAAAGAGGCAAAGCTAGCAGTTACGACGACGAAAATGACGGCTTTTGAACGTCTATATGTGGAATTAGAGGAAAAAGGCAGGGATAAGAAGTTGTACAGACTAGCCAAGGCGAGGGAGAGGAAGGCCCGAGACTTGGATCATGTGAGGTGAATCAAGGATAAGGATGACAAAGTACTGGTGGAGGACGAGTATATTAGGATGAGGTGGCAGTCTTACTTCCATAAACTCTTGAACGAAAAAGAAGATAGAGACATTGTGTTGGAAGATCTGGAGTACTCTGATAGGTACCGGGATTTCGAGTATATTGAAAACATTAAGGTTGAGGAGGTTCAGGGTGCTGTTCGTAGGATATGCAGGGGACGAGCGACCGGGCCTAATGAGATCCAAGTTGAATTTTGGAAGAACGCAAGTAGGGCAGGTTTGGAGAGGCTAACAGAGTTGTTTAACGTCATTTTTAATACGGTGAAGATGCCCGAAGAATGGAGGTGGAGTACAATAATTTCATTGTACAAGAGCAAATGTGATATCCAGAGTTGCAACAACTATAAGGGTATCAAGTTGCTAAGCCACGCTATGAAAGTTTGAGAAAGAGTCGTGGAGATGAGGGTGAGAAGATGCGTGTCTATCTCTAAGAACCAGTTTGGATTCATGCCGGGGCGTTCTACTACAGAAACCATACATCTTATTAGGAGATTAGTGGAGCAGTATAGGGAGAGGAAAAAAGACTTACATATGATTTTCATCGACCTCGAGAAGGCATACGACAAAGTCCCTAGGGAGGTTCTATAGAGATGTTTGGAGGTTAGAGGTGTACCTGTGGCATACACTAAGGCAACCAAAGATATGTACGATGGAGCCAAGACTAGGGTACGGACAGTAGGAGGAGACTCAGAGCACTTCCCAGTGAGGATGAAGCTGCACCAGGGATCAACTCGTAGCCCATTCCTATTTGCCTTGGTGATGGATGAATTGACGCGACAAATCCAATGGGAGGTGCCATGGTGTATGTTATTCGCAGACGACATAGTCCTGATTGATGAGAGTTGCAGCGGAGTGAACGCTAAGTTGGAGGTTTGGAGACTGCCTCTAGAGTATAAAGGGTTAAGGCTGAGTAGGACCAAGACAGAATACTTGGAGTGCAAGTTCAGTAGTGGGAGCGACCTTGAGACTGGCGTGGAGGTGAGGCTTGGTACTCAGGTTATTCCAAAGAAAGGGTTCAGTAACAAGAGTCTTATGCGATAAAAAGGTGCTACAAAAATTTATAGGTAAGTTCTAGAGGGTGGTGGTTAGACCGACTATGTTGTATGGGGCGGGGTGTTGGCCGATCAAGACTTCGCACACCTAAAAGATAAAAGTTGCGTAGATGAGGATGCTAAGATGGATGTATGGGCATACAAAGAGGGATAAAATTAGAAATGATGATATCCGTGACAGAGTGAGATTGGCCTCGGTGGAGGATAAGATGCGGAAAGCGAGGTTGAGATGGTTTGGGCACATGCAGAGGAGAGACACAAATGCCCCAGTGCGGAAGTATGAGAGGTTGGATATTGACGGGTTTAGGAGGGGTACATGCATGCAGATAAAGTATTGAAGAGAGGTGATTAGACGAGATATGACGCAGGTGCAACTCACTGAGGACATGACCTTAGATAGAAGGTTATGGAGGACACTTATTAGGGTAGAAAGGTAGTAGGTAGTCCATCGTAGTCATACCTACACTAGTTGTAGTAATATTATTGTAGACTCGCTTAGCCTAACATACTGGTACACACAATATTGCCTTATAGTCCCTTGACGTTTGATTTATGTTGCTATGTGTATTTTTTTTGTCTTATTTACTTGTAGTAATATTATTTACACGGGTTTGTATTTTTTCAGAATTCATTATCATGACTTACTCAATTTGTTTGTCGTACTTTGCTTGAGCTTGTGCCTTGTCTTGAGCCGATGGTCTCTCAGAAATAACCGCTTTACTTACCAAGGTAGATGTAAGGTCTGTGTACACTCTACCCTCCCCAGACCCCACATTGTGGGATTTCGCTGGGTATGTTGTTGTTGTTGTTGTAGTTATATGTTAAATTACCTTATGCATCCACAAATTATACTTTAATGCATTTCGATATCATACATAGCGATTTGTGGACTTCCCCTATTTTAAGTACGGATGACCATTGATATTATGTGTTATTTTTGGACGATTATTCCAACTTTCTATGGACTTTTCAATTGGAAATAAATTCCAGGTCTACCCCAATTTTCCTCATTTAGTGCTTTCGTAAAAACACAATTTGAAAAGAACATTAAATGTTTTCAGTGTGACAATGGCAGAGAATTCGATAATAACCAATTCAAACAGTTTTGCTCCAAAAACGGTCCTACCTTTCGTTTTCATGCCCTCACACCTCCTCCCAAAATGGTAAAGCTGAACGGAAAATCCGAACCATAAACAATCTAATTCGTGCCATACTTGCTCACGTCTTAATTCCCCTTCAATTCTAGCATTACACACTCTCCATGGTTATCTATCTCCTAAACATAATCCCAAATAAGTCTCTAGCTCAATGGTCGCCCACTGAAGTTATGTTTTGTAGGAACCCCTCCTACCAACACTTGTGTATTTTTGGATGTCTCTGTTATCCTCTCCATTAGACCACTCACAAACTCAATCCCCGATCTTCCCCATGTGTATTTCTGGGTTACCCCGCCAATCATCGTGGTTACTCGTGCTATGACTTGTCATGCCGTAAAATTATTATTTCACGTCATGTCCTATTTGATGAGTCTCAATTCTCTTTTGCCTCCCTAAACTCGCCACCTCGGCATTCCTACGACTTCCTAGATGATGGCCTGAACCCCCTTCTAATTCATTATTTACATAGTCTGTCATCCCAGACCTCGGCACCCGCACCTACCGCGATCAATTCTAGACACGCCGCCCACTCTGTTTCACCAACGGTGGCCTGGAACAGCCTGTCTCAGGGTGATTCCGCAGCCACCTCTTGGCAAACCGAGCCTCGGCCAACCGATCCCGCCACCCCTGCCCTTCATCCTCTTCCCAGCAGTCCCATGACACCCCACCCTCCTCCTATCCCGCATCCCGAGACACGCTCTCGGATAATGGAAACTCATGCCATGTACAGAATTTCTAAACCTAAACGGCAGTTTAACCTATCTATTTCAGTTGTCCCTTCCATTGTCCCTCGAAATCCAAAGGATGCCTTGTCCGACCCAAATTGGAAAGCCGCAATGATTGACGAATATAATGCTCTTATTGATAATAAAATGTGGGACCTAGTACCCCATTCGCCTGATGCTAACATTATTCGTTATATGTGGATTGTTAGACATAAAAAGAAATCTGATAGTTCTTTTGAGAGGTACAAGGCTCGTCTTGTAGGTGATGACATATCTCAACAGATGGGAGTAGACTGTGATGAAATGTTCAGCCCGGTCATAAAGCCCATAACAATTTGGACCGTCCTCAGTGTTGCCCTATCCAAGTCTTGGCCCATTCATCAGCTTGATGTCAAGAATGCCTTCTTACATGAGGATCTTTATGAAAAAATATATATGTATCAGCCTATGGGTTTCAGGGTTCCTATTCATCCGGATTATGTGTGTCTGTTGCGGAAATCGCTCTATAGACTGAAATAGGCTCCTCGAGCATGGTACCAGCGGTTCGCCGATTATGTCTCCTCTATTGTTTTTTCACACAACAGATCCGATCATTCCTTGTTCATCTACAACAAGGGTTCAGACATGACTTACCTCTTATTGTATGTTGATGATATCATCCTCACCACATCATCTGATGATCTCTGCCGGTCCATTATGTCTCTCATTTCCTCTAAGTTTGCTATGAAGGATCTGAGCCCCCTGAGTTATTTCTTGGGCATCTCTGTCACTTGACATTCCGGCGGCCTATTTCTGTGTCAGAAGAAATATGCCAAAGAGATCCTTGACCGTGCAGATATGCCTTCTTGCAAATTATCTCACACGCCAATAGACATCGATTCCAAACTCAGCGCTGATTCTGGCCCTCCGTATTCAGACCTAACTCACTATCGTAGCCTGTCTGGGCCCCTGCAGTACCTCACATTCATGAGACTAGACATATCCTATACCGTGCAACAAATCTGTTTGCACATGCACAATCCGAGGAAAACACACATGCATGCCCTCAAACGTATTTTATGATACGTCCAAGGCACAATATCTATACAGGTCCTCGCTCACTGGTCTCACTACTTATTCTGATGCTGACTGGAGTTGATGTCCTGACACCAGACGCTCTACGTCTGGTTACTGCATTTTCCTAGGAGATAACCTATTTTCATGGTCTTCCAAAAGGCAACCTACACTACCCGATCCAGTGACGAAGCAGAGTATAGAGGTGTCGCCAACGTCGTCTCTGAGTCTTGTTGGATCCGTAACCTTCTACTTGATCTTCATTGCCCGATTCAAAAGGCAACACTGGTTTACTGCGACAATATTAGTGCGATATATCTTTCCGGCATTCCCGTCCAACATCAGCGCACTAAACACATTGAGATGTACATTCATTTCATTCGCGAAAAAGTGGCTCATGGTCAAGTTCGTGTCCTTCATGTTCCTTCCAGATATCAGATTGCCGACATCTTCACCAAAGGACTTTCACACATACTATTTGATGATTTTCGAGCCAGTCTCAGTGTTCGTGAACCTCCCGCTTCGACTTCAGGGGTGTAATAGAATATTTTTCGAATATTCTTTCATTAATTGTATATCTCCTATTTTAGGTAGAATTATAATCTTTTTGTAATTAGGTTGATTAGTTACCTAGTTTATATTAAGGTAAATACTTTTGTAATACTATATATATTGTAAATCATTTATCAATAAAATCAAGGAACATATTCTTTAGTTATATTGTTGCATTTTATTCTTTTATTAAGAGCTCTTCTAATTAGTACTTCCATCTTTTAATATTTTCCAACCACAAGTTCTTGAATGTTTATTAGTTCCGAAAGCCTCAACTTGCAGAATAGTGCAACTCTTCTGCCAGGATATTACAAGTATATACATTTAGAAGATCATGGAAATGAAGGAATCATATTATTGACTAATTAAAAAACCCAGTACTACTAATGTTAAATTTAGTTCAAAAAGTTGCATACACATCCATTATCTAGCAGATAAGCAAAAAAAAGAACAGTGTATAAATTATTACCGGAGTTTAATTTTTATACACCAACCGTTTAAGAGAAATTTTGCACTATCAGGTTATAAAAAAGTGGGATTCATAACCTGAAAGATTAGATAGATTACTTGCTATACAACATGTTAAAAAGCACGGATAACATAAAATTTCTTTATATATGGACAATGCACACATAAGTTACATCCTTATTATTGTGATAGCATATTTCATTAAGGCAAGTGAGCCCTGCTATCAATTTATTTCAGGTACTTATCGAAAAGAAAGCCAAAGAGGAAAACAATACTCCTCTGTCTCAAATTATTTATCGTGGTTATTAAAAATAATTATCTTAAATTATTTATTATTTTAGAAGTTCAAGGCATAATTAATTATTTTTCTCCATTTTACTCTCTGTAATGAAGATGACATATAAATAGAGTAAATATTTAATGATGATAGATTATAACTTTGACATAAATAAGGATAAAGTATGTCAAATTGATAGAATATTTCTAGAATATTCTTTGTACATCTCCTATATTAGGTAAAATTGTAGTCCAATTGTAATTATAAAGTGTAGTCCAATTGTAATTAGGAAGATTAGTTACCTAGTTTGTAAAGGAGTAAATAATTATGTAACATTATCATTCCTATTCGAGGTTGTGGAAAATCATCCCTCTCCCCACCACAACCCCTGTTAGCTTTAAACAATGTCATCCATTCCCCAAAACTTATCAAAAATCTAATCTCTGTGCGTCGTTTCACAATCGACAATAATGTTTCTCTTGAATTTGATCCTTTTGGTTTTTCTGTGAAGGACCTTATGATAGGGATGCGAATAATGAGATGTGATAGCACTGGTGACATCTATCCTATTACCACCACCGTCGATCATCCAGCCTCCTCTCTGTCATTCTTTACAACCATTTCCTCCTCTTTATGGAATAATAGATTATGACATCCGAGAGACTCTATTTTACGCTCCAATAGCAATAATAAATTTATTGATTGTAAATATGTATCTTATCCTCCTGTTTGTGAATTTTGTGTTTTTGAGAAACATGTCAAGTTGCCATTTTATTCTTCATCCACCCGTACTTTAATGCCTTTTGATATAATACACAGTGACTTATGGACTTCTCCTATTTTAAGCACAGCTGGGCATCAATACTATATGTTATTTTTAGATGATTATTCAAACTTCCTATGTACTTTTCCCATTGGTAATAAATCCCAAGTCTATTCTATTTTTTTTTTCATTCAACGCTTTCATTAAGACACAATTTGAAAAGAATATCAAATGTTTTCAATGGGAGGGAATTCGATAATAATCAATTCAAAATTTTCTACGTCAAACACGACCTTATTTTTCATTTTCATGTCCCCATACCTCTCCACAAAATGGCAAAGCTGAACGAAAAATTAGAACCATAAACAACGTAATTCGTGCCCTTCTTGCTAATGACTTTATCCCCCTCCTTTTGGCATTACGCTTTATCCATGACAACCTATCTCTTAAACATTCTCCCCAACAAGTCTCTCAAACACAAGTCTCCCACTCAAGTTCTCTATCTTCGGGATCCTTCCTATAAGCATTTAAGAACTTTCGGATGTCTATGCTATCCCCTCCATCCCTCCACACAAGTCAACAAGCTGCAACCTAGGTCCACTCCATGTGTATTTCTGGGTTACCTCCCTAATTATCGTGGTTACAACTGTTACGACCTGTCCAACAAAAAAATAATCGTTTCTTGGCATGTCATATTTGATGAGTCTCAATTCCCCTTTGCCAAACTAAATTCACCACTTCCAAATTCCTATGACTTCTTAAATGATGACCTTAATCCCCTTCTAATCTATCACTTGTAAAATCAGTCGCTACCGTCACCGGCGCCCGACCCGCCTTCCTCTGTCCTGTTTCGGGTGGGCCAGCTGGCCCCACCACATGCTCTTCAAAACAGCCACTCCCGGCTGCCTGAGGTCACTGCCTCTCCTCGGCCAATGACGACGCCCTTTCTCCCCGATTCCGTCGCCCTCTCTTGGCCTACCAATATGCCCCAGCAGCTTCCAAATCCCGCCCACCCTCTCGCGGCACCCATACGGAAAATGGAAACCCGTGCTATGAACGACATTTCCAAATCCAAACAACAATTTAATTTGTAATTCAGTTTCCCCTTCACCTCTTCTTCGCAACCCGAAACATGCCTTATCCGATCCCAATTGAAAATCTTCTATGATTGACGAATATAATGCTCTTATTAAAAATAAGACGTGGGAGCTAGTGCCCCGTCCTTCTGATGCTAATGTTATTCATTCTATGTAGATTTTTAGACATAAAAAATCTGACGGTTCTTTTGAGAGGCACAAACGCCCGTCTTGTAGGCGATGGCGGGTCTCAACAGGTGGGCGTGGATTGTGATGAAACCTTCAGCCCAGTGGTGAAACCGACAACTATTCAGACCGTTCTCAGTATTGCTTTGTCCAAATCATGACCCATTCATCAGCTGGATGTCAAAAATATCTTCTTGCATGGAGACTTTTATGAGATTGTGTATATGCATCAACCTTTTGGATTCAGGAATCCAATCCATTCAGATTATGTGTGTCATTTGAAGAAATCGTTCTATGGACTGAAACAAACTCCTCGTGCGTGGTACCAACGGTTTGCTGACTTTGTATCCTCTATCATTTTTTCACATAGCAAATCTGATCACTCACTTTTCATCTATAGCAAGGGTAACGACATGGCATACATTCTGTTATATGTTGATGACATCATCCTAACTACATCTTCTGATGCACTTCGCGGATCCATTATGTCATACTTGGCCTCTGAGTTTGCTATGAAGAATTTGGGCCCCTAAGCTATTTTTTAAGCATTACTGTTACGAGACATACATGTGGCTTATTTCTTTGTCAAAAGAAGTATGCCGAAGAGATTCTTGATCAATAAGGCATGGCGTCTTGCAAACTGGTCCACACACCGGTGGACACTAATTCCAAACTCAGTGCCTCTTCGGGTTCGCTGTACACCGACCCGACTCACTATCACAGCTTAGCAGGAGCATTGCAATATCTCACTTTCACGAGACCAAATATATCCGATGTCGTGTAGCAAATATGCTTACACATGCACAACCCGACGAATGAACATATGAATGCCCTCAAACAAATTTTGTGATATGTACAAGATACTCTTCATTTTGACTTACACCTGTACAAGTCCTCACTCTCTGACCGTACCTCTTATTCTGATGCTGACTGGGACACTCGTCGATCCACGTCGGGTTACCGTGTATTCCTCGGAGATAACTTGCTTTCTTGATCTTCTAAAAGACAACCTACTCTGTCTCGATCCAGAGCACGAAGTCGAGTACCGATGTGTAGCAAATGTTGTCTCTGAGTCTTGTTGGATACACAACCTTCTTCTGGAACTTAACTGCCCCATCCATAAGGCTACGTTGGTCTATTGTGATAATGTAAGTGCAATATATCTTTTCGGTAATCCCGTTCAACATCAGCGCACTAAACACATTGAAATGGATATTGACTTTGTACGTGAGAAAGTTGCTCGTGGACAAGTTCGTGTTCTTCATGTTCCTTTCCCATATCAGATTGCTGATTTATTTACTAAAGGGCTTCCGCGCATACTCTTTTATGATTTTTGAGCCAGTCTCAGCGTACGAGAACCTCCTGCTTCGACTGCGGGGATATGATAGAATATTTCTAGAATATTCTTTGTACATCTCCTATATTAGGTAAAATTGTAGTCCAATTGTAATTAGAAAGTGTAGTCCAATTGTAATTAGGAAGATTATTTATCTAGTTTGTAAAGGAGTAGATAATTATGTAACACTATTATATATATTATATATAATAATCAATGAAAGACAGAGAATATATTCTTTCACAAATACCCCTTTTAATTAATATTTTTTAAGGGGCATGTAAACCAGAAAAGCAAAAAATAATTTGAGAAAGTGGGAGTAATTAACTTTGCAATACACCAAGAAAACCAATACTGGGATCATCAACTTCATTAATCAATCAGACCAGAAGATTTTCATCAAACTCCCATCAGGGTCGCTTTTAGAAATACCCAAAGCATTCCACACAGCTTCAGAAGCATCAACAATATTATTCTTACACCCTCTACCCTCTACCCTCTCTACTTGTGTCACATTCATCAACAACCATGGCTGTTGTACTCATCCCATTTTTTGCATATATATATTAATATTTTCAAAGCAACGACTTCCTTTACTGTACCATCCAGTGGATAAAGCTACCACTGGAATAGAGTTATCGTAATTTTTGCCACTACATTCTGATGGACCGCCACCTGAACCGCCTTTCTCGAAGTCATTGATAGTTAGCATTGCCTTTATGCCACCATTTGGCTTGTATTTTTGAGCCTCCATTAATGTGATATTACTACAAGCCAGTGAAACAACGATCAGGAAAGCAACAAAATGAAATAGGCTGAGGTAATTAGTCTCCTTGTTCATTTGTTTTACTTCCTAAGATACTTTTCTTTTACTTTAACTTGTTCAAAAATTATGATACATTTTTAACTGGGAAATCTTTGATCATATATAATTCATTTTTTCACATTTGAAGCATCCATCAAATTGAGACTTTTCAGGTTCCTTAATTTTGCTTGAGCATAAAATTTCTGTTTCTTTAGAAAATATTTATTTTATTTTATTAAGATCCACTTAAATGAAATTACATAAATAGAGATAGTAATGGTAACACTAGTAGTTAACAAAAATAAATATACAGATACAAAAATAAAACTTGAAACACAAAATAGTAGTATTACATAAATAAATAAACAAATTAACCAAATTTCAAATACAAAATCAATAGATCTTTAATATATTATCTAAAGAAATAAAAATAATCATGCTAATTAAATTAAGAGGATAAAAATAGTAGGTGATCTCAACAAGGAAAGTAAATGCAGAGACATCAAAAATGCATCCATAAGAACACTTGAATGGACCATCATCCATCTGTAGGTTTTGTTGAGTTGAAAACACATAAGACACAACGGAAGTTTAAAATTTTATTCTTACTTACCTCAATAAATTCTTCTGATATGGTTATATGACAATCAAAACCTTGTAACATAAGACATGAACACTTACATGTTGTATTATCTAGAATCTTTACTTAGGGATTACACACGACTGTCCCTTCGACTGCAAGCACAATGCTACGGTGTATTCCTCTGTCAAGAAAGTCAGGAAATCTTGGCAGAGGTTTGAGAGAGTTTTATCCTAGACTCTATGTCTAGAATTGATTATGACAATTAGTGTGTTAATTAACAAAGGGGAGTGTTGTATTTATAGTTGAGATTAGTGTAACAAATCAGATTAGGGTTGGGATCCAAGCCTGACCCAAAAATCGAGGTGCAGTGGGCCAGTCTGACTGGGCCCACTGCCGGGTCGGTGCCACGACGCAGCCTACGTAAAATCCCGTTTTCCATTTTCATTTAATATATATATTCAGCACATTAAATCCAAAATCTAATTTTGATTTAATTAAATAATTTCCATCTAATAGAAATTATCCCATAATTATTATCAATTTAAATATCTCGATCCCAAATCGAATATTTAATACTTTCTCAATACACCCTCAGATCGAAGAGACAATCGACATAGTGTGACCCTATAGGCCTTCACATGTGGACACTAATCCAATTAAGGTCCATACAGAACTCCTAGACTGCGCCGTATGAAGAACTCAATATGTGAAGTACGTTTACATGAATCCAGCAAACATAACCTTTATGTGAGATGATAAATTCCTTTCATTCGCGACACACTCGATCAAGCTTAGGATTTGCCATATGTCTATCCAAATGGCTTGATCACTTTATCTCATCCATATTAGTCGACAACTAGATCATATTCTAAACATGTCTCTTGCATTGGCCAATGACTTGGTCGACCTAATATCACTGAGAAGTTGACTGCTCTCTCGAATATCCAATCGAGGAATGAATCCTATCTTGGCTCAACTACCACCTTAATTTATATTATAATGCACCCAACACAAGCCGTATCTTATCCTATAAGGAGTTTAAGCTTAGGATAGGGTCAAAATACATTACTCTGTAAACAAGGCGCGTATTGACCTCAAGTCAAAGGACCTTTATCTCCCACACGCTGATAACACTTTAGACATGTATAATAAATAGTTTATCAGCAGGGTATACCAATACTTTCCAAAAGTATCCATGTGTCCATCACTAGTAACCATTACTAGTAGCAGGTGAGACATACTACATTCTCTAAGAATGTGATGCAGACAACATGTCGACTTATAACATATCATCGATATCCCATTCTCGATGATCATTAGTCAAGGCTATTTTAGAGTTACGCTATATCATCAATATCTCACTCTATTAATGACAACGTAAGATCAAGGGATGCACATTAATGAATAATTACAAACAATCAAATATTAATTCAATAATTGCAACAGCCATAAATATTAATCTTATTAGTAATACGAATGTGTTCAAGTACATTTGTCCCTAATAATGATTGTCTCTAGGACATACATTCTTTCAATCTCCCACTTGGCCTAGAGCCAATCTTCGATGTATCTAATACCCATATTTTCAAAATGACCATTATGCTTAACTAAGATTAATGGTTTAGCAAACGGGTTAGCTAGATTATCATCTGTGGGAACATAGTCTAATATTATTTCTTCAGTTTCCACCATCTCCTTGAGTATGTCGTATTTCCTCGGTACATGCTTGTTTCTATTTGTTGATATTGGTTCCTTAGCTTGCAAAATCGCACCAGTGTTGTCACAATAAATTGTTATTGGACAAGTGGCACTTGGAACAACCCCTAGTTCCTTCAGGAGCTCAGATATCGCGACAACTTCTTTACCAGCTTCCGATCCAACAATGTACTCGACTTCAGTTTTCGAATCAGCAGTTGTAGCTTGCTTGGAACTTTTTCAACTCACTATTCCGCCATTGAAAATGTAGGCATATCCAGATTGAGATTTGAAGTCATCAAGATCTGTTTGGAAGCTAGCATCAGTGTACCCAGTACACACTAGCTTCTCTTGTCCACCATAGACTAAGAAATATTCTTTAGTTCGTCTAAGATACTTAAGAATACTCTTGACTGCTTTCCAATGTTCTTTTCCAGGATTCTGCTGAAATTTGCAAGTCATACTAAGTGCATAAGCCACATCTGGCCTCGTACATGTCATGACATACATTATAGATCCTATAGCCGAAGCATATGGGATTCTTTTCATGCGTTCAAGTTCTGCAACAGTAGAAGGACTATCCTTCTTTAATAACTTGATCCCTTGACACATAGGAAGATTTCCCTTCTTGAAGTTTTCCATAGAGAATCGTCTTAGCACTTTGTCTTTGTATGTGGAATGTGACAGCCCCAACAATCTATTAGGTATATCTCTATAGATCCTAATTCCAAGAATATAACAGGCTTCACCCAAGTCCTTTATCATGAAGGTGCTGGATAACCATTCCTTGACTGATTGCATGAGAGTCTTTCTTATCTCCCATTATTAATATGTCATCTACATATATAACAATGAAAACAATACTTACTTCTCTGCGCTTACTATAAACGCATGGATCTTCTTTGCTTCTAACAAAACAAATGATTTGACTGCTTTGTCAAATAAAATATTCCAACTCCTTGAGGCTTGCTTAAGTCCATAAATGGACTTCTGTAGCTTGCACACTGCTTTGGGCTTAGTCTTGGATGTAAAACCCTCGGGTTGTATCATATACACCTCCTCAATTAGGTTACCATTGAGGAAAGCCGTTTTAACATCCATTTGCCAAATGTCATAATCATAGTATGCGGCTACTGCAAGCAAAATTCGAATGGACTTAATTTTCGCAATAGGTGAAAAGGTTTCATCATAATCGACCCCAGGCCGTTGATTATAACCTTTAGCCACCAATCTTGCCTTATAAGTCTGTACCTTGCCATATGCATCAATCTTCTTCTTAAAGATCCATTTTCATCCTATGAGTCTAACCCCTGTTGGCAAATCAACCAAGTTCTAAACTTGATTGATGTACATCGAGTCCATCTCAGATTTCATGGCTTCTTGCCATCTCTGCAAATCAATGTCTAACATAGCTTCGTTGTAGGTTATAGGTTCATCGTCACCAGGAATATCTATCTCATTGTGTGTTTCAACAAGGAGATTGAGTCTTTCAGGCGGACAATGAGTCCTAGTGGTCCTACGGAGTTGATTATTCTGTGTTTCAGTGTTTGTTGCATTATGATTGTGAGAAGGTCTTTGTGTGCTGGACAATCCATCACCTTGAGAGCTTTCAGGAATGTCATTTTCATGTATTCCCTGAATGGAATGATGTACAACCATTGTATCATCTTCCATTGGTTGTGGATGAGATTCTTGCATTTCTGCACTATCTCTCACAACACTCCCACTAGCTGAAGGGCGTACTCCAAGTACCCAATCTTCACCAGATACTCCCACTTAATCCTTGTCTAGGTAATTCGATAAGGGTTCAACTTCTGTGTTATCTTGTGGTTCTTGAATTTCTTCAAGTTCTATCTCATTGCAACTCTGTTCCTTGTAGACATATTCTTCTTCAAGGAAAGTTGCATTTCTGGAAACAATGACCGTATGTTCTCCAGGAAGATAGAAATAGTATCCCTTAGTTTTCTTTGGATACCCCACAAAATAATATTTCTCACTTTTAGATTCCAACTTGTCAGTAAGCATCTTCTTTACATATGCAGGGCACCCCCAGGGTCGCATGTGTTTAAGTGTTGGCTTCTTGCCATTCCATATCTCATATGGAGTTTTCTCTACTGATTTTGAAGGAACCCTATTCAGAATATAAATTGAGCTTTGCAATGTATAGCCCCAAAGGTATGTTGGTAGAGCTGAGAAAGTCATCATGGATCTAACCATATCTAATAGGGTTCGATTTCTCCTTTCAGCAACACCATTCATCTGTGGCGTTCTAGGAGGTGTCCATTGTGATTGGACTCCATGAAGCTTCAAGTAATCCAGAAATTCTTTACTTAAGTATTCACCTCCTCGATCTGATCGAAGGGTCTTGATACTTATTTCAAGTTGCTTCTCTACTTCTGAATTGTACTCCTTGAATTTCTCAAAGGCTTCGAACTTGTGTTTCATAAGATACACATGCCCAAATCTTGTGAAATCGTCTGTAAAAGTGATGAAGTAAGGGAAACCTCCCTTAGCTTGAGTTGAAAATGGCCCACATACATCAGTATGAACCAATTCAAGTACCTCTTTGGCTCGCACCCTTTTCCCAGAAAGTGGCTTGTTGGTCATCTTTCCTCTCAAGCAAGATTCACAGTTACCATAGGACTCCAAGTCAAATGGTTCCAGGTGGTCTAACTTTTTCAATCTTGCTATCCTTGATTAATTGATGTGACCAAGTCTACAGTGCCATAAGTAGGTGGGGTTTCTTGGATTACTTATCTTAGCTCGTTTGTTTTGCACATTGAAAATTTCACGACTACAGTTTAGAACATACAAACCATCCAAAAGCAGAGCATTTCCACAAATAAAACCATCAAAAGACAGTACATAATTGCCATTGTCAATAAATGAGGAAAACCCCTCAATGTCTAACACTGGAATAGAAATAATATTCCTCGTCAATGAGGGAACAAAATAACAATTATTTAGTTCTAAACAAAAGCCTGAAGGTAAATCTAGTCTATAAGTTTCCACACGTTCAACATCCACTCGTGCTTCATTTCCAACGCACAGGTCTACCTCCTAAGGTCCAACCTTTATGCTGTCAATCAGACCCTGCACATTATTACAAATGTGTGAGCCACAAGCGGTATCTAATAGCCAGCAGTGAGAGTTACTTATATATATGTTTATTTCAATGACAAACATACCTTGTCCAGTAGAGCCAGGAGCACCTAGTGCTTTGCCTCCTCCTGAAGCCGTGCAGTCCTTCTTCTAGTGCCCATTCTTCTTGCAGTTGAGGCACACATCCGAAGCTACCTTTGATTTCTTTTGAACACTTCAACTAGGTTTCATAACTGTAGGTTCATCAACTGTCTTACCCTTCTTCTTCTGCATGTTCTTACCATTGAGTTTGAATTTTCTAGAAGAACCCACCATAAGCACAACTTTACCTTTAGAGGTAGATGATTCAAAGGTCTTTAACATGTGTGTGAAGCTCTGGAAGACTTGCCTTGGTCCAATTCATATTGAAGTTCACAATGAAATTCTCAAATAAACCAGAAAGTGAATTCAGGATGAGGTTGACAGAGACATTTATAGGCAGTTTCGTTCCAATCGAAGCCAATTTTTCTATTTACCCAATCATCTTCAGAACATGTGTTGACACTTGACCCCCATCGTTCAGCTTACACTTGAAAAGGTCCCTCAACAGTTCATACTCCATTGTTTGAGAACGTGAGTCATAGAGACTCTTCAAGTGTTCTAGCATTTCGTTGGGGCCCATGTTTTCATGTTGCCTATGTAATTCCAAGGTCATGGAGGACAACATTACACATTGTGCCGAGGTAGCATCGTCTAGATGTTTCTGATAAGCCACCTTGTCAAACATAGCATACTTAGCAGAATCTTCAGCAGGGACCGTGGGGAACACTGCGTCTAACACATACTCAATTCTTTCTAGTCTTAACACCAATCGCAGATTTCTTAACCAGTCAGGGTAATTTGATCCAGTCAACTTGTTTTTCTCGACAAGCATTTTCAGTGATAGATTCGACATTTTATACGACTGAAGAAACAAATAGACCTGAAATTAAACTCTAATATAATTTCTATTGAACACATTCTTTAACTAATTAACATGACCTTTAGTTTAATTAGCTCCCACTATTTTAACTTACTCTTCGACCCTATGGAAGAATACATACTCATATCAAATATGGTCATAATGAGCCATGATCCAGGTTCATGCTATCTCCACGTTTACTATGGCTGATAACTTCAACATCACAACCTGGTAGGTCTCTAAACCAATTACAAACAATTTGTAACTCATGTTTGACCGAATGTTCTAAACAATCGATCTGCGTCCCTCGGTTTGTCCGACACTGTGGCGCCAAGACAGCCTAGCAAGTCAACCCCGTTATGCGACTGCAATTATGTATCTAAGTGAGTTTTGCCTTATAGAGCAAACACTGTGGTATAAATACTCATGAATGTTTATTACCCACTTCTACATTTAACATGCATCTATGAAAGAGTCCGAGTCCTCGTAGACTTAGAGCAAATGCTGTGGCATAAATACTCATCTCGCCAAAAAGGATTTTGCACTACAATCAATTATAACGGACGACACATTCATTTCAAATGAGACCTGTATTAAAATTTTAGGGAACATTTTAATTCAGGGTTTTTAATCAAGATCAACTCTAGTATGCTATGTCCAACAAACCATTTTAATTATCATGCAAATGACTAAGCATATATTTGGGTACCGCCTACCCAAGCATGATATTAAGCGGTTTAACAAATACTGGACGCCGCCTACCCAGACATGTATTTTGCGGACGTTATTCTAGTAATTTAAATGACAAACAATTTGACATTTAGCACATAAACATTATACTTATCAAAAAAATATACTGTAATAATAAATATCTTGGGTCAAACATTCTGAACTCTATTTTTTTTTGTTTCTGGACAGGTGGGGGCCGCGACGCGAATCATTAGGGTTGCGATGCCACTGAGGCATAAGCCTTTCGGCTTCTGCAAATGCATTAGTGCCGCAGCGCTCCACCATGGAGCCGCGACGCTGCAAAGCCAGAAACCTTTCGGCTTCTGCAAATACATTAGCGTCGCGGCGCTCCACCATGGAGCCGCGATGCCTACTGTCCAGTAAGTCTAAAAATTTTGAAACGAAGCATTAGGGTCGCGACGCCACGTTGAAAACCCTAGCAAGCGCCGCGGCGCCCTACCATTGGGCCGCGACGCCGACATCCTGACAAAATGTTTCTGTGTCGATTTTCTAAAATTGTTCGAGCCCTAAATCCAATTTAGGGATCAAATCACATACCATTTTATCCTCACATACCATTATCAATAACACACATATCGACCATCATCCATTCATACTCGTTCTTCTCCGTGCACCGTGCAATGAGCCGGATATCCGCACTTTTGGCTTAGTTCGAGTTAGAACGGAATGACTTCTTCAAGTTAGCGTATGAGATAATTTAGGGTGATATCAAAAGGTTAACATTCAGTCAAGATATATAGGATTTCAAGAAGCCTTGTTTTAATCCAATTTTATGTTTAACTCATATTATTATGTTAATAAATTATTATATAACCATTGAACTAGCCTGTGCTCTGATACTACTGTAGGTTTTGTTGGGTTGAAAACACATAAGTAAGGCACAATGGAAGTTTAAAACTTTGTTCTTACTTACCCTAACAATTTCTTCTGGTATAGTTATATGACAATCAAAACCTTGTAACATAAGACATGAACACTTACATGTTGTATTATATGAAGTCTTTACTTAGGGATTACACGCGACTGTCCCTTTGACTGCAAGCACAATGCTACGGTGTATTCCTCTGTCAAGAAAGCCAGGAAATCTTGGCAGAGGTTTGAGAAAGTTTTATCCTATACTCTTAAGTCTAGAATTGATTATGACAATTAGTGTGTTAATTAACAAAGGAGATTGTTGTATTTATAGTTGAGATTAGTGTAACAAATCAGATTAGGGTTGGGCTCCAAGCCTGGCCCAAAAATTGAGGTGCAGTGGGCCAGTCTGTCTGGGCCCACTACCGGGTCGGCGTCGCGGCGCCCTACGTAAAATCTCATTTCCCGTTTTCATTTAATATATATATTTAGTACATTAAATCCAAAATCTAATTTTGATTTAATTAAATAGTTTCCATCTAATAAAAATTATCCTATAGTTATTATCAATTTAAATATCTCGATCCCAAATCGAATATTTAATACTTTCTCAATACACCCTTAGATCGAAGAGACAATCGACATAGTGTGACCCTATAGGCCTTCACATGTCGACACTAATCCAATTAAGGTCCATACGGAACTCGTAGACTGAGCCATATGACGAACTCATTATGTGAAGCACGTTTATTGAATCCAGCAAACATAACCTTTATGTGAGATGATAAATTCCTTTCATTCGCGACACACTCGATCAAACTTAGGATTTGCCATGTGTCTATCCAAATGGCTTGATCACTTTATCTCATCCATATTAGTCGACAACTAGATCATATTCTAAATATGTCTCTTGCATTGGCCAATGACTTGGTCGACCTAATATCACTGAGAAGTTGACTGCTCTCTCGAATATCCAATCGAGGAATGAATCCTATCTTGTCTCAACTACCACCTTAATTTATATTATAATGCACCTAACACAAGCCGTATCTTATCCTATAAGGAGTTTAAGCTTAGGATAGGGTCAAAATACATTACTCTGTAAACAAGGTGCGTATTGACCTCAAGTCAAAGGACCTTCATCTCCCACACGCTGATAACACTTTAGACATGTATAATAAATAGTTTATCAGCAGGGTATACCAATACTTTCCAAAAGTATCCATGTGTCCATCACTAGTAACCATTATTAGTAGCAGGTGAGACATACTACATTCTCTAAGAATGTGATGCAGACTACATGTCGACTTATAACATATCATCGATATCCCATTCTCGATGATCATTAGTCGAGGTTATTTTAGAGTTACGCTATATCATCAATATCTCACTCTATTAATGACAACGTAAGATCAAGGGATGCACATTAATGAATAATTACAAACAATCAAATAATAATTCAATAATTGCAACTGCCATAAATATTAATCTTATTAATAATACGAATGTGTTCAAGTACATTTGTCCCTAATAATGATTGTCTCTAGGAATTACATACTTTCACCATCAACAAGCTTCAAGTGTAATCTCAGCAGATTCAATGGTGACAGATTCACCCCCAATTTTCAGGACCAAGGTCACCACAATACTGTCTTCATCTTCCAGGCCAATTTCCTCAAGCAACTCGTTAATGGCGAGTTGGAATTGTTTAATAGTGGCGATATGTGGTTCACTGTGATTTCTCTGAATATGGGGCAAGATAGTATAACTTTATGAAAACTCTGCCCTGTTTAGCTCATTCCAGTTCGAAGTTTCGTCTGCGTTCATTTGCTTTCGCAATTCGTACATGAGATTCTTGAAAGTTAACATCTCCTATTTTGCGTCTCTCTCTTGTTGAGTTCTACCTGTTGACTGTTGAGACATGATATAATTAAATAATTTAATTTCCTTCTTTAGTTATCGTGTGAAGGTGCTTAAATGACCTTTACTTTGACAAACATGTTGGCAAAAAAAAAAAAAAAAAAGATCATAGAGTAACATTTTCCAAAAGAGAAAAGTTAGCTTTTGTAAAATCTTAAAAACATCTCTGAAGTTGTTTTAAACTTTTTGCAAAATTGAAAAACTAATGCACTTGGTTGATAATCATTTTTTTATAGAAAAAATTCAGTTTATGCAGAACTTAAGAAACATACAGAAGTATAGTTCATCTCCGCTACTGTTAGAATTTTCTCAAGTATGCTGTACTAGAGGACAATGTAGGACGACGCTCGTGTATATGAATTTTTATTTGGTAATGAATGATACCTTATTTTGATAGACGAAGAATTTGAAGGAATATGTTTTCTGCTTTTCATTGATCATTATGTATAATATATATAGTGTTATATAATTATCTAATCCTTTACAAATTAGGTAACTAATCTTCCTAATTACAATTGGACTACACTTCTTAATTACAATTGAACTATAATTTTACCTAATATAAGAGATGTACAATATTCTATGATACCCCGCAGTCGAAGCGAGAGGTTCTCGTACACTGAGACTGGCTCTGAAATCATTAAAGAGTATGCGCAGAAGCCCTTTAGTAAATATGTCAGCAATCTGATATCGGGAAGGAACATGTTCCCTGCTTTTCATTGATCATTATGTAAAATATATATAGTGTTACATAATTATCTACTCCTTTACAAATTAGGTAACTAATCTTCCTAATTACAATTGAACTACACTTTCTAATTACAATTGTACTACACTTCCTAATTACAATTGGACTGAAATTTTACCTAATATAGGAGATGTATTCTATCAAACTTTAATTGAAACCACAACATTACTTTACTATTTATTCTCTTTTAATTTTTCTAGTTTTGGTATTACTTATCTTTTAGAAACTGTTACGTCACATAATTCAAATAAGAATAAATTTATACAAGATATTTAATATTAGAACTTTCTATATAATTCAAATAAGAAAGAATTTAGTACACAATTTAGTTGATTTAAAACTCCTAAATTTTACCGCAGAAAACTCAATTGACTATTTCATCCAATATAATTTTTTTAAAGGGAAATTAAAATAGTCCGGTCAATAATATTCCCGTAGAATCTTCGTGTTTTTATAATAGTATGGATAGACAGTTGACATTACCTGAAGTTGGCCTTTGGATTGAAAATGAGAGGACTTTGTCCAACTTTGCAATTGGGAATACTTGGGTAGTTGGAGGAATTAAACGTGCATTGGCCTTGCTCTTGCTTTTCTTGAGTAACTTATAACTGCGCCATGGAATTGGCATTGATGGGTAATCAAATACCATTTTCCTATTGTCCAAAGCGTCGCGTACTGTAACGCGAACAGGTTTCTTATTTTCGTCGAAGAAGAACTCCGCGTTCAAAAAATCTGTCTCATCGATGTCCTTGCGTTTTCCTCCTAATGTATTCCATATTGTCCACATGCGATCAATGTTCGCATGGTGACAATAGAATGCAGGATCTAAACCGGACGTATAGAAATTTCCCATATCCTCTCCATCCGATTTCTTATTACCCAAATCCGAACCTACAACTGTACCAACCCAAATGTGGGCCGGAGTATGAGGGATGTTTTCAACGACTCCTTGCCCCGGTTTGGGTCCGGTTTCAACAGTATACGGCTTACCAAAAAATAGCTATTTACATGGTGAATTTGTAACCATTTGACGATACATTAAACCAAGTTATTGCTCATCCTTTTTAAGTCAGTCGCTTTCACATCATCACCAAAATGAACAAGGTTCAAGATTGCTTCACCACGGTGATCTTTGTTACATCTTGGATGGTAAAGATCGGGGTACAAATTTGGTTGATCGAACATTGGTGGAAACACATTCCCTTTGGATGGTCCCAATTCCAATATGGCAAAGCAAAACTTGTGTCATCTATTAAAGAGCCCAAGATTTTCTCGTAAAAGTACAAGTATCATCTATGGTACGGGAAAAAAAGCCACGAGTAGTGAACTTGTAGCTCCTTGCCACCAACTTTGTACGCACCGTTGCAATAAGCACAATGGATATTGACTTGTTGCTTGAACCCACGTGGATCACTAGGATCTTTGACGTCGAGCTCCTTCATTCTAGTCATGGCTAAGTTACTTAGCCATGTATCCTTCGTCCACCGCATGAGAGGCTGGACGAATTCGGAGCTTGACACGGGAGGAAACTTGTAATAAGGAATATCCTTAGGATCAATATCTAGCTTAGAGGGGCAACAAGAATAAGGTACATTTAAACCGGGTTTAATTTCGGCTGTGCCACAATAATTAGTAGGGGCTGGAATAGGAGTTGTTAAATTAATAGCAGCACCACATAGCCCTCTTAAACCAAGAAGCATTTCTCCTATGAGGAGAATTTGTTTCAACATTTTGGTTTTGATGACGTTCCTGTTGGAAATTTGCCTTTGGCGGGAGTTGCGACCGACCAACTTTAACGGCTTAAACACTAGTGTAACGTATGTTGGAGAATCCGGTTCTTCACACATGCATGATCTACTAAGTACGTAGATAACCGTAGGGCCAAGAATCGTCAAATTTCATTGAGAAATGAAAGAGATATTGGTTCACGAAGTAGCCCGTCCGTCGGGTCACGGGTCACGGGGCGTGGGTCTTCGATATTATCTTTTTGGGCCGAGAAAACTTTGCCGAAGTACGGTTTGATCCCGAAGTTTCGGATATACGATTTGGACCGAATTATTTCGGATGTACGGTTTGGTCCCCGAAGTTTCCGAGAAAATCGAATTTCGACGGTCAAAAACGAAATGCCAAGCACTCAATTCGGCCATTTATTTTGGCTGAATTACTCCTCCTATAATGGCCAAAACAGTTGGTCTTTCTCCCATTTATGTTGGTGACTTTACTACCTCCATAATAGCCAAATATTGGCTATTATGGAGGCGATTTTCAGCGATGTGACCCCTCCCTCTCCTATATAAACACCCCATTACACCATTGTTGAGGACTAAGACATATGCACGAAAATACATAAACGGATGCGAGAAAAACGATTGCACGAAAATACACAACCGAAATAGTTTTCTTCCTACAACTTCCAAGCATCATTTCGTTACTCAATATTCTTCACGGTAGCTCTTGAGTTTCCTTTGCTCAAGGGTTCCATTGCTTGTTTTATCTTGGGAGACAAATTATCCGGGACGTATAAAGGATACATACGGGGCAATATTGTCTTAAGGACGAGTGCTACACTCGACTCGGCAAAAAACATTTTACATTTTTCGACTTCAACAAAATCGTAATTTCGGTTTGTTGTTATATTGTAATTTTCAGATTTCTAGTCGAAAATATTGTATTCTTTGTTTATCCTTTCGAATACTTGTAATAGTTAAATACTTCCCGTACTGCTTTATAAAGTACCATAGAGCAAAATCTCCCAACAACTTAAGACAATATTTGTGTTGTATTACTATTAGTGTTCGAAAGATGTCGGTCAAAAGTTGTGTGACCAAATATGGATATGGCAATGGTTTTACGGTAGAAGAGAGTGATGATCTTTGAACGTATTCATGGTGTCACCGCTACCAAGACCGGTGGAAACAAGCGCTCACGAGAGCACGAGGATGCCAACCGGGACAAGAGGAGAAGAGTGAAGATGTTATTCTATCTTGTAGCAGAAGGCCTATATATGTCCCAGACAAAGGATCCGAATAATGGTGAGAAGGAAATGGACACTCAGTCGATGAAGTGACTGAAGTGAGCCCAGAATCCGAAATTGGAATAAGTATTTTTCTTACTTGTCAAGAATAAGGATTAAATGATAAGTATTTTTCTTACTTGTCAAGAATAAAGATTAAATTATGTCTGATTAAAAATGGATTAAAGTAAGGAGGAATATGAAAATAATTTATATTCCTTATGCTTTAACAAATCAGAAGTTTAATCTCATCTTCTTTTCCGTTTAAAGATTGGATTTTGTAAACGACTTAAAAAGATTCGTTCTTTTAAATGTAATAATTAAAAGTGTGTAAAGTATGTCGCACATACAAGGGAGTAAGATCCACTGACTGTGCGAAAACTGTTACCACTCTTAAGTAAGCGCCAAGAATTATCTGGGCACCAATCATAACGGAAGAAGTCTAAAAGTTAATGACGTTGAGCTGTCATATTATTTGACGAAGATCCTTCATAGGATGATATTGGACACTCGGTCATACAAAGCCTCCGGGCGACTAGAGTGGGCCAAAATTCCTTTGATAGGATGATATTGGACACTCGGTCATACAAAGCCTCTGGGTGGCCCGGAGGTGGGCCAAAATTCCTTTGATATGATGATATTGGACACTTAGTCATATAAAGCCTGCGGGCGGCCCAGTGGGCCAAAATTCATTTCATAGGAAAAGTAATGGACACCTAGTAAGGTGGGCCGAGTTTCCGTGTCCCGAATGATCCGAAGGCACCGAAGAAAGGCGATAAAGAAATTGGACACTCGGTCTGCCGCCAAAGCAACTGGAGTAGGCCGAGTATCTAGATCACAAATGATTCGGTTACGCCCTAACCACGGGCAAGAGGTTGTTCATGTGAAGCAACGCCACCTCTAAAGTAGAAGGGGTTTGGAGAGGTTGTCCTCAATAGGACTTCAAGGAATGAGATCACTCTAAAAGAGGTGATACATGTTCCTAACTTGGTTAAAGGACGTTGTTGGTCAAATCGATTTGAGACTAGTCCAACAGTCCGTAATAGCTAAGAGTGGTACAATATGTCTATAGCCAAATGAATGATATATTGTAATCCGTGCATCTATGACATCATAGATTAAGACACGTTAAATAGCAAGTCATTCAAAAGCTAACGATGTTGAGATTGTTGCCTACTCGTCGACATAAACTCTCAAAATGAATGTGAGGTAGACGAAGAGGCAAAATCACCTTTCCAAATTCCGTCAAGGGAATAGCGAAAGAAGCACCGCTCCTCTAGAACTTAGTCACACCTACTTGGGTGATTAGAAGTTTATACAAAATAGAGAGGGAGACAAGTACGTTGTGATCTTCATTGATGATGGTACAACGTATGGAATCCTTTGTTTATTGAAAAGCAAAGATGAAGTTGTTGAAGCCTACACAAAGCGAGAAGTTGAAAATCAACTAAGCCTACGGATTGAGAAATTCGTAGTGATAGAGGGAGAATGTGAAGTATCGTTCATTAAACGAATGTTCATTTTCACCTCGCCTAACGGTGTTAGCCAAGCGTGAAGTCGTACGCCCAAATTATGAGGGGTAGCTTGGTAAAAGATGGGCTACCGAAACAGTCAAGTTCGACCTAAGATCGTAGATTGCATATCCACCGGATCTGCAAATAACGATAGTGTTGATCGCCTCTTGGCGTCAAAGAATCTTTGAATTCTTTGGAGATAACTTTCCTTGGAAAAGGAAAAAGGAGTAATTGCTCAAGGTTAACAAGAACCCGCGAGGGCTCGACTGTCCGAACTAGACGTTCCGTATCTTCATGACTCGAAAGTTGCTTTGGCTATCCGAACTTAATAATCCGGATCTGAGAACTCGGGAATTCTAGATGTTGAACCAAGACGGAGCAAAGAGGGGACAAAGACTTGTTCCAGTCCTTCTAGCTTGTATGGTTGAGAACGAACCATGAACAATTAACAAATAATTGTTATCTCCAAAAACGCTGTTTTGGAAAGAAGCTAAAGGGAGAAATAGATTCCATATATAGAACCATACTTGTGTAATGGTTAATCTTCTTCCGGGAAAAGAACCTTTGGGTTGTAAAATGTGCTCCCCTGTGAGTAGCTTAACATCCAGGGCCATTGTAGTCTTGCGTGGCATGGATGTTGAACTAGCCTTCCAAACCGGAGAGTTGGAAGAAGAGGATCAGAATTGGTTTGCTGAACTGTTGGGCTTCTTCCTGAACTTTCATTTTGGTCCCTGAAATGTTAACATTTTGGTCCCGAAAGTCTCGGATAAAACGAAATAATGAATCGATCACGAAACATTGACTCGAAGTTAGAAAGCCAACAGTTGGAAAACCAACGGTCTTAGAGTGAAAATCATATTGAAACAAAGTCTCGATATGAAAGATATGAGTATCACAGATGACATCTTAGGAATTGGATTTCTAAGACATCTAACGGACTGGTCGATAGTTGACAGTCTCGTTGAAGCCACCAATGGATATGAATCATAGAACTGATTGGAATCATGGTGCACCCATAGACAAGGAGCGATATGCTCGGTCACGTGTAGTTCAATGTATTGTACACACTACAACCGACTTGGTATCGTCCAACAAACAGATCGCTTAAACTAAGGTTCACCGATGATCTTAATACATGATCAATAGAAGGCGTTAAGTCGGATATGACGATATCGAATTATTTGCTTATCTACGGATTATAGTATTCTGGATGTCCAGCGGTTACGAGAGAACACAAGTGATGCAAACGGACATCGGATCGAAGAACACCAAAGCCACAAGTAAATGTGTATGGTGGTTCTTGGAAAATCCTCTAAGCAAACTTGCATCGACCGATTCATGATGGTATCGGAGTTTATCGCTTTATACAAAGCATGAAAGAAGTTGAGTAACTTCACGACTCATTAGAGGACGTCCCTTATTGGGAGAAACCCGTGCCTTCAGCGGTTCTACACCGTGGCTAGCCGGTCGGCTTTAGGAAGGACACGGATGACGGCGTCTGGACATATCTGTCATGATCCGTCGGAGACATAAGATCGTATGGCGGTTGATCATCACGGGTGTCACTTCCTTATTTACTAACTAAGGGACTACCCGGAGATCAAGTGTTACTCTGTCTAGGGGAATGGGCTTAAAACCCAAAATATACGAACCAATACGGTGGAAACCCAACCTTACGAACCTGGAGATCCCGGTAATTTGGTTCAATGGGAAAACTAAGTTGTAAAGGTTCGGTTGATCGCTTCGGTCGAAGCATGAGCACTTCGGATAGTGATTTCGAAAAGAAACACCAAATCCAAAGCCGTTCCGCGATAGACGTTAAGTGCTATCTGCAGGTATGGGTAAAGGTTAAGTTTTCAAAACTCCGTAATGATCCTCAACGAGTTGAGGTTAGGTCTTTGGGAAACTTTTAATGGTTCCTAACACTTGTGAAGTGGGGTATAGCAGGGATACCTTGTAGGAGACCACCTATTTAAGTGCGAGGACGGCCGCCTCAAATTGAACGCACTTAAGAATCCAAGACGTTGTCCATGGCCAAAACGGACAAAACATTACGAAGAAAAGAGTAAGGGAATTTGTTGTGTTGGTACCGTTGTCTTGGCTTACACTAAACACCGACGGTTCAAGACATCACGTTCACCGCGCGATAAGTAAGTCCGATGGTATTCAACTATGGAAGGTTCAAAGTGAGGCTACCTCTCCTTATGCAACATCGGTCCGCCGAAATATTCTTTGGAAATGAAAAGACACCATGTGAGTGCGCCAAAAACTCTTTCAAGAGGGGATTGTTGGAAATTTGCCTTTGGCGGGAGTTGCGACCGACCAACTTTAACGGCTTAAACACTAGTGTAACGTATGTTGGAGAATCCGGTTCTTCACACATGCACGATCTACTAAGTACGTAGATAACCGTAGGGCCAAGAATCGTCAAATTTCATTGAGAAATGAAAGAGATATTGGTTCACGAAGTAAGGTGTTTGAAGCATGGAAAGTGTGGTATTGTGTGTAATTCTCCCTCATCGGTAGAGGAAGAAAGAATTGTTGTGTATATAAGATTCGAAATTGGTTTGGGGTTTGGGACCCCAGGGGTATCCCATGTGTTTAAAGGAGGAGGACCTAGATGTGCTTCGGTTCGAGGAAAGACCACACGCGCGCCGCCGCCGCCCGCCCGTCCCGTCCGGTCCGGTTCCGAGTTCCGGTCACGGGTCACGGGTCACGGGTCACGGGTCACGGGTCACGGTCACGGTCACGGGTCACGGGGCGTGGGTCTTCGATATTATCTTTTTGGGCCGAAGAAAACTTTGCCGTAAGTACGCTTTGATCCCGAAGTTTCGGATATACGGTTTGGCCGAGAATTATTTCGGATGTACAGTTTGGTCCCCGAAGTTTCAAGATGTACAGTTTGGTCCCCGAATTTCGTTTTGTTGTTATATTGTAATTTTCAAGTGAGAATATATGTTCCAAGTAATTTTTGTTCCAGAAAGATATGGTAGGAGAAATAAAAGGATTCGGCAGAGAGGAGGGGAATAAATAGAATCGTTGACAAAGTTTAAAATTTTAAAGTTAATTAATAAAAAAGTTTAGTCCACTAGATTCTTCATCTTGCGTTTCATGATGGAAACAGATAACCTAAAGAAAACTAATAGTATTAG
Organism: Anisodus tanguticus; assembly: GCA_034509755.1. Lineage (NCBI taxonomy): Eukaryota > Viridiplantae > Streptophyta > Magnoliopsida > Solanales > Solanaceae > Anisodus > Anisodus tanguticus. Next base: position 22,720,141 of record CM067562.1, on the reverse strand, counting down.
TGTATTACCAACTACTCTGTTTAGCCTCGCAGTTCTACCATTTCACCACAAAGACATTGTCCATTTTTATTTGTAATAAAAATAGATATTTTTACCTTGTTCGGTTTGAAAAATCAAGAAATAATATACAATTTTATTCTTATTTTACCTTTGTTATTCATTACTCCAATTCATTTCCCAACATTGATGACTTATACTCTCTCCGTCTCAATTTATTTGTCCTTTTTTATTTATTTTACGAGCTTCTTAAAAAATATTAATTAGGAAAGGTATTTAACTAATTTTACCCTTATTAAAGTCTAAGTTATGACATCTCTCCATTTAATGTTTATTTATGCATCTCACTAATGACAAAATTTTACTAAGGATAAAATTGAGAAAAAATAATTAGTTGTGCCTTGAACTTCTAAAACGACAAATAGTTTGAGACAACTATTTTAATAATCACGATAAATAATTTGAGATGGAGCGAGTAATAGTTAGGGTGATAGAGTAAACTTATTATTTCATTTATTGTTTCTTAATATGTAAATTTTAACGGAGAAAGTACACTAATATCAGAAAACTAAAATGAAAAAAATAGAAAGGAAAATTGTTGAAGTAGAAAAAAAATAATATGGAGATGATCAATTCAAGAGACTAGAGAGGCAAATGGAGGGCTTCATTTTACTTGCTTGGAAAGGCATAGAAAGATAATTAAAGTGTTCGTGGATCTCATGGATAGAAATAATTTTATTTTTGCGCGGATTGACCTTCCTATGGATTGGTTTTTAATTTTTGCTCCTTAAATCACTAGTCTTTAATTTTTGTCCATACTTCTCGTTTAATGAAAATTTCCTTTATTCGTTGGTCTACGAAATTAGAGATTCTGGGTTCGAACCCCAGCATAGTTAAAAAAAATAAAAACTATTCGCAAGACAAGATTTTCATAGCAATTATACCTATTCGGTCAAAATTGCATAAAAACTATGCTTTAATGTAACTAGTCGGACAAGACATAATCTTAATTTTCAATGAAACTTTGCCTTAAGGCATAGGCATAGTTTCTATGCAACTTTGGCCGGAAAAGGCATAATCTTAATTTTCAATAAAACTTTGCATTCAGGCATAGTTTCTATGCAACTTTGACCGAATATGCATAATTTCTATGAAATCTTGCATTCCGATTTCTTTTTCTTTTTGACCCTGCTCGAATTTGAATTCACAACCTCAGAAATATTTTTGATCATTTTTTTAGACGAAGAACAAAAATAAAAAACCATCAATTTGAGAGGCAAAAATTAAAGACCACCCTACAACAGGGGCAATCGTGCGAATTGCTCAGAAATCATTAGTATTGGTGCTTTTACAAAAGCTAAGGTATCGTGTTTTGCACGAGCCCAAGACCAATGTTAAAATAGTAAAAATGCCATCGTCTTATGTATAGAACCCGAGTAGTAAAAAAAAAAAATCGGTAGCGGGACTCGAATCGGAACAGGACAATGTCTCGTCCCGATCCGTCCCGGCCCGCCCCAGTCCCGCCAATCCCGCCCCGATCCCGTCCTTAACCCCCCATTTGCAAAAATAATCGTTGCACCAACGACCATTTTACATTTTGGTCGTTGTGCAAAGACCATTTTTGGCCTCCCCCCCTCCCCCAACCCCCCTACCCCTTAATATTTATTTTTAACCCATAAGTTTATATATTTACACTTTAACCTAATTTTTCAACTATAAATAACTCATTTTCTCTTCATCTTTCTCACAAATCTTCCTACAATCTCTCAATCTATCTCTCTACAAGTCTACATTGTTTACTAAATATTCAATTTTATTTATTCATTTGGGATTGAGAGTGAAGTTGGCAACTAGCTTGAGGATCTTCCATCGAGCAAAGTTTCAATTTTCAACCTCTCGATTACACGTCGACGTTTGGTACATTCGTTCCTTCATTAAATTATTATTGTATGTTTATTTTATTTAGCGCAGGATGATTTTGTTGATACTGGACATTTTCCTACAATACCATTAGATTTAGACGATGAGCTATTTTCTGGAACTCAAGAAGACTTTAATTTAGACGATAATCTAGATGATACACCCACTAATGTTGATGACAACACATCCACTAGTGCACCTTCAATCGAAATGCCTCATATTCCCCCTAGTATGAGACGAGGTCTAGCAAAACGACCATTAAAATCAGATGCATGGACATTTTTTGATAGGAACGTAGAGAATCAAGTAGCTAGATGTAAAATTTGTAAAGATGTTTTAAAATTTAAAACTGGAAAAGGTCACGGTGGGACGGAGGGTTTAATGAAACACGTAGTAAGGGCTCATCCAGCTAGGTATGCCCAATACGAGGCTTCAAAACCGGGTGCGCAACGTCCGCTCCATCGAGACAAGGTTCACATACGATACTGTCCCGAACTAAGTACATGGTCAAATTAACCCTATGACGGGGGGAATTGTAGGCTCTAAATACAATAAACATAGAGATAGGGAAGCAATATCAAAATTAGTTGTTGTGGAGGGTTTGCCTTTTCATTTCCTTCATCTCCCGGTTTTATTCATTACATTAGAGATATATATAATCCTGCTTTTAACAATTTTCCTAGATCAACTATTAAGAGAGATGTATTTAAATTCGCACATGAATATCAACAATATTTACGTTATTCATTATATCATTTTAATGGCAAAGTATCTATCACGTCTGATATAGGTCGTAGTACTAACGACCATGATTATTTAACGGTAACTTGTTATTGGATAAATTATAAATGGTCTATGCAAAAATGTATCTTAGCGTATAGATATATAGATGATAGGCACACTGGTACTTTTATTGTAGAAAATATTTATCAAGTGTGCGATTATTACGGAATAACTGATAAAATTATGACTATTACATTAGATAACGCTTCTTCTAACAATTACGCTATTACAATTTTTAAAAAATAGTTTAACTCCATATTTTCCAGATCATTTTCATATAAAATGCGCGTGCTATATATATAACTTAATTGTAAAGGATGGTCTATCACTTTTTGAAGACATTCTTAGTAAAATACAATTTGCTATAAACTTTATTTTAAAAAGTAATAGAGTACAACGAAGAAAAGAATATAAAAAAACTTGTCACGATTGTGAACTACCTTATAGAAAAATTTCAGAAGAAGTATCCACTAGGTGGAATTCTTTATACGAGTAACTACTTGTTGCTTATGACTATAGAAAACCTATAACTTTATGTTTTAACTCTCATAATCAAAATTCAGCTGATATGGTTGTAGATAGTGATTGGGTAAAATTTTTTGAACTTATTGTATTTTTAGAGAAATTTTTTCAAGCAACAAAAGAATTTTCCGGTATATATTATCCTACTATTTCAACTATGTTGTTTTATATAACTCTAATATTTTTATTACTCAGTGAATATATGAAAAAACTAGCTTATATTGCAGCTATTAAAAATATGTTTATTAAAATAAAAAAATATTTTATTCCTATTCCCACTATTTACATTATTGGTGCTGTATTAAATCCGACTATTAAAATAGACGGTACTAAATCACTTATTGAAACTATTTACGATTGTATAGAAGTACTACCACCTCGAAGTCCAAAAAATCCAAATCACCCACCACCTATTGAACAAACTAAAGAAGAAGTGTTGTCTAGCGTAGAAGACCAATGCAAAAAAATATATAGGTTTTACCAACAAGAAAGTGCTAGTAACCTACCGGCTTCCATACCATCTTCTTCATCTTCAACACAACCTCACAAAAGACATGCTGTTTCTGCGGCTAGTATTGAAAGCCTCAGAAATAGAATGTGTGGCCGTACCGCTACTAACCAAATTAGCGAGTTTGATATTTTTGTTTTGCAGGGTTCTGTACCGTACCAAGAAGTTCTCAATGAAGATGGACGTGAAGACTTGCTGAAATACTGTAGGGGGAATGAGAAGACCTTTCCGACACTTTCAATGATGGCCCGAAATGTTTTGAACATTCAAGCGTCATCAATCGCGCGTCGAAAGCGCTTTTTCTGGCCGGCGGTTATCAAATAGGAGACCACAGACACTCATTAGCCGGAGATAGCTTGGAAATTGCAGTATTATTCAGAGATTGGATACGAGCGGAGCGGAGAAGGTGCGGTCAACCGAAGATCAACGAAGAAGAAGACAAAAACTACAACGAAATCTTATCCGAAGGTGGTGGAAGCGACGTGGATCAATTTGACCAACAAATACCAATTCCAACCGAAGAACCACAAGAAATTATCAAGAAATTAGAACATTTTTTTTCAGAATGTAATTTTTTATTGCAATTTTATTATGTAATTTGTAACTTTTGGACAACACCACAAATTTGCAATTTCGATAATTGTATTTGTATTACAAAAAAATCATATGTTTATTAAATAATATAAGAGGCACAAAAACAGACTTGAGATATTTTTATTACACTATCTTGTCTTGTTTAATTATTGAGTTTTTTTATACATATGTTATTTAAAAAAAAAAGAGGAAAAACCGCCGGAACCCGATCCCGATCCCGATCCCACCCCGCCCCGATTCCGACGTGATCGGGATCGGGATCGGGATGAGACTTCGGAAAATCCCGCCAAACCCGATCCCGCCCCCTTCACTCGTCCCGCCCCGACCTGCCCCCGCCAAACCCGGCCCGCCAGACCCGAGCCTGGCCCACTGGCCAGCTATAGTCTTATGTGGTCGCTTTCATTTAAGTTGTACATTTCTCTTATCGTTTTTGTACAAATACCGATATTGCAGTATTAAAAAGGCTTTAAAAGGATGTTTTTGTCGTTTTACCTTACAAAAAAGTGTTTCGTTGAAACCATACTTGATTCGCGGCAATTTCATCTCTTTCTCTGTGCGATTTTTCACCAAAGTTTTATTCAAATTATTTCTTCCATCATTTTTAGGGAATCGTTAGTGCATGCTTCTTCCCCGACAACAATTAGTAATCAAGTTTATTTGTATAGCAGGTACAATTTTAGTTCTCTTCCTCTAATGTTGGTTAATTACGTAATCAAGGGATTTAATTAATTTCATCGACGAGTAATTATTTTTGATTACTTTTTGTTAATTTGTTTGATATTGTTGTATGTAGGTTTAGTTGAAAGTTATTTTTCATTGACTAATAATGAAATAATTTGTAGGATTTAATTACTTCTAGGTGTTTTAGTGCTATATAATTTTTTTGGGGATTAAAAAATGTAGTGTATAAAGTTTGTTCAATGTTTTTTCGTCATGATCGATTTCTAACTGGGTCGTTAACTTGATCTAACGAACCTTGTTCTTTTTATTCTATCAAGCAGGTCAGTATATAATATCAAGAGAAACTTTCATCACGCGTTTCATGATGGGAAGAGATAACCAAAAAAGAAAAAACATAATATTATCATCGATCTAAGGTAAATGCATGAAAAAGTAAAAAATTTAAAAGGAAAAAATTGAAGTATAGTATTGTTTCGTTGTACCATGATGTTGGTGGTTCTACAAGAATGTTGATATAAATGTTTCCTTTGACTAAGTTGTACCTATTACTAATGCTAAAGGAACAAATGTCGTCTTCATCTCTTGATGAGAAACAAATAAATTAGTGCACCCTTCATTAAATTCTTCCGATGAATGGATTAATGAAAAATAAAAAGATTAGCAGACTTTTACTTAGAACGTAATGCATGGTCATAAATTTCTGGCGTTCTTGGATGAAAATTCACTTTAAGAGTCTGAAAAGGGAGGGGGATAGAAGGAGAGTGATAAGGTAAATGCTGATTTTTTCACTTAAGTGTGCAACAATATCAGAAACCCATATAGTTTTAGAACGGAAAGAGAAGTAAAGCTCAATTTGCAACAAAAGAGCAACTTCAGAAAAGTGAAAAAATTAGAAATTGGGAAAAGGACATTGAGAGACCATCAACAAAAAAAAAAAAACTAAAAAAGGCCTCATTTTGGGCTTAATAGCGCGAGCTGGCCCTTCGGCTCAAAATAATCCCAGGCGCTAGCTGCCTAGCCCATTCACTAAAAAAAATTGACTTTTTATGGTGACTAACAATCGCTACAAAAGATCGAAAAGTCGTCACTAAAAGGTTTGCTACAAAAGAACAGGTTTGTGGCGACTAAAAGTCGCCACTAAAGATCAACGAAAAAAATTATTATTAAGCCTTTAAAAACTGTATCATTTTTGGATGAAATATGTATCACTAATGTATATAAAAATGTATAATATGTGTATAATTAGTAAGTATACATTAATTACACATTTATCAAAACAGAAATTATACGTTGATTATACATTTATTATACACAAATTATACAACAATGATATATTTTTATACATATATTTTAGGAATACATACTCTATACAATAATGATACAGTTTCTATACGTGTGATACATTTTTCTATTTATACAGTAGTGATACATATTCTATACAACAAATGATATAGTTTCTATACGTACAATACATTTTCTATAAATATACAATAGTGATACATATTCTATACAAGAATGATACAATATATATATATATATGCTGAAATTAGATGAAAATGACTAGAAAATGAAATTATTTTGAAAAGACTAAATCAAATATCCGTGAGAATATCCCCTGAATATTTTTCGGTGGAAAATATCAGTGGGAAATAGGAATGTTTTAGCAGTGGTAGCAATTTAAGCCAATTACTTCATCTCTTGATTTTAAACTCCAATTTTGATAAACTTATCCCCCAATTCTTTCAATTCATCCGTCTCTCTATCTCTCTCACCCCCCGCCCCCTATCTCACACACAATTTTCATACGTGAATTCATAATTTGATTGCTGAATGTTCTTATTCAAAAGAACGACCATGGAGACTTGGGATCTAGAGCAGGTCTTTCTTGTATATCCCTCGTGTCGAGAGCTACTTCCTCGAACATCAACGCATGGAGCCATGAGGAGAGGACTTCCAGGGCTCGATCTACGGCAACGTCCCGTGGTTTGGTAGAATAGACACTTCCAAGGATAGTCTACACACACAAATCTAATCTCGTTTTCTTAGGGTTATGGTGGCACTATGTTGAAATTGACTTCCCCTCCCCTTCAACCTGCATGAAATTGAAATAAATAATCTCTTGATTATTTTCATTAATAAAAAGAGAATATATACAAGTTATAATTTCCATAATAGAAAAATCTTATTCCTATTTTAATACCAAAACCTAATTCTAGTAATACAAGAATCCTATACTTATGGTAAGTGTACAATGCTAAGTAATACAAAATAATATACAAAATATTTACCAAAAACTGTGTGATATTCTCTATAGAACCCGTGACATACACTTCATAAGGAAAGTGTATATCACGGGAATATTCTCTCTTTTAACACACCCCCGCAGTTGTAGAGAGCGGTCTTCGTACGCTGAGACTATCCCTAAAATCTTCAAAAAGGACCGAGGGAAGACCTTTGGTAAAGATGTCTGCAATTTGATATCTGGAAGGAACATGACAGACACGTACTTGTCCACGAGCTACCTTTTCTTGAACAAAGTGGATATCCATCTCTATATGTTTAGTGCGCTGGTGCTGAATCAGATTACCAGAAATGTAGATGGCACTAATATTATCACAATAAACCAAGGTAACTTTCTGAATAAAACAATGAAGCTCTAACAGAATATTATGTAACCAACATGATTCAGAGACCAAATTGGCTACCCCTCGATACTCAGCCTCTGCACTAGAACATGATAACGTCGACTGAAACTTTGCCGACTATGAGACCAAGTTATTACCAAGACCGTCTGCTGTCTGGACAGCTACCCCAATCAACATCTGTATATGAGACAAGTGTAGACGTCGACGAAGGATATAAATGCAAGCCATAGTCAAGTGTCCCATGGATGTACCGAATAATGCGTTTGAGCGCATTCATGTGCTCAATCCTGGGATCATACATAAACAAACACACATGTTGTACGACATACATAATATATGGTCTCGTGAACGTAAGATACTGAAGGGCCCCTGCAAGAATGCGATAGCGGGTTAGATCCTCATAAGGGGAGCCAACCGAAGCACCCAACTTGGGTTTAATATCAATCAGAGTGGAAGTGAACTTACATGATGACATCCCAGCCCTCTCAATGATCTCAGCTGCATACTTCCTCTGGGATAAGAACAACCCACCTGCATGACGAGTGACAACAATCCCAAAAATATAACTCAAGTGCCCTAAGTCTTTCATAGCAAACTCAGAATTGAGCATTGTCATGATAGATTGGCGTAATACATCAGAAGAGGCAGTTAAGATAATATCATCCACATACAATAGTATATAAACCAAGGAAGAACCACAGTGATATATGAATAATGAATTATCAGACCTGCTGTGAAAAAACCCAATAGTCGAAATATAGTCTGCAAACCTCTTATACCAAGCCCGTGGAGACTGCTTAAGCCCATACAAGGACTTCTTCAACAAACAGACATGATGAGGATATTTGGGATCCCTAAATCCCAAGGGCTGATGCATATAAACTATTTATTTGAGATCACCGTGTAAGAAAGTATTCGTCAAATCTAACTGATGAATGTGCCATGCTTTCAAAAGAACCAAGCTGAGCACCGTACGAATGGTAGCCGATTTGACCACCGGACTAAATGTCTCACCACAATCCACACCAACCTGCTGAGTCTTACCATCACCTACAAGAGGAGCCTTACGCCTCGCAAAAGAACTGTCAGAATTGTCCTTATGAGAAAAAATCCATATAGACCAAATAATATTAACACTAGATGGACGGAGCACTAACTCCCACGTCTTATTATCAATAAGAGCAATATATTCGTTGGTCATAGCAATTTTCCAATTCGGGTCATTTAATGCAGACACTGGGTTACGGGGTAAAGGTGATTTAAAAACATTAGAATTTAAATTAAAATGTCTTTTCGGTTTAAAAATACCCCATTTAGTACGAGTGACTGGTCTTTGACTCGAGGGAGAATCGGGTGGATTATGAGAATTATCGGGACTCAGGATGGATTGGCCAGCAAGCAGTGGGCCTGCTGGCCCAATTCCGCAATGAGAACTAGACACAAGGACTGGACTAGTGGCGGTAATGGGCTGGGTGACTGGTCCATTTAACGTTACGGCCCAAGAACTACAACGACAAGTGTTCTTTGCCGGAACCGTAGTAGGTGACGGAACAGTGGATCCGGCGGCGAGCCGGGCCCGCTTTGGAGGATTTGGGGTACGGGACATGTCCGAAAAATGGTGAATAATTTACGGGGATATACTATCATCCAAAAAATTCACAAGATTACTCACGTTAGCAAACAGAAATTGGGATTAGTAAAAATACATGGCGACTAATGATGATTTTATTAGATGATAAATCAAAACATTTGTAACCACGATAATTAGATGGATAACCCAAAAACACACAAAGGGTAAACCGGTTCTGAAGTTTGTTAATTGCGGTTGACGAAAACGTTGGACTGCTACTGTTTGGCCCAAACCGTGGGCCCCAAAACTGTTGCTGCTACTGACTGCCCGAGGGCCACCACCACTGTTCCGGTTGCCGCCGCGATTCTTGCCATTATTTTCCTATTTTGCCCTTTTTATGTCGCCACCGTTGTTGCGATTTTGGATCGAGTTATTGGAACCGGTAGGAAGAAAATTGGACTCCGTCATCATGACTACGAGACTAGCACCAGTAGCCGCCTTTTTAGCCATGCCTGCTTCTTCGAGTGTAAGCATAGAACGAGCCTGATAAAATTGCGGAAGAGGGCTGCTCGGACGAAGAAGTGTGCCAACACCATTAAAGGCCTCAGATAGACCTGCGACCATCTGAAGGACTATACGATCATTCGTAACGGGCGCACCAACGTTGCGGAGTTGGTCCGCCAATTCCTTCAACCTTTTGCAGTACGCTGAAACGTTAGGGAAATCTTTCATATTGATATGTGAGAATTCATGCTCCAAAGTAACAACACACGAATTTTGATTATCTTGCAGTGGTAGCAATTTAAGCCAATTAGAAATAGTCATCTCTTGATTTTAAACTCCAATTTTGATAAACTTATCCCCCAGTTTTTTCAAGGTTTTCGTTTGCAAGAGTCGGTAGAAATAGTAGAGATTTTCTCGTTCTTTCAATTCATCCGTCTCTCTCATAATAGCTCTCTCAACCCCTCGGAAAATGCCCCCTAGACTCTCTCATTCACATAATAGGAAAATCAATTTAATACATAATTCGTGAATCCTGATAATTTGATTACAAAATAAATACAAAATATTTACCAAAAACCGTGTGATATTCTCTATAGAACCCGTGATATACACTTTATAAGGAAAGTGTATATCACGGAAATATTCCCTCTTTTAACAGAAATGCAACTACATCAAGGAAGAATAAAAGAGTGCTTTATGGGGAAAATTAAGCAAATGAGCAGTAGATCTAAAGGTTCTAAATGCTCTCGATGCAGCCAAAACATAATGGTATCACAATTGGATGTTGCTTGATCTTATTGAAAATAGCTTCGAGGAATCGATTATGGAGTTTGAGTGCATTTAAAAGTCGGTCTAATTGATTTTATGGCCGAGTTGACATCCAACAAGTTAGAATTGGAATTGCTGAGGCTGATGATAGAAGCTCGGGATGGAGCCGTGTGAGGTCGCCGTCTCAAGTACGGTACGTTTTTCTGAGAAGGGAGTGACTACTATTGGAGCTTCATATTTTTTTTTTTAAAGAAAAATTACTTAGACGAATGTGTACGTCACATGTATTACTATATGTCATGTGGATATATATATATATATCATGTGCATTAGTATTATATAAATGATATATACATGATATACATGTGACAATCTATTATCTCTTTTCTTTTTTTCGTTTCATTTAATTGGTCTATGTTATAGTCTTATAGGAGAATAAGATGGTTGGAAATCTGTTATTTTTTCAATCTAATCGCTCTTTTTTACTTTGGAAAAAAAACTTTCTAATACATATGATATACAAGTGACATACATGATATTGTTATTCTTCAACCTTGAAGTTTAATGTGTAATTTGACTCAAAACCTCACCAAATCTGCATCAAATCGTCTGAAACTTGAGATATAAGCTCCTCCAAATGTTTAACATTTTTTAAATAATACTAGTCGAAAATAATTTAAATTTCACAAGCCTGAATTCAGCTTTGAAGATTCAAACCTTCATCAATGGTGGCTGGCTCCAGGTCTTCACGTTTTAATCATCAGAAGAATACTCAAGCACAAGTTTAGCTTTATTCAATGGTTTCCAACAATTATTATCACAAGTGAACTCAGTTTTCGAAAAAAAGTTTCAGCCACGACTTCGAACCAGTGAGACCTAGCAGTTCGACTTCGAGAATGATACCAACGTGTGATATATATTCACATTTTTAACTTTCAAAATCTAATAACCAACTCAAACAAGCAACAAGCAGTCCACAAGATTTGAAATATTCGATCTTTAAATTTCTAATTTGTGGGTTTTGTTGGGAGTTGTATGTATTATTTTAATTTTTGTTGATATGTTGAAGTTATTAGAAATATGTGAGATTTATTTCGTATACCTCTGTAAAGATCTCTAAATTAAAGACGAGAAGGCTTTCACTTTAAAAAAAATATTATTCACATACAGATTATAAGTGGCGTTTTCTTAAAAAGAAATTGAAAAAATTATTTTTGCAAAATAAAATTTCAAATTTGATAATCTGTGTTAGATAGGGGTGGGCAAAAAACACGGAGAACCGAAAAAACCGAACCGAATTTCGGTTCGATTTTTTTTTACCGATTTTTTGAAAAACCGAACCGAATCAGGATTTAGTGATTCGGTTAGGTTTTTTAATTTTGGATATGAACCGAACCGAACCGAAAAAAATGAATTAAATATATAATTATTCTTATTTTTTTATTTTAAGCTACTACTATCTCTTGAATCATAGCCATTGAAGTCAATCTATGAAACTTTTATGGAAGTCGAATGCGGCATGAACTTGATTAACATATCACGGAAGCATTGACATAAAATGTTGGGAGAGAAAGTAGTTGTAAATTGGTGAAACTCTAAATTGTCATAACTCTGCGCTCGAATGTCTGTTTTACCCGATTTTTTTTATTTTGGGTATTTTTTCGAGACGGGGCGGCCAAAACAGCCGCAAGGCAGTTTGGCGCGGCCAATTTTTAGAAAAACGCCCGTTTTCCCAATCAATTTGTGTTTTCCCCCAAATCGATTTCTAATTTTCCTTTTTTTTAGTAAACATCTCACGATACACAATAGATTTCAACGTCGAAATTTCATGATAGTGTAGGTGTGAATGTCAATTTCAGTTTTGGAAATTCAACTTTTTTAAAAAAATAAAAAATTCTCTGACCCGCCCTGCCCCGACCCACTAGAAAAACCGATATAATCCGATACGTTTGGATGATATAAACCGAATATATCAGTTTTTTTTTAAAAATAAATTATTCAGTTCATATTTTTCGAATATAAAATCGAACCGAACCGATATACGTCAATATTTTGACATTGGAAAATATCAAGTTAACACTTAACACTCCCACTTGTAGTGAAACAAATATGCAGTTGGTAAAAGCAATCGGTGTCTGCATTCACTTTTCGTCAATATATAAGTGCCCACTCAATACATTAGGCTAGTTTATGAGTGTCGTACCAAAAGGTTAATCATTAAAATTTCAACCTGAATTTGACACGCCCGGCTCTGCCTGCCCTATTTAGAATTGCAATTATAGTTCACCCGCCCTGCCCTATTTATTATTTGTCCTACCCTGCCACATTAAGCTTTTTCCTCTCCCTGCCCTGCCTCGCCCCTCCTCGTTTGCCATCCCTAGGTTAATTTAAGAATTAAATGAAAATTTTCTTGTAAGAAAAGAGCGATAATTACAAGGGAGCTTTATGGTACCATTGCGGATCAAGTATCGAAGTTTTCTATCAAGCATTATAAAAAAAGATCCATTAGTGAAAATAATCGAACTATAGTGTTAGGGGGAAATGTGATAGAATTTGCTGTATTTTTAGGTCGATTTTACATTCTCAAAGTACTTTGAAGGTACACTAAATCATGTCAAGGTACCAAAGTAGTATATGAGCAATTATCTTAACAAACTCATAGTTTGTGTTAATGTTGGATTTGATGTTGTGACATTTGACCTAACATATCTCATGAAGTATTGATTTGAATGTATAAGAATGTTGGAACAAATGTTGCACAACATTCAGATCAACATTTTGAGAACAGATTTTGTCTTATTTCACGTAATGATTACTATGTAGTAAATATGACTTGGCAATGTAAAAATGAGTTGGTAAACACGTGTGAAGAACGAGTCAAGACTGTTGCTTTTCGTGAGGAACAAATCAAAGTTGTTAGAGGTTTTTGCTCATTGATTGTCTCCAATCAATCCTACCAGCTTCCCACATTTCCCTCAACCTCCACAGCCGATCGATGAGCTTTTCAAGGAAGACTCTCTACTATAAATAGAGAGACTACTACTCGACATCCAGAACCAGAAAGTAAAAATACCAAGAGAGCTCTCGGGATTTCATCTCAGAAATCTGGATCACCAGTGTTGCCCGAGTGTGTTGACAACATTCAGTCAAACATTACAACTGCTGTTTAGATTCTAGATTAGTTTTGTATGAAGCGATTGTAATGAGAGGTTTTCTATGTCTACTTAGTTAGATTTTTCTGGCAGAAGTAATCTGCGACTTCATCTTTTAATTCCTTTCCGTTTTATCTTGTAAATCTGTAAAGAAATGAATTTGTACCTTTGTATATAATATATATACAATACATTTGGTCATTGACCATCATAGGTTATATAATATATATGACTTATGAAAATTTAAATATTTGTGTTCTTTAAATTCTGCTGCATTTACTCTTTAAAGTTTCTGTTTTGCTACGTGTTGTTACTGGTATCAGACGATATAATTAGCGACATTCGAAAACAAAATTGACATTCGATTTATTTCATCTCATATTTTTATTTCTCATGGAATTTGACACCCATCATTTTTCAACTTCTTGATGATAAGTAATAAATTCTCTACGTCAAGTAGGCGATGTTCCAATCGTAAAGCAAAGTTACCATATATAGTACTAGTAACAATTATCTACGTTTAGTAGTGTCTCTTGGATAAAGTCAAAGTGCTTGAAGGCAAAACCATATGGACATCACGTGAATTCGAGTCAAAATAATTTGGAGAGTCAAAGTCGTAATCATTCTAAAAGATCTCATAATGAAGTCAGTCTACAGTATTAACCAACTTTCTAAGTCAATAAACTCTGAAAGCGTGGAATGAAAATATAAAATGCGATTGGTTACTAAGGAATTAAAATGATTCCATAGAAAACATTTTTAATTGAGATATTCTAATGTTGGATTTAAATTATATATATTAACAGTGTAATGAATATTTATATTATCAGTATAATTTAGCATGTTATAAATATGACTCTAAGTTGTAGACGATTTTTTTTCTTTTGGGTGAAACATTTGGACGAACTGACTCCTATTATATTTCTCTACCTACATAACTCAAATTCAACTGAGATATTTTTAATTCCATTTCTACAAGATTTCTGCCCTTTGTCGGGTGGTGCAGAAATCTTATGAGTCATTTGATTTATTTGATTCGAAATATTATTTGTACTTTTTAGTGAATTTAGTAATATATATATATATAAAGGGTAGCCCGGTGCACTAAGTTCTCGCTATGCGCGGGTTCGGGGAAGGGCGGGACCACAAAGGTCTGTTGTACGCAGCCTTACCTTGCCTTTCTGCGTACAACAGACCCTTGTAGTCCGGCCCTTCCCCGAACCCCGCCCATAGCGAGAGCTTAGTGCACCGAACTATATATATATATAACCCCTTGATTATTTTCATTAATGAATGCGTATATATACGATTTACAATTTTCATAATAAGGGAAACTCTATTCATATTCTATTCCCAAAACCATATTCTACTTGTACAAGAATTCTATAATTATGGTAAGTGTACAATGATAATTAATTACAATAATATTACTTAAAATATTAACCCCAATCCGTGATATATACGGTTTTGTATACCGTGTATATCACGGTTTCAATTATGGAAAAACTTCCTTTTGAAACCGTGATATACATGGTATACAAAACCGTGTATATCATGATATGTTATACACCCCCGCAGTCATAGCGGGCGGTCTTCGTACGCTAAGACTGTCCCTAAAATTTTCAAAAAGAACCGAGGGAAGACCCTTTGTAAAGATGTATGCAATTTGATACCTGAAAGGGACATGACAGATGCGTACTTGTCCACGAGCTACCTTTTCGCGAACAAAGTGTATCCATCTCGATATGTTTAGTGCGCTGGTGCTGAACCGGATTATCAGAAAGGTAGACGGCACTAATATTATCACAATACACGAAGGTAGCCTTCTGAATATGACAATGAAGCTCTAAAAGAAGATTACGTAGCCATTCAGAGACCACATTGACGACCCCTCGATACTCGGCCTCTGAACTAGAGTGTGATAATGTAGACTGACGCTTCGCAGACCATGAGATCAATTTATTACCAAGAAACATACAATAGCCAGACATGGAGCGTCTGGCATCTGGACAACCACCCCAATCATCATCTGTATACGAGACAAGTGTAGACGTCGATGAAGGATATAAATGTAATCCATAGTCAAGCGTTCCCTGGATATATCGAAGAATACGTTTGAGTGCATTCATGTACTCAACCCTGGGATCATGCATAAACAAACACACTGGTTGTACGACATACGTAATATCTGGTCTCGTGAAAGTAAGATCCTGAAGAGCTCCAGAAAGACTGCGATAGTGAGTGGGATCCTCGTAAGGTGAGCTCCTCAATGATCTCATCCGCATACTTCCGTTGTGATAAGAATAACCCACCGTCATGACGAGTGACAACAATCCTCAAAAAGTTACTCAAGGGCCCCAAGTCTTTCATAGCAAACTCAGAACTGAGCATTGTCATGATAGACTTGCGCAAAGCATCAGAAGAGGCGATCAACATAATATCATCCACATATAATAGAATATAAGCCAGGGAGGTACCACGACGATATATGAATAATGAATTATCAGACCTGCTGTAAGTAAACCCAATGGATGAAACATAGTCTGCAAATCTCTTATACCAAGCCCCAGGGGCCTTCTTAAGTCCATACAAGGACTTCTTCAGTAAACGACATGATGAGGATATTTGGGGTCTCAAAAACCCAAGGGTTAGTGCATGTAAACGGTCTCCTTAAGATCACCATGTAAGAAAACATTATTCACATCTAACTGATGAATGTGTCGTACTTTCGAAAGAGCCAAACTGAGAAGAATGCGAATGGTAGCCGATTTGACCATCGGACTAAACGTCTCACCACAATCCACGCCAACCTGGTGAGTCTTACCATCACCTACAAGACGAGCCTTATGCCTCACAAAAGAACCATCAGAATTATCCTTATCAGTAAAAATCCACATAGACCGAATAATATTAACACCAAAAGGACAGGGTACCAACTCCCACGTCTTATTTTCACTAAGAGCATCATATTCGTCATTCATAGCCAATTTCCAATTCAGGTCATTTAATGCGGACACTGAGTTACGGGGTAGGGGGATTTAAGAACATTAGAATTTAGATTAAAATATCTTTTTAGTTTTAAAATATCTCGTTGACTATGAGTGACCGGTCTGTGACTCAGGGGAGAATTGGGTGGATTTTGGGACAAAATCGGAGGGGTGACGGACTGGCCAGCAGGCAGTGGGCCTGCTGGCCCAACATAGGACTTGGAATGTGAAACAGAAGGACCAGAACTGGGCTGAATATGCGGCCCAGGTTCTGGACCATTGACGAGAGGACTGTGTTGGTTCGACGGAACTGGAGGCCCAGCGGGCAGTGGGCCCGTTGGCAGATTTTGGGTGCGGGACAATTCCGATAAATGGTGGATAATATACGATGAAACCTCGTCATCTAAAAAATTATATGAACTAGGCCTAGGACTACTCACTTTAGAAAATGGAAATTGGGTTTCATAAAAAAGATCATGGCGACTAATTATGATTTTATTAGACGATAAATCAAAATATTTGTAACCACGATGATTAGATGGATAACCCAAAACCACACAAGGGGTAGAATGGACTTGAAGTTTGTTAATTATAGTTGACGGAAATAGCAAATAACATAAACACCCAAAGACCCTAAGACAGGAATACGAAGGATTCTTATTATAGAGGACTTTAAGAAGAGACGCATTTGCCAACCCTTTGGTAGGAAGTATGTTAAGAAGATAGATAGTCATTTGTAGAGCATGATGCCAAAAGGTAGGGGGTACGGAAGCATGGACCAAAATAGTGCAGACAATGTTATTAATGATACGATTTTTTCGTTCGGCTTTCCTATTTTGTGAGGACGTATGAGGACAAGAGAAACGAAAAACTATGCCATTTGAATCACAAATATCCCGAAACACCCCATTATCATATTCTTTGCCATTATCACATTGAATATTTTTTTATTTCCCGGTCGAATTGGGTACGGATGAATGCTCTAAATTTTAAGGTGGAAAAAACTTGTGATTTTTTCGCTAACAGAAAGGTCCATAAAAAATTAAAATAATCATGCAAAAATAGAACATAATAACGATGGCCCACATAACTTAAAACGGGAGATGTCCATAAATCGCTATGAATAATATCAAATGACATTAAAGTATGAGACGTAGAGGCTACAAATGGTAATATAATACGTTTTCCCAAAGGACACGATTGAAAAATTGGAGTACTATGCGTACCATTACAAGAAATAAAATTATTTTTATACAAGGAAGAAACAATGGATGACCCAGGGTGAACCAAACATGCATGCCACAAGGAAGGAGATAGAGCTGCAAAAGTAGATGACAAGGCTTGACTCGAGAGACTGGATGCGGACGTGATATGATAAAAATCTCCCTACTATCACATCTCATGAAAGGTATCCCCATCTTGAAATCCTTCACAAAAAACCCAAATGGATCAAAATCAACAGAAACCCAATTATCAATGGTGAATTTACGGACAAACACCAAATTTTTAATTAAGTTAGGGGCATGAAGGGCATTTTTTAAGACAAAAGGTGGATGTGGGGGAGACAAAGTTTTATGATCGTAACCATGAATTGGAATTGATATGCCATCACCAACAATTATGCCATGATTGTTGCTCAAATTGGAATAAGACGAGAGAGTACCTTGGTCGGACGTCATGTGAGAAGTGGCTCCGATATCCATGTACCAATTTGCATCTGGAGGATTCAATCCAAGTGTGTGCATTGCGACTACAATGTCGTTGGAGTGGGACCTGCAACATAATGGGCCTGTGGAGGCCGAGGCCCAAGCACACCTGCTTGCTGCCCCGGCCTAGTGTTGTTGCGAAAGCCACTGGACCACGTTGGATTGGGCTGAATAGAATTATGGGCAGTCCACTGTCCAGGGGCCGATAAAACTAGAGGTGGGCGTATATCGGTTTATATCGATTTTGTATCAAAAAAATATGAACCGAATAAAAATTGTTTTTTTTAAAAAAAACCGAATCCAACTTAAAAAAAATAGATATGTTCGGTTTATATCGCCGAACGTATCGGATTATATCGATTTTTTCTAGTGGGCCGGGGCGGGTCGGGTCGGGGAATTTTTTATTTTTTTAAAAAAAATTGAATTTCCAAAACTGAAATTGACATTCACCTACACTATCATGAAATTTCGACGTTGAAATCTGTTGTGTATCGTGAGATGTTTACTAAAGAAAAAGGAAAATTTGAAATCGATTTGGGGGAAAACACAAATTGATTGGGAAAACAGACGTTTTTCTAAAAATTGGTTGCGCCAAACCGGGCCGCCCCGTCTCAAAACAATACCCAAAATAAAAAAAATCAGGTAAAACGGACATCCGAGCGCAGAGTTATGACCATTTAAAGTTTTACCAATTTACAACTATTTTCTCTCCCTACATTTTATGTCAATGCTTCCGTGATATGTTAATCAAGTTCATGCCGCATTTGACTTCCATAAAATCTTCATAGATTGGTTTCAATGACTATGATTCAAGAAATAGTAGTAACCTAAAATAAAAAATAAGATTAATTACATATTTAATTCGGTTTTTCGGTTCGGTTCGTATCCAAAATTTAAAAACCGAACCGTATCATTAAATTCTGATTCGGTTCGGTTTTTCAAAAAATCATTTTTTTTAAAAAAACCGAGAAAACCGAATCGAATTTCGGTTTTTCGGTTCTCCGGATTTTTTGCCTACCCATAGATGAACCTGGAAAATATGGGCCATTGGGCCACTGGCCACCGGACCAGGCCCACTGCAAGGGGGCCCAAGGCTGGGACCAGTTGGCTTGCGGCCCACTGCCACCGTACGGGGCCCACTGCCACTATTCTAGCCGGCCCCACCACCACCGGAACTACCATGATTGCCACCGCGATTTTTGCCATTATTTTTTCATTTTTTCGTGCCTCCACAGTGAGCACGATTTTAGCCCGAATTATCAACAAAACCTTGAGAATTAGCGGAGGACGTCATCATGACCACGGGACTGGCGCCGATAGCCGCCTTTTTGGCCAAACCAGCTTCTTCTAACGTGAGCATCGAGCGGGCTTGATAAAAAGGCGGAAGGGGATTACTTTGATAAAGGAGAGTCCCCATGCCATTATAGGCCTCAGAAAGGCATGCAACCATTTGTAGAACAAGACGATTATTAGTAACGGGCGCTCTAACGTTACGGAGTTGGTCTGCCAATTCCTTGAGCCGCTTACAAATAAGATGAAACATTCGGGAAATTTTTTATGCAGACTTGGGAAAATTCCTGCTCAAGGGTGACAACGCGGGAATGTTGGTTATCTTGGAATATATCACGCAATCTATTCCTTGTAGCCATAGCCGTAGTATCCGGCTCAATAATCGTTTGTAAAAGGTCGGTAGAAAGAGTGAAATAAATCCACTGAAGGACGGTAGCATCAAGTGTAATCCATAGCGGAGGATCCTCCGCGGATGTAGGGGTAGCGGGAGGAATTATGTGATGGAAGACTTGATGTGAGATGACTTGAATTTTAAACAACTCTGCACACGTCGCGTATTGGACGTTTTCCATCTCAAGAACAATAGGGATGTTTTTCTTGATGTTGGAAACAATAAGGGCAGGATGAAAGTGGTTCTTTGACGTAGACATAACGAAAGAACAAAATGAGAGATTTGGATTTATTTAGGAAGAGAGATGAAGATCACGGAAACCGAGAAGGAGGCTCGGAAACCGAGGTAAGGCGGAAGAGAAAAAAAGTAGGAGAGGTATGAAAAACCTAGACTTCTGATACCACGAAAGAAATAATCCCTTGATTATTTTTATTAATGATCCGTATATATACAATTTACAATTTTCATAATATGGAAAACCCTATTCTTATTCTATTCCCAAAACCTTATTCTACTTGTACAAGAATTTTATAATTATGGTAAGTGTACAATGCTAATTAATTACAACAATATTACTTAAAATATAACTCAATCCGTGATATATATACGGTTTTGTATACCGTGTATATCACGATTTCAATTATGAAAAAACTTCATTTTGAAACCGTGATATACATGGTATACAAAACCGTGTATATCACGGTATGTTATTAATATATATATTAGAACCAAGTTAAAACTATTGAATTCTGATGAATCTATAACTTGTAAGTTGTAAACTAAAGTCTGCCCCTGTTTCCTTGTGCAACTATATTCTTTCCTTCTGCATTTGATATTTTTCTGAATTAAAGTTCATCCCAATATTAACCTTATTCCTCTGCATTTCCTTAGAAAAAAAGCGTAGCATAAAAGTGTATATATGGCACCAATTCACAAAATTCCTAGGAGTAAAAACTAAGTTATAGACCAGAAAATATATACTATTATTTATTGTTAACTAATGAAGTTCCACAACTTGTTAATTTGTTACTTATTCATTTCTTATAAACCAAAGCTCTAAAGTTGACAAGCAATGAACCAGTTTTGGTGCTCTCAGTAAAGTCTTCTTCAAACCTCCAATTTGTCAATTACCAATTGATCATCTTGGAATATTTAAACACTGAGAAATTTACTATAACTATTACCAGATATTTTGCTTATTCCGCACTTTAAATTGAATTCTACTATATAAAGCTCATTAAACAAGACAATCAACATGAAATACCTAGCAATATCTACTACAAAATAGAGCTATGGCTTCTAATTTTCTTGTAACTTCATGCATTACCATTTCCTCCCCCTCCAAATTTTATCATAAACCAACCCCAATTTTCGTCAAGGTGAATTACAAAATAAATAATAGCACCATCAATCATGACGATGAAGGAAAATATTCTCCGGAGAAACTTGACCGAAGAAATGTCCTCCTTGGTCTAGGAGGGCTCTATGGAGCGGGAAATCTTATCGGTATATCCAACGAGCCATTTGCCTTAGGCCAACCAGTACCGCCCCCTGACCTTTCAACATGTAGCACAGCTAGTCTTCCTGATGGTTTACCAGTACCCTTCAGTTGTTGTCCACCATTCCCAAAAGACCTTAGTAATATCCCTACTTACAAACTTCCTAATGTGTCTAAAGTCAAAATTAGACCAGCTGCACATAATGTGACTCAAGAATACATAACCAAATACTCCAATGCCATTCAAAGAATGAAGGAATTGGACAAAGATGATCCATTGAACTTCATGCAACAAGCCAATATCCATTGTGCTTATTGCAACACCGGTTACAAAGAACTAGGGTTTCCCGGGGTACCGTTACAAGTTCATTTCTCGTGGCTATTTTTCCCTTTCCATAGATGGTACTTGTACTTCTTCGAAAGAATTCTTGGTTCATTAATTGGTGATGACACATTTGCTTTGCCATTTTGGAACTACGATAGTCAAGCTGGCATGCAAATGCCATCTTTATACAATGTTGTTAATTCACCCTTGTACGATCCCAGTCGCAACCACAATCATTTCCCTCCTAATGTCGTCGACTTAGGGTTCACTACCATAGACCTTGATGCTTCCGATGAACAAAAAATTAACAATAATCTCACCATGATGTATCGACAAATGCTCACGAATGCCCCTTGTCCACAACTATTTTTTGGAAACCCTATACGTGGAGGAGAACAACCTATTCGCGGTATGGGTACTATTGAGAATATCCCACACAATGCTGTGCATCGATGGGTTGGTAATCCAAATAATAGGTTTAGGGAGAATATGGGGACTTTTTATTCAGCTGCTAGAGATCCCATTTTCTATGCTCATCATGCCAATATTGACAGAATGTGGACAATTTGGAAGACTTTAGGAGGAAAACGCCGCGACTTCACTGATAGGTAAGTGTGATCGTTTCATCTAAAATCTTTACTATTTGATTATATTATGTGTCAACAATTCCCCTCATATTTCTTCTATCTCAATTTATGTGACACAATTTCTTTTAATATGTCCAAAAAAGAATATCATCTTTCTATATTTATAATTAATTAAATTTTAAAGTTCTCGTTTTACCCTTAATTAAATGATTTATAGCCACAAATATTTTATAAGGCTTTCTTTTTAGACCATATGAGTTTCTAAAGTCTTCATTTTTCACTTAAATTTTGTGTCCGGTCAACTAATGACACATAAATTGAAAAAGAAGGAATACCATGTTATTGAAGTGCATCATTTCATCTAAAATCTAATTGCTTTAGAGAGCATATTTTTAATTATTTAATTGTATTCCGGTCTACTAACAGGGATTGGCTAGATAGTGCCTTCTTGTTCTACGATGAAAACCGCACCCTCGTCAAAGTGACGATCCAAGATTGCATAAACAATGAGAAATTAGGATACAAATACGAAGACGTGCCTATTCCATGGAAGAATTTCAGGCCATTCCACGTAAACAAAAGGTCAAAAAGAACACCAAGAGCGTCAAACCAGCCGCAAAAATCTTCCCTTCTAGATTGAACAAAACATTGTCATTTTCCATCCATAGACCCAAAATCTCAAGGACTCTTCAAGACAAGGACATCGAAGAGGAACTTCTCGTCTTCAACAACATGATATTCGACGAAAATGAATACATAAGATTTGATGTTTTCATCAACGAGGACGAAGGGGTGAAGGCGAAGGTTCTAGATAGGGCTGAGTATGTTGGTAGCTTCGCAAACTTGCCACATAAGCATGATGGCGTGGCTAGTGGGCAGAACACAGCAGCCACAAGTACTACTACTCCAGCTACTATGAGTTTGGCTATTACTGAGATTTTAGAGGATTTGGGGCTTGAAGATGAAGAAGAGATTGTTGTTGTTGTTGTTCCACATTCTGGAGGCAAAGAGATTACTATTGGAAGTGTGGAGATTAACACTCTTGCTTGTGCAAATTGAAGTTCTCAGCATTATCATGTGTGGTCCTATTTGGATTATGTATTACTCTCTTTTCTGTTTTAGTTGTTTGTCTGATTGTGTTCCTTGTTTTTTTAAGCACTTTAGTGCATTTCTGGTTTTACGTTTATGTATTTCTTAATAAAGAAGTGTTGCATGTACTCCTCAATTACTAATAATTTATAAATAGTCGTTACAAAATCACGTATCACGTAAGCTACATTATTTTGAGTAACCTAGAAAATATGAGCACCTTGCTAGCTGTTACAACTGATTAAGCTAGCTACATTAATTTGGAAAAAGAGATATTAATAAGGGTCAATAGCACTTTTGATCCCTGAATTATTGATTGATTTTGCTTTTAGGGTGTGTTTGGTGTGAAGAAAAATGTTTTTCATAGAAAATATTTTTTAGAGAAATAAGTGGGGTTTTGATTATTTTATAGTATTCTATAAGTAAACAAAAAAATATTATCCTAAAAACATTTGTATATAATCCTATAGACAGATACTATGGGAGGTAAGGGTGGCCGGGTAGGGGTGTGGGGTGGCGGGCTGGGGCTATATAGGTGGGGGTGAAGAAGATGTCACGACCCAAACCGGAGGGTCATGGCGGGCACCCGAAACTTACCTGTCGGGTACCCCTAATCATATATTTAGCATATAACCGTAATTTCTCATGGGCCACGAGGGCCACCACGAGATACCTTGCTGCTATATGAAAATAGTAAACTGGAAAAGAGTTATGTAAAATCTTGTAAGCAGAAGGACCTAACCTATATACATATATATACCAAGGCCGACAAGGCCATATATGACTACTATACACAAGACGTCTGTCTACAAGTCTCTAAAGAGTACGTGACCTCATAAGGTCGGGACAGGGCCCCGTCATACCCCTATGCATATAAAAAATATCATACCACAACTAGACTACAACTCTGGAACAAATAGAGTGCTCTAATATCAGCTGAACCAGCAACCTACTAGTGCGAACCGTCACCCTCTTTACCTGAGCTTGTGGGCATGAAACGCAGCGTCCCCAGACAAGAGGGACGTCAGTACGAATAATGTATCGAGTATGTCAGACATGAAAAATAGCATAATAGAGACCTGGAAGTAACTTGAGACAAGAAACAACCAACCCGTGGAGAATGCCTCTGAGGGCCATAATATGCCTAAGTACCATGTCTGTGTAGAATGACTCTGAGGGCCATAATATGCCTAAGTACCATGTCTGTGTAGAATGACTCTGAGGGCCATAATATGTATAAGTATCATGTCTCTGTAGAATGCCTATAAGGGCCATAATATGCCTAAATGTCATGCACAATGCGGTCATGCACATATGCGTATATAACGCCATCAAGCCTCTGTGGGCATCCCATCATATTATATCGGCCTTTGTGGGCATAATCATCATCGTGTATATTTGTACCAGCTGCAGGTGGTGTGCGTATATAACGTCGTATCCCTTTTCCCATATCACAGACATATATGTAATGCATACATATAGTATAGTATATAACTCCTTGGAGGTCAGGGTATATACATAAATGATATGATAATAAGACACTATAAGTTTGTCGGGTGATGTAATGTCGCTTCACCTCCGATTAACATTATGAATACTAACATCTTTCCCATATACCTCAATAAGGATTTAGGAACATATTCAGACATGCTTTGACAATATGAATAACATGAACATTCTTAACTACTAAGAGTAGAATCATTTATGAGACATTATTACCTTTACATTTCGTACTTAGAACATGCCAAAAGAAAGAAGGATTTGCCTTAACATACCTTGATTCAGCCTTCAAATGACTACAATGAGTCAATCCTTTCAATAACGTCTAACCTTGATTGCCTTCTTTCAAGCTTTCCGCCACTTTACTTTACTACACAGTACTCTCCGATTTGATTTATCGTTGGCTGGTGTATTCAATTGCTGAGAATATTTATTCTCTGCTCCTCAACATACAGATACACAATTTTCATTTATATATCTCATTTGCTGCTGCCTATTTTATCATTCTTAAAAAAGAATCCAACCAAATCCATTTATGTAGCTTATATACAACATCCAAATATATATATAAACACAAACTTCTAGACTTTTGCCAAGTTAGCTTGAGAATTTGCATTTCAAATAGTAAATAGCAAAAATCGCGTACGGAAAATTATGAGAACATTTTCCATTTATAGCTCAGACATTACGAGCAACATCAAAGATGGTCTCATCCGTTTTTTTTGACACATTAGTAATGTACTTGTACATAATGCATGTTAAGGTGTAATATTTGACACGTTTTGTCCTTACACGTATCCACTTAATGACACCTTTTAGCATTCCTAATGCTATGTGGCAGCCAACCATCACCCTTATCCAATTTATTCTGTACTCTCCCACGTTATTAATTCTTGATGCCAATTCACTTAAATCTTGATGACTTATAAAACCTTCATATACTCAATGTCATAATCATGAGATATAACACTAGTCCATAACCTCTTTGGGGACATACAACTATTTTTGTTAATCCCCATCGTCACACTTATTAAGTTTTAAATTATTTCGGGACCGCATCCTTTATATACTAAGCTTCATTATTTGCATACCTAATTATAAGAAAATATCCCTAGGACCCAGGTCTACTTGCATACATCTGGCTGTTTAAACCATCGCCCGAAAGTACGGGAGGTTACATCCTTTCCCCCTTAGAAACATTCGTCCTCAAATGTTGAGGTGACGTATCTAATCCCCATCACGTAGCCAGAAAACACAATCACCTTTTCATGGGGCCATATAATATAACACACATCTTTACATCAGACCTCACATGGTCATCAATCAGTAATTATAATATTATGAAATAGAACTCACCTTATGCTTCTCTCGGAGCCTCGGTGTTGGCCTAAAATAGGTAAGGGTATTTGTGTCTCATCTCATCTTCCGTCTCCCATGTCATTTATTCTACATTCTTATTCCGCCAAAGAACTTTCATGGAGGCTACTTCTTTAGTTTTCAACTTGCGGACTTGTCGATCTAAGATAGCAACAGGAACTTCTTCATATGATAGGTCCTTTGTAACCTTCACATCGTCAATCGGTACAATCTGGGAAGGATCCCCAACACACGCTCTTAACATAGAAATATGGAAAACCAGATGAACAAACTTTAACTCCGAAGGCAAGTCTAATTCATAAGCCACCTGGTCGATTCATCGAATTATGCGATTTGGCCCAATATATCTTGAGTTGGGCTTTCCCTTTTTTCTCAAACCTCATTACACCTTTCATAGATGAAATCTTCAAAAAAAACCAATCAACTTGGAACTCTAAGTCCCACAGTCGCACATCTGAATACGACTTCTAACGACTCTGAGCGGTTAACAACCGTTCTTGAATAAGCTTCACCTTCTCTATGGCTTGCTATACTAGGTCAGGCCCAAATAATTCTGATTCACCTACTTCAAACCATCCGATAGGAGGTTTACATTTTGTCCATACGAGTCTCGTATGGAGCCATTTTGATACTAGCATGATAACTGTTGTTATACGCAAATTCAATAAGGGGTAAATGATCATTCCAACTTCCCTTAAAGTCCAATACACAAGCTCGTAGAATTTCCTTAAGCGTTTGAATCGTACGCTGAGCTTGCCCGCCTGTCTGAGGGTGGAAAGCTGTGCCAAGATTAACTTGAGTGTCCAAACCCTTTTTGAAATAATCTCCAGAATTTAGCTGTGAACTGCGCATCTCGGTCAGATATAATAGAACTAGGCATACCATGAAGGCGAACAACCTCCTTAATGTACAACCTTGTGTAGTCCTCGGTTGTGTCGATAGTTTTGACCGCTAGGAATTGAGCTGATTTGGTCATTCTATCAACATCCACCCAAATAGAATACACTTATGATAAAAGTGAGGTAAACCCGTAATGAAATCCATATTAATCATTTCCCATTTCCACATCGGGACCTCAATGTTCTGAGTCACACCGTCGGGCTGTTGGTGCTCTACTTTTATTTACTGACAATTAAGACACTGAACTACCAACTCTACAATATTCCTCTTCATGTCGTTCCACCAATACATACGTTTGAGATCCTGATACATCTTAGTAGATCCAGGGTGAATGGAATATTGTAAGCAATGGACCTCCATCATAATATTATCTCGTAATCCTGCTACATTTGGAATACAAAAACGGACCATCCACCTGGGGGTCCCTCTCCCATTATACTCAAAGGTTGCGTTTATCTTTTGTTAAATATCTTTCCCGATCTTCTCTAAAAATGGGATCTTCATCGTAACGTTCATCTTCTTCCATTATGAGGGATGACCCTGCTGTATCTTGAGTCATAGGGCTATCACTATTTGAATCCTCCAATTGGACTCCCACTTAACTAACTGATATGTTTCCCTCAGGTAAACTTCTCTCCTTAGTCCTCACATTAGTCAACCCGCTTGCGGGTGAATGATTCTATTGTCAACTTAGCTTTATTTACTAATTGGTGTGCTGAAAACTCTTATATTTGTAGTATATCAAACGTGAACACTTTATGAACAATGTCATTCAAAGCTGAAGTGCGTGAATCATCGCAGTTAACTCTCATTCAGGGTCTGAAAGGAATTTTTTTCCATACCTTCTCACTACTCGTAATTATGAACAACTTCCTTTCTTTACTTCTTTTGACACTTGTTCACTCGTTTTCTTACTTGTCGTATTCTTCTTAGTTTTAGAATATTCTGGTATACATACATAATCTCCAACATTGCTCCTGATTCCAATCCTTGGCACTACCCCTTAAAGGATGAGTTGTTAACTTATTCCCTTATTCTATACATGAAAGATTCTAGAGAATTTGCATTACATGACGTTGGCCTACTATATCCAAGCCTGGTCACTATACTTAGATTCGAATTCCTTCACTCGCCTCATTGCTAAGACTTTCTGTCAATGGCGCTTTGGGAGAAGATTTCATTGATCTTGTTAAGCTGTAAACCCATTACTTTATCTATCTCGTAGAACCTTTGATTAGTTCAAAAATGCTCATAGACATCTGTATTTTCCTGACATTTTATCTTCATTATAATGTCATTATCTCTTGACACATATATTTAATGTCTACCTTGTATCCATAGGCGTCGTTGGCCCTATTTTCACTTGTTTAGGTGTTGATCTTGAGCTTTACTCACTGTTACTTCCGTTTACATACTTTTTGAGATGTATGACTGCATATGTTGTGGAACTGATGCTTCGTATGTTTAGATCCAATTCACGGTGTTACACGATCCCATGACTAGTCAAGTTTTCTTGTCTTATCATTATTAGATCTCCCATCGACCGAGTGATCATTCAGCTTACCTTTATATTTCCATTTTAAGTTACCTTGGGGGTCTCTTATCTCAAAGTATTTCTCATACTATCTTCCTGAACATCAGAGGTTCGTCACCTTTGGCCGAAGAGTTCTTACTATCCCTCCTATATCATTGGTCCTTACGTTGTTCTGGAGTAATCATACATTTGTGAAACTGCATAACTATAATCTCATTCACCTTTAGCCTTCTTATCGTAATCCCTCCTTCTACTCGTCATTAAACGAAAAACATTTTTGCCTTGATACTTGATCATACCATTCCATTCATACCTAGTAACCGTTTTCATTTTTCTTACAACCATTCTTTGATTGTTCCATAGTTCTCGTCCTCAATTGCCCCTAACAAGCTATTGTTATCCAGAGGTTATATAGAGTTGTAACACGCTGCACAATGAAGCGAAGACCTTACCAGTTCAATACCTATAACATGTCATAGCTTACTAACATTGATACATGTAATTCTCAATAATATGTTGTATGGCCATTTACGCATGGACGAGAGGCTTATGCCCCCTTCCATTACCGTGGATAACTCGATCCTTATATATGACTTGGGCTTACCATTCTTGGTACGTCACTTTACGGGATCTTCCTAAATTACTGATGGTCACTCTTCACACGATTCGATTGTGGCAATCACTTCTCGTTAATGATATCATGGGGAAATTCCCAATCCATTCTAGGTAAGACGCTGCAATTTAGGTCGCACGTACATAACATATTCCCTCATTCTATTCGGCACGAGTCACTGTAAAACGTGTAGATTTTCATAACCTACTAAACCTTCTAATTATGTCTTCTGGTTTCCATTTGTACAACTCATAATCATCTTATCCTTACCTTTGCGCATCAACTTGGGATACTTTGAAACATTATGGCCATGGCTGCCACACTAAACCAACCCCTGTACCTTTGTGGCATAATTCGGCATGCGCTCGACCACACTGACTACAAGATGGTCAGTGCGGTCTCACTCGACCTTTACAACTTTGACCTTGAGATAATGACATTTTTGAATCCTTTAAATATCGGCGATCCCTGACTAATAAATTCCCTATGTTATGAGCTCTTTGACCCCTCAAGGGCCTATCTCTATAAGATGCTCTAGGATGAAGTCGTGCATATGTTTCAATAGAGAGCATAATGCTCGCATTTACACTCAATCCAACTTCAATCTCACTGCTAATCATAGCCCTATTGTAAGAAGGCATTACTGTAATCATAAACACGATAAGGTTTACAGAGAGAATTCTTACAATTCAGCTCTATAGCACGATTCTAGATCAAGAAGGAAGGTAACCATCATCCTAAATGCCCTTTAGCCTCCTGTCTATAAGTATGGTGCACAACACATCCATAAACAAGACTATACTAGACACGACTTGTAGACTCCCTAGGATAAACCTGGCTCTGATACTAAGTTTTTCACGACCCAAACCGAAGGGTCATGACGGGTATCCGGACCTTACCTACCGGGTACCACAATTCATATATTTAGCATATAACAGTAATTTCTCATGGCCCACAAGGGCCACTATGAGATACCCTGCTGCTATATGAAATAGTAAACTAGAAAAGAGCTATGTAAAATCTTGTAAGTAGAAGGACCCAACCTATATACATAAACATACCAAGGCCGACAAGCCATACATGACTACTATACATAGGACATCTGTCGACAAGACTCTAAAGAGTACGTGACCTCATAAGGTCGGGATAGGGCCCCACCATATCCCTATGCATATAAAAAATATCATACCACGACTAGACTACAATTCTGAAACAAATAGAGTGCTCTAATATCAGCTGAACCAGCAACCTACTAGTGCGAACCGTCACCCTCTTTACCTGAGCCTGTGGGCATGAAACGCAGCGTCCCCAGACAAGAGGGATGCCAGTACGAATAATGTATCGAGTATGTCAGACATGAAAAATAGCATAATAGAGACCTGGAAGTAACCTGAGACAAGAAACAACCAACCCGTGGAGAATGCCTCTGAGGGCCATAATATGCCTAAGTACCATGTCTGTGCAGAATGCCTTTGAGGGCCATAATATGCCTAAATGACATGCACAATGTGGTCATGCACATATGCGTATATAACGTTATCAAGCCTCTGTGGGCATCCCATCATATCATATCGGCCTCTGTGGGCATCCCATCATATCATATCGGCCTCTGTGGGCTATAATCATCATCGTGTATATCTGTATCAGCTGCATGGTGGTGTGTGTATATAATGTCGTGTCCCTTTTCCCATATCACAGACATATATATAATGCATACATATATTATAGTATATAACTCCTTGGAGGTCAAGGTATATACATAAATGATATGATAATAAGACAATATAAGTTTGTCGAAGTGATGTAATGTCGCTTCACCTCCGATTAACATTATGAATACTAACATCTTTCCCATATACCTCAATAAGGATTTAGGAACATATTCAGACATGCTTTGACAATATGAATAACATGAACATTCTTAACTACTAAGAGTAGAATTATTTATGAGACATTACTACCTTTACGTTTCGTACTTAGAACATGCCAAAAGAAAGAAGGATTTGCTTTAACATACCTTGATTCAGCCTTCGAATGACTACAATGAGTCAATCCTTTCAATAACGTCTAACCTTGATTGTCTTCTTTCAAGCTTTCCGCCACTTTACTTTACTACAAAGTACTCTCCGATTTGATTTATCGTTGGCTGGTGTATTCAATTGTTGAGAATATTTATTCTCTGCTCCTCAACATACAGATACACAATTTCCATTTATATATCTCATTTGCTGCTGCCTATTTTATCATTCTTAAAAAAGAATCCAACCAAATCCATTTATGTAGCTTATATACAACATCCAAATATATATATAAACACAAACTTCTAGACTTTTGCCAAGTTAGCTTGAGAATTTGCATTTCAAATAGTAAATAGCAAAAATCGCGTACGGAAAATTATGAGAACATTTTCCATTTATAGCTCAGACATTACGAGCAACATCAAAGATGGTCTCATCCATTTTTGTTGACACATTAGTAATGTACTTGTACATAATGCATGTTAAGGTGTAATATTTGACACGTTTTGTCCTTACACGTATCCACTTAATGACACCTTTTAGCATTCCTAATGCTATGTGGCAGCCAACCATCACCCTTATCCAATTAATTCCGTACTCTCCCATGTTATTAATTCTTGATCCCAATTCACTTAAATTTTGATGACTTATAAAACTTTCATATACTCAATGTCATAATCGTGCGATATAACACTAGTCCATAACCTCTTTGGGGACATACAACTATTTTTGTTAATCCCCATCGTCACACTTATTAAGTTTTAAATTATTTCGGAACCGCATCCTTTATATACTAAGCTTCATTATTTGCATACCTAATTATAACAAAATATCCCCAGGACCCAGGTCTACTTGCATACGTCTAGCTATTTAAACTATCGCCCGAAAGTACGGAATGTTACAGATGAGGTGTATTGGAGGATGATACAGTCAATGTGGATTGATCCCTTTAATTACTTGTGAATATGCACAAGTCTATCAAAATTATTAATCATTCCGTCATTTAATGTAACATCCCGTACTTTCGGGTCACAGTTTAAATCGCTAAGCGTATGTTAAATCGCTAGCGTGTGTAAATAGATCCGAGCATTGAAAAGATTTATGTTATATTTACGTATGCTAATAAAGAGATTAGTATATAAAAGGGATTAAATCCCGAAATAATTTTGGACGTAAGAAGTGTGACGACGGGGATCGGAAATAAATTTGGTGTGTGCATGAAGAGGTTATGGACTAGTGTCATATTAGAAATTATGACATTGAGTATATGAAAGTCTTATCAGTTATCATGATTTAAGTGAATTGAAATCACGAAATTAAATGTGTGTGATTGATAAATTATTTTGGGACAGATCACTTAATTAATTAAGTGACCGTGCATGTTAAGGGTGTATGTGTCGTTGGTGGAAGGCTCTCCACCGCTAAGACAAATTTAGTGGGAGACCACATTACTAGCATGCATTAATGCACTTAAAATCATCTCTAAAAGGGAATAAACCGAGGAGCAACATTGTACAATTTAGAATAAGAATAGGTGCTGCACGATTCTTTATCACTGTCTTTTAGGAAAACGACATGTATTCGACTGTATGTGTTGTTTGAACTTTGAATTATATATATATTTGGCTGTATTTTAAGATCGTGTATTTTTAATACACTGAATCTACTAAATGTAATTAAGAAAAAAATAGTTATGATTGGTTAAAAGTCTAGAAACTATAGCTATTTAGGTAAGTTATCCAAATATATGTCTGTTTGGCAATTGGCAAAAACACCCCCTACCCCTTATAATGATAATTTAGTCCTCTATTTTGAAAAATTGCATTTCCCTAAATATCTACCATAAAAATCCTTCAGTCCTAACTTCATTTTTTACCATTTCAATCTCTCAATCTCTCTCTTGACAATCAGTATTACCTCCAAAGATTGATTTTACTTCTGTTAAGCATGTAGAGAATTGAAGTACTGAATATTGATTTATCTACATGAGTTACAGTATATTGAAATGTTTTAGATGAATGCTCATGAGTTGATATGGAGAATTTTTTGATTTAGCATACGTGTATTAAGAGAATTAATTTGTGACAGGTAATAATTAGAGCTATGCTCGCTAATAAATAAAATTTCTTGGATTAACTAATTACGCTTGCTCGGACGATTGTAAAATTCTATGCACCAACAATTGCCTATTTTTGGGTCATGAAAATATTGATGACAATAAGGACAAAAGTACCCTGAGGTGAGTTAATTACTTAGATGTAAGTTTGTGCTTCAACTTTGGAAGATAATTTCGCCATTAGATTTTGGTGGTTGCTAATTAAACTCTTCGTTCTTTTTTAAGTGATAAAAAATTAATTTCAAATAAGTGATGTTTTAAGAAATCAAGTAGGTATTAATTTTTTTCTCAAAATTACTCTTATCTAATAAATGATTGAACAAACTTTTAGTAAATTTATAGACATAAAAGTTAATATAGTCGATGTGACATTCTTAATTAATGTTTCAAATTAGCTTTTTTAATAGATGTGTAAAAGGCTAAAACAATCAAATAAAACAGAACGGGGAAAATTGAGTTTTCAATCATCAATAAATATAAAGTGATTCAGTAACAGATGAAGATGAACTCTGATGATGACATAAATGGTTAAAGACATTTAAAAAGTAAAAAAATTGAGGAAAAAGAAAACAATAAATGTCACTGATCTTAATTTGGACAAGAAAAAAGATATGTCAAGTTGGATCTCGAAAAATAAAGACAAGAAGCGTTCATTATCTAGACATATCCAGCACATGATCTTATAAAAGTCAAATAATGATTCTAGTTCATCAATCATGTATTTAATATGGAATATCCAACTAATTTTTTTTTTCTTCTCAAGTTCGGATCCAAATATTTTTTATTTAAATAGAATTAATAAGGGTATCGCCAGTTCTCCAAATTTGATTTGTAAAGGATATCAACTCGATCAACAACAATAATAACATACTCTGTGTAGTTTTATAAGTCAGGTCTGAAGAGGTAGTGTAGAAAATCAATTCCATCCTCTTATTTCATTCCCAAATATACAATATATACAATTCTACACAATCAATCTTGGCTATCTTTAAGAATATACTAATTAATATAGTTGATCTAATCATCCTAATTCTATGATCTAATTACAACATGATTGATATGATAAGATATAATGGAGATAATTAGGGATTATGTCCCTAATTATCGTAACAGTCTCCCGCAGTCTTAGCGGAAGGTTCTCGTATGCTTAGATTGTCCCTGAAATCATCAAACAGTACGCGCGGAAGGCCTTTGGTGAAAATGTCGGCAATTTGATAACGAGACGGTACATGGAGAACACGGACTTGTCCACGTGCAACCTTTTCTCGGACAAATAATATATCCATTTATATATGTTTTGTGCGTTGATGCTGGACTGGATTACCCGATAAGTATATTGCACTCACATTATCACAATAGACCATAGTTGCTTTTTCAATTGGACACTGGAGCTCTAGAAGGAGATTACATAGCCAACATGATTCAGCAACCACATTAGCGACCCCTCGGTATTCTGCTTCAGCGCTTGACCGAGACATCGTATGCTGTCATTTTGACGACCATGAAATGAGGTTGTCTCCCAAAAATACACAATAAACAGAGGTGGAACGTCGGGTGTCCGGACAGCTACCCCAATCAGCATCGGTATAGGATGAGAGGATCGAAATGGAGGACTTATACAGATGCAATCCAAAATGGAGAGTACCTTTAACATACCGCAGAATTGGATTGAGAACCCCCATATGTTCTTCTTTTGGATTATGCATATGTAAACATATTTGCTGAACCGCATATGAGATATCAGGTCTCGTGAAAGTAAGATACTTCAATGCCCGTGCGAAGTTGCGGTAATGTTTTGGATCATTGTATGGAGTACCTGTAGAGCTACTTAATTTTGCCTTTGTATCAATCGGTGTATGTGACGGTTTGTAGGATGTCAAATCGGCTTTGTCAATGATCTCCTCAACATATTTCTTTTGATTGAGAAACATACCACCTGCATATTGAGTTACAGTAATTCCTAAAAAATAATTTAAAGGACTCAAATCCTTCATTGCAAATTTTGCTGCAAGGAGGGACATGATAGACTGGCGCAATGATGTAGATGATGTTGTGAGAATGATGTCGTCTACATATAGAATGATATATGCCATGTCATTGCCCTTCTTATAAATGAACAAGGATTGATCGGACTTGCTGTGTGAGAAACCCATTTTGGATACAAACCCTGTAACATTTATAACATGCCCAGGGAGCCTGTTTCAAACCATACAAAGATTTTTTCAACAAGCAAACATAATCCGGATGTGTAGAATCTCGGAAACTCAAAGGCTGGTGTATGTAGACTGTCTCCTGTAGATGGACATGTAAGAATGCATTTTTGACATTCAATTGATTAATGGACCAAGATTTTGACAATGCCAGGCTCAAAACAGTTATGATAGTTGCTATCTTAACTACCGGACTGAATGTTTCACCACAATCCACGTCAACCTGTTGAGACATGCCATCACCAATAATACGAGATTTGTATCTCGCAAATGAGTCATCATAATTCTTTTTATGACAGAAAACCTACACATACCTGATGATATTTACATTAGATGGACGGGGCACTAACTCCTATGTCTTATTTTTAATAAGAGCATCAATTTCGTCTAACATGGAAGCTTTCTAATTCGGGTCTGATAGGGCTGCTTTGGGATTTTTTGGAAGTGGTGATGGTTGGAATGAAGATGTTAGGTTAAAATGACGCTTGAGCCAAAAAATCTCGTGCATGGCACGGGTTTCAATGGTCCGAGTTTGGGAATGTGGGCTGGTTGGTAGGCTATTGGGCTGAGGGCCAGCCCTATTTTGGGCCAAAACTGAAGGGTCCATTTTTTCTTTGTGACCAGGCCTACTCGAGTCAATTGTGTGGGCCGGAGACGATGAGCCTGGCTGTCAGATGGGTAAGGAGGAAGTGTGCTCCCTTATTTGGGCCTGTCAACCACGAAATGTGGACTCGGCCTAGGCTGATGGTAACGAGGTAGTGGCCTCCTCACATCGGGCTGGTCCAGTCCCATTTTGTGGTTGGGCCGGTATGGTGGGGGAAGTAATTTAGGCTGGTCCCATATGATTTTGGGTATGTAGGTGGTGATGCAAAATCAGATGTATTCCGTCGTCCATAATATCATATGAAGGTGGGGATGCCACGTGAGATTTAGCAAACGAGAATGTAGACTCATCAAAAATTATGTAATGAGACATTATGATCTTCCCATTTGTCATATCATAACATTTATATCCTCTATAATTTTGCGGGTATTTCAAAAATACACAAGGAGTGGAACGAGCCTGAAGTTTGAACACCTAAAACCCCTTAAATGTGTAAAAGATGGGAGACGATGGTACAATATTTGTGTAGGTGACACGTTGGAAAGTAGTTTGTTAGGAAGAATATTTAAAAGATATGTGGCCATTTGAAGTGCATGATGCCAAACCATTGGTGGTGTGGACGAATGCACAAGAAGTGTGCAAATCATATTGTTAATCATTCGAATTTTTCTTTCGGCTTTCCCATTTTGAGGTGATGTGTGTGGACATGAAAGACGCAAAGACATCCCATTTTGGTGACAAAAAAATATTAAATTGAGTATTTATGAATTCCCTCCCGTTGTTACATTGAAAACATTTAATGGATTTGTCAAATTGAGTTTTGATAAAAACACTAAATTATTTAAAAATGATGAAGGCTTGTGATTTCTTCCCTAAGGGAAATGTCCACAGAAAATTCGAATAATCATCC
The DNA here is from genome assembly GCA_034509755.1 of Anisodus tanguticus. Classification (NCBI taxonomy): domain Eukaryota; kingdom Viridiplantae; phylum Streptophyta; class Magnoliopsida; order Solanales; family Solanaceae; genus Anisodus; species Anisodus tanguticus. Next base: position 22,682,842 of record CM067562.1, on the reverse strand, counting down.
AAAATAAGCATATAATATTTATGACCTGCAGAACTCAAAACTGGTGATGTCCACAAATCACAATGCATAAGATCAAATGACAGAAGTGTATGTGGAGTAGATGATTAAAACAGAAGTTTAACATGCTTCCCAAACACACAAGTTTGGCAAACAAAAGAGTCCAAAAGTTTATTACAAGCAACAAAATTAATCTGATGTCTGCTTTGCCTTGCGGGTTTTTTTCGAGAATCAACCTCGAACGAGCCTCGTAAAATTGAGGCAACAGATTACTTTGATGAATGAATGTAGCAACTCCATCATACTGTCAATTCAACCCTACAATTAATTGAAGAACCAACCTTTGATTTGTCACCGGCGAACCAACGTTGGATAGTTGTTCTGCAAGCACCTTCAATCTTGACAATAGGTGGACGTTTGAGAAGTCATCCAATATAACGTTGGTAAATTGGTGTTCAAGATATACAGCCCTAGAAAGTTTGTTACTTGAAAATGTTTTGTAAACGTTCCCACGCCTGTTTAGCCGTAGAGTTCGGCTCTAATATGGTATGCAAAAGATCATTTTCAATAGTGTCATAAATCCATTGAAGGACTATAGCATCTAACCGAGATCATAACTTTTTGTCTACCTCAGTGGTGTCCGATGATGACTCGGAAGGGATGATATGGTCCATTACCTCATATGCGCGTCAGTGAATTTTGAATAATTCCGTCCAAGAGGTGTATTGCCCTTTTCCATCTCAAGTGTTATTGAAATAAAGTTCTTGACGTTATTTACGGCAAGAGCTGGATGGAATTTTTATTTTTTAGCCATAGTTTTCCATGAAAAAAATAAGAATAAAAGAAGGAGAGAAAAGTGTTTTGTGATTGGTGGAATTGGAGTAGGTAACCCTAAGTCTCGGCTTGGAGAAGAAAAGAAAAAAATTGAGCAAAAGAGAGGTTGATTAAGGGTAGCCGACACATGTAGTGGTTTAGGGTTTACGTTTTGTAATTTAGGATTAGGGTGTTTAGAAAACCCTAATGCTTGTTTAGTTGGGGCCGAAAAAATCAAAAGAGAAGAAAAAAAATCGGCTATGAGGGAGGCCGAATGGGGTTGAGGTGGGAAAGGTTTAGGGAAAAATATTTGTGGCTCTTGATATCATGTAGGAAATCAATTTCATCCTCTTATTTTATTCCCAAGTATACAATATATACAACTCTACACAATCAATCTTGGTTATCTCTAAGGATATACTAATTAATATAATTGATCTAATCATCCTAATTCTATGATCTAATTACAACATGATTGATATGATGGGATATGATGGAGATAATTAGGGATTATGTCCTTAATTATCCTAACATAGCCAAGATTGATATGATGAGTTATGATGGAGATAATTAGGTATTATATCCCTAATTATCCTAACAGGTAGGATGTACACATATCGTACCCCTAACTTTGTGTTGGTAGAAAATTTATTTTTGATAGTCAAGAGTATCAACTCATCGATTTCACATTTAGTTAAGTATATCTCAACCACTTTGATTTGTTTTACTTAACAAATATTAATTTTATCTCTCCCTGTCGCCTAACATATGATGGGATTTTTAAAAAAGAAACAGAGCAGTTGGGTTATTTTCATTTTAAATTAAGAGATATCGTCAGTGGGCTAATTACAAATGGATTCTTAAAGCTTTTGGTTGAAATTAATTAAACGTACTGTTGTAATAACTAAACGACATTTGAGACAGCATGTGCTGCTATGACTAAGCTATTCTATAGTATATACTAGTTCTTTTATACGAGACACTCTATTCACACATGTTAAATGATTGCATGTTTTTTTTTTCATATCCAATTTCTCGACTTACGCCAGACTATTTCTGAAGATAGTAATCTCAGTCCCTCAGCACTACTATCAGTAAATCGCGAATGTGTATCTTGCCATCTATGAAAAAAATTCTGAATTTTTCATAACTTAGGTAAAGACAATATCGTGTTTTTATACTCACCTCCCTTCTATGCTTTATTTCGTAAAGACTATTTGGGAGTGATACTCCAATATTAGTCCTAGTATGTAACTAGTCTCCTTAAATTATGTTTTCAATACATTTTGATCGTTTCGTAGCAAAACAATGTTGGAAATTTTCCTTTGGTGGGAAGGTGTGTCCACCCATATTTAATGACTTAAACACTACGGTTTCGCATGTTGGAGGCTTTGTCTCTTCACACGTGCATAATCTACTAAGTGAGTAGATGACCCTAGGGCCAAGAATCGTCAAATTTCGTTGGGAAATGAAAGAGATATTGGTTCACGAATTAAGGTGTTTGAGACATGGAAATATGGTGTGAGACAAATCTACCACATCGGTGGGAAAATGAAGAATTGTTCTCTTTATAAGTCTCAAAATTGGCTAAGGGTTTGGGACCCCAAGGGGTAACCCATGTGTTTGAAGGAGGAGGACCTAGATGTGCTTGAGTTCAAGGCTAAGTCCATACATGCGCCATCGCCGCCCGCCCGTCCCGTCCGGGCTCGGGTCGTGGGTCGTGGGCAATGGGCTTCTTTTGATGGACCCCCAAATTATTTAATATTTATAGTTTGGTCCCTGGAGTTTCTGGAAAGATGAAATTGGGAACGACGGAATGCAGAAAGTTTCTATCTGCCGTTTGGGTTGATTTTTGAAGCGTTAAAACTCCATTAATCTGCACTTAATCTCCTCCAGCGTTAAAACTCCATTAATCTGCACTTAATCTCCTCCCTAAAAGCTCTTTTATGTTGCACATTAAATCAACCATTACTTGACTGATTAACTCCCTCACTAATGGCCATAAACAACCATTACTTGGCAGTTGAGAAGTCTCTCCCCTTATGCTATATATTGAAGCCTTTTGGCTCAATTGTTGAGACAAAAAAAAAGACTACACAATATACACTCAGAGACAAACAGAAGAGAGAAACAAACTATGTCCAAAACGTGAGCAGAAACAGTGGACAAAAACAGAAAACTCTTCCTTCCTTTTCCATTCTTCAGCAAGTCGTTTCGTGTTTGTTTTCTTCGTCAGAATCAACATATTTGCTTTGTAGTGTTGATTAGTTGTTATTTTATCTTGGGAGACTATTGCCCGTGAACGTAAAAGTATATATACGGGGCAATCTTGTCTTCAAGACAGAGAGTCATCTCTCGACTCAGCCACAGTTGTAACAATCCAGATTTAGTGTTTCTTAATTTCAGGTTATCAAGATTCAACATTCAACAAGCTTGCGGCAATTCTGAATATTGGCTATTTGTTTATCCTTTCGAACACTTGTAATATTTATTTACTTTCCGTACTGTTTTACATATCTAACAAACAAAAGATTCTTTTCTTTTAAAAGTTCCACCATGTTAAGAGCCTTAAATAAGTGCAAATACCTAATAAAGGGAAAAAAGAAAAATTCTTGAGGGAATCACATTTTTTGTAACACAAATATCATACAAGTGAGAACATGAAATGTAAAGGAGAAAAATTCTCAAAGAGGGAACCACAAATATATACACGAGAAAAAGAAGATTTTTTCTTGAAAAAGTTCATATTGATTAATAATGATGCTGACCCTTCCTGGAAGGTGGTTGGGAGTTCAAGTGCTCTCTAGTTTGTGGCTATATTTGTTTTGTCGGTGGTAATGATATTTTATAATTTATTACTTTCTCCGGCTTCAAAGAGGGTTCACTTAGATATTTACACGCCCTCGGTAAGAAAATATTAATTCCTAGAGAAAATAGGTAATTTAATTAAATTATTCCTAATTAAATTAGTATTGGAATTTAGTCACTTAGAACTTAGTAAGGGCAAATTTGAAAAAATAAGGTTAAATTGTTCTTGATTTGATAAGTAAACATTTTTTTTAAAAAAAAGCTAAGTGAATATTCTTTTTGAACCGGAGGTAGTACTGAAAGGCATACGTAATCAATCATCTGTGACATTATATATTACTCCTCTATCTCAATTTATATGACACATTTTTATTTTAATCAGTCTAAAAAAGAATGACACGTTTTCTTATTTGGCAACAATTTAACTTTAAATTTTACGTTTAACGAGATGATATGTAACCACATAAATATCTTTAGCTTGTTTTATACTACAAAACTCTTCTTTTATTTTTTAAATTTCGTTTCTAGTCAAACTATATCATAAAAATTGGGAGGGAGGAGTATATTATTATAACACATTGATGGCTCACACATATATTAATGAAGAGAGATGTAATAAAAATATAGGCCACAAGGACTGTAAAATATGTTTTCCAATTCCAAGATCGCAGATCTAAAAGATTTGGTCAAAGCATTGTAGGACGAGAAAAAGATTAAAAAAAGAAAGAAGAAGATGCCGAAATTAGTATATTATGGCACAACATGGTTTGGACTTTGGATATATATCTAAACTATATAGAAATACGAATGTCACTTTTCACCCTCATAGTTTTACTTCGCTTGCACAAAACCCTCTTTCTTTCATTTCAGTGTCTTGAGAACCTAAGGTTTACATTTTTCATCAACGTAAGTTTTATTTGATAAATCGTTGCACGTGTTTGTCCTTCTTTCGAAGGTTTTTTTCCCCTGAAACATTTGGACTGAATCAGTGAATGTGAACAAAAACGGGAAAAAAGAAGAGTAAAGTGTATTTCGAAAAAGTGCGTTGGGAAAAAACTATTTTTTAGCTATAGTTTATACTATTTCTCAGAAACACTTATTTTCTTCAATAAATTTGATCAAACACCTCATTTTTTTAAAATAAGTACTTTTTGCAGAAAAAAAAAACACTTCTGACCTTTCAAAAGTTTGGCTAGGCTATTAGACCATCTGATTGTTTCTAGGGCAAAGGTGTAAATATAATCCTCAACTTTGCGATTTAGAGCAAATATATTCCTCGTTAGAAAAGTGATGGATATATATCTCTTCCGTTACAAATGGTGCAAATATACCCTTTTTGTTGAAGATTTTTTTTTAAAAATCATTTAGCTTATTTTTGAATTAAAAAAATTATCACGTGACTTTAAAAAAAGTCTTCCTATTTTTTTTTTAGTAGTCTAAATTCTAAAGCCACGTGGTAATTTTTTTCTGGTGGGTCGGGTTTGGTTTGTTTGAAAAAATGAATAGACTTATTTTTTTTAAAACCACAATGATATTTTCCTTAAATAAATCAGACCTGATTCACCATAAAATAAATTAACATGTGGCTTTAGAAAAATATGTCTACTAAAAAAATGGGTAAACTTTTTTTCTAAAGTGAAGAGACACTTTTTAATTAAAAAAATATACTAAATGGTTTTTTAGAAAGATTTCGTTAGTGAAAATGGTATATTTACACTATTTGTGTAACAACATAGATATATTTGCACCATTTTATAACGGCAAGGGTATATATTAACCATTTTTTTAATGAGAGGTATATCTATTCTAAATCGTCAAATGAAGGGATATATTTGCACATTTGTCCTTGTTTCTATTTATATTTAATAGATGCACGAATTGAATCATTTATAGTTTAGTTCATTAAGTGTATCTTTGTGTTTTTTATTTTGTAATCATTTATCTGCTATTAGTAGGTTTGAATCATTTAAATTTTGTGCATAATCTTAAAATTATAAAAATGATTACTCTAAAGATTTATAAAAAATGACTTTTATCACAATTAGCACTACTGATTTCTACTGTACAATTAACCATCAACAACCACTACCGTCCCCCTCCACAGCCAACTATCACCACCAATCACCTCTACTGCTAGCCACCTTTACTATTAGCCACCCATTGTCACTACCCCCACCCACTTCCATCACTATACACATCATTACTACGATAGCTATTACCACACATATATCACCTCCGGTCACGAACACAAAATCATGCGTCACCTCACAATTGACATCGTCGGACGACAAGCACCACTAATTGCCGCAGCCACTGGTTTTAATTAGATCGTGTTTCATCACACAAATTACTTTTACAATACTTTGTGAAGGGGAAAGTCCCGAAGGCGAAATCCCTCACTTGTATCAGAGGCCCCTTGGCCTGGTGGGATGTAAATCGAGGGATATGCGCGAGTGACAGCCCTGCAAGGAAGATGACCAACGGGGCACGAACTCAGCAACAACCCTTGCAATATTTCAGCAAAGACTGTCACCACACGGATTCGAACCCGCGACGTCGGAGTGGTTATACCCCAATCACCTTGCCACTTATCAACTCGCCTGTGCCCCTGGGGGCAAATTACTTTTACAATACTATATGGTATAAATTAAAATTTTCTTTGCTATTTTGTTGGTAGAATATTTCATTAGTATTATTTTTTAAAATTCTATAATTTTTAGTGTGTTGAATAAAAAAATTGTACACATTGAGAAGTTGAGAAAATAAATATTTTCAAAATAGCATATTCTTTATAAACAACTTATATTTATATTCAGATATTTTAATCTCAATGGAGAAAATCTTAGAATGAGCATAAATTTGTACACTTCTTTGAACTTGAATTACTTACTCCCTTCAATCCATTTTATTTGTTGTCCTGATTAAAAATAGATAGTACAAAATAGTGTCATTTTTGAAAAAAAAAATAAGATTCAATTAATTATTATAGTTTTCACCTTTACCTTTATTCAATAAATGTGGAAAGATATTTTAATGTTTTAAAAAAGAGAGCAGTGTTGAATTGAGATCAAAGGATAAATAAGAATGATTTAGCCAAATTATTCTTTTATTAATATTTTTTTAAAGAGCATGCAAAAGAAAAACTACAAGTAAAATGGAACAGAGGGAGTAGTACCATATTAGAGAATTCGAACATATTCTTCGCAAATTATTATACAATTAAGTACTACTAATGAAATTCTATACATTATTCCTCTGCCCGTGGTCAACTAATTTTAGATAATGTGACGAATGATTAAAATCTGAATCACCTTGGATTTAAGATCACGCGATTCATCTATATCAAATTAAATAAAAGAAGCATTTTCTTATGCCATCCTAGAAAGTATTTATTTCTTAATAAGAAATGTTTCACCATGAATTCTTACCGAAAATATAAAATGATAAGCAAAAACCAAAAGACTAACAAAAAGTTCTACAAACTTTATTTTAGATAGTTCCAATAAATCTTTTTTTTTTCATTTTTTTATTTAACTTTCAAATCAAGGAAGAGAGTACAAGTTTATTCTTTTGTAATGAATATATAAATCTTAAAGACAAGTAATAGAGAAAAGATTAAAAAATGGATTTATTTGCTGGAGTTTTTCAAGATTCGCTAATCGCGTCCCGTTGCACGATCAAAATGTAACTCATGATTCATGAACCTCATTATCAATTGATTAGTCACTTCTATAGTTCTATGTACTTTAACAACTTAAAATATTAAGTTTTAAATTAACCATGAAATAGCCTTTTATGGCCACTTGAAATTTGAATAGGAGAAAGTGACCTATTTAGATATCTTGTGTGTTGTTTTCAGATTTTTTTATGTGAAAATAATTAAAATCTTTTAAAACAGGCCATAAAACTATAAAAAAAAAAAAAAAAAAAGGATTGCAAACCAATTATCCTTGAATTGGCATAGGAGTGACTATCTATTTTATATTATCGTATTTTTAGCATGGAGTACTTAATTATACACAAGTTTTTTTTTATTCATTATTATTTATAAAGTTAAGCTTGACCAACTAAACTCTTGTACGAACTTGGAAGGACTAAACATAAAGTTAAGTTTTTTTTATCAAACAATCCAGAAATCTATGACCTTGCATTACGGTTTTAAGTAAAAGTCTATTAACATTTACGATTAAAGATGAAACCAATTATCGCAACAACTTAATAAATGGATCCTAATAGTTTTGTTTCCCATATTCAAGCGATGAAGAACATTTTGAGTAAAAATTTGTTAAAAGATATTTTTTTCCGTCAACAATATTAGCTTAGCTGGTAATATCACCGTCAATTCCTTTTTTTTTATTGGTTATCTGATTCCACCGTGAAACACGTGATGGATCATGCATCGAATATTGGAATTTAATAAAGAAGAAAACAGTGTACATGTTTGACATTTTCCTTGTAAACACAAATTTTGTCAGTGGATTATAAAAATTGAAAATTTTCACATGACTATATTTTATATTTTTTTTGGGTATAGTTATACTTTTGATAATTATATTCGTAGCTACAGTAACATGTATTCAGATTCAACTGTATTCCAATTTCGATGTATTCACGTTAGATGTATTCAACTCAGCTGTATTCATTTGTAACTACTTTTACATTGTATTCAATTGTATCTAAAATCGATTGTATTCAAACTCGGTTGTATTTCAATTCATCTGTATTTAGATGTATTCAACTCATTTGTATTCATTTGTAGTTACTTTTACACTGAATTCAATTTATTATATTTAAAATCGATTGTATTCAAACAACATAAATGCAAAATAATATAAGAAACATTCAACTGTATTCAAATTCACTAGATTTATTTGTATACAAATCCCTCGTTACCTGAATTTTTTTCCAAATCCCTCAAATTACATATTGTTCTTTCGTTATGTCTACGTCAAAGAACATATTTTATCCTGCCCTTACTATTTTCAACATCAAGAACCACATTCCTATTGTTCTTGAGATGAAAAACGTCCAATACGCAACGTGGGCGGAGTTATTCAAAATTCACGACATCTCACATCAAGTTCTCCATCACATAATTCCTCCCCCTACCCCTACTCCCACGGAGGATCCTCGGTTATGGATTACTTTTGATGCTACTGTCCTTCAGTGGATTTATTTCACTATTTCTACCTACCTTTTGCAGACGATTATTGAGCCGGATACTACGGCTATGGCTACATGGAATAGATTGCGTGATATATTCCAGGATAACCAACATTCCCGCGTTGTCACCCCTGTGCAGGAATTTTCCCAAGTCAGCATGGAAGATTTTCCGAATGTTTCAACTTATTGTAAACGTCTCAAGGAGTTGGCAGACCAACTCCGTAATGTTGGGGCACCTGTTACCAATAATCGTCTTCTTCTACAAATGGTTACCAACCTTTCTGAGGCCTATAATGGCATTGGAACTCTCCTCCATTAAAGTAATCAGTTTCCCCTTTTTATCAAGCCCTCTCAATGCTCACGTTAGAAGAAGTCGGCTTGACAAAAAAGGCAGCTACCGGCGCCAGTTCCGTGACGATGATGACTTCATCCGATAACTCTAACGGGTTTATTGACAATTCAGGCCAAACTGCAACAACGGTGGCTGCAAGAAAGGTCAAAACCGTAAAAATAATGGCACGAATCACGGCGGCAACAATGGTGGCGGCCGGAACAGTGGCACCACCGGCGGGAACAATAACAACGCCGTGGGTGGGCCTCGGGGTTCTGGACCCCAGCCGTCCTGGTCTCAGCCTTGGGCTCCCTAACAGTGGGCCTAGGCCAGTGGCCAGTGACCCAGTCCATCCTAGTGCCCTCCCTCTATTTTCAGCAAGCTTGGGCCTCGGTCCGGCCTCCTCACAAGCCCCATCTCTCGGGTCAGCAGTCCAGTGTACTTGGGCCTCGACCCCAACAGTCTTTCAATGCAGTGGGCACCACACCAACTCCGACAGATATTGAGGCCACAATGCATATGCTTGGATTGAATCCTTCAGACCCAAATTGGTACATGGACACCTGCGCCACCACTCACATGACGTCCGATCAAGGTACTCTCTCATCTTATTTCAATTTGAATAAAAATTGTGACATTATTGTTGGTAATGGCAATACTATTCCAATTCATGGTTACGGTACTACAACTTTATCTCTCCCACGTCCACCTCTTGTCTTAAAAATTACCCTTCATGCCCCGAACTTAATTAAAAATTTGGTGTCTGTCCGTTAATTCACCACTGATAATTGAGTTTCTGTTAATTTTGATCATTTTGGGTTTTCTATGAAGGATTTCAAAATGGGGATACCTCTCATGAGATGCAATAGTACGGGGGATCTTTATCCACTCACGCCCATCTAAAGTTTCTCGAGTCCAGCCATGCCATTGACATTTGCAGCTCTAGCTCCTTCCTTATGGCATGCACGTTTGGATCACCCTGGGTCGTCTATTATTTCTTCTTTACATAAAAATAATTTTATATCTTGTAAGGGTACACATAGTACTCCAAGTTGTCATTCATGTCCTTTAGGAAAACATGTTAGATTACCATTTGTAGCCTCTACGTCTCGCACTTTGATGCCTTTTGATATTATTCATAACGATTTATGAACTTCTCCCGTTCTCACTTCTGTGGGCCATCGTTATTATGTTATATTTTTGGATGATTATTCTAATTTTTTATGGACCTTTCCGTTAGCGAAAAAATCACAAGTTTTTTCCACCTTCTTAAATTTTAGATCATTCATCCGTACCCAATTCGAATGAGAAATAAAAAATATTCAATGTGATAATGGCAAAGAATATGATAATGGGTTGTTTCGGGATTTTTGTGATACTAACGGCATAAATTTTTATTTATCTTGTCATCATACGTCCTCACAAAATGGGAAAGCCGAACGCAAAATTCGTACCATTAATAATATTGTCCGCACTTTAGTGGTCCATGCTTCCGTACCCCCTTCCTTTCCCCCTTCCTTTTGGCATCATGCTCTACAAATGACTACTTATCTCTTTAACATACTTCCTACCAAAGGATTGTCATATTCATCCCCTCTTAAAATCCTTTATAATAAGGATCTTTCGTATTCACATCTTAGGGTCTTTGGGCGCTTATGTTATCCACTATTTCCGTCAACAACTATTCACAAACTTCAAGCCCGTTCTACCCCTTGTGTGTTATCCATCTAATCATCGTGGTTACAAGAGTTTTGATTTCTCGTCTAGTAAAATTATAATTAGTCGCCATGTTATTTTTGATGAAACCCAATTTCCGTTTGCTAAAGTGAGTAGTCCCGGGCCTAGTTCGTATCATTTTTTGGATGACGAGGTCTCCCCGTATATTATCCACCATTTATCGGATGTGTCCCGCACCCAAAATTCTCCAGCGAACCCACTGCCCGCTGGCCCTGCTGTTCCGTCCCTTTCTGTGCAAAAGTCCACCAGTCGAATCTGCCCAGTGGGCCAGACACTCGGCCTAGTATCGATTTCGGTATTGTTCCAGTGGTCCAGTCCACTGCCCTAGTCTCCATTCCAGTTCCAGTTCCCGACATTGGGCCAGCAGGCCCACTGCCTGCTGGCCAGTCTATCACCAGCCCACCCACTGCCCAAAATCCACCCGCTTCCTCCTCGAGTCAAAGGCCAGTTACTCGTAGTCAAAGGGGTATTTTTAAACCAAAACGGTATTTTAATCTCAATTCTAATGTCTCTAAATCCCCTCTATCACGTAACCCAGTGTCTGCCTTAAATGCCCCAAATTGGAAATTGGCTATGAACGACGAATATAATGCTCTTATTGGAAATAAGACGTGGGAGTTGGTCCCCCGTACTTCTGGTGATAATATTATTCGGTCTATGTGGATTTCTACTCATAAAGATAATTCTAATGGCTTTTTTGTGAGACATAAGGCTCGACTTGTAGGTGATGGTAAAACTCAAAAGGTTGGCGTGGATTGTGGTGAGACATTTAGTTTGGTGGTCAAATCGGGTACCATTCATACTGTTCTCAGTCTGGCTCTTTCAAAGGCATGGCACATTCATCAGTTAGATGTGAAGAATATTTTCTTACATGGTGATCTTAAGGAGACCGTTTACATGCATCAGCCCTTGAGCTTTCGAGACCCCAAATATCCTCATCATGTTTGTTTATTAAAGAAGTCTTGTATGGGATTAAGCAGGCCCCACGTGCTTTGTATAAGAGATTTGTAGACTATGTTTCGTCTATTGGGTTTTCTCGCAGCAGGTCTGATAACTCATTGTTCATATATTGTCGTGGTACTTGCCTGACTTATATTCTATTATATGTGGATGATATTATCTTGACTGCCTCTCCTGATGCTTTGCGCAAGTCTATCATGACCATGCTCAGTTCTGAGTTTACCATGAAAGATTTGGGGGCATTGAGTTACTTTTTGGGGATTGTTGTCTCTCGTCATGCAGGTGGATTATTCTTATCACAACAGAAGTATGTCGCTGAGATAATTGAAAGGGCTGGTATGTCGTTGTGTAAGTCTACTTCCACTCATGTTGATACTAAGCCCAAGTTGGGTGCTGCGGCTGGCTCACCTTACGATGATCCCACTCACTATCGCAATCTTGCTGGAGCTCTTCAGTATCTTACGTTCACGAGATCAGATATTACATATGTCGTACAGCAGGTGTGTTTGTTTATGCATGACCCTTGGTTGGAGCACATGAATGCGCTCAAACACATTATCCGATACATCCAGGGGACACTTAACTATGGCTTGCATCTATATCCATCATCGACCTCTACACTTATCTTGTATACCGATGCTGATTGGGGTGGATGTCCAGATACCAGGCGCTCCACGTATGGTTATTGCATGTTTCTTGGTGATTTCTGAATCATGTTGGTTACGTAATCTTCTCTTGGAGCTTCACTTTCCCATTCAAAAAGCTACCTTGGTATATTGTGATAATATTAGTGTCGTATATCTTTCTGGGAATCCGGTTCAACAACAACGCACTAAACATATTGAGATGGATATCCATTTCGTTCGTGAAAAGTTAGCTCGTGGACAAGTACGCATCTTACATGTTCCTTCCAAGTATCAAATTGCAGACATCTTCACTAAGGGTCTTCCCTCGGTCCTATTGGAAGATTTTAGGGACAGTCTCAGCGTACGAAGACCGTCTGCTATGATTGCGGGGGTGTAAAAATATACAAGGATATACACGGTATACAATACCTTGTGTATACCGTGTATATCACGGAAACCCATCACAAGTGGGAGACTGTGATATACATGGTATACACAGCCGTGTATATCCCCATTTTGGTAACATATTATTTGTATTATATGTATATAATTAGCATAGTACACTTACCATAATTGTAGGATTATTGTACAACTAGAATAGGGTTTTGGGAGTAGAATAGGAATAGAATTTTCCATATTATGAAAATTGTAAATTGTATATATACTCTTTCATTAATGAAAATAAAGGAGGGATTATTTCTTTCCGTAGCTATCATAGGTAATTCAGATACACATTATAGTTATGCATGGTAATACTCTACACCATGTAAATATTCCTATAAATTACTACCGGATTAATTAATTCCATGTTCTGCAATGACAAAGGTAGCAACTATTATATGATCATTCAAATTTTATGCGGTATAATAAAAGGTTAATTACATTAGGATTGTAATAATGTGAAATATCCTTTTATAGGTGCTTAAACTAAGAAGAAGAACGGAAATTTCTTAAAAGGGAGAGTCACATTCGTTTGAGTGAGAAAAGTAAATGCAATGAAGCATTTAATTGTTTTAGTTAAAAATGATTTTCTAATTGGAAAATAAAATGTGTATGGATGAGTTCCGGCCCACCACCAGTCTATTTACCAAATTGATCATATTTTAGGATATTCATTGAACGTCGAGTGAATTTTTTTGTTTGAAAATTAATTTGATGATTTTTTTCTCTATGATTGTGATTTCATCTTACTATGCATTCCAACTATCTCAGCCGGAACAACGAAGCTCTCCATGTCCAAAGGGGGAAATCACATGTACATCCCGACTAATATTGGTGTTCAATTATCCAAAAATTTACGCCAATATTATTATCAAAATTATCTTTGAATTAATTATAAAAGTCTACTTATATGATTCGTCTACTAGAGATTTTCCAAGATTAAAAACTCAATGATAAACAATTAAAATTGCCCCTCACTTATTAGCCTTAATTAATCTCCCACCTACCGTGTCCCGAATATATTTTGGACTGGTAGCTGAGCCTCTTTAACATATTATATAAGGCAAGGTAGAACCCCAAGAATCATCAACCAAAAGCTAACAATGGCAAGTTTGTGCAATACTACAACTCTCAACACTCCCTTTACTTCATCCACAAAATCATCTTCTTTAGCTTCCACTCCAAAACCCTCTCAACTATTCCTGCATGGAAAACGTAACAAAAACTTCAAAGTCTCATGCAAGGTCTCTAATGGTGACCAAAACAAAAACGTCGAAACAAATTCTGTTGATCGGAGAAATGTGCTTCTTGGTTTAGGAGGGCTCTATGGTGTTGCCAATGCTGTACCATTAGCCACTGCTGCACCTGTACCAGCCCCTGATCTCACATCTTGTAGTAGAGCCGAGATAAATCCTGGAGGTCCAGATGTACCCTATACTTGTTGCCCTCCTAGGCCAGATAGTTTGGACAAAGTTCCATATTACAAGTTTCCTTCCATGACCAAGCTCCGTGTCCGTCCCCCTGCTCATGCTGTTGATGAGGAGTATATTGCCAAGTACAATTTGGCCACTAGCCGAATGAGGGAACTTGACAAAGATCCAAAAGACCCACGTGGGTTCAAGCAACAGGCCAATATCCATTGTGCTTATTGCAACGGTGCTTACATAATTGACGGCAAAAAGTTACAAGTTCATGAATCATGGCTGTTCTTCCCATTTCATAGATGGTACTTGTACTTCTATGAGAGAATCTTGGGATCCCTCATCAATGATCCTACTTTCGCTTTGCCATATTGGAACTGGGACCATCCAAAGGGCATGCGATTGCCTCCCATGTTCGATGTTCCAGGCTCTTCCATTTACGACTCAAGACGTAATCCACACGTCCGTAACGGAACCATAATCGATCTTGGTTCTTTCGGCGAGGAAACCAAAACAACTCAACTCCAGACGATGACTAATAACTTAACTCATATGTACCGTCAAATGATAACTAATTCTCCATGCCCGCTGCTCTTCTTTGGTGCGCGTTACGTTAAGGGAACTGATCCCAACCCAGGGCAGGGAACAATTGAGAACATCCCTCACACTCCTGTCCACATTTGGACTGGTACAGTGCGAGGTTCAAAATTGGAGAATGGTGACACGTCATTCGGTGAGAATATGGGAAATTTCTACTCAGCTGGTTTGGACCCGGTTTTCTATTGCCACCATGGCAATGTGGATCGGATGTGGAATGAATGGAAACAGTCAGGAGGAAAAAGAAGGGATATCACGGACAAAGATTGGTTGAACTCGGAGTTCTTTTTCTACGATGAAAACCGCAACCCATGGCGTGTAAGAGTCCGAGACTGTTTGGACTCTAAGAAGATGGGGTACGATTACACACCAATGCCCACCCCGTGGCGTAACTTTAAGCCAATAAGAAAGACCACAACAGGGAAAGTGAATACAGGTTCACTTCCACCAGTCAGCCAGGTATTCCCACTCGTGAAGCTGGACAAAGCCATTTCCTTTTCCATCAATAGGCCGGGTTCGTCAAGGACTCAACAGGAGAAAAACGACCAAGAGGAGATTCTAACATTCAATGGTGTTAAGTATGATGATAGGGAATATATAAGGTTTGATGTGTTCCTCAACGCAGACAAGACTGTGAATGCGAATGAGCTTGACAAGGTTGAGTTTGCAGGGAGCTACACCAGCTTGCCACACATTCATGCAAATCATAATTCCTCTTCTGAGGGTATTCCTTTCCAGCTGGCCATCACTGAACTGCTGGAGGACATTGGTTTGGAAGATGACGACACTATTGCGGTAACTGTGGTTCCAAAGGCAGGCGGCGAAACCATCTCCATTGAAGGTGCGGAGATCAAGCTTGTGGCTTGTTAAGTCCTGGTTTGGGAGCTAATTAGTCTCTATTGAATCTGCTGAGATTACACTTGAAGTTTGTTGATGATATATGGTCTGTTTAAGTATCCTTATTGTGTTCTTTTGCTTGTCTCCATTTGCTTTTCCATGTTACTTTTCATGTTGAAATCAGCTTGACGCTTGATTTACTTGCAGTTGTTATTTACTAAAAAATTAGTACTACACTGGTGCTACAATTATGTTACTCTCTCTACCAATATTCTTCCAACTTTATATGGCAAAGGTAGCTACTATTCTATGATAAATTCGAATTCTTTGCGGTATAATAAGAAGTTACTCTATTATTGTAATAATGTGAACTTGTTAATACTCCCCGTCTCAATTCATTTGTTACCATTTCTTTTTTAGTCACATACATCCGAAAGAAAGGAGTATCCTTTAATATGTGCTAAAACTAAGAGGAAGAACGGAAGTTTCTTAAAAGGGTGAGTCACATATATTCTTTTGAGTGAAAAAAGTAACTGCAATCTTGAAAATGATAACCAAGAAAGATTTCTAAAGGGGGAACCACATTTATATATCCAATCATGACTAAGACTTTTTCTTTAGGGTATTAAAAATCGGGTGGGTTATTGGATGGTATTGAGTTACTATAAAGGAGCAATAGTTTTAGTTTATAATCTTAAAATGTGTATGAACGAGTTATGGCTGAGCTATACCAGTTTTTTCATAACATTTATATTCTATGATATATTCGGTGAAAGTTGAGTGATTATATAGTTAGAAAAATTAATTTGATATTCTAGGATATATGTCCCTAAAGTTCTCTTGTAAAAGTATCAATTTTGTTTCGATCTAGGATGAAAAATTATACTACTATTACTATTGTGAACAAGCAAACAGAATTAGGGATTCACTGGTGTAACTTAAAAAGGTAATGATTGAGTATGTCGGGATTTGCGAAAAGCAACATCTTACAATGTTCATGATCAATTGGATCCTGACACTATATATGTTGAATCACATTGACATTTCCGTGTGTTCACTTTTTTATATTTTAACTTCTCAGTGAAAATTTTGATTCCGCTGCCAAATTCGCGAACACTTCAATTATCTTTCCATGCATTCATTTCCAACGATCTCAATAGGTACAACGAAACTCTCCATATCCAGAGGGGGAACCACATGGACATCCTGGCTAACACTTTTTTCTTTGGTGTGCAAGTACCCAAAAGATCTAAGTCAATATATTATTATTAAAATCATCTTTCTGTTTAGAAAAAAGTGTCATTTGATTAGTCTACTATAGATCTACAAAGAATAAAAACTCAATGATATATTATTTAAAAATTCCCCCCAACTTATTATCCTTAATCTCCCACCTAGCACGTCCCGGATTTATTTTGGAGTGCAGGTAGGTGAGCCTCTCAACTTGCTCCAATTGGGGTATACTCTATTGGGTGCTAACATGTTATATAAGGTAAGTTGGAACCATATGAATCTTCAACCAAAAACTGACTATGACAAGTGTGCAATAGTACAACTCTCAACACTCCCTTTACTTCATCCACAATATTAGAATGTGTACAATATTATTTAGTCATATTTAGTCTTATGTAATTATGATAAATATAGGATTTCTATGTGAAATTCTTATATAATAGGGATCTTATATTTATCATAATTATATAAAACTAAATATAGCTAAATAATATTGTACACATTCTAATATACAAAGCCATCTTCTTTAGCTTCCACTCCAACGCCCTCTCAACTCTTCCTCCATGGAAAACGTAACCAAAACTTCAAAGTCTCATGCAAGGTCTCCAACAATGACCAAAACCAAAATGTTGAAACAAATTCAGTTGATAGGAGAAATGTGCTTCTTGGTTTAGGAGGGATGTACCGTTGCTAATGTTGCACCATTGGCATCAGCCACTCCCATTCCAGCCCCTATTCCTCCTACTGATAATTCATGTGGCACTGCCGAAATTGGACCGGGTATAAATGTTCCTTATCCTTGTTGTCCCCCTAAACTTGATATTGATCCTTCGAATATTCCTTCTACAGGGCCGCATTCGTCCGGCTGCTCATGCGCTGGACGAAGAGTACATGGCTAAGTACAACTAAGCCATTACTAAATGAAGGAGCTCGAAGTTGAAGACCCTAGTGATTCACGTGGGTTCAAACAGCAAGCCAATATCCATTGTGCTTATTGCAACGGTACATACAAAGCTGATGGCAAAGAGCTACAAGTTCACTTCTCGTGGCTTTTCTTCTCATTCCATAGATGGTACTTGTACTTCTATTAGAAGATCTTATTAGCGAACATTCTCAATGTATTTTCCATATATTGTGTAATTATGATTGTTGTATATTTATGGTAGATTATGATATTTACTGTATTAGGATTCCACCTTTGTACAACTATATATATTTTGTATCAATGAGAAGACTCCCGAAGGGAGATTATTATCTTCTTATATGGTATCAGAGTAAGGCTCATGTACGGAGTTCATGTTCCTATTTCATATCCGATGTGGGACTCTTAACAGATCTTGGGTTCCCTCATTGGTGATCCAACTTTTGGTTTGCCATATTAGAACTGGGACCACCCAAAGGGCATGCATTTGCCACATGCATTCGATCAACCAAATGTGCACCCTGATCTATATGATCCACGGCGTAACCAAAATCACCGTGAGTCAATAATCTTGGACCTTGGTCATTTTGGCGTAGATGTGAAAGCAACGGACTTACAAACGATGAGCAATAACTTGACTCTAATGTACCGTCAAATGATTACCATTGCACCATGTGCACAACTCTTTTTTGGTAAGCCATATTGTGTGGAAAGTGGACCTAGGCCAGGGCAGGGCGCCATTGAAAACATCCCTCATACTCTTGTCCACATTTGGATTGGTATAGTGCGAGGTTCGAATTTGGGTGATGGTAAGAAATCAAACGGTGAGGATATGGGCAATATTTATTCAGCTAGACTGGACCCTGCTTTCTGTTGTCACTACCTTTCATTGATTATTGTGTACAATATATATAGTGTTATATAATTACAAACTAGGTAATGAAATCTTCCTAATTACAATTGAAATATAAATTTACCTAATATAAAAGATATACAAAATATGGTAATATTCTATCAATTGTAATATTCTATCACACTCCTGCAGTTGAAGTGGGAGGTTCTCGTACGTTGAGAATGGCTCGGAAGTCATCAAAGAATATGCGCGGAAGTTCTTTAGTGAATATTTCAGCAATCTGATATCGGAAAGGAACATGAAGAACACGAACTTGTCCACGAGCAACTTTATCATGCACAAAGTGAATAGCCATTTTAATGTGTTCAGTGCGCTGATGTTGAACGGGATTGCCGAAAAGATAAATCGCGCTTATATTATCACAGTAAACCATTGTAGCCTTATGGAGTGGGCAGTGAAGCTCAAGTAGAAGGTTGTGTATCCAATAAGACTCAGAAACAACATTCACTACACCTATGTACTCAGCTTCGGCACTAGATTGAGACAAAGTAGGTTGTCTTTTTGAAGATCAAGAAAGAAAGTTATCTCTGAGGAACACACAGTAACCCGATGTGGATCAACGAGTGGCAGGACATCCACCCCAGTCAGCATCAGAATAAGATGTGATGGGGATGATATCATCAACATATAGTATAACGTATGTTATGTCACTACCCTAGCTATAGATGAACAGTGAATGATCAGATTTGCTTTGTGAAACCCAGATAGAGGATACAAAATCAGCAAACCGTTGGTACCATGTACGAGGAGTCTGTTTCAGTCCATAGAGTGATTTCTTCAAAAGACACATAATCTGGATGAATCGGATCCATGAATCCCATAGGTTGATGCATATATACGATTTCATGAAGGTCTCTATGCAAGAAAGCATTTTTGACGTCAAGCTAATGAATAGGCCAAGACTTGGACAAAGCAATACTGAGAACGGTCTGAATAGTGACTGGTTTCACCACCGGGCTGAAAGTTTCATCACAATCTACTCCCACCTATTGAGACCTACCATAACCTACAAGATGGACCTTGTACCTCTCAAAATAACCATCAGATTTATTTTTATGTCGAAAAATCCATATAGAACGAATAATATTAGCATCAGGAAGACGAGGTAGTAGATCCCACGTCTTATTTTTCAATAAGAGTATTATATTCGTCAATCATTGCATTTTTCCAATTAGGATCGGACAAGGAATCTTTCAGATTACGAGGAACAAGGGAAGGGGCAACCGAAGTGGACAAGCTAAATAGTCGTTTGGGTTTGGAAATGTCGTGCATAGCACGAGTTTCCATGGTTTGTGGGTGTGCATCGGGAGGTTGGATAGGATTGGGATGGGGGTGGCCGAGAAGTGGAGGCGGGACTGAGTGGACTATCGGGAGTAGGGGTGGGGACGAGAAGGGGCAGTGGCGTCGGGGAGAAAAGAAGTTAGGGTTTGGCTTTCGATACCATGTAGGAATATGTTCCTTGTTTTTCATTGAATATTGTGTACAATATATATAGTGTTACATAATTACAAACTAGGTAACTAAATCTTCCTAATTACAATTGAAATATAAATTTACCTAATATAAAATATATACAAAATATGGTTATAGATCGAATGTGGACAATATGGAAGACATTAGGAGGAAAACGCAAGGGTATCGATAAACTAGATTATTTGAATGTTGAGTTCTTCTACGACGAAAACAAGAAACATGTTTGCGTCAAAGTCCATGACTGTTTGGACCATAGGAAAATGGGATTTGATTACCAAACAATGCTGACTCCATGGTGCAATTTTAAGCCACTCAAGAAGAGCAAGGCCAATACACGTTCACTTCCTCCAACTACCCAAGTATTTCCTATTGCAAAGTTGGACAAAGTCATTTCATTTTCCATCCAAAGGCCAACTTCAAGTATTGTCAAACGTGTGACTATCTTATTCAAAAGTTTAATCTGTGTTAGAAATAACACATTCTAATTACTTATACTTAATTAATTAGATCATGTATATACGTGTGGTTACTTATTTAATTATATTTGTTAGGATAATTATGGGGCTATCCCATAATTATCTCAAATCATATATTTTGTAATATCATAATTAGGATTTGATTATAAATTAGTATAACTTAACTTAGGATGATTAGATTAGTCTTCCTTAATGTTAGCATTGTATCCACCACCGGAACTGCCCTCGTCTCCACCAACTCATTTTCCGCAGATTTTTCAGCCACAAAATTCGGGTTCAATTGGAAACTGCAACAATAATGATAAAAAAACGGGGGTCAAACCGTAACAATAAAGGGAAAAATAATGGTGGAAAGGGACGAGGGAGGGGAGGTGGCCTACCAGCCGGCGGCAACACTAACCAGTAGGGGCAGTGGCGTCCCAACCAGTGGCAGCAGCCTGCCCAGCCAATCGGTAACCAGTGGGGGCAGTACTCGCCGTGGGCTGCCCCGCCGTGCCCGTACCCCACCATGTCGTGGGTCAGGCCCTCATCTTCAAACCGATAGCCCTGAATTCTAGGGTCGCATCCGCAACACGCATTTATAGCCCAGACACCGTCTTCTATAGGTTATGCTCCCACGATATCGAACAAGCCATGAATAACATGAATCTGAATATTCTAGATGAGTCGTGGTAGATGGACACAGGTGCTACGTCTCACATGAAAACATCTCAAGGTAATTTCTCGTCTTATTTTAATATGAGCAGTAATAAAAATATTATTGTCGGCAGTGGGCAGGAAATTCCAATTCGTGGTATTGATCAGGTAAAACTACCCCCACCACACGCACCATTATATTTGAAAAATGTCTTATATGCATCAAAACGGATTAAAAACTTGATATATGTATGACGTTTTACAATCGACAACAATATTTCTGTGAATTTTGATCCGTTTGGCTTTTCTGTGAAGGACTTTCATATGGGGATGCCACTAATGAGATATAATAGCATGGGGGACTTGTATCCCATCACTACCATTTCCAACAATCATATGACCAAACCATCAACCTTTGTAGCTATTTCCCCTATTGTATGGCACAATCGTTTGGGACACCTGGGAGCACCAGTTTTCAATAATCTTAGGAAGAATAATTTTGTTGCTTTCAACAAATTTTTGGACTCTTCTATTTGCCAAACTTGTGTGTTTGGAAAACATGTTAAACTTCTTTTTTATCATCTACCTCACAAACGCTTATGTCATTTGATTTTTTGCATTGTGATTTATGGACATCACCAGTTTTGAGTTATGTAGGTCATAAATATTATATGCTCATTTTAGATGATTATTCGAATTTTCTGTGGACATTTCCCTTAGGACATAAATCGCAAGCCTACACCATTTTAAAATAATTTAGTGTTTTTATCAAAACTCAATTTAACAAATCCATTAAATGTTTTCAATATGACAATGGGAGGGAATTTGTAAATGCTGAATTTAAGGATTTTTGTCACGAAAATGGGATGTTTTTGCGTCTTTCGTGTCCACATACATCACCACAAAATGGGAAAGCCGAAAGAAAAATTCGAACAATTAACAATATGGTTCGCACTCTTCTTGTGCATATTGTCCACACCACCAAATTTTTGGCACCATGCACTTCAAATAGCCACATATCTTTTAAATATTCTTCCTAGGAAAATACTCTCCAATGTGTCACCTACACAAATATTGTACCACCGTGTCTCATCTTTTACACATTTGAGGGTTTTCGGGTATTTGTGTTATCCCTTGTTTCCTTCCACAACCATTAACAAACTTTAGGCCCGTTTCACTCCTTGTGTGTTTTTGGGATACCCACAAAATCATAGGAGATATAAGTGTTACGATATGACAAATGGGAAAATCATTATTTCTCGTCACTTCATTTTTTATGAGTCTATATTCCCATTTGTTAAATTTCACGTGGCATCCTCACCTTCACATGATTTTTTGGACGACGGAATACATTCGATTTTGAATCACCATTTAAACACCCAAAAATAGTGTGGGACCAGCCCAAACACCACTGCCTAACATCCCAGCCCAACCACAAAATGTGACTGGACCAGTCCAAGGAGCATAGGTCATTTCCTCTCTTCCTTCGGTCTCGGCCCAGTCCATATTTAGTGGAGAGAAGGCCCAAATAATGGAGGCCTCTACCCCCATACTCGTGACACCACCCAGCAATTCTGGCCCATGTACAGAGGCCCAAATCCGTAACCATTATCGGCCCTCTAACAAAGTCGAAAGCCAACTCACACAACCTACTGTTTTGGCCCAAAATGGGTCAGCTACTCAGCCCACTATCATACCCATAGCCCAACTCCCCAACCTCGGAATGCACGGAATTTTCTGACTTAAGAGTCATTTTAACCTGACAGCTTCAGTCCAACCGTCACCACTTCCAAAAAATCTCAAAGCAGCCTTATTAGACACGAATTAAAAAGTTGTTATGCTAGACGAAATTGATACTCTTATTAAAAATAAGACGTGGGAATTAGTCCCACATCCATCTAATGTGAACATAATTCGGTCTATATGTCATAAAAAGAATTTTGATGGCTCCTTTGCGAGATACAAAGCTCGTCTTGTTGGTGATGGTAGGTCTCAGCAAGTTGGCATAGATTGTGGTGAAACATTCAGTCTGGTGGTTAAGACAGCAACTATCAGGACTGTTCTTAGCCTGGAACTTTTAAAATCCTGGTCCATTCATCAGTTGGATGTCAAAAATGAATTCTTATATGGCCACTTACGGGAAACGGTATGCATGCACCAGTCTTTGGGTTTCTGAGATTCTACTCATCCAGATTATGTTTGCCTTTTGAAAAATCTTTATATGGTTTGAAATAGGCTTCCCGGAAATGGTATAACAGGTTTGCACGGTTTGTCTCCAAACTGGGTTTCTCTCACAGCAAGTTAGATCAGTCCTTGTTCATTTATAGAAAAGGAAGTGACATGGCATATATACTTCTATATGTAGATGACATTATTCTCACAGCATCATCTACATCACTTCGCTAGTCTATTATGTCCCTTCTTGTGGCAGAGTTTGCAATGAAGGACTTGGGTCCTTTAAATTATTTTTAGGCATTCCTGTGACTCAATATGCAGGTGGTTTATTTCTCACTCAAAATAAATATGCCAAGGAAATAATTGAAAAAGTCGGGATGTCCTCCTGCAAACCATCACATACGCCGGTTGATACTAAGGCCAAATTGAGCAACTCTACAGGTACTCCGTACAGCGATCCAACACATTACCGCAGCCTAGCAGAGGCATTACAGTATCTGACTTTCACAAGGCCCGATATTTCTTATGCGTTCCAGCAAGTATGTTTACACATGCATGATCCAAAAGATCGGCATATGGGGGCCCTCAAAAAAATTATGCGGTATGTTAAGGGTACTCTTCATTTTGGTTTGCATCTGTATAAGTCCTTCATTTCGAGTCTCTCCTCCTATACAGATATGGATTGGGGTGGCTACCCGGACACACGGCGTTCCACCTCTGAATATTGTGTATTGTTGGGGGACAATCTCATTTTATGATCGTCAAAACGACAACCCATGATGTCTCGTTCGAGCGCTGAGGTAGAATACCGAGGGGTGGCCAATGTGGTTGCTGAATCATGTTGGCTCCGTAATCTTTTGTTAGAGCTACATTGTCCGATTGAAAAGACAATCGTGGTTTATTGTGATAATGTGAGTGCGATATACTTATCCGGTAATTCTGTCCAGCATCAACGCACAAAACACACAGAAATGGATATATTATTTGTCAGAGAAAAGGTTGCACGTGGACAAGTCTGTGTTCTCCATGTATCGTCCCGTTATCAGATTTCTAACATCTTCACAAAAGGTCTTCCATGCGTACTTTTTGATGATTTCAGGGACAGTCTCGGCATACGAGAATCTCCCGCTAAGACTGCGGGGGACTGTTAGGACTCAAATCATATATTTTGTAATATCATAATTAGGATTTGATTGTAAATTAGTATAACTTAATTTATGATGATTAGATTAGTCTTCCTTAATGTTAGCATTGTATCCTTGTATATATATTTGACTATGGGTATGAAATAAGGCAAGGAATCAATTTCCTACAATATTATGTCTCGGCAGGGAGGACTCAGCAGGAGAAAGACGCAAAAGAGGAGATGTTAACTTTTAGGAATCTCGCGTATGTTGAACGAAAGAATCTAATGTTTGGTGTGTTCATTAACGTAGAGAATAACTCCAACTGGAATGAGCTAAATAGGGCAGAGTTTGCAAGAAGTTATACTAACTTGAGTCATGTTCATGGAGATCCCAATTAGCCACACGTTATCAAACCTGTTGAAAAATTCCAGCTGGCTATTACCGAGTTGCTTGAAGACATTGGCCTCGAAGATGAAGACACTATTGTGGTGACTTTGGTGCTGAAAACTGGGGGCGAATTAGTCGCCATTGAATCTGTTGTGATTGAACTTTTGGATTGTTGATTGATCATGGTCTGTTCAAGTTTACTTGTTGTGTCTTTTGCTAGTCTCCGATCCATTTGCTTTTCGGCTACCTAATGTACGTTGAAATCAGCTTGAGCTTGATTTCCTTGCAGTTTTTTTAAGGAATGAATTGGTTTAGAATTACTTTGTCTATCTTCGTTTTTTAATTATTTCTAACCGAGTGTATGGTATTGGCGCTATCTAAGGTCCATTAAAAGGGAAAGTGCAGATTTTTTTTATTTTCAAGACTGGAATCGAAACCTTTAATTAAGGGTTGAGGGAGGATCTATCTTTGTGGGTAAATAGGAAAAGACACTGGAATTTAATTAAATAGGAAATGAAAAAAAAAAAAAAAAGAATTTATGTTGCCCTAGTGCAGAAAATATTTTAAGGTGGAGCATTCTACTTGCACTGATCTTTGTCGGATCTACAACCAAACTCACATCTACTAAGCTTTATACTTATTTAAATCTAATCGTCACTGACTGAAAATTTGACTACATAACGATAGTACACGCATGTGTTAAAGATATAGATATAAGTCACACAAAAGAAAAACATTTTTTAAATATTAGGAGAAGTTCTTATACCAAGCTAGCACCTGAAGTTTTATTTTTTATTTTATTTTTCACATATAAATCTCTAGTGAAAAAATACTTTCTTTTATATAAGACTTGTTTCGAACCACACATTTCAAAAGTCTTCATTTCTTTTTAAATTTCGTATCAAGTCAAATAGTGACACATAAATTGATATCGGACGAGTAGTTATTAGCTAAGGTAAGATATTACTCATAGTTAGTATGCAGCTCAAACTATAAAGTGCTATGTTATAGCTTAATAGGGATAACTTTAATATGAGATTCCTGAACTTTTAAGAAAATAAGGATAAGATTAAAAACAATAACATGTGGATTTAGAAAATAACAGTAACCTTAAAATAATGTAGCTACTAGTGGAATATATATTGAATAATTGCATCACTAGTCGATAACAAGTACATCAAAACAATTTTTTAAAAGAAAAGGTGCGATTTCTGAGAAGTAATTATTATTAAAGAAAGCAAGTAGACTTAAAATATATCAGTAATATCAATGCGAGACGCCTCGGATTAAGAAAAATTAAAGAAAGATAAAGTAAAAATGATAAAGGGGATCGAAAAGATGACAGCTAATTTTAGAATATACTACAAAGTATTAGCTCCACTGGTGAATGTTGAATTTGAAAAGACAAAGGGAAATAATTAATTAAGGATTGAGAATTGTCGGTAATTACATGATATAATTATAATATTATTTTTAAATTTATTTATTTATTTATTTATAGTTTCTATTTTTTAATTTAAATTTTACTCCTTTTTCTTTTAATCTATTTTCATTTTGCTTTTTAAATTCTTTTATCTTTTTTTTTATATATATTTATTTTAAATGTATAATTCTTCTTACATTATTTATCTTTCATTTCTTTACCTCTTATTTTTCAGCCTTTACTTCATGTGCTTACATATATTTTCTCATATTTTGTTTCTTATTTTTTTCATATTTTCCAAATTAGTTTCATGTTGGTCAATCTAACAAATCACCCGTATGAATTTTGCTCTCCTTGTGCGAAAGTGTATATTTTCTGTATTTTGAAGATAACATCCAAATTATGCATGGAAGTGTATAGTCGTTCATGCTCCCCAATGATGAAGTCCGTGTATCTCATGCAAGTCACCAAGTGGAATTATATAAGTTTCAAAAGTAAAATTTTCAAGAAAATGACAAAATGATCACTTATGATTAGGATAGGTTTAAAATGGTCCCTGAATATACTTTTGAACAATTTTAATTCTTTAAGTTTGTCAAAACTTAACTCTTTTAGTTCTGCTAGCGAGTTCATTTCCATCTCTTCTTTCCTTTGTCTTTCTCTCGATAATCCTTGATTCGGAGACTTACGAGATGCTATTTTTCCAGGGAGTCTGACTCTTCAATCAAAAAAAGACGGTCGTGCCTAGTGTTGCTCTCCTTCCTCCCCCACCTTCCAACACACGGGAGTATACAATTGCAATACCCGAGCATGTGTGTCGAATCGTGAGACTACATGTTCAAAATTTTAATAAATTTTGTTTGTTAGTTTTGAGGAAAGCTATGAAAAGAAATTAATCAGAAACATCCCAAGAGTCTCATCAAATACTAAAAACTAGAACACCAAAAATTGCCCTATACACCAAAAACAATAAAAGTTGCGCAGACTAGAGAAAATAGATCAGGAATTGCAAAAGTTATACCTCCCAAATGTGAACTTACGCTATATACTTTTATTTTTTTCACAATTCCTGTTAAATCTAACAAAACGGAATGTGTTAAATATTGTCGGAGACCAAAACTGCTCGAAAATTTAAGGAACTACACCATCTTTGTTATTTTCTCTACAAATTCCTCACACAAGTTTTAAAATTGATGTCGACAGTTTATAAGCATACATTGCCTCCTCGTTCATTCACCTCCATTTCTTCCATACGTCTTCACAAATGTGTGCTCATTGACCATTTTTAGTCCCTTTCCTCATTCTAGAATGTGAGAACGAGTGATAAAATAATTTTATCAAAACAAAAAACACTAAAGGACTAAGTAGTGTTGGCAGAACAGTCGAGAAGTTTCAGAAGGTTGATAGAAGATCGAAATTTCTTAGTGAAAACGAGTTCATGACGCACGGGGATAGTAAGAACCTTAAATGCAAAAACAATTACAACTAACGAGGAAATCAGATGTACGGGCATACACAAAGCTCATCACAAAGCTCATCAATGTTCTCTCCGTCAGTAAATCAGATGTACGGGAATTCGCATCGCTGCTGAGAAAACTACAGAGACAAATGCAGTTGCAATAGTCACCCAAAATGTGGTGAGCTACTAAAACAAGGAGTTATGTCTTCTGACTTTATCCTCTTTGTGTCAAGGTTGTCATCCAACTACGCTCATCCTACGCTCAACCCGCCATTTAAACAAACTAGCAACAAGTCAACTCTGCATTGAGCTCGTTGTATTCTACCACCTTCAAATACAGAATACTACTACGGGATGAGAGCAAGAGAAAACAATAAAACTGAACTTCGCAAATGAAGAAAATTTTGTACAGTTGTTTACATCACACAGATTTGCAGTAGTTTACACCCTTTCCAACTCCATGTTATGTTTGTCTAATTGGTCCTTCAACTCCTTCCTCCATTCTTGAATCAGTCTCTCCTGCTTACTTATAAGCTCCGTTTTTGTTTTCAACCCTTCTTCCATTTTTGCGATCTCCTATTCATATTAATTGGAACCCATAATACTCCATTAGAATGCCAAAAATGAGTGAAACATTAGAAGTCCTCTAGGAACTCATGTCATCAAAAATTTAATTTTTTCCTTTTATTTTCTTTTCAGACAAGATAATCGGTGTCACCCTAACTTACCTTTCTAAGCATATCTGGTTTGGAAGGCAGATCCTCGCGTTGCAACCCAATCAAATAAAGTTGAAGCTTTTTTGCTGCTTCCATGAAATCTCTCGCATGTCTCTCAACATCAACTGCGGAACAACAAATTTGTAACTCATTCAGCAAAAAGACAATGAAAATTAGTACAGTTAATGAAAATTACTACACTTGAACAAGCATGAATAAGCACAAAAACAATATAAAATGGAAGGAGAAACAAAGACAAAAACCCAAATTCGAAAAAGGAAAGAATCCAAACTTTATTCCTGCACAAGTGTTAGGGAATAATCAGAACCTGAAAGTGTCACCATTTCTAGAGGACATTAAATGCCAGGTATTTCATCAAATTCACTTCAAGAGGAAAACACAAGGCATCTCAATGAACCTTCGATGAACAGAGAGAATAATACAATAAGAACTAGGGGAAATTGTAATCTGCTTAATCGATCTAAGAATCTTGCGAATTATTGTAGTACTAAACTTATGAGTCATATGATGAAACTTTAGAAACGAGTAATACAGGGTAGACTCAGATAAATTACAAAGGTAACAGAGCCGTTTTTGCTAAAAGTTGGGACTAAGGCTTAGTTGCTATTATAACAGTTTTATTAGGTCTTGTGTTTGCAAAGAATCTTCAGTTCTTTTGGAGAATTGTATATCAGTGTAGAGATAAGTGTGAGATATAAAGAACCTCTAGTTTCTTTTAATTGAGAAAAGGTAACTATATAAAGAACCTCTAGTTTTCTTTTAATTGAGAAAAGGCAACCATATAAAGAACCTCTAGTTTTAAAATCTTAAGTGGTCTTTTAAGACAAATCATTGAGTATAGATCGGAACAGACATGGAATACTCATACAGCCAATCAAGAAAAGATTCATACAGCCAACCCAAGCTAGTTTGAGATTGAGGTATAGTTGACTGATTGATAGATTGGCTAAGAAGCTTCTATAAATTGCAATATTCAAAGACCCCGTATCACAGATTCATAAAGCCAACTCCAACAAGACAAAAGCTTCATTGGATCTAAGAAGTTTCTAAAAGTTGCACTACTTAAAGAATACTTGCTAGTGCGGCTTTACTGGTTCTCAAATGGATAATGCAGCAAGACCTCAAGTTCAAAGATTGATATACTTACTTCATAGGTAAGTTAATGCGGTAGATAATCCCGATGGGTGGAGGTGGGGCTTGGGAAATAATGGAGTGTTCTCTGTGAAATCCTTTTATGAGAAACTTTTGGTTAGGGAGGAGGTTGATTTCCCATGTAATACAATATAGATTCCGAGTATGCCGAGGAGGTGTGTTTTTCACTTGGCTAGCCACTAGAGGGGCGATTTTGACCGCGAAAAATCTTAGAAAGCAGAAGGTTGTCTGCGTCAGTTGGTGTTACATGTGCAAGGAGAGGGGGGAGGATGTGGACCACCTTCTCCTACATTGCGGGCTGTCCATGAGATTATGGTGGGATATGTTTAAGTGGTTCCGCACTCCTTGGGCAATGCCAAGCACGGTGAAAGATTTGATGTTCAATTGGTAAGTGTGCGAAGGAGGAGAAGACGAAGGGCTTGAAACGTGGTTTCGGTTGCGTTAATGTGGGTAGTATGGAGAGAGAAATAGAAGAGCTTTTGAAGGAGTAGAATCGAGTCTCTCACTGTTGAGTAGTAGTCTCCGCTCCGTTATTTTCTTTTGGTATGAACAAAAAGTCCCTGGTTGTATAAACGATTGGGCGGAGTTTGTAGAGAATCATATTTTGTAGGTTCTTTACCTTTTGGTATATCCCTTGTATACGGCCAGTTTGATCATATTTATGAGTGAAAATAATTTTACTTGATTAAAAAAAAAGCAAAATGTTCCCAGATAGTTTTACATTATCAAATAGCTAAATTTTCTATCAGTAATAAAGGTCAACCAAAAGTAAATTGACCACAAAAAAAGGAAACATAAGTAGGCATACAAAGTATAGGAGTAACAATTATGTTATGTTGCATTCTTATGGTTGATGTATTACTACTTTTTTTATGACATTGGAACCTGCCGTCGCTACCCTTTGGGTGAATACAGTAAACCCCGCACTTGTGTAATAGCCCGCAAACCACACAAAAAAAATAACCCACACTAGTCAAGCCCCGTGCGACGAGCTCAACCCAGAAGACAAATCCCCTGTTGTCGTAGGCAGGGGGTTTCGAACCTGAGACCTTCGTTATGGAAGCCACATGCTCAACCAACTGAACCACCCTTGCGGGTCTGGCTGATGTATTACTACTAATCTCATCCATCAAATATTATTAGTAGATACAAGACTCCAGATATAATTTTACCTAATGAGCCTAAAGTTACTCACTCTGATGATAAGGATGGGCTGAGCGGTCTATTGCCTGGAGCTCTCGTGCAGGCAAGCAGGGAAGCAAAGCAGCCTCTAATGCCATCACACAGGCAATCATGTCATCCCGTGAAGCAGGAGATTGCATCTGTGATTCTGGAGTTTGCTGTTGATCAACAGGGTATCTCTCAGCCATGTGTTTCAAGCAAATGTAGAACCACAACCACTCCCTCACTTCAAAGGTCAGCTGGAGAGAAGATGCTGGCAAACTGCTCGTAACAAATAGTAATAATCATCATTAAAGATCAAAATGTAACATGGACATTACAAAAAGAGTGTGTGGAACAAGTTAATCAACTTGATGTTTGTTAAATAACCAAGACATGATTCCTTCAAATGTTTTCCTACCTCAGGTGAATGTTAATGTATTTCTATACTTGTGTATGTAATGCAACCTTTGCTCCTTGTTATGAACTGCTTTATAACTACAATCTGATACTAATTTTTCCATCTTATTCACTAACTCGGTTCAGACAGCTCAATCATGACCTAAAGTCATTCAGCAATTCAAGGGGGAAAAACAGATAAAGACACACACAGAAATGATAGGAACGAGATTATTGACAGTTTATCAATTGGAATAACATGCTACTCCCTCTGTCCCAATTTAAGTGTCTTACTTTCCTTTCTGGTCTGTCCCAAAAAGAGTCTCTTTCTATATTTAGTAAGTTTTTCAGTTACAAGGCAAGTTTAAGACCACAAGATTTAAAAGACCCCACACATCTTTAATTTAAAACCACAAGATTCAAAAGTCTCCCTTTATTTCTTAAACTCCGTGTCAAGTCAAACTAAGACACTTAAATTGGGACGGATGGAGTATTACTTTCCTTTTTGGTTTGTCCCAAAAAGAGTGTCTCTTTCTATATTTATTAAGTTGGCAATTCAAACATCCTACTTGACAAGTTTATAACCACAAAATTCAAATGGCATTTTAGTACACATACACATCTTCAATTTGGGACCACAAGATTCAAAAGTCTCTCTTTATTCTTAAACTCCGTGTTTAGTCAAGCTAAGACACTTAAATTGGAACGGAGGGAGTACTAAATAACCCGTTTAGTAAAAGAATCAAAAGGCAGAAAATTTAGTTGAGCAGGACAGGGAAGCTGATCTAAACAAAGGATAGAGAAGGAATCAGCAAGTATCAAAAAGCAGAAAATTTAGTTGAGCAGGACAGGGAAACTGATCTAAACAAAGGATAGAGAAGGAATCAGCAAGTATTGATTTGATAATCAACCAGATATATGTGACCTAGAAGCTCAGCACAGCCAAACATGGTGGCGCCAGGAGTACATCTGGTCACAGAATCCATCATAAGTACCTGCTATATTTCATCATTTTCCACTATATCCATGTTCAGGTGAATTGAAACAAGATTAAATCAATTTTCAGTTGGCAGCAATACAACAACATAACCAGTGTAATCCCACAAGTGGGTCTGGGGAAGGCAGACCTTACCCCTATCTTGGGAACTAGAGGGGCAAAAAAATATTGTTTTTTCAACCATAACCATTTCAGCACTCATTCACAACCACTTCAATGACAACAATAATACTCTACCCCAAAAATGTCCCTTTTCGATTTTCAAGGGTTAAATTTGATTAATTCTCAAATTTACATCAGAGATAAACAACTTTCCAAAGAATTTCAACATTTTAAAATTAACAAAAACTACATTTTAAAATTGTACAAAAACTACAATATGTTGCAATTTTTTCCATTTCAATATCTACTCAAGTTCTATTTTTTCCCCCTATTGAGTCTCTTGTAAAGCGATAATCGACTCAAATTTTAGACGAAGGGCGTAATACCAAAGAATAATGATACTAAGGAAATGCCAATTTTTTCCTTTTCTTTTCTTATTATTCTGTATTTCTAGATTCAATGATATTCTTTTAATCTGACTCTCAAACCCATAAAAACAAACACTAACAAAATATACAAAGAAGGTATAAAATCCAAATATAATTGGATAAAACAACAGTAAATGCAACAAGAACCATGGGGAATAACGGATATGAGGATGTTTTTACCTACTTGAGATGCTAGGAAACCCAACTCAAGAATCGCATATTGTGATACTTCAACTGGGATGGGTTTATTTAGGGTTTAAAGGGGGAAGATAATACTGATATGGGCTCAGTCGGGTTTTGTATAATGGGCTCACAAGGTCTACCGCGCCCATCCTGGGATAATAGTAGGGATATTTTCTCCTTATCGGTCAAAAGTAATTATATTTACTAGCCAATAATATACACTATTTTATATGAAATACGTAAATTTTTTGTATATTAAAATTAATATATAAAATATAGGCAACTATAGAGTAGAAATCCTACTTTCTCTTTGTCGAGGAAGTATAATCTGTGACTTTGTTTGTATACAATCGGTTCTTTTGCATTTGTGCAAGTGTATCAAATGCATAGGTCAAATTTGCACATTTAAAAATGTTTTTGCGTCAATGAGTGGGTTTTAATCTAATTTAATTTAAATTTAATTTGTTCGACTAAAGCCGATTTAATAACAAGTCATAATCTAACTCATCCTATTCAAAACTACCCTTCTATGTGTTATTTTTCTTATAATCTATTTAATCACCAAAGTTACCAAAGGAAAAATGTTTTTTATTCATAAACAATGTGTGAAAGTATACAACAACAACATATCCAGTGAAATCTCACAACGTGAGGTCTGGGGATGGTAGAGTTTACACAAACATTACCTCTACTTACCTTTACATTGGTAGGTAGAGCGGTTGTTTCCGAAAGACCCTCGTCTCAAGACAAAGCATAAGCACAAGCAAAACAAGAGAAACGGTCAGATCCAGACAAAAAACGGTCGATTTGTGAAAGTATAGAAAAAAAATACATACAAAATCTAGTAAATAATATTTCTTTTGTTTTTTCATATAGATAGCAAGTTGAAATTGTAAAGAAACAAAAATACAGTCGGAACTCTCTATAACGACGTCCTCATATAACACCACCTCTTTATAACAGCCAAGTTTTTTCTCGAAAGCAGTTTTTAATGTTATATTTTACCTCTTTATAACAGTTTTTACTTATAACAGCAACAACTATCTTTATAACAGTACGCTCTTTGTATAATTACCCATCTATAGCATTAATTTTCTTTTTTTAAAGTAATATAATGATTAGTTATCTTTATAAAAATAGAATCTCTAAGATTACCAATAATATGTCTAGAGATTTTAACCAAATATTTTGATAATTTAGTACACTATTTATCACAAAAAATATATATGAATATATAATTCAATCATAAAAGATTTTTCTCTATCATGCAAAGTGTGATTAAGGCATTAAGCTTAGGATTTGACAAATTAAAAAATAAAAAATAGATTTTATACATTTATTTTGCCTATAATAGCAAAATATTATTTAAATGTCAGTGTTGTAATAGGTATATAACAACCATTCGCTATAACAGCCAAAAAAATTCGGACCCAAATAGAGAAGTTCGATTGTACCTACCAAGATGAATTAAATCTTTCTCTTATTTTTTATTTTTCTTTTTTTGTTATGGAAAGAGCCAAAGTGTAAAAAGATAGAAAAAATACACCATGAACCAAACTTTAAAAAAAAACTTTTTTTCATGGTAGAAATATAGTGTTTCAAAAGGAAAGACCTATACCCACTACATCAAATTTCACACTGGGCAGAGTCAAGATATGAAATTTATCAATTTGAGATTCTAGTCTTCTTACATTATTGGATATTAAATTAATAATTTATACATATTTAATAATTTTTTAAGACAAATATAAAATACGGATCAAAAATACTAAGTTCCGCCGAATCCATAACTTACAAACGAGCTCCCCTCTGGATACAGAAGAACTTTTTCATGTATTTGTGTCTCCCTCCATACTTCTACTTTTGTATGAGTGTCTACTTGAACATTTTTTTAAATAACTATTGGGTGAGTTCCAGCAACCAATTTTATTAATTTTAATAAAAACAGTTGTTCATACAGAAAACATAAAATGCGGAAAGGGAAAATAAGCGTAAAAGTAGGGCTCTTTGAAATCCCAAAATTAGAAATTGTTCTTCGCTGGATCTTCGTTGTTGTGTGAGGCGATCCTTGTCGATCGATCTTCTATCTATTTGAACATTTCAGTTAGGATTTCTTGACTAAATTTCGTATTAGGCTATATATATTTAACTAGCAAATGCATGCCCGAGCCCAAGTTCAAGCACTTCACAACACATCTGAAGTGAGTTTTATCATTTTAAAATATTTAGGCAGAATGGTTTGGAACCGTCCTGAACTTGTCTTCTTTTTTTGGTATACACTTACACTCTGTGCCGGCTTGGTACCCCTGAACTTGGTCATATGATAAACTCGACCCCCTAAACACTGATGTGGCAACGAGCGTGAATATATTTTTTTAAGCGTGTGGTAGGGATGAAATATCAAAAAATCAGCTTCCAAGTGAGTATTATGCAACTATTAATAATCACATAATCAAAATAAAAGTTAGATTTTATGCATCTACTTTGCCTATAACAGCGAAAATATTATTTAAATGTCAGTATTGGTATATATTTATAACAGTTATTCGTTGTAGCAGTTAAAATATTTTAGATCCAACGATGTTATATAGATGTTTGACTCTACATACCGAAACGAATTAAATCTTTCTCTTCTTTTTCCTTTTTCTTTTTGTGAAGAGGGAAAGTGTAAAAACATTTAAAAAAAATACACATCAACCAAATCTAAAAAAATGCAGAGGTAAGTTGAAATTTGAAATATTGTAAATAAGATATTGTGCTTCAACCACACGTACACACAGCACTATATTATACTGTACGGACGTCATCTCGGAAACAAATTCATGTACCTCCATACTCTCTCTTTCTTCAGCTGAAAAAAACCCAGCTGCTCAATACTCCACACCTCTTTCTTCCGACATTTTCAATGACTCGAAGAAAACCAAGCTCCTCAATACTCATCTCTTTCTTCCGCCACTTGAAGAAAACCCTAGCTCCTCACTACTCCCTCTTTCTTCCACCACCTGAAGAAAACCCTAGCTCCTTATTATTCCCTCTTTCTTTCGCCACCTGAAGAAACCCTAGATCCTCACTACTCCACACCTCTTTTGTTATGGAAAGAGGGAAAGTGTAAAAAAAAATTAAAAAATACACATCAATCAAACTTTAAAAAAACACTTTTTCTTGGTAGAAATATAGTGTTTCAAAAGGAAAGACCTATAGCCATTACATCAAACTTCTCACGGAGATAGAGTTATGATTTGAAGTTTCTCGATTTTAGATTTCAGACCTAAGGATGAAAGTTATAGTCTTTTGAAATACTTTTCCAATCATATAATGACCAGGTCAAACAGAGCTATGTACAAAATGTTATGCCTGTTTTACTGTAGCTCGCTCGGCGAGCCAGGGGAAATTTTGCCCCAGGCCAATAAAGACGACCTTAGATGATTTTATTTTATTTTTCCCATTTCAAACTTCGTTCTAAAGCCCTGAGCTGCCGTTTTCTCCTCTCCTCATCCCACGTCAAGGTAAGATCGCTCTAACGATTTCAAAGCGTTTCTAACATTAATTCATGATTATTAACATGCTGCTTCAACCAAAGCATAGGATTTTCAAGGTAAATCTTTCCCAATAGCTCAAAGCTAGGGTTTTGATGTTCTTCATCAGATAAGCAATTTAGAAACTTAGAATGAAGCGATTACAGGTATGTAAGGCTAACTCTCTATGTGCGGGAACATCGTTGTTCATCTCCACACCGTGTTCTTTCATGATTATTATGTAATCACATCAGAAATAGAGATATACCCTAATTCATGAAAAACTTTAGAATTTATATTTTAAATGATATAGCTTCGTAGTCGCTCATGTATGTTATTCCGAACATCGTGAACTCATCATGTAATCTATGTATGCTCATGTTTGATATTTCATGAATATCAATCATGAATTGCCTATGAACAGTTAATACTCTAAACTCATGATGTCATGCCTCATAATAGTACTGCCCAGTATCCATGTTAGAACTAAAATATGATGAACCTATGAATTCACATACTCATGTCATGAATTATAGAATGATGAATACTTATAATTGGACCTGAGGCCACATGTTATATATTATTAATATTATTTGGGCCCCGAGACCACACGTTTTATACTAATGTTTGAGCCCGAAGCCACATGTTACATATTATTTTTTGGGTTCGATGCCACATGTTATACACAATTATTTGGGCCCGAGACCACCACCATTCTTATTCTTTCAACCACTGCCGCCACTGCTACCATTCTTGTTCAGCCAACTAATGCCACCATCTTTGTTCTGCCGCCATCACCACTGAGGGCGGACCCACGTGGAAGGGTGGGGCACGTGCCTTCGGTAACTTCAGAAAAGATCCTCTCTATATATGTGTATATATCTTGTATAACCAATATATATTTAAAAGGACCCTTAAAATATATTTCTTGGGCTTGGTCAGGTGTGTCCTTGAGCGGCCCGTACGATTTAAGAGCCTTGACAGCTACAACATTTCGTTTTTATTTTGTGGATATCGTAACCTTTACAAACTTTTAGCTACAGAATTTTATTTATTTATTTATTTTACTTTTTAATGGGAGGGATTTAATGAAAAAGTAGAGTGGCGTACTAAATATAGTGGTGCCTCATTGTGCTCAAATCTTGGGTCACCACCATTCTTGTTCTGCCAATCACTGTCGCCATTGCCACCATCCTTGTTCTGCTAACAACTGCTGCCAACACCACCATTCTTGTTCCATCAACATTTGCCACCACCACCACCATTCTTGTTCCACCAACCACTACCGCCACTATCATCATTCTTGCTCTGCCAACCACTGTAGCCGCCGCCATTCAGTTGTCATCCACCGCCGACCTTTTTTTTATTTCCACCTATCATCGTTGTCTTTATCTGAGCTCTAGGATTACGATCAATCTCATCGTCGTCATCATATAACTCATGAATCCTTTAAAAGAAGAAAACCAAAATTAAATTACAAACCCTCTTATGAGCGTTTGAGCTCTATGAATACTAAAGAGTAAGAAAAAAAGAAGAAGATGACGTAAAATATTGTTTGCATTTCACTTTTTATGCCATTTTGGAGAGTTTAATATTGAAATAAATAATCACATTGATTATTTTCATTAATTGGATGGCATATATACAAGTTACATATTTTTATAATAGGAGAATCCTATTCCTATTCTACTCCTAAAACTTTATTCTACCATAATTCTAACTATACAATTATGGTAAGTGTACAATACTAATTAAGGTAACCTTTACACTACAATATACTACAAATATATATACCAAATATACATTTCTGCCATGATGGGTAATCTGCCCGTGATGGGCTTTGTCCGTGTTGGGCTTTGTCCGAGATTGGCCATTACCCGTGATATACACTTCTGTATATCAAGTGTATATCACGGGTATATTACCTTATTTAACACACCCTTGCAGTCATAGCGGGCGGTCTTCGAGCGCTGAGACTGTCCCGAAAATCATCAAAGTGGACCGCGGGCAGACCCTTTGTAAAGATATCTGCAATTTGATATCGTGACGGGACATGTCATACGCGAATGTGACCCCGAGCAACCTTTTCACGGACAAATCCATTTCGATATGCTTAGTGCGTTGGTACTGAACCGGATTACCTGAAAGATAAATGACATTAATATTATCGCAATATACTAAGGTTGCCTTCTGAATGAGACAATAAAGCTCCAAAAGAAAATTACGTAACCGACATGATTCTGAGACCACATTAGCTACCCCCGATATTCAGCCTCGGCACTTGAGCGGGATAGAGTTGCCTGACGCTTCGCAGACCAGGAGACCAGGTTGTTGCCAAGGAACATATAATAGCTAGACGTAGACCGTCTGGACAACCACCCCAATCAGCATCTGTGTATGAGACAAGTGTGGATGTCGAGGAAGGATATAAATGCAAACCATAGTCCAGTGTACCCTGAATATACCGAATGATGTGTTTGAGTGCATTCATGTGCTCAATTCTGGGATCATGCATGAATAAACACACATGTTGGACGATAAATGTAATATCTGGTCTAGTAAAGGTAAGATACTGAAGGGCCCCTGCAAGACTGCGATAGCGGATCAGATCCTCGTAAGGTGCGCTGGCCGCGGCACTAAGCTTGGGCTTTGTATCAACTGGAGTGGAAGTGGTCTTACAGGATGACATCCCAGCCCTCTCGATGATCTCAGCTGCATACTTTCTTTGAGACAAGAACAATCCATTTGAATGGCGTTTGACGGCAATCCCCAAAAATAACTCAAGGGCCCTAAGTCTTTCATAGAAAACTCAGAGTTGAGCATGGTCATGATAGACTAGCGTAAGGCATCGAAAGAGGTAGTCAAAATGATATCAACCACATACAACAGAAACAGTCAATATGATATTATCCACACACAACAGAATGTAGGTCAAGGACGAACCACGACGGTAGATGAACAACAAATTATCTGACCTGCTGTGAGTAAACCCAATAATCGAAACATAGTCAGCAAACCTTGTATTCCAGGCCTGTGGTGACTACTTAAACCTATATAAGGACTTCTTCAACAAACAGACATGATGAGGATGATTGGGATCCCTGAACCCCAACGGTTGATGCATATATATTGTTTCCTTGAGATCAACATATAGGAGAGCATTCTTGACATCCAACTAATGAATAGATCATGCCTTTGAAAGAGCCAAGCTAAGCACAGTGCGAATGGTAGCCGGCTTGACCACCGGACTAAACGTCTCCCCACAATCTATCCCAACCTGCTGAATCTTACTATCACCCATAAGTTGTGCCTTATGTCGAGCAAATGACCCATCTGAATTCTCCTTATGAGCAAAAATCCACATAGATCTTATAACATTAATACCAGATGGACGGGGCACCAACCCCCACGTCTTATTATCAATAAGAGCATTATATTCATCAGTCATAGCAATTTTCCAACTCGAGTCGTTTACGGCAAACACAGGATTACGGGGCAAGGGGGATTTAG
Organism: Anisodus tanguticus; assembly: GCA_034509755.1. Classification (NCBI taxonomy): domain Eukaryota; kingdom Viridiplantae; phylum Streptophyta; class Magnoliopsida; order Solanales; family Solanaceae; genus Anisodus; species Anisodus tanguticus. The sequence continues at coordinate 22,642,703 of CM067562.1, read as the reverse complement.
AGACATTTGAATGTAAATTAAAATGTCTTTTTGGTGTAAAAACACTTTGTTGACTACGAGTGACTGGTCTATGACTCGAGGAAGAAGGGGGCGGATTTTGGGAATTTTCTGAGCTCGGGATGGATTGGCCAGCAGGCAATGGGCCCGCTGGCCCAATTCGGCAAACTGGAGCAGCAACTGGACCAGTTCCAGAATTAGGCTGGTCTGGCCTGGCCCAATCGCTGGAACTGATCCAGTGATGGGAAACTACGACGGAAGAGTGGGGCCAGCGGACAGTGGGCCCGCTGGAGAATTTTGGGTGCGGGATATGTCCAAAAAATGGTGAGTAATATACGGGGATATACCATCATCCAAAAAATTATACGAACTAGGCTTGGTAGTATGAACTTTAGTAAAGGGAAATTGAGTTTCATCAAAAAATTACATGGCGATTAATGATGATTTTCTTGGAGGATAAATCAAAGCATTTGTAACCACGATGATTAGACGGATAACCCAAAAACACACACGGAGTAGACCGGGCCTGAAGTTTGTTAATTGTGGTGGACGGGAATAATGGATAACACAAGCACCCAAAAACCCGAAGATGATAATAAGAAGGATTCTTATTATATAAAATTTGGAGGAGGGAAGAATATGTCAGACCTTTGGAAAAAATTATGTTTAGCAGATACGTGACCATGATGCCAAAAATATGGGGGTATGGAAGCATGAATTAAGAGAGTGCGGACAATGTTATTTATGAAACGAATTTTGCGTTCGGCTTTCCCATTTTATGAATATGTATGAGGACAGGAAAAACGAAAATTGATCCCATTATTAGCACAGAACTCCCGAAACTCCATATTGTCATACTCTTTTCCATTATCATATTGAACATTTTTTTATTTCTCTTTCGAATTGGGTTATAATGAATGCTTTAAATTTTACGAAGACAAAAAACACTTGAGATTTATTGGCAATTGGAAATGTCCACAAAAATTTAGAATAATCATCCAAAAAGAGAACATAATACCGATGACCCAACGAACTTAGAATAGGAGACGTCCATAGGTCGCTATGAATAATATCAAATGGCATTGAAGTATGAGAATTTGAGTTTACAAATGGCAACTTAACAATTTTTTCTAACGAACATGGTTGACAAATTGGAGTATGACTCGTACTCTTACAAGAAATAAAACTATTTTTATCTAAAACGGACAAAATAGAGGATCTCGGATGACCAAGGCGAGCATGCCACAAGGAAAGAGAAATGGCTGCAAAGGCTGATGGCAAGGCTTGACTCGATGGACTGAAACCGGGCGTGATAGGATAAAGATCTCCCCTACTATCACACCTCATGAGAGGATTCCCCGTCTTGAAATCCTTCACAGAGAAACCAAAAGGATCAAATTCAACAGAAACAGAATTGTCAGTGGTGATCTTTCAGACATACACTAAGTTTTTAATCAATTTGGGGGCATGTAAAGTATTTTTCAAGATAAGGAGTGGATTGGGGGGAGACAACGTTTTCTGACCATAACCCTGAATTGGAATAGAGTTACCATTACCAACAATTATACCCCGAGGGTTGCTCAAATTGGAATAAGATGAGAGAGTACCTAATTCGGATGTCATGTGGGTAGTGGCACCGGTATCCATATACCAATTCGGGTCCGATTGAGTCAAACCTAGTATAGGCATCGCGACCTCGATATCGGTCTGAGTATGGCCTGCTGCGTGGTGAGCTTGCGGAGGTCGGGGCCTAAGTATTCCAGAATTGGGTTTTCTTGGGCCATAACTGCTGGTACTGCCATTACTGGTCCAGTGGGCAGTGGGCCGTCTGGGCTGCTGGAAAGCCCACTAGCCAGAAGTTGGGAACTGTTGTGGAGGTGGGTCGTAGGGCCACTGTCCACTGGTCCAAGCCCATGGCCCAGAGGCCCAAGGTTGAGACCAGGGGTTCGGTGGCCCACTGTAACCTGGACGGGGTCCACTGCCACTGCTTTGGCCACCGTGACTGCTGTTGGAGCCGCCGCGTTTCCCCCTCGCAATTTTTTCCATTATTTTTTCAGCCATTTTTGCTTCCCCCGTGGGATTGGTTTCGGTTCGAATTGTTACCAAAATTTTGCGAACTAGGGGAGGAAGTCATCATGACCACGGGACTAGCATTAATAGCCGCCTTTTTAGCCAATCTGGCTTCTTCCAAGGTAAGCATGGATCGGGCTTGAGAGAACCTTGGAAGAGAATTACTTTGACGAAGGAGAGTTCCAACGCCACTATAGGCCTCGGATAGGCCAGTGACCATCTGTAAAACAAGACGATCATCACTAACTGGCGCACCAACGTTGCGGAGTTGGTCCGCCAATTCCTTCAACCTTTTGCAATATGCTGAAACATTCGGGAATTTTTCCATGTTGACGTGGGAAAAATCTTGTTCAAGTGTAACAGCTCTGGAATTTTGATTATCCTGGAATATGTCACGCAGTCTATCCTATACAGCCATCATCGTAGCGCCTGGCTTAATAATCGTCTGTAATAGGTCGGTGGAGATAGTAGAATAAATCCACTAAAGGACGGTGATATCAAGTGTTGTCCATAACTTAGGATCATCATCGCGTTTAGGCACCTCGGTATCATTAGGAACCACGGGGATTATGTGATGGATGACTTGATGCGAACGAGCGTGAATTTTGAACAACTCGGCCCACGTCGCGTATTGGACGTTTTCTATTTCAAGAATTAACGGGATATGATTCTTGATGTTAGAAACAACAAGGGCAGGGTGAAACGTGTTCTTTGACATAGACATAACGAAAGAACAAGAGGTGAAAGAGGGATTTGTAAGAGAGATTTTGAGAGCGGAAGAACAATCTAGTAAACCCGAAGGGGGGTCTCGGCCGAGAGGATGAACAAAATTTAGGAGAGAATTTTTTTTTGACCTAGACTTTTGATACCATGAAAGAAATAATCCCCTTGATTATTTTCATTAATTGAAAGGTATATATACAAGTTACATATTTCCATAATAGGAGAATCCTATTCCTATTCTACTCCTAAAATCTTATTCTACCATAATTCTAACTATACAATTATGGTAAGTGTACAATACTAATTAAGGTAACGTTTACACTACAATATACTACAAATATATATACCAAATATACATTTCTGTCGTGATGGGTAATCTGCCCGTAATGGGCTTTGTCCGTGTTGGGCTTTGTCCGGGATTGGCCATTACCCGTGATATACACTTCTGTATATCAAGTGTATATCACGAGTATATTACCTTGTTTAACAAATATGTCATGTGAGATTCCTAAACTTACAGAAAAGTTTGAGGGTAAGGTAATAAATTAGTAAATTAAGAGTGAACGAGCTTTGAAAAAGAGACAGTATTTTACGTCTCATCGCAGACCAATAAAGACATTTAGTAGTACAATAACAAAAGCATAAGCTAAAATTCTTATTATACCCGTGTGACGACGATGAAAAACTCTTATGTATAGCAGTAATTTCCTTGAATGTAAATAAAAGCAGGAAAATAGACTATTAAAGTGGATAAACGTAGTTAGTAAATGGAGTTACGCTCTATCATCAATATCTCACTCTATTAAGGACAACGTAAGCTCAAGGGATGCACATTAATGAATAATTACAAACAATCAAATAATAATTCAATAATTGCAAATGTCATAAATATAATAATCTCATTAATAATACGAATGTGTTCAAGTACGTTTTGTCCCTAATAATGATTGTCTCTAGGACATACATACTTTCATTAATGACGTGAAGTCCAAAGATTTTGGTGAAAAAAATAAAATTTCAGAAACTATTACAAACTCAAAATCTTCAACTTCCTTTTGTATATTTTAAGGCCCTATATCTCATTACCTTTTCCCCTCAAATGAACAATTCCGTCAACATTACTACCCGTAAAAAACTCCACCAGCATCATCAGTCGTTGATTCCTGGACTTCCTGATGATATAGCTCAAATTTGCCTCTCTCATGTACAACCTTTGACTCTTTACTCCGTTTCTCAATCGTGGCGCCGCCTTGTTTATTTGCCTTGTTTTCCTCCTTTATTATCCATCTATTCTCTATTGAAGCCTTCGAAATCTGAGGAAAATTCTGTTGAATTCACGAATTTCGATCCGATTTCAGCAAAATTGGCACTTACTTCCTCCGTCGCTGCTTGGTCCACCTCTCCCTCTCCTCCTCCTCCACCCTTTGTTCATCTCCCATCACCTTTAGATTCAATCGGTGAGCATTTTTGACAATTTTATACTCCTCACTGCGATGACTGACCATTTGTTGCCGGCCTTATCTCGTCCTCTTATTTTCAACCCGCTCACCCGCAAATGGAGTTATGGTCCTCCACTTGCCACCCCGATATAGTGGTGCGCTGCCGGTGCATCGCGCGGCATGGTGTATGTTGCGAGTGGGATTGGTTCTCACTATAACCCTGAGGTAGCTCGATCAGTTGCGAAGTGGGACCTGAAAAGTAACAAATACATATGTAACTGTTGGAAATTTGCCTTTGGTGGTGGTTGCGTCCACCCATATTTAATGACTTAAACACTAAGGTTCCGCATGTTGGAGGCTTTGTCTCTTCATACGTGCATAATCTAATAAGTGAGTAGATAACCGTAGGGCCAAGGATCGTCAAATTTCGTTAAGAAATGAAAGAGATATTGATCTACGAAGTAAGGTGTTTGAGACATGAAAATATGATGTGAGACAAATCTACCACATCGGTGGAAAAATAAAGAATTATTCTTTTTATAAGCCTAAAAAATGGATAAGGGTTTGGGACTCCAAGGGGTAACCCATGTGTTTGAAGGAGGGAGGACCTAGGTGTGCTTGGGTTCAAGGATAGCCCCGCCCGCCCATCCCGTCCGGGCCGGGTGGGGGGGTCGTGGGCTGTTGGTTGTTGGGATTCTTCTGATATTATCTTCTTGGACCCCAAACTGCTTGGTATTTATAGTTTGGTCCCTGGAGTTTCAGGAAATGCTGCTAGCAACGGGAAAGCCAACGGTTTTATGGCTTTAACCATCTGAAACGTTTTTGCAATTATTACAAAATGTACAAAACGTTTCTGGCCATGACTATACCTCTTAAACAGCCTCTTAATACATCTTCTCTTCCTAAACACTATAAATTGAACTAGAGCAGTTCAGAACCAAACTTCGTTTTTTAGGGAGAAAAAGAAAGAGAAGACACAAGTTTTGAACATCCAAAAAGAGTTCTTCTTTTCCATTCTTCAGCAAGTTCTTTAATGTTTGTTTTCTTCCTCAGAATCAACCTATTTGTTTTATAGTGTTGATTAGTTGTTGTTTTATCTTGAAATACTATTGCCCGCTAACGTAAAAATATATATACGGGGCAATCTTGTCTTAAAGACAGAGAGTCATCTCTCAACTCAGCCACAATTGTAACAATCCAGATTTAGTGTTTCTTAATTTCAGGTTATCAAGATTCAAGACTCAAGAAGCTTGCGGCAATTATAATCTTGGCTGTTTGTTTATCCTTTCGAACACTTGTAATATTTATTACTACTCGTAGTACTTTGATTCCAACAATTATATCCAACAGTAACTTATGCTGCTCCGACTCTCCAAAGATACTGCTACAAAAATGCACTACTTTTGAAGTATCCAACGCTCATCAGTCGATGATGAGTCCGAGCAACATAGGTTGTAACCATCGTGGTAAAAACAAGGGCTGGAAATGGGGAAAATGAGTGGTCTTAACGATGGCAAATTCGGTAGGGAGGCTATTGAAGCAGTAGGTTGGAGAGGAAAGTTGTGTATGGTAAACGTGAAAGGCGATGCAACAAAGGAAGGAATAATCTACGACATTGGAAGTGACACGTGGCAGGAGATGCCAGAGGGGATGCTAGTAGGTTGGAGAGGTCCGGCGGCAGCGATGGAGGAAGAAATTATTTATACGGTGGATGAATCCAAAGGAGCATTGAGAAAGTATGATCAAGGAAATGATAGTTGGATTGAGATTTTGGAGAATGAGATGCTTAATGGTGCACAACATATGGTTGCTGCCGGCGTTAGAGTGTGCGTGGTTAGTAGCGGCAGTGACCGAATAGTGGTGGTGGATGTGGTGGCGGAGCCACCGAGTTTGGTGGTTGTAGAATCTCCGGTGAGGTTTTAGGTTTTGGACGTACATATTTTGCCAAGGATGAGCCAATTGGATTCAGAATAGTTATTTTCCCTTCTATTTTCCATTTTCACGTAAAAATTTGGGATACTTGTATATTTTTTTTGTTGGTTCTTTTATCTCTTTTTCGTTTTACATAAATATCTCTTTTTATATGTATACAATTTAACACAAATTTATGCCATAGAAAAATGTGAACATTTTTTTTAGGTTGGTTTATGTATATTTAAAAAATAAATCTAGTGGCGCTGCCTACGTGTGAATGTAGAAATATTCTTGATATGTGGATGGTAATTTGGTTTGATATGTGGTTATGTTGATTGGATAAAGCTCGCCCCGACTATCACATTTCATTAGATGCATTCCCGTCTCAAAATTCTTCACGGAAAATTCAAAAGAAACATAATTATCAGTGGTATATTTTCTAACTGAAATCAAGTTTTTAATTAATTGAGGTGCGTGAAGGACATTTTTCAAAATTAACGGTGGGTTCGGGGGAGACAAGTTTGTAGTACCATAACCACAAATTAGAATTGAATGACCATTTCCGACAATTATACCACGATTATTATTCAAATTAAAATAGGACTAGAGATTACCTTGTGAGGACGTCATATGAGACGTTGCACCGGTGTCTATGTACCAATTTACGTCGGGTGAAGTAAGCCCAAGAGTGTGCATCGCGGCCTCGATATCTATCGGGGTCGGCCTGCTGCTACTGGCTCGACAGTGGCCCAAGGATTCCCGCGCCGAATTGCTGGGCTGCTGGCTGGTCCGCTGTGCCTGGCCCAATTTCCCACGAGGAATGGTAGGGAGGCACAACCCAGGGCCACTGCCAGGCCCACGGTACCAGCCCACTGCCCCATTGGGATGGCGGCTGCCACTGGGCTAGCTGTTGTTGCTGGCTGCCACCTCCACCGCCGCGGTTGCCTCCACCTTTTCCACCACCGCGGCCATCGCCGTGGTTTTTGCTCCCGTTACTGCTATTTCGGCCCTTCTGGCCACGATTTGACGGCAAATTATTAAATTGTGATGAATTCTCATCGACAGAGCGGCAACCAATGTGGAATTTGACACGGTGGCTATCTTCTTGGCAAAACACGTTTCTTCAAGGATGACCATAGAACGGGCTTGTAAGAATGGCGGAAGAAGATTGCTTTGATGGATGAGCGTACCTACTCCACTATATGCGTCAGTAAGGCCGACAACCATTTGTAACACGAGCCGATTGTTAGTTATCGGCGCCTTGACGTTCTTGAGTTGGTCTGACAAAACCTTGAGCCGTTGACAGTAAGCAGACGCATTGGAAAAATCTGCCATATCAGTGGTGGATAATTCTTATTCAAGTGTGACGGCCCTGGAATTCTTGTTGTCTTGGAATATGTCACGTAAACGTTCCCAAGCTTCCATAGCCGTGGAATTAGGCTCAAGAATAGTATGTAGTAAATCACTCGAGATTGTGGCGTAGATCCACTGGAGGACCGTTGCATCAAGGGTCAGCCATAATTGCTTCTCATCATCGGTCTTCGACACCTTCTCATCATCGGTCTTCGACACCTTCTCCTTACCTTTTTCCGATGGAATTATGTGATGGATAACCCGGTGTGAGCGATAATGGATTTTAAAGAGTTCTGCCCATGTCGCATAATGGACATTTTCCATCTCAAGAGTGATGCAGATATGAGATTTGATGTTGGAGACAGCAAGGGCTGCGTGAAAATTAGATTTCGAGTCAGACATGGCTGTCGGACGGAGAAGGAAGGCCGGCGACACAAGGAAGAAGGGGGAGGGGGGTGACGATATTGAGAGAAAAGTTTAGGGTTTAGGATCTTTCCCTAGAATCTAATACCATGTAGGAAATATTCTTTCTTCATTTTATTCATTAATGATTTACAATATATATAGTGTTACAGAAATATTTACTTTGCTACAAACTAGGTAACTAATCAATCATAATTACAAGAGAAATATAATTCTACCTAATATAAGAGATGTACAATTAATTAATGTGGAAATATTCTATTAGTGAATTTGATACTTCTAAAATATGCCAATGCTCTTTCCTTCTATGTTGACAATAGTACTTTTGTTTGTTCAAAATCTCTTTGAATAAATGAATCTTGGGCCTAACTCAACCCCAAAAGCTAGTTTGTAGGGTGATGATTGTCCAAGTCCACATAAGGAGTTCATGTTCCCATACCATATCCGATGTGAGACTCTTAATACTCCCTCACACGCTCAGACCTTGTTAACTGAAGCGTGGATAATATAATTTGGGGGCCCAACATCGGTGAACAAAGAAACTAAATGGGTCTGGCTCTGATACCATGAAGGAATGGATCTTGGGCCTAACTCAATCCCAAAAGCTAGCTTGTAGGGTGAGGATTGTTCAAGTCCATATAAGAAGTGCATGTTCTCATACATATCCGATGTGGGACTCTTAACTCTCTCAATTCACTGTTTGATGATTAAGGTTTATAGTGGTTGAAGTTCATTACATTCTTATACAAATTTCTTACAAGAGTATAGCAAATTAAATCTTAATCTCATCGAATTAGTATATATTAAGTGGATATGTAGATTTTCGAAATACCAATTTATTTCAATGGATCAGTCACGTAGAATATAATCAAACCATCTCAATTAATTTTCTCTTAATTTATCTACAACGTGTGGTACCTCACCTTAAGTAGAACGATGTCATTTTAGATTCTTTTTTAATATTAATTATATGACTATACATCCATTTTAACATTCACATTTCAACTATACTCAATTTTGTGGATATATTAGATTAGTGGCGGAGCCAAAATTCATATTAAGGGGTGTCAAATAATATAGACATGTTGCGACCCAGGTTCGAACACGCTACCTTAGGAAATTTTTGCAACTCCTTTGACCATTGCGCTGAATTATATACATACTTATAAAATCAAAAATTTATGTATCTATATAACGTGATTCTCCGACGAAGGGGTATTGCTTGACACCCCTAGGGAAAGGATAGCTCCGCCCCTGTGTTGGATCTTAGAGGCCTACCATTCACTCGCACAATATATTACCGATCTTATAAATATCATATAAACTTGTGTTTAAGTATATATGAATATCCTATCACATATAGTAATATTTTGATAGCACTTTTCCATTTCAACCAGTTTACTTTGGTTATACGCGTAACATCTTCAATTATCATACCTTCTCTCGGAACATTGAGCATAGATACCTTAAATATTGCATTACCCACTACAATCTCGTCAAACCTCATGTTAACCTCCATTGTTCTTTCTATAACATCTTCATTTATTATAATTTCTCCCTAAAGTTTAGTATTTCTCCTGATAAAAGAGAGTGTTTATTTAGCCATTTGCACATCCTTTAAAGAAATATTATTTTTTAGGCAAAATAGATAATTTAACTAAAATGCACCTAATTAAATAGGTATTGAAATTTGGTCACCTAACACTTAATAATGACAAATCTAAAAAAGTAAAGTTAATTATTTCTTAATTTGATAAGTAAACACTCTTTTTTACTAAAAAAAATAAATGTTAAGTGGACACTCTTTTTTATCCGGAGGAGTATATTGGAGTATTTCGAAATTCTATAAAGAGCATACAAAAATGTTCGGTAATGAGTCTGAATAACTGAAAAGTTAGTGGACCCAAATTGTTAAGAGTCCCACATCGGTAATGGAATGGGAACATGGACTCCTTATATGGATTTGGACATTCCTCACCCTACAAGCTACCTTTTAGGCCTCTTGGGCCTAACTCAAACCCAAAAGTTAGCTTGTAGGGTGAGGAATGTCCAAGTCCATATAAGGAGTCCATGTTCTCATTCCATTACCGATGTGGGACTCTTAACACTCCCCCGCATGCCCAGATCCCGTTAACTGGAGCATGCATGACATAATTTGGGGACTCAACATCGGTGAACATAGAATTGGAATGAGTCTGATTCTGATACCATGTAAATAATGGATCGTGGGCCTAACTCAACTTCAAAAACTAGCTTGTAAGGTGAGGAATGTCCAAGTCCATGTAAGGAGTTCATGTTTTCATTCCATTACCAATGTTGAACTCTTAACACAAATGAGTTGAAAACAGTTAATGAATTATGAAGGGAACATGTGTAGCCACTAGCCAATTGTATACAAGCTGCAAAAAAGCTGGTTTTATCGTTTTGTAAGTATTTTTATTCTGATGACCTCTAATAAAACGCGGCTGTCTGGTGTGAATATGTCACGTGACGGGCACAACGAAATGGGCCTTTTAAGCGCCTCCTATCCACTCATCGGTACAATAGCGCCACACTTTGACCAACTTTTAGGAATCTCCGTGGCGCACTTCACGTGCCTCTGGGAAATTTACACGCATAAAGCAAAATTCTTTTGTTGACATTTCAAAAAACAGTCCCTAGTTTGAAGTAGGGTTGTCCAGTGGGCCATATCGACCCGATCCCGCCCGATTCCCCAAAATTAAAAAAAAAATTGTCGGGTTCGAACTCGGGACGGGCTAGGTTCGTCCAGCCCGTCCCGATCCCGACCCGCTCCGTCCCCCTTTGCAAAAATAATCATTGCAATAACGGCCAAATTTTGATTTTGACCGTTGTGCAACGGTTATAACGACCATTTTTGGTCCCCCCCCCCCCACCCCATAAACTCCCCTACCCGCTTAATATTTATTTTTAACTCCTAAGTTAATATATTTATACTTTAACCCTATTTCTCAACTATAAATAACTCATTTTCCTCTTCATTTTTCTCACAAATCTTCCTATCATCTCTCTAATATCTCAATTTATCTCTCTACAATTCTACAAATCTTCCTACTATTAAATATTATATCAAAGTTAAAAAATTGGGAGTGAAGTTGGCAACTAGCTTGAGGATCATCCATCGAGCAAAGTTTCAGTTTTCAACCTCGATTAAATGTCGACGTTACGTCGGCGTTTGGTACCTTCGTTCCTTCTTTAAATTATTATTGTTACTTAATTTTAATTATCGCACTTAATTTCATTTACTTTAATTATTTATTTAATGGAAGGATTGGAACGTATGATTAGGGGTAAGGGTAAGGTGCTTCTTCTAGTAGTGGTAACGAGGTTAAGATTATTTCTTTTAGTAATCCTATTCCTAGTCCCGATGATTTAATTGATTTTGGTCATATTGATGAAGCTGCCTTTTTTAATGATATACCATTAGATGATGAATCAGACTTAAATTTAGACGATAATATAAATGACACATCCACTAGTGCACCTCAACCTCAGGCTCAGACTGAGTCTCAGCCTGAAACTGGAATGCCTCATATTCCCCCTAGTATGAATCGAGGCCCCACAAAACAAAAATTAAAATCAGATGCATTACATTTTTTTGATAGGGACCAAGAGAATCAACTAGTTAGATGTAAAATTTGTAAAAATATTTATAAATTTAAAATCGGAAAAGGTCAAGGTGGGACGGGAGCTTTATTGAGACATGTACAAGGCGAGCACAGAACTAGGTAGAATCAATACCAAGCTAAAAAATCGGGCGTGTCAATGCCATCTGAGTCGGGACAAGGTTCACATAGTATCCCCGACCTAGTACATGGTCAAATTAACCTGACCCCGTTCCGACGGGATGAGACCTCTTCCCATCCTGCCTATCCCGGCCCGCCGAAACCCGAGTCCTGACCCTCCGCCCATCCCGCGGGGACCTGCCCTGTTGGACACCCCTAGTTTGAAGTTATGACTCTGTTGTTTTTGTTATTCGCGTTCGTTATCTCCATTGAAATATAAATAAATTGGATTCGTGTAGTTTATTTGGACGAAACATTTTTTATTAAGAATTTTTCATACACAAGACTTGGAATCGAAATCTCTGATTAAAGAAAGAGAAGTCACATCCGATGCACCATATCTTTTGATAGTGAAGTTATAACTCTTAAATTTGATTTTTGAATTATTAAGAGCATATATAGACATGATCCTTTTTTGATTTTTTTGCTAAACATTGTATTATTTTTTTGAATTTTTATAAGATGAATTTCAAGTTTAAAAAGTGGTTTTGATCGATTTTTCAAGTGATTTTTTTATCACAAAATATCTATTTTTTCAAGTTAAATGCATGTCAAAAACACTATTTTAACTTTCAAAGACCTTTTATCAAAAAGAAAAAAATTCAAATACTATATTTTTCAAATATCATCTTTTTTAATGTCCAGACACCTAGAGCCTGTTTGAGTTGACTTATTTTAAATGTTGTTAAGCCAAAATAGCTTATAGGTACTTTTATAGTGTTTAGGTAAAATTAAAAAATGATTTTGCATTTATTTTAAAACAAAATAACAAAAATAAGTCAAAAATCATAAACTAAAATTCCTTACTTATGACTTTTAATTACATTCAAACGGGCTCCTACTAAAATTTTAGTAACAAACTCCAAAAGAGGAGGACACATACGGCATCCAAGGGAATTCTACACCTAAAACTAATTTACATGATACACATGCTTTTAAGGTAAATATGACATAATTTTAGCAACAAATTCGTGAGGTTTATCAGCTAAATTAATCGACTATACATGTTGAAAGCTTGAGTTCTGACATATTTCTCGTTACTCATGTGCTAATGGTTTAGGAAACCAAGATCGTATGGTTTAGAGGAGTATAACATGTAATCAAAGTTTTCAAGGAGTAGAGCACATAGTTAGATCATCTAGCTACTTTAGTCAGAGGATAAGACATAAGAGTATCTCTATGGACTTAAAAGGAATCGTCATGCGTTAGTAATAAATGAATTAGTTAGGAGGAAATTTATGTGTTATTTTATACAGATTAATTATCAAGTGTTAGTTATTTATGTATTAATTATTTCATATTTTATCCTGCATAAAAAATTACATAGATTCTCTCACAACTTATACATGTTAATTATGCGAGTTTCTAAATTGCAAACTAAACTCTGTATTAATTTTATACATGAATAATTTACCTCATAATCAACTAGCAAACATAATACTTTACTTATGTAGTATTTAATACATGCACAATTCACCTCCAAATCAGCTACCAAACCACCTATTAAGTACCTTCTCGTAAGCAAAAGAACAATCATCCAACTTTTAGGAAAACACGATTGAAGCAAATGATTTAAATCATATATATATATATATATATATATATATATATATATATATATTGTTATGAACTTTATTGAGGCTATGTTTGGCTTGTATCATGAAGTGTACCTTTTCTCTGTAGGAATATAAAGGAACATGACACATGCTAATTGATTTTCCCTATTCTTATCTTTATTGGGTCATTTATACGATCTTATGTTTACTTCTTTTAATTGCTACATTGTCAATTAATTAGATCTGAGATATAAATGAACCTAGACCACTTGACAATGGGCCGGGATATAGTTTGACTTGGATTTAATAACAAACAAGTAATTTCACGGTGTTTTCTTCAAATGAATTAGTCTTTAATTTTTGTTCTTCAAATGAGCTGGTCTTTAATTTTTTCTCTCAAAATTGAACTTATGTCTATACAGGCATAAGTTTCTTATATAATTTATGGATATTATGATGCATAATTTATGTCTCTATAAGTTTAAACTTAATTTTGAAGGAAAACAAATAAAAATCAGCCTATTTGAAGCACAAAAATTAAAGACCAACATAAAATAGGTCAAACGCATCGGCAGTCCCTTGTGGTTGTCAAGGTTTTTTCACTTAGACATCTCAACTAAACCTTGTTCTATTTAGACACACGAGGTAGGGTCTGATTCTGTCATTTAGATACTTTTCGCTGAATCAGTCAACTATGTAATGTGTGTACAACACACTCGCTGATGACATGACAAAATGATAAATTAAATAATGACATGTGTCATTTGATCCCATATTATAAAAAATAAATTTGGAGTAAAACTAATATTTCAAAAAAGAAAAGAAAACTCTATTTTCTAAACCCTACACCTTATTAACACACACAAAAATACATTTACTAACAAAAGAAAAATTTTGAAATCATGTTCTTGGTATCTTCACAATTTTCATGTGTGTTCTTGTGTCAACCACGATTTTAATCCATAATTTTAAGAAAAACTCCTATAAATTTGTTATAACTTCAGCTAAAGAATCCCCACGAAGACCCGAAGACCCGAAGACAACCCCAATATTGATTTCTCAAAATTTTCTTTAAATAAAGTAACTCATTTTAAACCTTCAAGCTTTGTAAAGAACCCTTTAATGATGTTTCGATCGGTTCCTTTGATTTTTTTTTCTTTTTATTAGAGGAGAAAGCAAGAAATTGAGTTGAATAAAAAATGTAATTGATTTTATCCCGATAGTAATAACAACGACGGTGATGTCGGTGATAGTAGGAGGATGGTTGAAAAAGAAAGAAGAAGAAGAAGGAGGAAATAATATATATATATATATAGAAAGAAGTTAAAAAAAAATATGATTTTTGGCATTTTATCGCGCGTGTGTGGTGTGAAATCCACATAACTTGTCAAGTCAGCGAAAAATATCTAAATGATACAGTGAAATCTAACTCAGGTGCCTAAATGGAACAATGTTTATGTCTAAATGAAAAATTTTGACGATCACACGGGCCTCTGATGGGTTTTACCTATAATTTAAGAGAAAATTATGATGGATGTCCATTGAGACATCTAATTTATCAAAATTAGTCGAAGAATCAATTTCTTACTCCAATTAACCCACTTTGATCCATGCTCCTCTTTTCTCTCTCTCTCTCGCATGTCCCTTTTGTACCCAATTTTTTTCTCTTTCATTACATTATTTCCTTTCTTCTTGAAAGTTGAGCTAATTTTTTTTTTTTGACTTTAAGGTGTCATCTTCTTCGTTAGATGTTGGAATTGTATCAAATGGGAGCTCAATTTCAGAAACATCATACCCATTTGGGAAAAGTGTGAATAGCAATATTGATTTGGGAAATTCTGGAAATCAAGGTGAAAAATTAATGGATTTAGATAGAGAGGCAAGAGTTTTAAGGTACAGAGAAGAAAAAAAAAGAAAATTTGAAAAAACAATTCGATATCATCATCATCATCATCCTCCTCCTCCTCCTCCTCCTCTAAATGGATTTTGAAAGAAAGGATGTGTATATTATGTGTATATACTTTGTACAAATATGTATATCTATGTATATGATGTCTATATACTTTGTATAGATATGTATAAACATGTATATGATGTGTATACTCCGTATAGATATGTATATATGTGTATATATCCCGTGTATGCACTTGTATATATACTTTATATAATCATGTATATCTATATATAAGATGTGTATAACTTTGTATCATAAAAAAACAATGGCAAATAATTTATCAGTATCATTAGAACATAAGTTAGCTTCATAAAATATTTAAAAAAAAAAATTGCAGCTATAACTAAAAGAGGTGCATTGGTTAACCAACAAAGCAAGTGGTAAATGGATGATTTAAAAATTACTTATGTAATTAGAGTAGATATCTAAAAGTCAAGTGGACAAAAATTAACCTTGGAGAGTAAAGTTTAAATTTTAATAAAAGCAAAAAACAAAGAGTAACATTAACTTTATAAAGATACCACTGGAGTCAGGACTTTGTAGTTTGTACTATGAAAAGAATATACTAGTACAAATTTATCTTCTTCTTTTTTAAATTTTAATTGACCTTGTACTTTAAAAAACGAAGATTACCGTTTTTGTATTCCAATATATTGTCAGTCTTCATTAATGCTACTGGTTGTTTAAAACGTGGGAAATGATTAACTAATAGCCATTTTATCGGTTAGAAGAAGATTGGGGATGCGAGATGCCATTTTTTTTGTAAAAACAAATTAGGCTATGGCGGATGGAAACTAGATGAGCGAACAGTATATATGGGTAACTACCCTATAATTTAAAGGGAAAAAGGATAGAAATGGCCGATCGGGTGAAACTATTGACACCCGATAGTCCAAGTATCTTAAAAGTTATTTTTAGCCTTTTCAAAATAATTCCATTTTTAACTAATTTCAGTACATATATTTATAAAGTGTATCATTTTTATATAGAATATGTATCACTACTGTATATGTATAGAAAATGTATCATTATTACATAGAATATGTATCACTACTGTATATGTATAGAAAAAAATGTATCACACGTATAGAAAATGTATCCTACACCGTATCATTATTGTATAGAATATGTATCGCTACTGTATATGTATAGAAAATATATCATACGTATAGAAACTGTATCATTATTATATAATATGTGTATAATAAATGTATAGTTAATGTATACTCTAATTTTATTAATTTGTAGTTGATATATTTTAGTTTGTTAAATATATCCCTTCAATTGATCTTATATATGAACAAGTAAAAAGGTGTTCAAATCTTATTACTTTTTTGGACAATACTTTTAATTAATTAAACAGTTCTTGCTGGATGATACTTTACTCATGCTTCGTTAATTGATGCAACGGGTTTTCTTTGTGAAGGGGAAAGACCCGAAGGCGAAATCCCCCATCTGTACCAGAGGTCTCTTGGCCAGGTGGGATGTAAATCGAGGGATATGCGCGAGTGGCAGCCTTGCAAGGGAGAGGACCAACGGGACACGAACCCAGCAACAACCCTTGCAATATTTCAGCAAGGACTGTCACCACACGGATTCGAACCCGCGACGTCGGAGTGGTTGTACCCCAATCACCTTGTCACTTACCAACTCACCTGTGCCCCTGGGGGCAATGCAATGGGTTTTCTTGTGCGAGTGAAACATATAACCATAATTTTTTTTTGCACAATATATCGTTGAGGAATGCGTGCCAAATTTTTCTATTTATACTAATTAGACCAAATAACTTAAATTGATTCAAATTTGTCTTAAATTTTAACTATTTCATTTTTTATATATTATCACACCCCAAACCCTACCATGGACGTAATAGACATCCGATGCTATGAACAACACCGGAAGCACATTGTAAAACATTTAAACAGTCATTCTAATTCGTTATCTATTTATAACACGTCGTATAAAGATTAAAACATGAACATGCTCAACTTAATAAAATCAGCGAGTCTAATATAGATATTAAATCATAAAACATAGCAAAGCCTCAGCAAGTCATACGAGACTTTAAACATCTACCCAAAATTTGACAACTATCTATGGAGCTTCTAAGATAAACAAATGAGTATCTAACTTCAGGGCGCAGCCCGGAATTGAAATAAATAGACAAATAAAGATAAAATGGTGTTCCACGAACAAGCATGTGGGCTCACCAAGTGATTCAGAAAGTAGCAAGTTCTCATATCTGGTATGCGTATCACGAACTTGCTCTTGTACGTTACCAAACACACCATAAAAATAATAATGGTATGTCTAAGGCGCAATAGTTAACAAATCCAAAATAAAATAGTAGAATCAGTAAAACAGTATTAATGAAAACCATTCAAAAACCAAGTTAGAGTATGATATCAAGCTTAGTAAAATTCAATAAAAGCAACCAATAACGAAGAATACATCAAGTTAAACTCGTTAAGCATTTACCATATTAAGTCTTTAACTTATGAACCCGAAATTATCAACAAGCCAACTTATGTGCAATCAAAGAATTAACACATGCCAACTCATGGGTGAACAACCATTTGATACATCAGAATTTTAGTCCACGAAGGCTAATCGTCCTCTGAACTAGCACAACAATATATACACCGGGCTACATGCCTAGGAGGTCAATCGTCCTCTAGACGGACACAACAATACTCACAAGTGATACGTTAGGATCCATAACGGCTAATGGTCCTCTGGACTAGCACAGCTTGCCCATACATGATCAAACACAAACAAGTACAAGTCATGGCATGTTAGCCGAATTCACTTCTCAATAATAGAGGTATTTCAAGTCTTAGATCAATTTAGAAACCTTGTTCAAAGAACTTATTCAATTCCAAATTCAAGAAAGCTCATTCAACGGCAAAACATGTTTAAATCTTTAACCTTTAGAAAATACCTTCAATCATCCCATTTTGGGGCAAACCAAGTTCAATCAAAGTAGTACATTATGTAAAAGGTTCGATGCGGGCTTGACCCTACATGCGCATGACCTTGTCTAAAAATTATCTACAAACTGAAAATAAGTTTAACAAAGGACAACCACTAACAAGGGTTTCACGTACACAAACAATCAAAGAAGATTTTAAAATCTAGACATACTTTAAAAGAGAGTTTAAAAACGTAGACATACCTCAATTCCCGCTCAAACATATTCCTCAAAAAGTGTTAAAGAGTAATGATTTTGATGTTAGTTTGATGTAGTATTGATCGAGAATTGATTAAGAACTTACCTTAGATGTTTTGGGGAAGCTTTAGGGTTGTATCCTCTCAAAAAGTCGTCCAAAATGTAGTGGGATGAAAGACTTTAAAAAATCACGTTTTGGGGGTTTTTAAAGGTGAGTCTGTTCCGCCCTAGGGTTTGCGTCGCATATCCCCATATGCTAGAGCATTTCTCATTGCATATCCAAAAAGATGCATAAAAATTTTGAGTCAAAATGCGTCGCATATGGCATCTGCGAGGCATATCGATCTAGTTGCCTACTTTGTGTCATTTCAGTAAATTGGTCATAACGTTTTACTCACAACTTTGATGGTTTCTATCGATCTAGTTTTGGGTTGCTATTATAGACATCCATGGTGGCCTTGTCGGCCTGCATAGTTGTATATATAGCTATAAAGATATTTTGACCTGATTTCATATCAGGTTGAGACAATTGTCATTTAGAGATTGTTAGGAGTACGACCTTGTCAGCCCAAGATATTATTAGTAGTTTACATATCGGCCTTGCTGGCCCAAATTACTTATTTGTGTTTCCAGAGCTCATGAGCTACAGATGGTATGCTCGGGGTTAAGTAGGGCACCGAGTGTCGGCCACGCCTCCCCATGTTTGGAGCGTGACAAAGGGAATTTTTCTAAACATAATAAAATATATTTTTATTTTTGAACTTCGTATCCAGTCAAATGATGTCATATAAATTGAGACGGAGGAAATATTTATTAAAGTTTAAGTGTCTAATAGGAAAAGAAGACATGTTGAGGTGTTAAAGTGAAAGTATCCGACAAGTTTAAGAGGTCATCCATGAATTTATCCTTGATGAATTAATCTCACTTGTGATTCATAAGATGCTATATATATATATATATTCCGATTTGATTAGCTGAGAATGTGTCATTGCACCAATCAACCTCGATCCTTTATTTGTCAAGACAAGACAACATCAAATTAGCTAAAACATATCACATAATTTAACACTTTGAAGGTTTTGATTGATCTTTAGTGACATAGCAATATGTGAGGTTGGTTTTTAGCACAACGAAATTCCAAATTAAGAGTATTTAGTGATATGTTTAAAGAGTATTTTAAGTGAATTGTTTGCCCCAAAAAAGATATAGTTGAATTTGTAAGTGGTTTTAAAGATACGTGGATAGACTTGTAAATAAGTGTAATAAATAAACAAACGAGAACAGTAAATAAAAGAAATAGCCTGAATTGATGGTATCTTGATTGAAACTTGTTAAAGAGCTTGGTCCAGTCTTTAGCTAAATTGCTTCGAGCCCGAG
The DNA here is from genome assembly GCA_034509755.1 of Anisodus tanguticus. NCBI lineage: Eukaryota > Viridiplantae > Streptophyta > Magnoliopsida > Solanales > Solanaceae > Anisodus > Anisodus tanguticus. The sequence goes on along the minus strand of CM067562.1, from coordinate 22,622,925 downwards.
CCAATGTTGAGAGCTTGTTCAATCTAAGTTTACAGTTAAATCGTGCAAGTAAGTGAAAACTAGAATGAGATGCCCTTCCAACATGGAGATTGAGCTTCTTTTATAGCTATGAATATAAGAAATTTATGCATGAGAATCATTCTATAATTTAATGTAATTAAATTACAATAACAAATACTTAATAACCAAAGAGTAACAGCTGGCATCAAATTCGAAATGGGCATGCATCAATCTTCTTCAGTTGCTTATCCGGTGTTACTTGGTTCGGTTTACGCCCGACCTTGCTCTTTCACTCGGACTCACCTCAGGTATCCTCGCACTCGGTGCACAACGTTGCTACTCCATTTGACCTCATACTTAAATCATGCCATGTGTCGTGCCAGTTTTTACCATATACAAATAGTCCCCACACTTTCCGAATCAATGTTTACTGAAGTGATGGAAAGTGGAAATAAAAATAATTTTTTCGGTGTCTTCTCTTGCAAGCTTCATTAAAAATCACTCTGAAATAGGACTCAGGACATGTGTAACCTTCTGGTTGAACCGCCATTCCCATTCACGAACCAAAATGTTTAGCAATGATAACTTCGCCTCTATAAAAATCTTTTTTTTCACTCCTTAATTTTTACCTTTTGGTAAATTTTCTTTAATCCTTCGAACACTCATCCTTTAATTCCCCAGAATTTCTTCAAATCTTCAAGTTATCATATTTTCAAACATTCATAACTTCATAACTTTAAAACAATGGCTCAAACTACTCGATCTTCTTCAAGAAATTCTTCTTTGGCTCCTTCTCCTCCGCCGGCCACCGACGACATCATCAGCGCAGGGGATCTTCCAACGCTCAGGCTATTGCCGAACCCAAAGCCTTCGATATGATCCCTTTAACTTTTCACTTCGACACTGAATTCACCATTCAAATGACCTCTAAAAAATTCGACCGAGGGGAGAAAGCTAAAAACTGATCGTCCTCAATCAAAACCTCCGACCTCGCTAGAGTCCGAGATGAATGCGGTTGGAAAGATCTCTTCAGAATCATTGTTCCCGAACCGGATGAAGACATCACCACCTTCAGGTCCGAATATTCCAACTTATACACCTACCTCTTCACTTTCAAACTCGACCCACCAATTGACCGCGTGATCCTCGAGATGTGCAGGATCTACAATATGTGCCTTCCACAAATTGGTCCATCAGTTTGGAGGGTCATAACCAGCCTCCATTTTTTAACCAACTTGGTCAATGAATGTTTTACTTTAGATCATTGGATCCGTTTGTATATGCCGCGATTCTTTCATGGTGGAATAGTTCAGCTCTCCAAGCGAGGTAAATTCCCCATCATCTCTAGTGTTGATGAGAATTGAGACCGGGTGTGGATGAAACATTTTGTTGTGGTTCTGACCATTGAGATTATTTTGGTGAGGTACATGCCCTTTTCGGAGGAATGGAATATGCACTGTAAGTCTTGAAGCTTTTTTCCTCTTTCCTTTTCATTCTAGATGTCCTGCCCTTAAAAAATTATATTTTTTCAGTTGTCCAATGGATTTGGCCACATGAAAAACCTCCACCAATAGGTCGAAAAAATAATTAGTACTTATCCACACAAGCAGTGGACATAGAAGGTACTCTCTGATGAGCGTTAGGTAGCCCAAAACCAACATGTCTGATTTTTTTAAACTTTGTTTTAACACCCTCGAACATTCTTTCTCACATTTTCTATATTTTGAAATCCCAGGTTTACCGAAGGGCTCTTCGACCCCAAGGTCCAACCCCTCGGCTGCTCCAACTGTTCCCAATGTGGTACTCAATTCAGTTGCATCTGTTTGTCGTATATCCGAGGACTAAAGAAAAAGTCCACAATCTAAATCCTCAAAGCCCTCGAAGTCTCTTTCGATCACCAAAAAGAATAAAAGAAGCTCGGAGGGGGGAGGCTCCTCCCGAGCTCAAGACTTCGTCATCTCTCCAACTGATGTCTGGATAAGCAAAGTCTCCACCACCACCACTACCACTCTAATGGAAATTACTCCAGCCAAAGTGAAAGAAGAAAACACTGCTACTGAAGCAGCTGAATCAATTTTGCCTCCAACCGAGGTGCCTACTTCTGCTCATGCATCACTAATCATAGAATCTGTCATCATCAAAGATGACAACGAAGCCAAGGATAAGGAGCCGTTGGCTAAGAAAACCAAGACTTCCATTTCAACTCCTCCTTCACCGTCACAACCGACCCAAACTTTTGGGCAAGAAAATTTTGACCGCTTCTTCAAAGAGGTTGGTACCTCCGCAACCCAGGTCGAGTGGGCTCACACCGCCGAGTTTTCTCATCTGGTCATACCACACAAAAATACCAAGTCCTCTAGGACCCCTAAAAACCATGCTAGCTCCCGGTCCAAGCTAGTAAACATTTTCCCAAAGTGCGGACCCGAGGAAAATGAGGTCTGCCACCATTTTTGTCCTCGAGGACATGAACTTTTTGTCCCGTCCGATCGAGGTTGCCAATTACATGAGGCCCCTTATATCGGAGTCCGATAGGGAGAAAATACAAAATCTTTCTTGGCAATGCCTATTCAACGAGGGTATGCACACCTCCAACTGGGTACATATTCTTCTTTATTGCCTAAATTGGCACTTGCATTACTTTTCTTTTTCTAACTTTCCTTAAATTTTCAATCTTGCAGTCCTTCGTTCTTGTTGGTGAGGGCCTCATCCGGTGCTTGCATGAAAATGAACACCTTAAAGGGCAATTGGATGCCCAAAAGAAAGAAATCCAGCACCTCAAATGGCTTCTTCAATAAAAGGATGCCCAACTGCAGCAAGTCGGTGACTTGTCCACTGTTTGGGTTGAGCTAGACCAGGTTAAGGGCAACTATCTCCAAGCGTTGAATGACTTTGAGGTCGTCATCGAGAAAAATAAGATTTTTGAGGAAGAGAATGAAAAACTCTTCCAAGATATCGAAGTCCTCACTCAGCAGCTCGGGAAACAAAAAGAGGTTCGGCACTATTAGGCTCAACAAGTTGAATTTTTGAATGCCGAAGTCGATCGCCTTGGTGCAGAACTTACTACAATGGATGCTGACAGAGTTGTCGCCCATGATGCACTAAAAATGGCTCAAGACTAAGCCGACCAACAAGCCCAAACCAATGAAGGGCTAAAAAATGAGCTTGAGGCATCGAACCAGAAGAATGCTGGGATTTTGGCCCAACTTCACCAAGCCTGGATGAAAGAAACCATGCTTGAGCTAATGCAGAGGCGAAGGCAGCCCGAACAATTCTTCAATTCAAGCACATAACTTGGAATGTTCGAAGATATACTTTGGAGCAAGATCGGGATGGGATCCCGAATATTGATGCTAGGATTGCTAAAGCTTAAGAGATCGAGCTCCGGGCCTACCGTAAGATGAACGGTGATAACTATGAGGATGACCCGGAGGACTCCGGATCCGAGTCCGAGTTTGATTAACTTCCAGGCTTTCATGCCTTTTTATTTATTAGTTTTTTTCCTTTGTATATGTTTTGCTCTGGCCGTTTACCGGCCTTGTATATAAAATGAATATCTGATTTTGTTATGATTTTTCTACCATTCGGCATGTTTCATTGCTTTCTTATTTTCAACACTTAGTCAAATAAAATCTCAACCCAAATTGGGTTGATTTCCTCTAGCTTCAGAGTTTTAATTAAACAAAGCATCACTCAGTTTACATTGGGCTTAATGAAAGTTCATCTCGGTCTTTAAAATAACTTAAGTCATTAGTATAAACCTTTACTTTTAGTTTCTTTACACCCGACAATTTCTTCCTGTTTCAGGTCATTCAATGACTAAATATAAGGACCTTATTTTTATGCTTGTGAATAAGACGTCTCCTACTCACTTCAGGCATGAATATTGAAACTTTAATTATTTCCAATTTTTTAGACAACTTCAAGTGCCTTTAAGAATAAGTTGGGTTCTTTATGACATGGTGCCTTCGAAACTTTACTTATTTTTGTTCTGGGTGTCTTTACGATGACAGTCCCCGGTTAAGGACTTAAATAAATTCATTAGCTCGTAAGTGTAAGGTTTTGTCAATTGCCCTGAAATAAGAGTATGCAAGCGAATATAAATCAAAGCGAATTTCGGACAAAATGCCTTTTCATTTAAGCTTTGCAATGGTTAAACAACTGAGAAAGATTCATTCGATATTTCTACCTTTACATATTTTGTCGTGACATTAAAACTATTTAGAAAAGATTTATTCGATCTTTTAACCCTGACAATAGTCCTAAAAACTTTTAAAAAAACTTTGAACTCCGAATAACTCAGAATTCCTTTGAGGGTATGTCAGTCCACTAGTGTTTGTGTTCGAAGTATGAGAACTCAAACACTACTTGCTCTTCAATACTAGGAAGTCTCCAGTCTCCAGTATTTGTCCGGTCTTTAACTATTTAGTAACACACTTTACATTGTTGCCTCATTAAAAACCTTATTGGAAAAATCCTTTTCGGGATAAAAACTGAGCTAAGGGGAAAAGTGTGCAACACGTGTTTTCAGACCTAATTCTAACTCAGTTCGACCTTTCAGTGACTACTCTGAGTTATTCATGCATGGGTTATTCATAATGTAACAAATGAAATTAAAACAGTTAACGAATACATACCTTAGCAATAATACCGCTTCAAGTGCGCAACGTACCGGTTATTCGACAACTTTTGACCATCTTCGGCTTCCAACTGGTACAACCCTTTACCAGTGATTTCTGACACTTTGTAGGGACCTTCCCAGTCCAGGCTCAATTTCCCTTCGTCGGGGTTTCTGGTGTTGATGGTCACTTTTCGTAAAACCAAGTCCTTTACTTGAAAGTGACAAAGATTAGCCCTCCGGTTATAGTATCTTCCCATCATTTGCTTTTGAACCACTAACCGTAGCAGCGCTAACTCCTGATGTTCATCTATCAAATCGAGATTTATGGCCATAGCTTCATTATTTGACTCCTCGATTGCAAGGCTGAACCTTAGGCTCGGCTTGCCCACTTCTACTGAAATTAAAGCCTCCACATCGTAAACCAGAGAAAATGGAGTCTCCCCGGTGCTAGATTTCAGTGTTGTCATGTATCCCATAACACATCCAATTTCTTTCCATCTGCCTTTCGACTCTTTTAATCTTCTCCTCAGGTTCTGAATGATAGTTTTGTTCATTGATTCCACTTGCCCATTTGCACTCGGGTGATACGAAGTCGACGTTATCTTCTTGATTTTTAACCCTTCAAGAAAATCATTCACTCTTTTACCAATGAACTGACGACCATTGTCACATGTAATATCCATTGGAATGCCGAACCGCGAAATGATGTGATCCCAGATGAAATCAATGAATTCCTTCTCTCAAAAAATTTTTTGAAGGCCTTTTCTTCAATCCACTTAAAAAAGTAATCAGTCATAAACAATATAAAACGTACCTTACCGGATGCCCAATGGAGTGGCTCCACTATGTCCATTCTCTATTTCATGAATGGCCATAGAGATAGGATCGGATGCATTATTTCTATCAGTTGATGAATCATTAGTGCATGCATTTGACATTGATCGCACTTTTGGGTGAATTTCTTCATGGCTTCTTCCATCTAAGCCCAATAGTACCCATCCCTAATCAACTTTCAGACCAAGAGCTCTGCTCCGGAGTGATTGCCACAAGTCCCCTCGTGAACCTCGCACATCACATAATCCCTCTCCCCGGGACCTAAACATCTTGCTAAAAGACCGCATAAAAATCTCCAATATAACTGACCATCAACCAGACAAAACCTAGTTGCCTTAGTGCAAAGTGCCATCGACTCCTTCGGATCTGTAGGCAATTTCCCATCTCGAAGGTTGTCAATATATTTGTTGCGCTAGTCCCAAGTCAAGCATGTTGTATTTACTTTGGCATGGCCACCATAAATTGAGGAATTTACCAACTGCATAATTGTACCCAAATTAAATTCCTCCGCTTCTACGGACTAGCCCAAAGATACACGTTCCATGGTCTATTCTTTAAACCGATGCAATATCACTTGAATATTCTCTAAGTATTTTTGCATCCTTTCCTCATTCACTTCGAACACCCTGTTTACTTGATTAACAACTAGAAGCGAGTCACATTTTGCTTTGATGACCTTGGCTCCAAAGCTTCTTTCCAATTCTAAACCTGCAATCATAACCTCATACATGACTTAATTGTTAGTCAATTTTACAGTTCTTATCGACTGCCTAATAACGTCTTCTGTAGGTGCCTTAAGTACTACTCTGAGCCCGGATCCTTTCACGTTCGAAGCTCCATCCGTGTACAAGGTTCAGGCCCCCAATGTTGTTCCCGAAGTTAGTAAGAATTCCTTTTCCATCTCGAGAATTATTCGAAAAATGTTAGTAGAACCCGTGAATAATTCCTTTTCCATCTCGAACTTGAATTATGCATCATATTTTTGGCGGATAAGTTGTTACTACACATATAGGATGACATTGGAAATACACCCTTAATTTTCTAGAAGTTGTTATTAATGCTTAAGCCAATTTTTCTAAATGAGGATATCTAGTCTCTGCACTAGCTAATGTTCTACTCACATAATAAATAGAAAATTGAGTACCTTTTTCTTCTCGAACCAAAACTGCACTTACTGCGACCTCAGACCCTGCCACGTACAGGAACAACTACTCGTCTGCCTTCGGTTTATGCAGCAACGGCGGGCTAGACAAGTATTTCTTCAAATCCCTCAAAGCTTGTTGGCGCTCCAGTGTCCATTCGAAGTCATTCTTCTTTTTCAACAAAAAAAAAACCAATGACTTTTTTCGAACATCGAGAGATGAACCTTCTTAGAGCGGCTATCCTCTCGGTGAGTTTTTGCACTGCTTTCATATCTTCAAGCACCTTCGGAATCTTTTCGATAGCTTTGATTTTTCCGGATTGATCTTTATTCCTCGATTTGAAACCAAGAAACCCAATAACTTCCCCGAGCCAACTCCAAAAGCATATTTTTCCGGATTCAGCTTTATGTTGTACTTTCGGAGTATGTCAAATGATTCCTGCAAATACTTTAAACGATCCTCTGCTTCCAGAGACTTAACTAACATATCATCAATATAAACCTCCATTGTGTTATCTATTTGGTCCTCAAATATGCGATTAACTAGGCATTGATATGTTGCTTCGGTATTTTTAAACCAAAGGGCATTACATTATAGCAATAGGTCCCGTATCTAGTTATAAAAGAAGTTTTCTCTTAATCCTCTTGGTTCATCCTAATTTGGTTGTACCCGAAATAATCATAAAGAAAACTGAGCATATCATGCCCCGCCGTAGCATCAATCATTCGATCAATGTGGGGCAAAGGAAAAGAATCTTTTGGACATGCTTTATTCAAATCTTTAAAATCTATGCACATTCTAAATTTATTACTTTTTTTAGGTACGACCACTATGTTTTCTAGCCAGTTCGGATACTCTACTTCCCAGATGAAACTTATATTTAATAACTTTATTAGCTCTTCATTGAAAAACTAATGCTCGTAGTCGGCCATTAATATCCTTTTTCGCTTTACCGGCGGAAAACTTGAATCCAAACTCAACTTGTGAGTTGTGATCTTCGGTGGGATACTTGCCATGTCTAAATGGGACCAGAAAAAATAATCGGCGTTAGCTTTAAAAAAATCAATTAATTTAAGCCTTAGCTCCGAGGTTAACTCGGTGCCTAGGTATAACTTTTTATCCGGTAGATGGACGAACAAGATAACTTGCTCTAACTCTTCTGCGGTTGACTTCGTGGCGTCTGAATCGTCCGGCAGCACAAATGACCTCGGCATGCGATGGTAATATTCTTTTTCATTGTAGTTTATCTTGTCTTCCTCCTCTTCATTCAGACTTACAGGGTCCGATTCCTGCGATTGCTATTTGACTTCTTTGCCTCTATTTGCATCCTTCGTTGTTTTTGGTGCTTGGACCGACTCTTCGACTGCAAACATTTCCCTTACCGCCGCCTGTTCACCGCGAATTGTCTTTATTCCCTCGGGAGTTAGGAATTTTTACATCAAATGCAACATCAAGGTACAACCCTCATGCCATGTATCCAAGGGTTGCCGAATAGTGCATTGTATCTCATCTCGCATTCAATAACGTAAAACTTTGTTTGCTTGATTGTCCTAGCCGCATTGACTAGAGAGTGATTTCCCCCTTCGTTGTCTCCCTTGCCATATTGAAGCCTTTCAGGACTTGAGCTGCTGGTACAATCTGGTCCAACAAATCTAATTGCTCCACCACCTTCCACCGGATGATGTTGACCGAGCTACCTAGATCAATCAAAATTCGCTTAAGATGAAATTTATTAATTAAAATGTCACCTAACTATGAATAATTACGTAGCAAAGTCATTCAACTTTAATTTGTATCAATAAAGTCATTCAAACTTAGAGTTTTTCTTTTATAAAATCATTCAACCAAATTCGTCATCAAATAAATCTGACATGACAAAATAAATTAATTTGAGTCTTCTTTAACTTTATATAAGACAAAATAAAACAATTTTTTATAATGAGTTTGTTTCAAGAAAAATAATATGTATATTTATTTAAAAATATTTTAACATTAAACAGTTTTGTTTTATTTTAAATATCACAATTTTATAACCCTATACATATTTCAACTTGTTTAAGACCACAACATTAAATTCTTTTATTTCATTCTTAAATTCTATATTTATTCATATAAATATACATAATATGAAACAACAAAATTAACTATTTCATATGTCATCGTAATCCAGTAATGAAAATTTATGTATACTAACGCTGCACAAAATTCTACTCCTCAAATAGTTGGGACATTCTTTTTTCGTTCGTTGGCTGGGTGATTCCATAATACAAGAAAGTTGGCTTTAGTTTGATTTTGATATTTTTTAATTGAAGAAACTAATGTATGAGCTACAATAATTTTGATTTTGGGGGTAAAATTTTGCAATTAATTGTATTTTGAAAATATCACTAAAATACACTTCTTAGTTTCATTTTGATATGTAGGTGGGTAGGTCAGGGTAAGATATGAGTCTTCTTTGGCTGAAGTCATCGACATACCCTCTAATTCTCTTTACAAATTGGGATCGAGGGGCTGATCGAGTTAATAGGAGATGGGTGGTGGTCACTGGACCGAAAGAAAGGAAAGAACAAACTCCCTTTTTTCAGGCAAAGATGACAAAATATCGATTTAGGTTCTTCAAAAATTTCAACGGAAACAATGGAGGAGCAGCAGGGAAGATGATAAAGAGATGAGATGAGAGTGGTCTTTTTTTTTTCTTTGTTGACATGGCTTATTTTTATTGGTCTATTTTTTCATATAACCGCAAGTGAAGTTCACGCACCAAACATGAGCTGGAATTGTCAAATTTGTGTTCAAATGGCACAGTTTAGCTTGTATTCGAGGTTCAGATGGTAGGGGTCTCGATTGGAAGATCTAAACGAAATACATGGACAAATTGGAGGGTCTATCAATGACTTCAGCCTTATTTTATTTGTGTGTCCATGTCTGATTTACATGACATTAAAAAATTAATTTATTTTACTATGTCAGATTTTTTATGATTAATTTGGTTGAGTGTTTTTGTAAGAGAAAAATTCTAAGTTGAGTGATTCTATTGACACATAACAAAGATGAATGATTTTGCTACTATATAATTTCTCATAATTGAGTGAGCTTTTGAGATATTTACTAATTTTTTTATTAAACTAATTCAAATCATTAGATATATCATATAAACTTAATCGAGTATTTTGAATAATACTCGCACAATTACAACAAAAAATAAGTAAGGCCGGCCAGTGGGCCGAGTCGGCCCCGACCCGATCCAAAAAAAAAAGGTGTCGGGACTCGAAACTGGGACGGGACCTGGGCTCGTCCCGCCCAGGCCCGTACCACCCTAGACCCGCCCCAGATCGCCCCGCCCCGACCTCGTCCGGACGTCGACCCCCTCTTTGCAAAAATGACCGTTGCACAATGGCTATTTTATATTTTGGTCGTAGTGCAACGACCATTTTGGCCCCCCACCCCATAAACCCCCCTACTCTCTTAATGTTTATTTTTAACCCCTAAGTTACTATATTGACACTTTAACCCAATTTTTCAACTATAACTACCTCATTTTCTCTTCATTTTAATCTCACAAATCGTCCTACAATCTCTCTAATCTTTCATCTCAATCTATCTCTCTACAAGTCTAAAATTACATTGCCTACTAAATATTTTGTTTTATTTGCACATTTGTATAATTGTATCAAAGTTCAAAAATTGTGACTGAAGTTGGCAACTAGCTTGAGGATCATCCATCGAGCAAAGTTTTAATTTTCAACCTCGATTACAAGTTGGCATTTGGTACCTTCGTTCCTTCTTTAAATTATTATTGTTACTTTATTTTAATTATCGCACTTAATTTCATTATCTTTAATTATTTATTTGTATAATTAAAATGGAAGGATTAAGAGGTATGTTTAAGGGTAAGGTAAGAGTGCTTCTTCTAGTAGGGGTAACAAGGGTATGTGTACTTCTTCTAGTCATCTTATTCCTAGACAGGATGATTTGATTGATTACACTAATATAGATGAAACTGATTTTTTTAATGATATACCATTAGATAATGAGATATATTCTGCAACTGAACCAGACTTTAATTTAGAAGATAATCTAGATGACATACCCATTAATCTAGATGACACACCCACTAGTGAACCTCAAACTGAAACTAGAACGCCTCCTATTCCTCCTAGTATGAGAGGAGACCCCACACAACGAAAATTAAAATCAGTTGCATGGGAATTTTTTTGATAGGAACCAAAAGAATCAAGTAGTTAGATGCAAAATTTGTAAAAATATTTATAAATTTAAAATGGGAAAAGGTTAGGGTGGGATGAGAGGTTTATTGAGACATGTACAAAGCTTTCACAAAGCTAGGCGGGATGAATACAAGGCTACAAAGTCGGGTGTTCCAATGCGCTCTCAGTCGGGACAAGGTTCACATAGTGTCCCGGACCAAGTACATGTTCAAATTAACCCGACAACGGGGGAATTGTAGGTCCTAAATACGATAAACATAGAGATAGAGAAGCAATAGCAAAATTAGTTGCGGTGGAGGGTTTGCCTTTTTCATTTCCTTCCTCCCCTGGTTTTATTCATTACATAAGAGATATGAATAATCCTGCTTTTAACGATTTTCCTAGATCAACTGTTAGGAGAGACATTTTTAAATTCGCACATGAATATCAACAATATTTACGTTATGCATTATATCATTTTCCTGGTAAAGTATCTATCACTTCTGATATAGGCCATAGTACTAATGTCCATGATTATTTAACTATAACATGTCATTGGATAGATCATAATTGGTCTATGCAAAAACGTATTTTAGCATATAGATATATTGATGATAGGCACACAAGAAATTTATTGCAGAAAATATTCATCAAGTTTTCCATTATTATGTTATAATTGACACAATAATGAATGTTACGATAGATAATTCTTCTTCTAATAATTATGCTGTGAGACTTTTAAAAAATGTATTAACTCCATATTTTTCTAATCATTTTCATATAAAATGTGTGTGCCATATTTATAACCTAGTTGTAAAGGATGATTTATCACTTTTTGAAGACATTCTTAATAAAGTACAATTTTCTATAAACTTTATTTTTAAAAGTAATAGAATACAAAGAAAAAAAAATATAAAAAACTTGTCACGATTGTGGACTACCTTATAGAAAAATTCCTGAAGAAGTAACGACAAGGTGGAATCCTCTATATGAACAACTACTTGTTGCTTACGATTATAGAAGACCTATAACTTAATTTTTTAACGCCCATAAAAATCCAACTGATATGCTTATAGATAATGATTGGGAAAAAATTTCAGAACTTATAGTATTTTTAGAGAATTTTTTCCAAGCAATGAAAGAATTTTCCGGTATATATTATCCTACTATTTCAACTATGTTATTATATATAGCTCTAATATTTTTATTACTTAATGGATATATGGAAAAACCATCTTATAAGGCACTTACTAAAAATATTTTTTCTTATTCCCACTATTATTATTATTGGTGTTGTATTAAATTCGACTATTAAAATAGATGGTTGTAAAACACTTATTGAAATTGTTTATGATTGTATATCAGTACTTCCACCTCCAACTTTAAAAAATCCAAAGGAACAACCACCTAAGGAACCAACTAAAGAAGAAGTTTTGTTTAGCATACACGACGAATGCAAAATAGTATAAATGTATTACCAACAAGAAAGTGCTAGCAACCAACCTCCTTCTCGTTCTCCTTCTACCACTCCTTCTACTTCTACTTCTACTTCTACTTCTCCTTCTACTACTCCTTCTCCTCCTCCTTCTTCTCATCCTTCTCCTCCTCCTCATCCTCCTCCTCCTCCTCCTCCTCCCCTATCCTTCCCCCTCCTCCTCCTCCTCCTCCTCCCCCTATCCTCCCCCTCCTCCTCCTTCTCCTCCTCCCCCTATCCTCCCCCCTCCTCCTCTCTTTCTCCTTCTCTCATTCTCCTCTTCCTTCTCCCCCTCATTCTCCTCCTGCTCCTCCTCCTCATCCTCATTCTCATCATCTTCCTTCTCCACCTCCTCCTCCTCTTCCTCTTCTCTCCTCCTCCTCCCTCATCCTCCTCCTCCTCTTCCTCCTTCTTCTCCTTCCTCTTCTTCTCCTCCCTCTTCTCCTCCTCCTCCTTCTCCTGCTCCTCATCCTCCTCATTCTTCTCCTGCTCCTCCTTCTCCTTCTCCTTCCTTCTCCTCTTCATTCTTCTCCTCATCCTCCTCCTCCTTCTTCTCCTCCTCCTCATTTTTTCTTCTTCTCCTCATTTATTCTTCTTATCCTCCTCATTCTTATTCTTCTTCTCCTTCTCCTCTTTCTTCTTCTCCTCTTTCTTCTTCTTCTCCTTCTTCTTCTTCTCATCATTCTTCTTGTCCTACTCCTCCTCCTCCTCCTTTTCCTCTTCCTCTTCCTCTTCAGTACAACCTTATAAAAGATATGATGTTTCTGCGACTAGTATTGAAAGCCTTAGAAATAGAATGTTTAGTGGTACCACTACTAATCAAGTTAGCGAGTTAGATATTTTTGTTTTGCACGGTGTTGTACCGTACCAAACAGTTCTTAATGAAGGACATGAAGACTAGCTTAAATACTTAAGGGAAAATGAGAAGACATTTCCGACACTATCAAAGATGTCCCGAGATGTCTTGAACATTCAAGCGTCATCAACAACGTCTGAAAGCGCTTTTTCTACCGAAAGATTTCTAATAGAAGAGCACATACACTCATTAGCGGGAGACAGCTTGGAGATTGCAGTTTCATTCAGAGATTGGATACAAGCGGAGCATAGAAGGTGCGGTCAATCGGAGATCAACGAAGAAGACGACGAAAACTACAATGAAATCTTATCCGACGGAGGTGGAAGCGACGTCGATCAATTTGACCAACAAATTCCAATTCCAACCGAAGAACCACAAGACATTGTGAAGAAATTAGAAAATGTGTTTATAAATATGTGATTTTTTTTCCAATTTTGAAATTGTATTACAAAAAAATCATATTTCTATTAAATAATATTTCTATTAAATAATATAAGAGGCACAAAAACAGTCTTGGAATATTTTTATTACACTATCTTGCTCAATTATTGAAGTGTTTATATATGTTATTTTTTAAAATTAAGTGCAAAAAAAATGGAAAACCCCGATCCCGACCCCGCCAAGACCGATCCTCTTTTCCGACGTGACCGGGAACGAGATGGGACATCAACGGATCCTGTCCCGCCGGGACCCGCCCCGCCCCGCCCCAAACCCGACCTACTGGCCACCCCTACAAATAAGTAATGTGAAGGAGGAGGGAGAAGGGGGAGAGGAAGGAAGAAGAAAAAGAAATTTCCTCGCAAAAATATAAATTTTATTTACACTTTTATTAACAAAGCTAATAATTAGGGATGACAGGTGGGTATAATTTTGCGGATTCCGCACCGCACCCGCCCTAGTTGGGCGGGTATAGGTATAACTTTGGCGGGTAATAGGCGGGTATGGGTATTGAAAATGTACCTGTCACGGGTCGGCGGGTATGTGGTGGATTTGCAGTCATACCCGCCTCCCCCGCCCCGCTTCCAACCGCCTACCCGCCCGCCTTATACCCGTCCCAAGCCCAAAATATTAGCAGCCCATAAGTCGTGCCTTCATCCCATAAGTCACGACAAGTCTCTCATTCTCCAACAAAACTCAAAACCCTACGCCTCTTCAGTCCTTCACGCCTTCACGCCTCCCTCTCTCTCGTTCCCCTTCACACCGTCTCTCCTCCCTCTCTCATTCTCGACGTCTCTGCCTTTTTCTTTAAAGGAAAAATGACAAACTTTTTTCACGAACCACCTCGACGTCTCTGTCTTTTTCTTTAAAGGAGATGCTGATCGGAAAATATTGTTATCTTTGCTTTGTGCTTTGGGGTTGTCTTGGTGAGGTCAATTTTTATGCATTTGTGAAGTTTTACTTATCGGGTTTGTAGAGTTCAATTGAAAAAGTTGAAAAACTTTAGCTTATATAGCTGAAATAATATCTGGGTTTTGTCTACATTTGTAATATATAACTATTTGGGTGAACAATTTTTGGGTTTTCTTGATTCTTTGCTGTGTAAGGGGGAAGAGGTGAAAAATGGGGAATTCTGATGATGAAAAAATCCATAATTCTCCTCCCTCTCTCCCAAAGAAAATGAGACCGTGACAGTATTGATTCTTGACTCAAACTTTTGGAATTCAAATTTTTGGGATCATGTTGATTACTAATTGATCACAAATGAATTGAGTACAAAATATGACAGGCTGGTACAGTCGGGTGACGGATATCCACTTGGGTGGTGGAGCAGGTGTGGATTTAGGAATATACCCGCCTGGGCGGGTATGGATGTTGAAAATTGTAGCCGCCACGGGTGGCGGGTAGGTGGCGGATATAAAATTTTCTGGCGGGTACGAGTTCGGGGGAGGGGATACCCGCCCCCGCCCCCGCCCCGCCCAATTGCTATCCCTACTAATAATTAAATAGGTGTCCTCAGGAATCCTGCGTAAATTCGTGTTCTTCTTCTAGTCCCCTTCTTCTACCCGTGAAGCCCACCAAGAAACCCCAAACCCATCGGCCCTTTCCAACAAACAAAAGCCCAGAACTAACCCACCAAGCCCCAACCAATTAGAAATCAGCAAGCCATGGCGGCATGACCTACAAGAATAACTCCAAATCATTTGGGAAATTTACACATGTGTACCTTCGATCAAACTTAATTATTTGCATTAGCTTAAATATAGTAAAATCTATACTAATATGTAATATTATACGCAAACGAATCTAGAAAATCTAGAATATGAATGCATTACTTAAAAAAAAAGAACAAAAAAATGTGTAAAGTGGGAATTGTTCCCTAGTCTTCTAGATAAATAACTCAACATTCACCCACGTGCACTATTTAACCTTCTTGTAGCATAGGTGCCAGCAGATAGTATTATATCAATTTCAAAAACAATATACATAAAATTAAATATCTAATTTTATGGAGAGACCATGAGTTCATGTGCTCTAATTTTGTATAAATATGCCACTAAAATTTATACGTACAGTATAGGTACAACAACAAAAACAACATACAACAGTGTATTCCCACAAATGGGGTCTGGGGAGGGTAGGATGTACACAGACCTTACCTCTACCTTTATGGGATAGAGGGGGTTGTTTCCGATTGATCCTCGGTTCAAAAGAAACATAGTCAATGCACAAATTCAAATTCAAGGAAAAAAAGATAATAAAATAATACAGAAAGAACAAATGAAGAAATATATATTAATGCACAAATAAGAGCATGGATCTACGCGAGAAGTAATACTACAAGAAAAGGAGAAGAGGAAAGGAAAAGGCTAGCCCCTACCTCTGTCACACACAATGCGACAAAACTCAACTACCTACTAATCTTCTATACTAATCCTCGACCTCCAAAGCTTTCTATCTAGGTCATGTCCTTAGTCAGCTGAAGCTGTGTCATGTCCTGTCTAATCACCTCCCGCCGGTTCTTTTTCAGCCTACCTCTACCTCTCATAACTCCTGCTATTGTCAATCTCTCACATCTCCTAACTGGTGCATCCTCACACCTCCTCTTGACATGCCCGAATCCTCTCAATCTCTTTTCTCTCATATTGTTCTCCACGGTGGTCACTCCGACCTTATCCCGTATAACTTCATTTCTAATCATATCTTTTCTAGTATGACCACACATCCATCTGAGCATCCTCATCTCCGCCACCTTCATCTTGTGAACGTGAACGTTCTTGACTAGCTAGCATTTTTCCTCATACAACAGTGCTGGTCTAATCACCAGTCTGTAGAACTTACCTTTTAGTCTAGGTGACAACTTCTTATCAAACAACACCCCGTAGGGGAGCCTCCATTTCATCCACTCTGCTCCAATATGGTGTGCGACATCCTCATCAATCTCTCTGTCACCTTGTATTATGAAACCAAGATACTTAAACATTTATTTTTGGGTATAGCTTGTGCCTCAATATTCACTTCCACATCTGTCTCTTGTGTCATATCACTGAACTTGCAATCCATATACTCCATCTTCGTCCTACTTAATCTGAAACCTTTAGATTATTGGGTTTTTTTCCAAACTTTCAACCTATCGTTAACTCCACTGCGTGTCTCGTCAATCAAAACTATATCATCTGTAAATAAATATAGTATATGTATGTTATATATATAATCTATAATGTATGGTAGCTATTTTGTAAACTAGATATATCATCCAAAGATACAGAGTTGTAAATTTTCCAAGTCATTTTTCTTCCCAACAACCATGACCCCCACCCAAAAAATCCCCACAATCCCTCTTGATTTTTATTAAGTTTGGGTGTGTAATTGAGTTAAAACGTGTAGGTTTTTTATTTGCGACAGTTGAATATGATCAATGAGTTTTGGCACAACTTAGTGTTGTCTTTGCCTTCTGTGTAGGGGTGTCAGATGAGCCATTTGGGCTGAAGTTGGACGGGTCATAATCCAACTTGTCCAATTTGACCCATTACTTTATAAATTTCAAACTTACATTCTATAATGTTATTTTATTTTGTATGATATTTAATTTTTTCATATCTTTATTTTTAAAATAAAAATAGTATTTTTAATTTTTTTCACTTTTTGTAAAAGAAAATAAATATATAAAATAATAAGTGGGAGGGCAAGGGGTAGTGGGGGGGGGGGGGGGGGAATAGTGAGGTAAGAAAAGTTTCTCCTTTTTTATAAAATTTTGGTATAAGTAAAATAAATATATAAAGTAAAAACTTCGGGTGAGGGTGGGGATGGGGTAAGCAAAATTTTCTCATTTCTTATAAAAAGTTCTTAAAAGTAAAATAAATATATAAAATAGAAATTTTGGGGGTGGGGTGATGGGGTACGAAAAATTTCTCAGATTTTAATAAAATAAATATATAAAATAAAAACTTTAGGGGTGGTAGAAATATGAAATAGAAATTTGAGGATGGGGGTAGGTCATGGGGTGGAGGGGGTAGGGGGAGGAGGTAAGAAAAAAATTCATATTTTTATAATTTTTTTTATAAAAGTAAAAGGAATATGAAATAGAAATTTGAGGATGGGGGTAGGGCATGGGGTGGGAGTGGAGGGGGTAGGGGAAGGTAATTTTTTTTCATACTTTTAATAATTTTTTTATAAAAGTAACAAAAATATGAAATAGAAATTTGAGGATATGGTGGGGGTTAGGGCGGTAGGAAGGAGGTAAGAAAAAAATTCATAAATTTTATAAAAGTAAAAAAAATATGAAATAGAAATTTAAGGGGGGGACAATGGGGTGGGGTGGATGGGGGTAGGTGTTGGGTAGGGCGGGGGGGGGGAGTAAGAAAAAATTTCATATTTTCATAAATTATTTATAAAAGTAAAAAAATATGAAATTGAAATTTGAGAATAGGGTAGGGCAAGTGGGGTGGGGTAGGACGGAAGGAGGGGGTGGATAGGGTAGGGGTGGTAGGGAGGTAGGGGGTCAGGTGAAGTAGGCAAGGTAGGGGGCAGAAATGTGAGGGTGGTTCAGTGCTTGGGTGGGGATTGATGTAGGGGAGGGGTATGGTGGATGGATAGTGTGGTGGGTGGTTGGGGTGCGTTGGTATATTTTTATTATTCCAAAATAATAAAAGATTTATTAAACAATTATTTATAAACAAAAATCGTAATCTATAGTGGAGCTCTAATCGTTAAGATTAAGCATTTTCATGGGTCAAGTTTGAGCATCATCATATGTTTATTTGAGCTGCTGATTTATAATGGGTCAACTTGGGCTAACCCAAATCAACTCATCATCAAAATCACTCTTGCCCAAACCCATGAAACCTTGGGCGGATTGGGCAGGTCATTTGGATTTGGGCTAATTTTGCCACCCCTACTTCTGTGACCCAGGTTGTATTCCTTTTTCTACTATTTTTCAATAGCAGCAAGTCGTTTTGTGTTCGTTTTCTTCGTCAGAATCAACCTATTTGCTTTGTAGTGTTGATTAGTTGTTGTTTTATCTTGGGAGACTATTGCTCGCAAACGTAAAATCATATATACGGTTATTTGATCATCCTTTCGAACACTTGTAATATTTATTTACTTCCCGTACTGCAATTATATCCAATAATTTTAAGACAAGATTGTATTAGTGTTCGAAAGATGTCGGTCAACAGTTGTGTGACCAAATCTGGCTATGGCTGTGGTTTTCTGGTAGAGAGAGTTTTGATTATGCTGTTGAATGTCAAGGTGGTCATGGTGTCACCGCTCCCGAGAGTGGTGGGAACAAGCGCCCACGAGAGGATGAGGATGTCAACTATAACAAGAGAAGAAAACTGAAGATGATGTTCTATCATGTAGCAGAGGGCCTATATCTGTCCCAAACAAAGGATCCGAATAATGGTAAGGAGGAAACGGACACTCAGTCCGACGAAGTGACTGAAGTGGGTCAGAATCCAAAATTGGGATAAGTATTTTTTTTCTTCCTTGTCAACAATTAGATTAAATGATGTCTGATTAAAAAAGGCTTAAAGTAAGGAGGAATATGAAAATATTTTCCCGAAATAATTTATATTCCTTACGCTTTAAAATCAGAAGTTTAATCTCACCTTCCCTCCACGTTTAAAGATTAGAATTTGTAAACGACTTAACAGATCCGTTCTTTTGAGTCTAATTATTAAAAGTGTGTAAAGTATGTTCGCACATACGGGGGAGAAAGATCCACTGACTGTGCGAAAACTGTTACCACTCTTAAAAAAGCGCCAAGTATTGTCTGGTAACCAATCTCAAGGGAATAAGACTAAAAGATAATGGCTTATCTTAAGACGTTGACCCAGTCACACTATTTGACAGAAGATCCTTCATTTGATAGGATGATATTGGACACTCAGTCGAACAAAGCCTACGGGCGACTGGAGTGGGCCAGAATTTCCAGAGTCTTCAATGATCTGAAGGCCAAAAGAAAGGCAAAAAAGTAATGGACACCTAGTGAGGTGGGCCAGAGTTTCCCGGTCTTAAATGATCTGAAAGCCAAAAGAAAGGCAGAAAAGAAATTGGACACTCAGTCGGCCAAAACAATTGTAGTGGGCTAGTGTATCCAGATCACATATGATCCGGTTACGCCCTAACCACGGGCAAGAGGGTGCTCATGTGAAGCAATGTCACCTCTAAAGTAGAAGGGGTTGGAGAGGTTGTCATCAAAAAGACTTCAGGGAATGGGATCACTCTAAAAAGAGGTGATACATGTCCCAAACTTGGTTTAAGGGATGTTGTTGGTCAAGCTGGTTTAAGACTAGTCCAATAGGTCTGTAAGAAGCTAAATGAATGATATAGTTGTAATTCGTGCATCTATGACATCATAGATTAAGACACGTTTAATAGAAAGTCATTCAAAAGCTAACGAAGTTGAGATTGTTGCCTTCCGTCGACATAAACCCTCAAAATAAACGTGAGGTAGGCGAAGAGGCAAAATCACCTTTCCATTCCGTCAAACGAATAGCGAAAGAAGCACCTCTTCTCTAGAACTTAGTCACACCTACATGGGTGATTTGAAGTTTATACAAAATAGAGGGGGAGACAAGTACTTTGTAACCTTCATTGATGATGGTACAACGTATTGCATCCTTTGTTTGTTGAAAAGCAAAGATGAAGCTGTTGAAACGGATAAATGCTATAAATCAGAAGTTGAAAATCAACTAAGCCTATGAATTGAGGAATTCGTAGTGATAGAGTGGGAGAATGTGAAGCATCGTTAATCAAACGACTGCTCCTTACTCACCTCAGTCTAACGGTGTTAGCCAAACGCAAAGTCGTATGCCCAAAATTTGTGAGGCAAGGCGATCCTTACCGCTAATGTGATTCTCAACAGAACTACGCATAAGGATAAAGATATCCTTCCGTGTTCCGTGTGAAACATGGAAAGGATCCGACATACAAATGTTGTGTTGCGGGGTGGCTTGGTAGAGGTTGGAATACCGAAACAGGTCAAGTTGGACATAAGACTATAAAATGCACATCCACTGGATCTATAAATAACAGTAGTGCTTAGCGCCTCTTGGTGTCAAAGAATGCTGAATTCTTTGAAGATAACTTTCCTTGAGAAGGAAAAAAAAGTAATTGCTCGAGGTTAACAAGAACCCACGAGTGCCTGATTGTCCGGAACCAGATGTTCCAGAGCTACATGACTCGAAAGTTGCTGACTATCTGGAACTTAATATTCCAGATGTACAGAACTCAGGGATTCTAGATGTTGAACCGAGAAGGAGCAAAGAGGGGACAAAGACTTGTTCCAGGCCTTCTAGCTTGTATGGTTGAGAATGAACCATGGACAATTAACAAAGAATTATCATCTCCAGCAGCACTGCTTTGGAAATAAGCTACAGAGAGAAATAGATTTCATCATATAGAACCATACTTGTGTAATGGTTGACCTTCCTCTGGGAAAAGAACCTTTGGGTTGTGAAAGTGGATACTCAAAATTGAGTGCAAAGTAGATGGATCTACGGACGAGTATAAGGCCTCGACTACTTGTACATGTGCTCCCTTGTGAATAACTTAACATCCAGGGCCATTGCAGTCTTGCGTGACATGGATATTGAAATAGCCTTCCTAACCGGTGAGTTGGAAGGGGAGGATCAGAGTTGGTTTGTTGGACTGTTGGGCTTCTTCATGAACTTTCATTTTGGTCCCTGAAATGTTTACATTTTGGTCCTGAAGTTTCAGGTAAAACAGAAACAATGAATCTGACAATAGAAACATTGACTCTGAAGTTAGAAAGCCAACAGTTGGAAAACCAACAGTCTGAACGTGGAAGTAATATTGAAACAAAGTATCGATATGTAAGATATGGGTATCACAGATGACATCTTAAGAATTGAGATTTCTAAGACATCTAACGGACTGGTCTAATTTCAATCTCATTTGTGAGGTAGTTGACAGTCTTGTTGAAGCCACCAATGGATATGAATCCTATAACTGATTGGAATCATGGTGCACCCATATACAAGGAGCGATATGCGCAGGTCACATATAGTTTAATGTATGTTACATACTACAATCGACCTGGTATCGGCCTACAAAGCAGATCAGTTGAACTACGGATCACTCGTGATTCTAAAACTGATCGGTAGAAGGCGTTAAGTCGGATATGATGATATCTGAAATATTCGCTTATCTACGGATTATGGTATTCTGGATGTCCAGCGATTCTGAGAGAACACAGTGATGCAAATTGGACATCAGATATGAAGAACACCAAAGCCACAAGTAAATGTGTAATGTGGGTCTTGGAAAATCCTCTAAGCAAACTTGCATCGGCCGATTCATGATGGAATCGGAGTTTATCGCTTTAAACAAAGCATGAAAGAAGTTGAGTAACTTCACGAATCTTTAGAAGACGTCCCTTATTGGGAGAAACCCGTGCCTTCGGCAGTTAGACACTGTGGCTAGTCGGTCGGCATCTGGAAGGTCACGGATGATGGCGTCTGGACATATCTGTCGAAGACATAAGACCGTATGACAGTTGATCATCACGGGTAACACTTCCTTGATTACTAATTAAAGGATATAGCGGACCCTTTAAATAAGGTACTACCCGAAGATCAAGAATTCTGCCTATCTAGGGGAATGGGCTTAAAACCTAAATAACACGAACCTTTGCGGTGGTAACCCAACCATACTGACTGGAGATCCCAAGAATTTGGTTCAATGGGAAAACTAAGTTGTAAAAAGGTTCAGTTGAGCACTTCGGTGGAAGCAAGAGCACTTCGGATAATGATTTCTGTAAGGAAACATGAATCCAAAGTTGTTCCCGCAATAGACATTAAAGTGCTACCTGCATGGTGGGTAAAGGTTAAGCTTCCAAACCTTTAACGATCCTCAAACGGTTGAGGTTAAGGTTGGGGAAACTTTTAATGATTCCTAACACTTGTGAAGTGTCGTATAGCAGGATACCTTGTAGGAGATCACCTATTTAAGTGCGAGGACAGGCCGCCTCAAATGAACGTACTTAAGAATCCAAATGTGTCCACGGCCACAACGGACAGAACAATAAGAATGAAAATGAATCAGGAGAGTTATTGTGTTGGTATCATTGTCTTGGCTTACACTAAACAATGACGGTTTAAGATATCACGTTCCCCGTGCGGTAAGTCCGGTGGTATTCAACTAGGGAAGGTTCAAAGAGGAAGCTACCTCTCCTGATGCAATATCTTTTCGCTGAAAGATTGCTGAAAGTAGCACCTTGTGTGTGCACCAAAATCTCTTTCATGGGAGGATTGTTGGAAATTTTCCTTTGGTGGGGAGATGCGTCCACCCATGTTTAATGGCTTAAACACTAGAGTTCCGCATGTTGGAGGCTTTGTCTCTACACACGTGCAAAATTTACTAAGTGAGTAGATGACCGTAGGGCCAAGGATCGTCAAATTTCGTTAATAAATGAAAGAGATATTGGTCCACGAAGTAAGGTGTTTGAGACATGAAAATGTGGTGTGGGACAAATCTACCACATCGGTGGGAAAATGAAGAATTGTTCTCTTTATAAGCCTAAAAATGGATAAGAATTTGGGACCCCAAGGGGTAACCCATGTGTTTGAAGGAGGGAGGACCTAGGTGTGCTTAGGTTCGAGGCTAAGCCCACACGCGCGCCGCCGCCGCCGCGCCCGTCCCGTCCGGTCCGGGCTCAGGTCTCCAAAAGTGAGCAACAAAAATAGAAACTCTTCCTTCCTTTTTCCTCTAAATCAGCAAGTCGTTTCGTGTTCGTTTTCTTCGTCAGAATCAACTTATTTGCTTTGTAGTGTTGATTAGTTGTTGTTTTATCTTGGGAGACTATTGCCCGCAAACGTAAAAGCATATATACGGGGAAATCTTGTCTTAAAGACAGAGAGCCATCTCTCGACTCACCACAGTTGTAACAATCCAGATTTAGTGTTTCTTGATCTCAGGTTATCAAGATTCAAGACTCAACAAGCTTGCGGCAGTTCTAAATATTGGTTATTGTTCATCCTTTCGAACACTTGTAATATTTATTTACTTCTCGTACTGTAATTATATCCAACATTTTCGTGGGTCAAGTTTGAGCATTATCATATGTTCATTTGAGCTGCTGATTTATAATGGGTCAACTTGGGCTAGCTCAAACCAACTCATTATCAAAATCACTCTTGCCCAAATCCATGAAACCTTGGGCGGATTGGGCAGGTCATTTAGATTTGGGCTAATTTTGCCACCCCTACTTCTGTGACCCCAGGTTGTATTCCTTTTTCTACTATTTTTCAATAGCCGAAATGTCAATATATAGGACCATAACCTTCCCAATAAGGATCTCCTTTACTGTGTTGTTCCTTAAATTTATGGTTAGATAATCCTTGAGTGTGGACTATTGAAACATTATAGACTTCTAACACATTAATGATATAGAGGATTCATACAAGCTAATCCCAACTAACTTGATATTAGGCATTGTTGTTGTTCAACAGTAACACTATCAGAAAACTAGTTTTCCAGCCTAAAGTATATTGGAGACACTTGAAAAGTTTTCTGTTTACTACTTGGACCAAAAGATATTGAAGCCCGACCTCTGCAAACTTATTACAGTGCCGTTGTCTTCCTTTATTTTCTGGTAGACAAATCAAAGGAATATAAAGTGAGCTGACCGATCAATCGCATCCGGGGGAAAATAAGGAAAAAGTACTGATTGACTCCGCTCGAATAGAAGTGGCTCCACCACTCACCATAACCTTGGGTGACATTATCAATTCGCTTTCGGTGACATTTAACACCACCTCATTTGAATTGAAAGTAACATATATAGTTATCCATAAAACAAAATTTATTGTGTTCTCAGTCTCGTTAAAATAAAATGCAAACAAAATCTACTTTGTTTCAAAAGTGTCTTAAACAAAATTTTATACATAATTATCAATATCTTAAGAATTCAGATTAATTTAACTATTCAAGATTCAATCTCCTAAAGATAATGAGAGTGTCGGCACGTCCATTCACATTCCTTAGATAGATATTATTTCAAATATTCTGAAAAATATTCAAATAAATAATTAAAAATTGGTTGGAAGAGTATTTGTTGGAATAAAAATACTGGTTTTCAAACACTACACTGTCCATACTACACTTTGACTACAACTTTAAATACTCTTTTTTCTTTTTTCAAACTTCAACAGATATTGTCCATAAATCTATAATAAAAAAAGCCCTAGTTCTGAGTTTCTTCTTTAGCTTATATATGCCTGATCTAATATTCTTCATGCACATGGTTGTGGGGTCAGAAACGTGATAAAACTTTATTTATTCTCTTTTTTGCACATTTATGTTTGGTCTTTCCTCCGTACTAAAGATAAAAATTACAATCAGCCTCGCCCGTTTTTCACGTTTGTACTACGTACCTACCATTACCCATTGTGTATAAATTAGGGTTGCAATCCTTCAAACCAAAATCACTCATCCTAGCAATGGCTTCTACTACTACTACTACTCTGCCATTATGCACCAACAACACCCTCTCTTCTTCCTTTACCAACTCATCTTTTTCAGCAATATGATATCAGGAAGGAACACGAAGAACACGAACTTCTCCACGAGCAACTTTCTCACATACAAAGTGAATATCCATTTCAATGTGTTTAGTCTGCTGATGTTGAACGGGATTGCCGGAAAGATATATCACACTTACATTAACACAATAGACTAATGTAGCCTTATGGATGGGGCAGTGAAGTTCCAAGAGAAGGTTGCGTATCCAACAAGACTACCCGACGTGGATCGACGAGTGTCTTTTAGTACATCCACCCACACATTAACCCGACGTGGATCGACGATCGAATCCACCCCAAAGAGGAGGTGAGGTCGGAGAGTGAGGACTTATACATGTGTAAGCCAAAATGAAGAGTACCTTGTACATATCACAAAATACGTTTGAGGGCATTCATATGTTCATCCGTCGGGCTGTGCATGTGTAAGCATATTTGCTGCACGACATTGGATATATCTGGTCTCGTGTAAGTGAGATACTGCAATGCTCCGACTAAACTGCGATAGTGAGCCTGGTTGGTGTACAGAGAACCCGAAAAGGCATTGAGTTTGAAATTAGTGTCCACCGGTGTATGGACCGGTTTACAAGACATCATGCCTGCTCAGTCAATGATCTCTTCGGCATACTTCTTTTGACAAAGAAATAAGCCACATGCATGTCTCGTAACAGCAATGCCCAAAAAATAGCTTAGGGGGCCCAAATCCTTCATAGCAAACTCAGAGGTAAGGAATGACATAATGGATCGGCGAAGTGCATCAGAAAATATGATTAGGATGATGTCATCAACATATAACAAAATGTATGTCATGTCATTACCGTTGCTATAGATGTAAATTGAGTGATCAGATTTACTATGTGAAAAATCGATAGAGGATACAAAGTCAGCAAACCGTTGGTACCACGCACGAGGAGCCTGTTTCACTCCATAGAGAGTTTTATTCAAATGACATACATAATCTGGATGGACAGGATTCTTGAATCCCAAAGGCTGATGCATATACACAGTCTCATGAAGGTCTCCATGCAAGAAGGAATTTTTGACATACAGCTGATAAATGGGTCATATTTTGGACAAAGCAATACTGAGAACGGGTCAAATAGTTATCGGTTTCACCACCGGCTGAAGGTTTCATCACAGTTGAGACCTACCATCACCTACATGACGGATCTTATGCCTCTCAAAAGAACCGTCGGATTTATTTTTATGTCTAAAATCCACATAGAATGAATAACATTAGCATCAGAAGGACGGGGCACTAGCTCCCACGTCTTATTTTCAATAAGAGCATTATATTCGTCAATTATGGCAGATTTCCAATTAGGACCGGAAAAGGTAGATAAAGAATAAAATGGCAACTTTACATGTTTCCCAAAAATACAAGATTCACAAACATGAGGATAAGATACATTTTTGCAATCTATAAATTTATTTTTGTGAAGGAAGCGTAAAATAGAGTCTTACGGATGTCCTAATCTATTATTCCATAAAGAAGAGGAAATAGTTGCAAGAGATGACGGAGAGGAGGCTGGATGACCGACAATGGTGGTAATAGGGTAAAGGTCCCCGGTGCTATCACATCGCATTATTCACAACCTTGTCATAAGGTCCTTTATAGAAAACCAAAAGGATCAAATTCAAGTGAAATAATATTGTTGGTTGTGAAACGACACACATAGATTAGATTTTTTGATAAGTGTCGGGGCATGGACGACATTTTAAAGCTAATGGGGATGTGGTGGGGAGAGGGATGATTATCCACAACCTCGAATAGGAATGTTGTGTCCACTACCAATAATAATGTGACGATTTAAATTGCTCGTATTGAAATAAGGCGAGAGAGTACATTGGGATGCCGTCATATGAGATGTGGCACCGTATTCATGTACCAATTGTTTTCTAGAATGTTGAGGGACATCGTGTTCACAATCACCTCAATATCCGTCGGGGCGTATGTAGAAGGAGGAGAGACTTGTGCACTGTATGTCTATTGTGGACGTGCACCGAAAATGCTGGGCTGGGCTAGAGGTGGGACCTAGGAGGCTGTCGGGTATGGGCAAGGTGGAGCAGCTCAAGCCGGCTAGGCCCACGTAGCCCATGGCGGGTAGGTAGCCCACATTGGAGGTTGCTGCTCCTGCCGCTACCGCTGCGGGTTGCTGCCTTCCAGCAGTGGCTGGCCCCTTCTGCTACGGCTGCTGCTCTCTCAACGACTGCCGCGAGCATTGCCGGAGTTTCGCCCTTTGTGGTGATTTCGAGAAGGCGGGTCGTGTGTCATGTCATCGGGTTGCTAGTTTTGTGAACTGAAAAATGGGACCCTGCTTTTGGCGGAGGGGCAAACTGTAGTGATGAGGTCGGCGTCGGCGGTGCTGGCATGAGCCGCGACTCACTTTTTTTTTTGGGTTTCTTCAAGGATGAGTCTCGATCGGGCCTCATAGAATGGAGGCAATGTCGTGCATTGTTGGAGGATTGTAGCGACGCCGTCATAAGTTTCATTTAAACCCCAATAAGTTGCATCATCAACCGTTGATTAGTGACTGGTGCATCGACGTTGGAGAGTTGATTGACAATCATCTTAAGTTCCTGACAATAAGCCGACACATTTGGAAAATCGTCCTGCTGAATGTCCTTAAATTGATTTTCCAGGTACAAGGCACATTGTGTCTTATTATCCTAGAAATTTCTTTCCAAGCGCTCCCACGTTTGTCGTGAAGTGGCGTCGGTTTCAATGATTGTATGCAATAGATCGTTCGAGATCGTGTCGTAGATCCATTGTAGGACAACCGCATCTAAGCGGTACCAAAGGTCTATCATTAGAAACATCAGGGTGTTCCAGGGGCTTTGATTTAGGAGGGATGATATGGTCAATGACTTTGTACACGACAAAGAATACTAAATAATTTCGTCCAAGATGAATACTGGCCATTTTTCCATCTCAAGAGTTATGGGAATGGAGTTCTTGATGTGGTTAACTGCAAGAGTAGAATGAAATTTAGGTTGGTCAGCCATTGAAAAGTTTGGGGAAGAGGAGAGGGAGGAAGTGACCGAGAGGAGGTAGGAGAAAGTTTGGGGAGGGCGGCTGCAGAAGTTGGGGTGGCCGAGAGGTTAGGAAGAGAATTTTAGGTTTTGGATGATGATACCATGAAAAATATGTTTCCCTGCTTTTCATTGATCATTATGTACAATATATATAGTGTTACATAATTATCTACTCATTTACAAACTAGGTAACTAATCTTTCTAATTACAATTGGACTACACTTCTTAATTACAATTGGACTACAATTTTACCTAATATAGGAGATGTACAATATTCTATCCGTATCGAATCATATTAATTTGAGTGAGTTTCGTGCAGAGAAATTGGATTAGTCTTTTTGTGAAAAATATTTATTTTTAAAAATTAAGTTAATGTTTAGTCACACAATTGATAAAGTTACTAATCAGAAATTAAATAGGCTAATAAGTTTCAAATACTCACTTATGTTTTTGGCACTTTAACTGGTAGACGTTGGAATGAAATAGTGCTCAGCACTTTAGTAAATTCAATATTTCTGGTGTGTGTGTTGCATCGTAAGTATGCGTTATCTCATGATATGAAATCGTTTGAACATGAAATTTCATCTCTTTTTCCAAAAAGGTGGAACTCCCACCCCATAAGCCCCCACACCTCGGTCCGAAAGGTCTGTGAAGGAGGTAAATCATGGTGACTCAATTGATTTCAAAGGTTAGACCAGTACCACGCTGCGCACAAGGGACCCTTCTTTATTTCAAGAAGTAACCCCCACACTGCCGCTGACGGGATTCGATCCTTGGCCATTTTCCAAATATCCCCCTTGATAATTTCATCTCTGATTTTATTTTCATGAGATGAAATCCCAAATCATCCAAAAATGTATGATTTGGAATTTCAAATCATTTCAAACTTTTTAAATATAAAAGTTGATCCATAAGTTTATATTGTAAAAATAGAATCATAAATTGGTAGATATATTTACCAATCATGTTTACCAACCATTTATATCAAATACTAAAATATCTACAAGTTGGTAGTATATTTATAACAAATTTACTCTTACCAACCATGTGAGATGATTAATTAAAGAGTAGTTGCATTGTATAACTCATGATCAATTTTTCATTTTATTGAACTAAAATTTGATCAATTCATATTGTATTTTTTAGAAAGGTCTTCTAGTAGCGTATTAATTTTGTTATGAACTATGACTTGCTCATTTAGTATGATTGTATAAAAATTTAGAATATTTTGATGATTTTCATAACTTGTGGTATTTTTATGTCTATACGAAAAAATACAATTTAAAAAATCTAAATTGCATGTCTAAATAAAATTTCAACTTCAAATTATCATTATTTCAAATCATATCCAAAAGGCTCCTAAGAGACGATCCAGTTTCCCATCACTACTATATTGTGTTTAAACTTGGTATAAATACTATGTGCATTTAATTATACTTTTATTATGCATATTCATAGATTCAGACAATATCAAATCATCTTGAACTAGATAAATAAGTCACTATACTACAAGCCAAATTAGTCATTCACTGAAACTTGCACTTCATTTTTCATATATAATTATGTATTAAATATGTGTTTTAATAATATTAATATTATTTTATATAATTTGTGTACGACATGACTGATATACACGTGCCTAGACTAGTTACCAAAAAAAGAAAAAAGATGTACAATCATCAATGCACCCCTTTCCACCGCATAAAAGGAGGTACCTAAGCGTATTATTGTTGCAACATCTCGAATCGTCACATCACATTCAAGTTAAAAATAAATGACAAATTTGACTGGTTACCAAGTACATTTAGGAAATTAATAAATGGAAATTCAAACATTTAAAGAAGGAAATGTCAAATCAATCTTTTCATGTATCATTTTGTCGTTCTACATTTTTTAAGAATTTTGTTTTTGAGGAAAACATTTTGAAGAAGTTTACGGGAAGGTTTTAACTTTTAACAAACATACTACTATTGAATTTTATTAGGAAAATAATCATTTTCTGGTGACAAGGAAAAATAATATTTCTTAAAAAAATATTATTCCCACTCTTTTTATTTTATGCGACTCTATTTCTAAAGTTAATTTGTTCTACGATTAATGACACACATAGGGGTCCTCAATCTAATTAAAAGAGGTAGTCTATGTATTTCCTTTTATATATATGAAAAATTTTAACTTCTATTTTTTTAATCATACTTTCAATGACGTATTTTTATAGATACATAAATCTTCACAATTTTCAGATAAAATTATTCCTTAAATTATATAACTACCTCATATGATTAAAACGCGTTGAGTATATAGACTGTTAAAGAAAAAGCTTTTAAGAAAAGTGTTTTAACCATCTAACAAAAATCGAAAAGTCTTCAGGCATTTTCTTACTATTTTTTTATTTATTCAATTTGTAATTAAGGTTGTCAGCAAAAATAGATATAGTAGAGAGCATTCTCCTACATTTTATCTGGTCTATGATGCGACCCTTTGTGTGGGGAAATTGCCATGATCAACTCAAGGAAAAAAGAAAAACTCATGATTTTGTACATTTTTTTGTACTAATTTGCATCAAAATTGAAAAGAACACGAACACTAGTACACTTCTCCAGCTAGATATTGGAATATATAAATCTGAAAAGAGAATGAATTATTAAGCTTTTTCAAGTCCGCTATAGGTGCATGTGCATCGACTGTAGAGGTTTGAACCCAAAAAAAAAGGAATTATTTAAAATGACATTCACTTTAATGATGTGGTGCAGTGAATGAAGATTGTTCTTCTTATGATTAGGGATTTTAGGTTCGAGTTTTGAATATGAAAATTTCTTTGATAAGGAATGCTTCCTCTAGGAAATGAGCTATAATCGACGCGAATTCAAATGTACTCAATTTGGAAAATCAAAAAAAAAAACATTCCATTTCGGACAACGGCTAAAATTATCTTAAAGTTACGGTTCAATTATTGTGCCCAATCCATATCAAATTTCCCCACATGTGTTTGCAAGGTTGCGACAACCTTTCTTTTTGTTGTAATTTTTGTCCATATATATAGCATGAATTTGGTGGAAAGAAAAAATAGTCATGCTAAGTTTTCTTTCACTTTTACATTTTGGACTAATATCGGTTTGATCAATCTCGTGGAAAATTAAAAGTACTTATTGTACCAAAAAATGAATACAGGTATTTGGATAGGCGGGACGGGAAGAGGTCCCGTACCGTCCCACATCCCGCTGAAATAGGGTCGGGTCGGATCGGGACTCGGGATTTTTGTTTTTGCCACTTAATTTAAAAAATATATATTTACAAACACTTCAATAATTGAACAAGATAGTGTAATAAAAATATCACAATGTTGTTTTGTGACTCTTATATTATTTAATAGAAATATGATTTTTTTTATAATACAATTTCAAAATTGTAATTTTGTGGTGTTGTTCAAAAGTTGCAAATGACATAGTAAAATTGCAAATAAAAAAATTACATATTCAACCATACTTTTTTGAATTTCCTCATAATGTCTTGAGGATCTTCTGTTGGAATTGAAATTTGTTTGTCAAATTCTTCAGCGTCGCTTCCTGCTCCCTCAGACAAGATTTCGTTGTAGATGTAGTCTTCTTCTTCGTTGGTCTCCGGTTGACCGCACCTTCTACGCTCCGCACGAATCCAGTCTTTGAATAGAACTGCAATCTCCAATGTGTCTCCCGCCAATGAATGTATGTGCTCTCCTATTTGAAATCTTCCCGCATAAAAAGCGCTTTCAGACACTGTTGATGACGCTTGAATGTTCAACACATCTCGGTCCATCTTTGTTAGTGTCAGAAATGTCTTCTCATTCTCCCTCCAGTATTTCAGCAAGTCTTCTTGTCCTTCATCATTGACAATTAACTCGTACGGTACAACACCCTGCAAAACATAAACATCAAATTCGCAAACTTGTGAAGAAGTTGAACTACTGCACATTTTATTTCTAAGGCCTTGAATACTAGCAGCAAAAACCACATATTTTTTATAAGGTTGCAGCGAAGTAGTAGAAGATGGTACAGAAGCCGGTTGATTATTTGCACTTTGTTGTTGGTAATAGATATATACTTGTTTGCATTCGATGTGTATGCTAGACGTAACTTCTTCTTTAGTTGGTTCTTCAGTTGGATCTGTTGGAAGTACTTCTATACAATCATAAATCGTTTCTACAAGTGTGTTACAGCCGTCTACTTTAATAGTTAGATTTAATACAACACCAACAATATAAATAGTGGGATAGGAAAAAAGTATTTTAAAAAAAAAATTAAACATTTTTTCAATAGATGCCTTATAAGTTTGTTTTTGCATATATTCATTAAGTAACAAAAATATTAGTGCTATATAAAATAACATATTTGAAATAGTAGGATAATAAATACCGGAAAATTCTTTAGTAGCTTGATAAAATTTCTCTAAAAATTCATTAAGTTCTAAAAAAAAATCCCAATTATTATTTACAAGCATATCCCTTGGATTTTTATTATGGACGTTAAATAATAAAGTAATAGGTTGCCTATAATCGTAAGTAACAAGTAGTTGCTCATACAGAGAATTTCATCTAGTCAAAACTTCTTCTGCAATTTTTCTATAAGGTAACCCACAATCATGACATGTTTTTTATACTCTTTGCGTCTTTATATTTTTTTACCTTCAAAAATAAAATTTATAGCAAATTATATTTTATCAAGAATGTTTTCAAAAAGTTTTAGGACATCCTTTACAACTAAGTTATAAATATGGCATATACATCTTATATGAAAATGATCAGGAAAATATGGAGTTAATCTAAGTTTTAAAAGTTTTATAGCATAATCATTAGAAGAAGCATTATCTAATGTAATAGTCATAATTTTATTAATTATTCCATAGTAATCACAAATTTCTTGAATATTTTCTACAATAAAACTTTCAGTGTGCCTATCATCTATATATCTATATGCTAAAATACGTTTTTGCATAGACCAATTTTGATTTATCCAATGACATGTTACCGTTAAATAATCATTATCGTTAGTACTACGACCTATGTCATAAGGGATAACCACTTTGCCATTAAAATGATACAGTGCATAACGTAAATATTGTTGATATTCACTTGCAAATTTAAAAACATCTCTTCTAACAGTTGACCTAGGAAAACCATTAAAAGCAGGATTATATGTTTCTCGAATGTAATGAATAAAACCAAGAGAGGAAGGAAATGAAAAAGGCAAACCCTCCACCGCAATTAATTTTGCCATATTTTCCCTATCTTTATTTTTATCATATTCAGGCTGAAACTCAGTCTGAGCCTGAGGTTGAGGTGCACTAGTGGATATGTCATTTATATTATCGTCTAAATTAAAGTCCGATTCACCTACTTCATCATCTAATGGTATATCATTAAAAAAAGCAGTTTCATCAATATGACTGAAATCAATCAAATCATCGGGACTAGGAATAGGATTATTAGAAGAAGTACACTTACCTTTGTTACCCCTACTAGAAGAAGCACCCTTACCCTTACCCCTAATCATATGTTTCAAACCTTCAATTATCATTATGCAAATAAATAATTAAAGTAAATAAAATTAAATGCGATAATTAAAATTAAGTAACAATAATAATTTAAAGAAGGAACGAAGGTACCAAACGTCGACGTAACGTCGATAATCGAGGTTGAAAATTGAAATTTTGCTCGATGGATGATCCTCAAGCTAGTTGCCAACTTCACTCCCAATTTTTTAACTTTGATATAATATTTAATAGTAGGAAGATTTGTAGATTGTAGAGAGATAAATTGAGAGATTAGAGAGGTGGTAGGAAGATTTGTGAGAAAAATGAAAAGGAAAATGAGTTATTTATAGTTGAGAAATAGGGTTAAAGTGTAAATATATTAACTTAGGGGTTAAAAATAAATATTAAGGGGGTAGGGGGTTTATGGAATGGGGGAGGGGGGAGGGCAAAAATGGCCGTTATAGCCTTTGCACAACGGCCAAAATTGAAATTTGGCCTTTGTCGCAACAGTTATTTTTGCAAAGGGAGGGGGAACGGACGGGCGGGACGGTGCCGGGATGGGGCGGGTCGGGTCAGGATCGGGACGGCGGGACGAACCCAGGCCCTATCCCGAGTTCGAACCCAGACCCGATAATTTTTTATTTATTTTGGGGGATCGGGACGAGGCGGGCCGAGTATCGGGACGGGACAAGTCGGGATCGGGCTGACCCGACCCAGTGGACAACCCTAATATAATTTGTTTTATAAAAGTATCTTTTCCCTTGAATCATAGAACTTTGGTTAAGCATAAATTGTTACTCTATCAATGTAGATGTAAGTCTTTCTCAAAATGATTAATTAAACACAAATAAATACTCTCCCGATGTAATTTTTTCGAAAACACTTCTCAAAATAAACAGATTATGGAAGCTTGACCAAACGAAGGGTGTCCAATGGGCCGGGACGACCCGATCTCGCCCAGCCCCATCCCGCAACCCGCCCCGGCCCCCAAAAATATTAGGATGTCCACCGTCGGTATAAGGGATCGAACTCGGGACAGGACTATGGCTCGTCTCGATCCGTCCCCCTCCCCTTTGCAAAAATAATTGTTGCAACAACGACCAAATTTCAATTTTGATCGTTGTGCAAAGGCTATAACATCCATTTTTGCCCCCTCCCTCCCACCCCTTAAACCCCCTACCCCTTAATATTTATTTTTAACCCCTAAGTTAGTATATTTACACTTTAACCCTATTTCTCAACTATAAATACCTCCTTTTCCTCTTCATTTTTATCACAAATCTTGCTACCATCTCTCTAATCTCTCTCTCTCTCTCTCTCTCTATATATATATATATATATATATATATACAAGTCTACATTGCACACTAAATATTATATTTTATTTGCTAATTCTATCAAAGTTTAAAAATTGGGAGTGAATTTGGCAACTAGCTTGAGGATCAACGAGTAAAGTTTTAATTTTCAACCTCGATTACACGTCGGCGTTTGGTACCTTCGTTCATTCTTTAAATTATTATTGTTACTTAATTTTAATTATCATACTTGATTTTATTAACTTTAATTATTTATTTACATAATTATAATGGAACGAAGTAGATATTTTTCTGGTAGAGGTAGTAGGGGTAACATGGGTAAGGGTGCATCTTCTAGTAATCATAATTACAATGATTTCACTCATGTAGATGAAACTGATTTTTTTAATATTAATATTAATAGATCATGATATATATTCTGCATCTGAACCAGACTTTAATTTAGAAAAATGAATTAGAATATAATTTAGATAACACACCCACTAGTGCACCTCCACCTCAGGCTCAAACTGAGTCTCAGGCTGAAACTGAAACTGGAATGTCTCCTATTCCCGCTAGTATGAATCGAGGACAAAGACAACGAAAATTAAAATCATCTGCATGAGATTTTTTTTATAGGGATATTCCTAATCAACTAGCTATTTGTAAAATTTGTCGCGAAATTTATAAATTTAAAACTGGAAAAGGTCAAGGTGGGACGGGAGGTTTAATGAGACATGTAGAAAACTCTCACAAAGCAAGGTATAACCAATACTTGGCTAAAAATCGGGTGTGAAAATGTCTTCTGAGTCGGGACAAAGTTCACATGGTGTCTCCGACCAAGTACAAGACCGAATTAACCCGATGACGGGGGGAGTTATAGGTCCTAAATATGATAAACACATAGATAGGTAAAATATAGCAAAATTAGTTGATGTGGAGAATTTGCCTTTTCATTTCCTTCCTCTTCTGGTTTTATTCATTACATTCGAGAAATATATAATCCTGCTTTTAACGATTTTCCTAGATCAACTGTTAGAAGAGATGTTTTTAAATTTGCGCATGAATATCAACAATATTTACGTTATGGATTGTATCATTTTAATGTCAAAGTGACTATCACTTCTGACATAGGCCGTAGTACTAACGGTAATGATTATTTAACTGTTACATGTCATTGGATAGATCAGAATTGGTCTATTCAAAAACATATATTAGCATATAGATATATTGATGAAAGGCACACTGTAGTTTTTATTTCAAAAAATATTCATGAAATTAGTGAATATTATGAAATTACTGATAAAATTATGACTATTACATTAGATAATGCTTCTTCTAATGATTATGATGTAAACCTTTTAAAAACTCAATTTCCTCCATCTTTTCCCCATATTTTTCATATTAGATGTGCATGTCATATTTATAACTTAGTTGTAAAGGATGGCCTAAAACTTTTTAAAGACATCCTTGATAAAGTTCAATTTGCTATAAACTTTATTTTTAAAGGTAATAAAATACAAAGACACAAAGAGTATAAAAAAACTTGTCATGATTGTGGATTATCTTATAGAAAAATTTCAGAAGAAATTGTAACTAGGTGAAATTCGTTGTATGAACAATTACTTATTGCTCACGAGTATAAAAAACCTATAACTTTATTATTTAATTACCATAATCAAAATTCAACGGATATGCTTGTAGATGATGATTGTGATAAAATTTTGGAACTTATTATATTTTTAGAGAAATTTTTTTAGCTACTAAGAAATTTTCTCCAATTTATTATCCTACTATTTTATCTATGTTATTTTATATAGCTCTAATATTTTTATTACTTAATGAATATATGCAATAATCAACTTACGCGCCAACTATTAAAAAATGTGTATAAAATTAAAAAATTACTTTTTTCCTATTCCCACTATTTATTTTATTGGTGCTGTATTAAATCCTACTATTAAAGTAGACTGTTGTAAATCACTTGTTGAAACGATTTATGAAAGCTTAGAAATACTTCCAACAGACCTAACTGAAGAATCAACTTACGAAACAACTAAAGAAGAAGTTATGTCTAGCATACACACTGAATGCAAATATTTATATATATATATATATATATATATATATATGTGTGTGTGTGTGTGTATGTATGTATTATCAAGAGCAAAATGCAAATAATAAACCGGCTTCTGTACCATCTTCTTCTACTTCACTGCATCCTAATAAAAGACATGATTTTTCTGCTTCTAGTATTCAAGGCCTTAGAAATAGAATGGATAGTGGTTCAAGTTCTTCATAAATTAGCGAGTTTGATGTTTATGTTTTGCAGGGTGTTGTAGCGCATGAATCAATTGTCAATGAAGATGGACGTGGAGACTTACTGAAATACTGGAGGGAGAATGACAAGACATTTTTGACACTATCAAAGATGGCCCGAGATGTGATGAATATTCAAGCGTCATCAACAACTTCTGAAAGCGCTTTTTCTGCTGAAAAATTTAAAAATAGAAGAGCACATACAGCTTAGAAATTGCAGTTTTATTCAGAGATTTGATTAGAGCGGAGCGTAGAAGGTGTGGTTAACCAGAGATCAACGAAGAAGACGACTACAACTACAACGAAATTTTATCTGAGGGAGCAGGAAGCGACGTCGAACAATTTGACCAACAACTTTCAATTTCAACAGAAGATCCTCAAGAGATTGTGAAGAAATTAGAAAGAGTATGGTTGAATATGTAATTTTTTTAATGGCAATTTTACTATGTGATTTGCAACTTTTGAACTACGAAACAAAGTTGCAATTTTGAAATTGTATTACAATAAAAATTATATTTATATTAAATAATATAAGAGGCACAAA
Source organism: Anisodus tanguticus (assembly GCA_034509755.1). Classification (NCBI taxonomy): domain Eukaryota; kingdom Viridiplantae; phylum Streptophyta; class Magnoliopsida; order Solanales; family Solanaceae; genus Anisodus; species Anisodus tanguticus. Next base: position 22,585,113 of record CM067562.1, on the reverse strand, counting down.
AACAACCTTGAGATGTTTTTATTCACTATCTTGTTCAATTATTTAAGTACCGTCCCCCCAAAACCCGTCCCCTCTTCTGGCGGGATGTGGGACGGGACGGGATCTCTTCCCGTCCCCCCTATCCCGGTCCGCCGGGCCCGCCAAGTTCCGATCTCGACCACCCACCCCGTCCCCCCAAATCCCATCCCGTCCCACTGGCCACCCTTAGACCAAACAACCTTCTGGAACATGATGTTAAGTAGGTGTTTCGACATGAATTAGTTGATATTTGTGAAAAATAGTATTTCAAGTTACGTTACAAAAGAATATTTGAAAGTTAAAATTGTGTTTTGGACAAGAACAAATACAGTTGAAGTTTTGAGAAAACTTTAAAAACTCTCAAATTTTGTTTTTCAAAATCTAATATTTTATATTTTAAATTAAAATAAAGGGTTGATATAGAGGTGTCAAATGGACGGGTTGAGCTTAACCCATTTCAGCTCAAGTCGTTGACCCGCTCAAAAGTTAATTGAGCTGAAATGGGTTAAAATCCGGGTCATAACCCAATCCACCAAATTCTAATTAAGTTTTAAATTATTTGTTTGTTTTCTTAAAATTTGTATGAGTACCTAATAAAACTTTTTTTTAAAAAAAAAATTGTGACAATATATAACTTATCTAATAAAAAATAACTTTTTAAAAATATATAGATAAAAAAATTCATTGGTCAATATGGGTTGCATAGCAGCTCAATTTTTAAATAGACTGAATTAAGCGAGTCAAAATGACTGAGTTAATAAAATAAGCGGGACATTGACCCGTTCAAACTAAACAGGATGGGCGGGCCATAATTTTATGGACTGATTTTGCCACTCAAATTTAGTTATATAAATATTTATTTAAAATAATCTTCAAATATTTTTTAGATTCTTGAAATATATATGGACAAACGGATCCTTATAAATTTAAGGCCAAAACCTTGCACCTTAAAAATGGGATAGGAGAAGGAGAAATCAAAGCATACAAAACTATAGAACAATACTGCGACTACTAATATGATGAATAAGCGAGACTATCTACTACTTTTATGTACATTGATAGATCATAAGCTTTATAGTTCTTTTCGAGTGCCATGTTTTCTTTTATCGGATGTCTCTGAAGGGACTTTTTGAGTGTCATGTGGGTTGTCGACTTGTCGCTAAATATTTGAATTGACAACATTCTGACTTTATTTTGGAACATTAATAAAAATTTAAGTATATACATATAGTTAATTAGTAATTTGGTTTATTAGATAAACTCAGGGGCGGAACTAGTTTTTAAGTGGCTATGATTTAAATTCTGTATTTATATTATTAAATATATGATAATTAATAATTTAGAACCAAGTAGCTTTAACTTTGATGTGATTTTAGAATTTACATGTTGACTTGAGTAAAACTTTTGAATTTGAGTACGTACAAGATTATCAGAAATTAACTTAATACACCAAATTAAATTTTTTAAAAATAACCCAGATCATCCAATGCATCTTTAAATAATTGAAGTAATGGATTGAGCTCAAAATCTGTATAAATCCGTTGAATACATTTATATTATAGATTATGGATGTTGCATATCTCTAAATATGTTCCGACGATTGAATAAAGCAGTCATATATCACAATTTGATACATAAAATGTTTTTAGAGTTAAAGAGAGTTATTTGATGAAATATATACCATATCTAGTAATTACTAATTTTTCACATGTTTATTTACAAATCCTATATGGCAGACATGGAAGTAGTTTTGGAAAATAAATTTCGGATAGTTCTACTAATATCTTAGCTAACACTAACTACTTAGCGATACAAATTCCTTAGTCCGCTTGACACTATTATTTTACTATAAAGCATAATATTTATACATATAATATTACTCTCTCTGTCTCAATTAATGTGACACTATAGTCAAATTGATTAATCTTTAAAATTAAATTGGATTAATTAACTCGACATTTTAAAGTTAAATTAGATATTAAAAAACTATACTTTAAATTAGATATTCAAAAACTATACGAAAAATAATATATAAGTTACAAGTACTCTTCTCATGTATCAGTATGTGTAAAATTGTATTAATATCTCTTGGAGAGGCTTTCTCATTAATACAAATATATATAATGTACAATGTGTAGAACCTAGGTACAATAAGAATCCTCTACTTAACATAATTCTATATCACTAAATATTTACACAATATATGGGATATATTCTAATTATGGTGGTGGGATTGAATTGAGATTCTATTACATATGAGTACACGTTAATACACCCCCTTAGTCGGAGCGGGAGGAGGCCGGAAGCTGAGACTGGATCTGAAGTCGAGGAATAGTTGTCGAGGAAGACCTTTCGTGAAGATATTCGCGTCCTGATACGAGGAAGGCACATGCAACACCTTAACATAACTGAGAGCAACCTTCTCACGAACAAAGTGTATATCCATCTCAATGTGCTTGGTTCGCTGATGCTGAACCGGATTATGAGACAAATATATAGCGGATATGTTATCACAGTAAACCACGGACGCCTTATGCAAGGGACACTGAAGCTCCAAAAGAAGGTTTCGGAGCCAACAGATCTCAGCAACAACATTTGCAACTCCTCTAACTCAGCTTCTGCACTCGAACGGAATAATGTGGCTTGTTTCTTCGCAGACCAGGAACTGAGATTATCCACAGTAGCCGGAGGTGAAGCATCGCGTGTCCGGACAGCCCGTCCAATCAGCATCTGTATATGCTAACAACCTGGTTGGTGCGCATGGGTATATGTGTAACTCATAATCAAGTGTGATGCTAGGCAAGCATCCTCCTGTATTTTACATATCCATACGATTGAGTCCTTGGGTTTCCGAAATTGCCCTTAACATATCAAATGATACGTTTAAGGGCAGTAAAATGAGGCTCCATGGGACATGCATAAATAAGCATACCTGATGAACGGCATAAGCGATGTCAGGCCTGGTGAAAATAAGGTACTGAAGTGCACCAGCAAGACTCCTGTAAAGAGTAGGATCGGACACTAGATTACAATCAACAACACTAAGCTTTGATTTAGAGTCAACCGGAGTGTACATGATCTTGCAGTTCATCATTTTAGCCCTGTACACTATCTCATCTGCATACTTGCGCTGACATAAAAAATAGTATCTGCAGAACGAGTCAATGATATCTAGACCTGTCCATCGGGTCAGGGACCCGCCTAACCCGATAATACCAGGGTCAGGGTCAGCTTATATCTGACCCGTGAGCCACTTGACCCAAAAAAGTGGGGAACCATTCATAGGTAGGGTCGGGAAAGGGTCAGAATTGTTTACCCGTCGACCCGGCCCTATCAATGACCCGACCCCGACCCGCGTGACTTAACCCTTCACTATATAAGTGAAGGGTTAACCCTTCAACAGAACAGCAACCTCTTCATTTCTTCAATCCGCCGCACTACATCTCCTCTACACTTCAATCAGGCGCACCATAGGTAAGTTTCCATTTCTTCTAGAAATTAGGTCACTGCAATAGCTACTTCTACGCCATCTTTCTCCCTTTTTTTCTTTTCTTCTTTATAATAAAATTTGTTGGTTGACTTGATATTAAATTGAATGAAGAAAAATGGAGTAGGTTAGAGGTGTATGGGTATTTTTGGTGATTGAAAAGCTTGATACTCGACATCATTTTTTCGGCTCCTGTAGGATACATTTTTTTTCTCAACATCAAAAGAAACAAGGCTTTCAATTAAAAAAGAACACTAGATTTTCAATTACAAGTCTCGAATGATTTGTTGGTTATGGAAGAGGAAGAAAATATTGAGTAATGCCACACACACAAACAATGCAAAAGAACACACATAATCAATTCCCTACCGACATTGAAGCCGCGATACACACTTGGATTAAATCCACCGGACCCCAATTGATACATGGACACCGAGCCCACTACCCACATGACATACGATCAAGGTACTCTCTCATCTTATTCCAATTTGAGAAACAATCATGGCATAATTATTGGTAATGGCAATTCAATTCCAATTCGTGGTTACGGTCATAAAACTTTGTCTCCCCCCTATCCACCTCTTTTTTTGAAAAACACCTTTCATGCCTCTAACTTAATTAAAAATTTGGTGTATGTCCGCAAATTCACCACTGGTAATTGGGTTTCTGTTAATTTTGATCTGTTTGGGTTTTCTGTAAAGGATTTCAAGACGGGGATTCCTCTCATGAGATGTGATAGTATGGGAGATCTGTATTCTATCACGTATATATCTGGTCTCTCGAGTCAAGCCTTGTCGTCTACTTTTGCGGCTTTCGCTCCTTCCTTATGGCATGCACGTTTGGGTCATCCTGGGTCGTGTATTGTTTCTTCATTACATAAAATCAATTTTATTTCTTGTAAGGGTATGCGTAGTACTTCGATTTGTCAATCTTGTCCTCTAGGAAAAATTGTTAGATTATCATTTGTAGACTCTACTTCTCATACTTTAATGTCATTTGATATCATTCATAGCGATTTATGGACATCTCCTGTTCGCAGTTCTTTGGGCCTCCGTTATTATGTTCTATTTTTGTATGAATATTCTAATTTTTTATGGACTTTCCTGTTAGCGAAAAAATCTCAAGTGTTTTCCACCTTTTTAAAATTTAGAGCATTCATCCGTACCCAGTTCGATCGAGAAATAAAAAATATTCAATGTGATAATGGCAAAGAATGTGATAATGGGTTGTTTCGGGAGTTCTGTGATACTAATGGAATAAATTTTCATTTCTCTTGTCCTCATACGTCCTCACAAAATGGAAAAGCCGAATGCAAAATCCGTACCATTAATAACATTGTCCGCACTTTATTGGTCCATGCTTCCGTACCCCCTTTCCTTTTGGCATCATGGTCTTCAAATGGCTACATATCTTCTTAACATACTTCCTACCAAAGGTTTGGCATATTCAACCTCTCTTCAAATCTTATATAATAAGATTCCTTCGTACTCATATATTAGGGTCTTTGTGTGCTTGTGTTATCCACTATTTTCGTCCACCACAATTAATAAACTTCAAGCATGTTCTACCCCTTGTGTATTTTTGGGTTATCCGTCTAATTATCGTGGTTACAAATGTTTTGATTTATCATCTAATAAAATCATCATTAGTCGCCATGTTCTTTTTGTTGAAACCCAATTTTCGTTTGCTAAAGTGAGTAGTCCCGGGCCTAGTTCATATAATTTTTTGGATTACAAGGTCTCCCCGTACATTACCCACCATTTTTCGAACGTATTCCGCACCCAAAATCTGCTAGTGGGCCCACTGTCCATGGGCCCTGCTGTTCCGCCTAACCCCACTGTTTCTAGTCTAGTTTCAGCCTCAGTTTTGGTAATTAGGCCAGTTGCCCAACCCAATACAGAAACTGGTCCAGTCCCTGCTTCTATCTCGGCTCCTGTTTCCAGTGTTGGGCCAGCAGGCCCACTACCTGCTAGCAAGTCCGCCGCCTGTCCCGATATTTCCCAAAATCCACCCAATTCTCCCCCGAGTCATAGACCAATCACTCGTAGTCAACGGGGTATTTTTAAACCTAAAAGACATTTTAATTTAAATTCTAATGTTCTTAAATCCCTCTACCCCGTAACCTTATGTCCGCCTTAAATGACCCGAATTAGAAATTGGCTATGACCGACGAATATGATGCTCTTATTACGAATAAGACATGGGAGTTGGTACCCCGTCCTTCTGGTGTTAATATTATTCGGTCTATGTGGATTTTTACTCATAAGGATAATTCTGACGGATCTTTTACGAGGCATAATGCTAGTCTTGTGGGTGATGGTAAGACTCAGTAGGTTGGTGTGGATTGTGATGAGACGTTTAGTCCAGTTGTAAAACCGGCTACCATTCACATTGTTCTCAGCTTGGCTCTTTCAAAATCTTGGCATATTCATCAGTTAGATATGAAAAATGTCTTATTACATGGTGATCTTAAGGAGAATGTCTACATGCATCAGCCGTTGGATTTTCGAGATCCCAACTATCCACATCATGTCTGTTTGTTGAAGAAATACTTATATAGCATGAAGCAAGCCCCACGAGCTTGGTATAAGCGATTTGCTGACTATGTATCCACTATTGGATTCTCGCACATCAGGTCTGATAATTCACTGTTTATTTATCGTCGTGGGGCTTCCATGGCCTATATTCTGTTATATGTGGAAGATATTATTTTGATTGCTTCATCTGATGTGTTGCGTCGGTCGATCATGACACTGCTAAGTTCCGAGTTTGCTATGAAAGACTTGGGACCCTTGAGTTATTTCTTGGGTATTGCTGCCACTCGTCATGCATGAGGGTTATTCTTGTCATAGAGAAAGTATGCTGCTAAGATTATTGAGCGAACTGGTATTTCCTCATGCAAGTCTATTTCTACACCAGTTGATACTAAAACCCATGTTGGGTGCTGCGGCCAGCTCACCATACGAGGACCCCACTTACTATCGTAGTCTTGCAGGGGCACTTCAGTATCTCACCTTCACGAGACTGAATATTATGTATGTTGTGCAGCATGTATGTTTGGTTATGCATGACCCTCGAATTGAGCACATGAATGCGCTCAAACGCATCATACGTTACCTACAGGGCACTCTTGATTATAGCTTGCATCTATATCCGTCGTCGGTTTCTACACTTGTCTCCTATACAAATGCTGATTGGGGTGGCTGTCCGGACACCAGATGCTCTACGTCTGATTATTGTATGTTTCTTGGAGATAACTTGGTCTCGTGGTCTGCCAAACGACAAGCTACCTTATCCCGCTCTAGTGCAGAGGCCGAGTATCGAGGGGTGGCCAATGTGGTCTCTGAATCAGGTTGGCTACGTAATCTTCTTTTAGAGCTTCACTTTCCGGTTCACAAAGCTACATTGTTTTATTGTGATAATGTTAGTGTCGTTTACCTTTCTGGCAATCCGATTCAACATCAGCGCACTAAACATATTGAGATGGATATACATTTTGTTCGCGAAAAGGTAGCCCGGGGACAAGTACGCGTCCTACATGTCCCTTCATGATATCAAATTGCAGACATCTTTACTAAGGATCTTCCATCGGTTCTCTTTGAAGATTTTAGGGACAGTTTCAGCGTACGAAGACCGCCCGCTATGACTACGGGGATGTGGTAAATACCCGTGATAAACACGGAATATACACCATGTATATCACGGGCAAGACACGGCAAAACTGACTGTTATGACCGTGATATACATGGTATATTCATGTTGTGTATATCACGGTTTTAGTGGACTATTTTAGGTAGGATTAGTTGTAATTAAATTAGAGTTGTACACTTACTATAATTGTGTAATTATAGTACAAGTAGAATAAGGTTTTGAGAGTAGAATAGGAATATAATTTTCCTATTATGGAAATTGTAAATTATATATATAATATTTCATTAATAAAAATAATCAAGGGAATATATTCTTTCACATAGGTTAATCAATATATTATATGCAATTATCATTAAAATTTGGTTGTATTTCTTTAATAGATATCATACTCTTACCTTAATGTTAGTTCTAGCATATGTAATGTGTATATACTTTGTTAGTAAATTTTTCATGTTGTGTGTTGTAATTGCTACTATAGTATGAACTGGTTAGGGAATTTTGTTGTCTGCTTTTACGTTAATAGTCTTTTACTCTTTTAGAAGAGAGTACACAGAACCAAGCTTTGTGTATATATTTTGTGTAGAATGATTGTCTATTATATGAAGACAATATGCTTAACCATGTGAGAAACTGATACTGTAATGGTATATTGATGTTGCTTTATCCTAACCTTTTTAGACTCTAAAAGGAAAGTGCTTAAAAGTTTTTCCATGTTACTTTTTTATTGTTGAGTCCTTAAAAACATCGAAGTTTATGATTGATTCGAGATAGCTTCGGTAATTGTCAGGGAAGGGTCAGATTTAATGCGATTTTTCTATCACTTTGACATAATTCAAAATCTTCTAGTAGTGCTTTGAAGTCCGAGTCTGCTATTTTTTATTTTTAGTCTAGTCTTATTTATTTCGACATCGTAGCTAAAGTATCATGGGGATGGACGTTGCTTGAATCAAAGAAGCTTATTCTTAAACTAATCTTCTACTTATTAGGAGGTTTATAATTAAGTGCAAAAGTGAGCATTCTCGGCATGGTATCTGTAAACGTGTAAATATATTTCCAACCCATAATTAGAATATTTTCATATATTGTGTAAATATAATTATGGTAAGACTATGATTCCTCTTTTGTATAGGCTTATGATTCCTATTGTATAAGGGATGAATATTGTACTCTATATATACCTTGATATTAATGAAAGACTCCCCAAGTGAGATTAATATCATCTCACATGATATCAAGAGCCAAATAAACAAAACCCTAAAAATATGATTCGCACCCTATTGATTCATGCCTCCCTCCCTCCACCCTTCTGGGTCTATGCTGCTAAAATGTCAGAATACACTCTAAATATTCTCCCTACTAGCACTCTTCACAATATGACCCCTATCGAAATCCTCTACCATAGAATCCGCTCTTATGATCATCTATGGATTTTTGATTGTCTGTGTTATCCCAACCTTAGCTCCACCGCCCCTCACAAGCTCGCTCCTAGGTCCACTCCATGTGTCTTCTAGGATTCCCGCAGAACCATAGGGGCTATCTATGCTATGACTTGTCGACTCGTCAGATCCACATATCTCGTCATGTCACATTCGACGAGACCACCTTCCCATTTTCGAATCTTCCAAAATTCCAAAAACAGGACTACTCATTTCTTGACGAGTCTGCCATCTCTCCCCTCATAATCGAACAACTCACATCCTTTGTTCCGTCGTCAGAGCCGCGAAGCCCAAACTTCAGAGAATCCTGTCAACCTTCTAGCGCCGCGACTCTCGATCCAGGAGCCGCGGCGCCTCCGACGGCTTCGCCCCCACCTTCTCCTTATCTGACTTTACCCCCCGTCTCGGACACCACTCCGCCACCCACTGTCCCTACCCATCCAATGGAAACTCGTTCAAAGCATGGAATCTTCAAACCCAAAGTCCATTTCAACTTGTCTGCCCAAACCATCTCTCCACTTCCAAAGAACCCAAAATTGGCCAAATAAGACCCTAATTGGAATGCGGCTATGTATGAGGAATTCAATGCTTTAACTAAACAACACACGTGGGATCTAGTACCTAGACCTGAGGGGGTGAATGTCATTCGTTATATGTGACTATTTTGTCACAAGTTCAGAGACAATGGGGATCTTGAGAGGTATAAGACCCGTCTTGTAGCTAATGGCACAAATCAGCATGAGGGCATTGATTGTGGTGAGACCTTCAGCCCGGTTGTCAAACCGGCTACCATCCGCACAGTTTTGAGCATTGCCATAGGCAAACACTGGCCGATCCATCAGCTTGATGTGAAGAATGCATTCTTACATGGGGATTTGAGAGAGACAGGTCTACATGCATCAGATCACCGGGTTCACCCATCCAGCAGTTCCTCACTATGTGTGCCATCTCCGTAAGTCACTATATGGCCTGAAGCAAGCCCCCCGTGCGTGGTATGATCGATTTGCTAGGTATATCTTGCAAATTGGGTTTGTATGCAGCAAGAGTGATACATCACTTTTCATTTTTCATCGAGGTAGTAGCACTGCTTACTTATTACTTTACGTGGATGATATTGTTCTTACCGCCTCCTCCGATGGATTGAAAAATGAGATTATTGTCTTGCTCAAGTCCGAATTTGCAATGACTGATTTGGGGAAGCTGAGTTACTTTTTGGGGATATCAGTGACTAGGTCTGCCAATCATATGTTCTTGTGTCAGCGTAAGTATGCAGAAGAGATTGTGTATAAGGATAAGATGGCGAACTGCAAAGAGGTGCCTACTCCAGTTGATTCCAAATCTAAGCTCAGTGCTATGGATGGTGCTCCGCCTCGATCCTACTCGTATAGGAGCCTTGCGGGTGCACTTCGCATCTCACATTCACCAGCCGGACATAGCTTATGTTGTTCAAACAGGTGTGCTTATTCATGCATGCCCCCGAGAGTCTCATTTCACTTCTTTTAAGCGTATCATTCGATACATTAAGGGCACTCTTGATTATGGTTTGCACCTATACCCCTCTGCACCAGACAGGTTGCTTTCATATACGGATGCGAGATTGGGCGGGGTGTCCGGACACGCGACGCTCTACCTCCGGCTTTTGTGTTTTCTTAGGGGATAATCGATTTCTTGGTCCGCCAAGCGACAGGCTACCCTATCTCGCTCCAAAGTGCCGAGGCCGAGTACGAGGCGTTGCAAATGTAGTAGCCGAGATTTGTTGGCTCAGAAATTTACTGTTAGAACTTCAGTTTCCTTTGCGTCAGGCATCTATTGTGTATTGTGATAACATCTCTGCCATCTATCTTTCTCATAATCCGGTTCAACATCAGCGAACCAAGCATATTGAGATAGACATACACTTCGTTCGTGAGAAAGTTGCGTTAGGCCATGTCGAGTGTTACATGTTCCATCATCCTATCGCATGCGTACATATTTACCAAAGGACTTCCCAGACAGTTATTTCTTGACTTCAGATCCAGTCTTAGCGTCCGGCCTCCTCCCGCTCCGACTGAGGGGGTGTGTAAACGTGTAAATATGTTTCCTACCCATAATTAGAATATTTCCATATATTGTGTAAATATAATTATGGTAAGACCAGGATTCCTCTTTTGTATAGGCTTAGGATTCCTATTGTATAAGGGATGAATATTGTACTCTATATATACCTTGATATTAATGAAAGACTCTCCAAGGGAGATTAATATCATCTCACAGTATCAACATAATTTGGTCCAAGTAGATTGTAGAGTAACTAGGAACTGAATCTAGAATGTACTTTCTTATTTTTATAAACTGTATTTTTGTGTGATTTAATTTTGCACATGTTTCTTTTTTCTGAACAAATTTTATTTTATAAATGTTATAGGGTTTGGAGTTCAGTTTACAAGTCAAGATGCAATTCTAAAGATTTCTAACAATTTGACAAATTGATTATCGTTTTACTATGACTGTTAGACAAAACACTGTAGTAGGGATGTTAGCCTTTGTGGGCTAATGAGTTGTACAAATAGTATTGTCACTTATATAATTGTTGTTTACTTTGTATTTCTAATTAATACCAGTGATCTTTAATACTATTAGTTGTTTTGTCGAAAGTGTTAATAGACCTTTTGGGATCAGCAATTGCTTATGTTTTGAGGTCCATATCATCTGTCCCAAAAGACCTTTAAGGACCAGTTGAGCTGGTCCCTGAATAGTTTAGGCACTAATTGATCTATATATTTAGGAACCAGAAATCTGGTCCTTAAACGTGTTATAGGGACCCGAATTTCTCTGGTGACAAAAACGCTTTAAGGATCAGAATTTAAATCTCGTCGTTATAGACCTTTATTGACGGAGCCTATAGCGACCACATTTTTTCCATCGCTATTTACTTTTAGGGACTAGACTAAGACTTTTAGGGATCATTTTCTCGTCCCTAATAGTCATTTTGCTTGTAGTTTATCAACTCAAATCTCCTCTTGAATCATTATTTCCCTCTTGAACTAATGTCTCTCGTTCCTATATGTTGGGTCCGGGCCTACGGATAAGCAAGAATATGTAAGAATAAAACCGTAACAGCTAGAACAGTTAAAACAGTTTCTGGATGTTGCCTTCAATGTTGTGTCCTTCTACTTGTGTATATCCTTGAGCAACAAGTCGAGATTTGTTCCTAACAATCTTCTCTAACTCATCTGATTTGTTTTTGAATATCCACTTGTTCCCAATAACATTTGTGTTGTTGGGTCGTGGTATCAAGTCCCAAACCTCATTTCGGGCAAATTGTTCAAGCTCCTCTTGCATGACTTGAATCCAAAAATTATCTTTTAATGCTTTCCCAATATTTTTAGGTTCCAAAGTAGATGTAAGACAAGAAAGACTTACCTATTGATATATGGTGGACATGCACACACACCTTACCATTTCTCGATAATTCACTGGCTCTTTCCATCTTGTACGCCTCTTCTCAAAAACTCACCCTATCACCTGGTCGGGTGGATGATTCCTTCTAATCCTTGATGGAGGGTCTCTTCTCACTTGATCATTCAGTTCGGTAGCAGACTCTTCCTCGACTTCGTCCCCTGTGTTCTCTCTTTGAGGTTCAGATATTTCTTCTGATGTCGGGACAACATCTGGGACAACATTTGTTTCTTCGTTGGGTTGCTCCTCTTCAACTGCAACCACAATGTTGTTTTCTGAAGATCTACTAGATATATACAGCAAGTCATCAAAAATAACATTGACTGACTCATGTATGGTCTTTGTTCGAAGATTGTATATTCTGTAAGCATGGCTATTCTGAGAGTAGCCAACGAATATTCCCTTGTCACTCTTAGAGTCAAATTTAGCCAGTTGATCCCTGTCATTAAGAATATAGCGCACACACCCAAAGACATGAAAGTACCGCAATGTAGGTTTCTTTCCATTTAACAGTTCATAGGGTGTCATCTTGGTCCCTGGCCTTAAATAGATTCTATTAGTTATGTGACATGTCGTGTTCAAGGCTTCTTCCCAAAACCTCTTTGACAATTTCTTGTAAAGTTCTATTCTTTCTCTCGGCAACCCCATTTTGTTGTGGTGTTTTTTGTGCCAAAAATTTATGGAATATGCCTTTCTTTTCACAAAATTTTGCAAAGGTTTGATTTTCAAACTCCTTTCCATGATCAGATCTAATTCTGAAAATCGAAGAACAAAACAGATTCTTAATCCTAAAGTAAAGTGTTCTACACATCTCAAAGGTTTGTGATTTTTCCTTTAAAAAATAGATCTAAGTGAATCTGGAAAAATCATCTACTATCACATAAGAATATCTCATCCCTCCTAGGCTATCTACCTTGATTGGACCCATAAGATCCATATGCAATAATTGAAAACAATGAGACGTACCTGAATGTTGTTCGTTATGTTGGACAACATTATGAGAGACTCGGGTCTGCTTTCCTTTCAAACAATCTTCGCACATTGTTTTATCTTTTGGATCCAGTCTAGAATGCCTCTGACAGCTTCAAATGAGATCACATTCTCCAAGGTGCCTTAGTTGACATGTCCCAGCTTTTGATGCCAAAGTGTCAAGTCACCTACCTTTGCAGAGTTGCAAAACTCTTGTCTACCGACTAGATAACAAGTATCTCCAGCTCGAGTTCCTGACATGGCACATTTATCTCCAGAATCTGTAACATTGCATCCAAGCTTGTTGAATTTCACCTTGAGATCATCATCACATAGTTGGCTTATGCTAAGAAGATTAGCAACCAAACCTTCTACATGAAGAACATTTTTCAAGGCTGGTACATCCGGAACATTATGAGTTCCTTTACCAATTATCTTACTCTTACTTTCTCCTCCAAAGGTCATTTATCCTCCATTGAATGCTCCATACTCCTTCAATAGACTTTTGGTACCTGTCATATGACGTGAGAAGCCACTATCGAAGTACCAAAAACCTGTAATGTTAGTACACAAAGCAGTTATGCACACATTACATTTCAGATTCAGTTTGGGTACCCATTCATTTTTCTTCCTTCTGCTTTCAGGCTGGTTGCTTTGAATATTGTCAGTGATGTTGGGCAACATTGCTGACGACATTTTAGGCAATATTCTGAGTGCAGAGTTTTGAAGTTTGTAGCAGTAGGGCATAAGATGTCCAGAATTTTTACAGAAGCTACATACAAACTTCGATCCAATCTTAGTGATCTGAGAATTACTCGGATTTTCTTTGACAAATTTTATCCTCTCAGTTTGATTATGGATTCTGGAAGTATTTGTTTTGCTAGGAGATTGGTACCCAAGCCCAGCCCTTGTAGGTTTATTGAAGTTCAATATTTCATCCAGTTTGGAGGTCCCATGTTGAGCCTTTGAAAGGTGGTATCAGCTACGTTCAATCGTGTACGAATCTTACCAAGCTCTAGGTCCTTCTTGGTAAGTGCCACATCTAATCGGTTGATGGTGCCTTTCAGATTGCTATTCTCAAGAGCCAATAATTTTACTTTTGAGTCTAGTTGCTCAGATTCAGTGATTAAGGCTTTACAAAGATTTTGTAATTCCTTTATCACGTCGTCTTTGGAGTCAACTAGATCCAAATTTACAGCCTCAGATGAAGAAATAAATCCACTAAAATAATTTACATCAGAATAGTCAAAGTATACATACCTCTCTGATGTTGAAGACATTCTAGATGTTGAGTCTGATGTTGTTCCTGATGTTGTCGCAACATGGTCAACAACATATTCATCGTCGGACATTGAGTGTTCGAACATGGCTGCCAGCATTGCCTGTGGTTCTTCTTCTTGATCTCCTTCCTCCTTTTTGTTCTCATCATCACTGAGAGTTACCCACACAACCTTACCAATTTTTCTAAGGGTGTTTGCACACTCATTAGCGTAGTGTCCCCAACCCAAGCATGGATGACACTGCACTCCCTCGAGTTGTTTGGGATTGAAATTGGTACTGTCGGAGTTAGATTTCCTCAGTGGATTGTGATTTCTTTGCTTAGAAGGTGACCTATTCGGCTGTTTATTGAAGAGTGGGTTTTGATGTTGTTTGTATTTGGCTTTATTGCGATCATTGTTGATCTTTCTCACCATCGAATTGAATCGACGAGTAAGTAAGGCAACATTTGCACCATTTCCCAGTTCCTCTAAGTTTTCTTCCGCGTTTTCCAATTCAGTTTCCGAGGTTTGTCCTTGGAGTGCCAAAGTCTTGTCTTTATACAGATCTCTTTGGCTCTTCATGTTCATCTCATATGTTTGAAAGATGCTCATCAAGGCATGTAGATCCATAGTAGCAAGATTATGAGCCTCTTCAATAGCACAAATCTTAGTATTAAACCTTTCAGGAAGAGATCTGAGAGCTTTATCCACAAGTTGTGTGTTGGTTAAAGGAGAACCAAGCACTTGACACTGATTAACAATGTCAATTAACTTTTCAAAATAGGATTTTATGTCTTCAGATTCTTCCATCCTTAAGCGTTCGTATTGGATCAAAATTATGCGAAAGCTTTGTACGTCGTACACTCGAGGTACCTTCACAATGAGTTTGTAAGGTCTCCCAAACGTCCTTGGCCGTAGTACAATTCTGGATGAGCTTAAACATATATATATCTACCAATCCAAATATCGTATTTAGGGCCTTTTCATTGAAGCTCGCACTGTTGATCTCTTCCGCTGTCCATTCAGATTCGGGTTTGGTAAGTACATCACTATCCTCATCTGATGGGTATCATATAGCCTTCAGAAACTGATCTCCAAGCTCGAACATCAATGGATTTGATGTGCGAACGTAGTCAAATTTTCCAATAGGCATAGTTAGTTCCGTCAAGAATTGAAAGTCTACCAACGTTTTGTATAGCTGAGTCCATAGCCGTAATATTCAGAATCAAACACTTATTGTATCAAGTGTTGTTGGCTCTGATACCACTTGTTGGGTCCGGGGCTACGGATAAGCAAGAATATGTAAGAATAAAACCGTAACAGCTAGAACAATTAAAACAGTTTCTGGATGTTTCCTTCAATGTTGTGTCAACATCTGAGGCAACATTGTGATAAAACAGTTATAAACCTTTATAGAGTAAATGCAGCGGAAAAGTAAAGAGACACAAGGTTTATATTTTCAAGGGTATATATTAATATATCCCTTAATGGTCAATGACTAAAGAATTGTATAAACTATATACAATTACAAATGAATTTCTTTTTACAAGATTGAACAATAACTGCGAAAAAGAAATTACAAACAAAAGTGAAGTCGCAGATGACTTCAGCCTAAAGTTAAAAGATCTAAAAAGACAAATACAACATCTTCATTACAATTGCTTGAAACATCAGCTTGATCTAGAATCTGGGCAGCAATAGTAATGTGGGACTAGACGTTGTTATACTACTTTAGGCTAAGTGTGTTGATCCAGTTTCTAAGGTGAATATCTGAGAGCTCTCTTGGTAACTCTTCTCGTTCAATTATGGATATCGATACTCTGAAGCTCCCCTCTATTTATGGTGTGGAACTTCCCTTGAAATCATCACTGATTGGTTGTGGAGGTTGAGTAAAAGAAGGCTTCAGCTTGGACCAGTTCTTGCTCCTTAAAAAGCTCAACATTCTGAATTTGGTCTTCACGCTGCTTCCTCTCCAAGCTTTGACTATTTCTTTTACCACGTTTTAAACACAACATCATTGTAAGCTTGCCTAGGTCATTTTTTACTCACAGTAACACAACTTGTTTTATCCGGAAGAATAGGCAAAATCGTTACAGAGATGTTGTCAGGAATGTTGTCACAACATCGCAGGCAACATTCTTATTTTCATAAGATATTGTCCTGAGCATTTACAGATGTTGTCACAACATCCATCCAACATCAACACTATCCTTGTTTCCAAGAAGAATTCCCTCCAATCAATCCAAGATAGTCGTCCGAAATTAGGTATTCCAATATTTCTATCCCATCCAAGTGAAATGACCAAAACACCCTCAACTCAGAAAAATCATGGTATCAGAAAAATATATGCTCTCTGTCCCAATTTATATGATATAGTTTGACTAGTCACAGTGTTAAAAAAGAAATAAAGACTTTTAAAATTTGTAATTTAAGACGAGCCTATATTTTTTTGTGGCTCTAAATTATTTCATTAAGAGTAAAATATAAAAGTTTAAAGTTAAATTATTTCTAAATATAAATATATATCATTCTTTTTTTGGATAGACCAAAATAGAAACTGTACATAAATTGGGACATAGGGAGTATTTTTCAAAGTAATATTGTTAGTATTTGAATAGTAAGTAAAACACTTTGCGCTATTTGGTTAAAAATATTACTCTAAAAGTAGTTTCCGCTCTTGGTCAGAAAAAGGATACTCCTATGTAGTTCCGTGGTGTGTGATTTTTTCTCTTTTTTCGTATACATTATAAAAACTTGTTTTGGCTCTTGTTTATTAAAACAAGATAATCATTTTTTTATACTATCGGGTATAAATTTAATCATGACATAAAAATCAAGATTTAGGTTAGGAATACATATCTACTACTGTCTACCCACAGGAGCAGCTCAATTATGTGTAGAGAAATGGTGGTAGGTGGGGGAAGCCTGTAGAGAAATGGTGGTAGGTGGGGGAATTTTTCTCCTCTAACCTCAATAGATGTTTCTCAATGATATTACTCCACTCATGAAACCAACATTTTGGAGTGCATTTTGAGATTTGATAGTGAATCTTAATGCCTTAATTGAGTAATAATCTGTAAGTGATTTTAGAAGAATTACTTTTTTCCGAAGATGATCAAAATTGATACTCCCTCCGTCCCAATTTATTTGTAGGTTGACCAGTTTTGACTATCGTTTTAATTTGTTTGAAGGTTAACCAGTTTTTATTACCATCTCAATTTGTTTGAAGATTGACCAGTTTTGGGGTCAAATAACTTTTTTTTACTTAATTTTAAACATAGATTCTTCGAATATTTTATAATAAAATTTCTATATTTAAAAACTACATGACAATAGCTATAAATCTACATAATTAATAATTTATAATTTATAATATATAGGGGAAAATCATATTAAAAAAAATTAATTTTAAAATGGTCAATCTTGAAACAAATTGATACGAATGAAAGTAACTTCTTTTCCTTCTAAAAATGACTTCTCGATAGGTCCATCTTAGTCTACAAAAATGACAGAATGGAATTGGTATAATAATAGTCTTTCGTTTTTACTTTTTAGACAGGAAGGAAAGAGGAAGATATAAAATTTTGCAACATTAATGCAGTGGGACCGGTATTCCACTTGACATATTTTAAAAGGGTCTCATATGAATAATGTTTATCATGTGAACATCTATTCCTGATAACATATCATGAATAATTCAAAATATAGGTGAAAGATGTACAACTATCAATGCTTGCACTGCCACTGCACGAAAGGAAGTGCCGAGGTTATTGGAAGAAAACATATTGATAAAATATTTTCAAAATATTTCTGTATTTTTATATATATTTTATATTAAGTAAATTTATATTCTAATTATAATTAAAAAGATTAGTTACCTAATTTGTAATCATATAAATAATTATATAACACTATATATATTGTACATAAATAAATGAAAGACAATGAACATATTCTTTTATGGTATCAGAAATCAAACCCTAATTCTTTCTACCCTAGCCATCCCCCCCCCCCCGAGGTCGCCCACCCGCCGACATCCTCCCACTCCCTTCTTTTTCTACTTCTCGGCGAACCTCTCCCCTCTTCTTTTTCAATTTTTAATGACTGAACAACCTAAATTTCATCTTGCTCTTGCAGTCAACACTATCAAGAATTTAATTCCCATAACTCTTGAGATAGAAAAAGTTTAGTATTCATCTTTGGCGGAATTGTTTAAGATCCATTGTCGTATCTACAAAGTCATCAATCACATCATCCCTCCAAAATCAAAGTCCACTACCGAACCCCTAGAGAAACATGATGACGAACTTTGGTCACGTTTGGATGCGGTTGTTCGGCAATGGATCTACGACACCATCTCGAACAACCTATTGCATACAATAATTGAAACTGACGCCAATACACAACAAACTTGGGAGCGATTGGAAAGTATTTTTCGTGATAACAAGACACAACGTGCCTTGTATTTGGAAAATCAATTTAAGGACATCCAGCAGGACGACTTTCCTAATGCTTCTGCCTATTGTCAAGAACTTAAGATGATTGCCGATCAACTCTTAAACGTCGGTACACTGGTCACGAATCAACGATTGGTGATATAACTCATTATGGGATTGAATGAAAATTATGATGGCGTCGCTACTATCTTTCAACAAAGCACGACATTGCCTCCATTTTATAAGGCTAGTTCGAGACTTATCCTGGAAGAAACTCGAAAAACCAAGAGAGCAGCGGCTAAAGCCAACACCGCCCTCGTGACCACAGACGGTCCACCTGCCGACATAAGGGGCTCGATTTCTGGCCCATCTCACCGGCAAACCACTGATCCGAAACGTGGTTCAAATCTCCGGAATAACAACAAAGGCAGAAATTCCAACAAAAACTACGGTGGCTGTGGCGGAAACAGTAGCAGTGGCGGCAGAGGGCAACCTCCGCCGTCCGGCAATGGCAGCAGCCACCGTTGTAGGCTGCCTACCCGTCATGGGCTCCTTGGGCCTAGTCGGTGTGGGATGCTCTACCGTGCCCCTACTCAATGTCCTCCTGGGCCCCACCTAAAGCCCAACAACCCTAGTCTGGCATTCTCAGCGCACGTCCACAGTAGGTATACAATGCGCAGGTCTCTCCTTCTTCAACCTACACACCGGCGGATATTGAGGCGGCTACGAACACGATGACTCTCAATGTTTCAGACGACAGTTGGTACATGGATACTGGTGCCACATCTCATATAACGGCATCCTAAGGTACTCTCTCGTCTTATTTTAATATGAGCAATGTAAAACGTAATATTATTATTGGTAGTGGACAAGGCATTCCCATTCGAGGTTATGGACAATCATCCCTCTCCCCACCACATCCGCCGTTAGTTTTATACAATGTCCACCATGCCCCAAAACTTATCAAAAATCTAATCTATGTGTGTCGTTTCACTACCGACAATAATATTCTCTTGAATTTGATCCTTTTGGTTTTTCTGTGAAGGACATTATGACAGGGGTGCGAATAATGAGATGTGACAGCACCGGATATCTTTATCCTATCACTACCACCGCTGGCCATCCAGCTTCATCTCCATCAACCTTTGCAGCTATTTCATCTCTGTTATGGCATAATAGATTAGGACATCCGGGAGATTCTGTTTTACGCTCCCTTAGCAAAAATAAATTTATTGATTGCAAACATGTCTCTTATCCCTATGTTTGTGAATCTTGCATTTTTGGGAAATATATCAAATTGTCATTTTATCCTTCATCCACCTATACTTTAATGGCATTTGATATTATACACAATGATTTATGGACTTCTCCTACTTTAAGCACTCGTCGGCATAGATATTATGTGTTGTTTTTAAATGATTATTCCAAATATCTGTGGACTTTTCCCATTGATAATAAGTCCCAAGTCTATTCTATTTTTTTCTTCCTTTAGTGCTTTAATAACGATACAATTTGAAAAGAATGTCAAATGCTTTCAATGTGACAATGGGAAGGAATTCGATAATCAATAATTCAAACATTTCTGCGCTAACCACGTCCTTGTCTTTCATTTTTCCTGTCTACACACCTCTCCACAAAATGGAAAAGTCAAACGAAAAATTAAAATCATAAACAACTTAATTTGTGCCCTCCTTGCCCACGCCTCTATCCCCCATATTTTTGGCATTACGCCCTCTCAATGGCAACCTATCTCTTGAACATTCTCCATAACAAATCTCTCAAACACAAGTCTCACACTCAAGTTCTCTACCTTCGGGATCCTTGCTATAAGCATTTACGAACTTTCGGATGTCTATGCTACCCCCTTTATCTCTCCACTCAAATCAACAAGTTGCAACCTCGGTCAACCCTGTGTGTCTTTCTTGGTTACCCTCCAATCATCGAGGTTACAACTGTTACGACTTATCAAGTCGAAAAATAACTGTTTCTAGACATGTCATATTCCATGAGTCCCAATTTCCCATTGCCAAACTCAATTCTACACCTCCGAATTCCTATGACTTCTTAAATGATAGTCTAAATCCCCTTCTAATTCATCACTTACAAAATCAGCTGCCACCATCACCGGCACATCTCCCGAGTCGGGCAGTCCCAGCAGCCCCACAATGGGAGCCTCAGAACAGCCACTCTCGGCTTTCCGATTCGGCAGTTGCACCTCGACCAGCTTCCCCGCTCTATCTTCCCACTGCCACTGCCTCTCGGCCCCACCTCCTCACTCCCAGCCCTATTCTTGATCCCACTGCCCGCCTCGACATCCCCTACCTGATCCCATCCAACCTCTTGCACCACCCCGACGGATAATGGAAACTTGTGCTATGCACGACATTTCCGAACCCTAGTGGATATTTAACTTATCTAATTCGGTTGCCCATTTACCTCTTCCTCGCAATCCAAAATATGCTTTGTCCGATCCTAATTGAAAAAATGCAATGATTGACGAATATAATGCTCTTGTTGACAATAAGATGAGGGATCTAGTACCCCATCTTCCTGATGCTAATATTATTCATTTTATGTGAATTTTTTGACATAAAAAGACATTTGACGGTTCTTTTGAGAGGCACAAGGCTCGTCTTGTAGGTGATAATAGGTCTCAACAGGTGTGAATGGATTGTGATAAAACTTTCAGCCCGGTGGTAAAACCAGCGACCATTCGGACAGTTCTCAGTATTGCTTTATCCAAATCTTGGCCTATTCATCTGTTTGACGTCAAAAATGCTTTCTTGCATGGGGACCTTTATGAAATCGTGTATATATATCAGCCTATGGGATTCAAGGATCCGGTTCATCCTGATTATGTGTGTCTTTTAAAGAAATCACTTTATGGACTGAAACATGCTCCTCATGTATGGTACCAACAGTTTGCTGATTTTGTCTCTATCGGTTTCTCACACAACAACATCTGATCATTCACTGTTCATCTATAGCAAGGGTAATGACATGGCATACATCATATTATATGGTGATGATATCATCCTCACTACATCTTCTTATGCACTTTGTCAATCCATTATGTCACTCCTTGCCTCTGAGTTTGCTATGAAGGATTTGGGGCCCCTCAGCTATTTTTTGGGCATTACTGTTACGAGACATACATGTGGCTTATTTCTTTGTCAAAGGAAGTACGCCGAAGAGATCCTTGACTGAGCAGGCATGACGTTGTGCAAACCGGCCCACACACCGATGGACACTAATTCCAAACTTAGTGTCTTTTCGGGTTCTATGTATGCCGACCCGACTCACTATCGTTGTTTAACAGGAGCATTACGGTATCTCACTTTTACTAGACAAGACATATCTTATGTCGTGCAACAAATATGCTTACATATGCACAGCTTGACGGATGCACACATAAATGCACTCAAACATATTTTGCGCAATGTACAAAGTACTCTTCATTTCGGCCTACACCTATACAAGTCCACACTCTCTGGTCTCACCTTTTATTCTGACGCTGACTGGGGTGGCTGTCTGGACACTCGTCGATCCACGTTAGGTTATTGTGTTTTCCTCAGAGATAACTTACTTTCTTGGTCTTCTAAAAGACAACCAACTCTATCTCGATCCAGTGCTGAAGTCGCGTAGAGATGAGTAGTGAATGTTGTATCTGAGTCTTGTTTGATACGCAACCTTCTGTTGGAACTTCACTGCCCAATTCGCAAGGCTACATTGGTCTACTGTGATGATGTCAGAGCGATATATCTCTCCGGCAATCCCTTTCAACATCAGCGCACTAAACACATTGAAATTGATATTCACTTTGTATGTGAAAAAATGGCTCAAGGACAAGTTTGTGTCATTCATGTTCCTTCCCGGTATCAGATTGCTAATATATTTATTAAATGACTTCCGCACATACTTTTTGATGATTTTCGAGCCAGTCTCAGCGTATGAGAACCTCCCGCTTCAACTGCGGGGTGTGATAGAATATTTCTAGAATATTCTTATATCTTTGAATATCTTTTATATTAGGTAAATTTATATTCCAATGTAATTAGGAAGATTAGTTATCTAATTTGTAAATATGTAAATAATTATGTAACACTATATATATTATACATAATAATCAATGAAATTCATGGAACATATTCCTTTACATATCATGAATAATTCAAAATATAGGTGAAAGATGTACAACCATCAATGCTTGCACTGCCACTGCACGAAAGGAGGTGCCGAAGTTATTGTTCCAACATCTCGAATCGTCACATCAAATTCAAGTTAAAAATAAAAGACAAAATTTGATTGGTTTTCCAAATTTTCTTCTACAAATTTGTCGTTGTACATTCTTAAGAATTTATTTTGAGAAAAAAACATTTTGAAGAAGTTTACGGAAAGGCTTAAACCAGCTAGTTATTGTGCCCAATCCGTATATCAAATATCGCAAATATTGTGTAAGTTTCGCGATAGAAGAAAGAAAACTAGTCCATAAAAATATGATCCGCCATTGGAGTTAAGTTTAGAAGGGGAGGGAGAGTCACGATTCAGCCAGCTAATTATTGTCCCCAATCCATATATCAAATATCACACATGTTTTGTAAGGTCGGTGAATGGAATGACAAAATTAGCCTATGAAAGCATCATCAGTCAAATCTTGAATTACTTCATTTTGCGGTTCAATTTTGTCCTTCTAAAAACTTGGCTGATTTATAGTTCAAACTTCATAAGAAATTTTGTCAAAATATTTTATTTGCTTGATATATTATATAGTCATTATAAAAAATATAAAATTTTAATTAGGTATTTAAAAATTATAAAAGAACAAATAAAGTAATTAAAATTTAGTAAGAATTAGGTGATTTGGGTTACGACCCTTTTTTAGTCCATTTTAATTTAATTCATTTCAGCCAAGTAATTTTTGGATAATTTTCGCTCATTTATTAATCCAACTCATTTTAATCCGCACAAACTTAACTCAACGTGCTCATTTGGGAGCGACAACATTTTTGGTAATTATTGTCCATAGTTGGTGGAAAGAATAAATAGGCATGCTAAGTTGATAGCAGTAACTTTTGTTTTTTAATTACTTTTACATTTTCGATTAGCTCCGGATGACGATGTTAAGTAGGTGTTTGCATATGAATTAATTGATATTTGTAAGAAAAAGTATTATTTGAATTTAATTGCAAAAAATTATTTTAAAATGGATATTGTGTTAGAACATAAAAATATTGA
This sequence comes from Anisodus tanguticus, assembly GCA_034509755.1. Taxonomy (NCBI): domain Eukaryota; kingdom Viridiplantae; phylum Streptophyta; class Magnoliopsida; order Solanales; family Solanaceae; genus Anisodus; species Anisodus tanguticus. Next base: position 22,561,184 of record CM067562.1, on the reverse strand, counting down.
AGTTTTATGATTGAAAACTTGATTTTTTTTTTTAAAAACTCCTAGAAACCATTTTCCAAACCCGTTTAGCATAAAAATATTCATTTTTATAATTTTTTATTTATTGAAAAATTAGTATTTGGTTTTGAAAAGCTCAAATCCAAATTAAGGTTGTCTTTCAAATTCGGTCACATTTGACTGTTGGAATTATTATTTATGTTAATTTTTTATCTTTAACTACCCCAGCGATGGGAATTAACGATGATGTTTGGTCTACTCGATCAGTTGATCAAAAATTGCATGCTCGAACGAGAAAAGATTATTCACACATATGAAAGGAATATATTAAAATCCGCTAGTTACTAGCATTGTTGATTTTTGTACTAATGAATCTTTGTAATAGTATTTAAAACTTGAGGAAGTGTACATGTAGTAGCTCATATATGGGATCCAACATATGCCATTATGTGATTATCACTACTAAAAAGGTTAAAATCGACTCCTGAATTTTTTTAACACAACCGACCAAGCACCGTCAGTTTAGCGCCAAAAATTTGAGAAAGTGTAAAATAGACCGAGCTCGGTATTTAAAAACTACCACAAAATTCTTTATAGAAATATGGGTTTTATTTAAAATTTTAAAAAGCTATTTCAAAAACATCTTCTTCTTTTTTTAGAAAATACCAACTGAAGTCAATCGTTTTTTGCAATAATAATAAAATTAAACCGATCAAATTCGGTCAATTATTTTCGTGAAAAAATGAACTCGAAAAGTATAGATTGAAAAAAAAAACCAACAAACACCAATGGTCTAGTTGTAAAAATGTATCCTACCACGCTAAAATAGGGATTCGATCATCAGGTGATGCATTTTATAATTTTCTAATTTTAAAAACCGGCAGACTTCTATAAGTATTTTCCATAAAATTTTGATTTTTTTATCATAAAGTTGACTAAAGTTGGTTGACATTTTCCAAAAAGAAAATTTTAAAAAAAAAATCGATTGGGTGCAGTCAGTAATATCGATCAAGATCGATTGATTTTCGATATTGATCATGCCTATACCGACCAATGATTTGCGGTCAGCTTTTGGTAGGTATATTGGACCAGTCGGTTTTGACCTTTTTTTAAAGTGGTGTATCCATTATGTGATATTGTTCTATTAAAGCAGATTTGATGTTTGTTTTAGGTAAATTAGTTAAATTGGGTGATTTTGCTAGTTTGTAGAAATTGAGGGTATATATCATATTTCATATTTTTAGAAAAAGTATATCTAAATATGAATATTATTCTAAATATTCTTTGCGAAAACTATAATCAAATAAAACTTCGTCCATCTTCAATTCCAACTCTATAAATTTCAAATAAAGTGAAAAGTAATTGAAATCTATGGTCAAACACTTATAAGTTTCAAGTTAAAATATTGACTAAATTAATAATAAAAAAAATATAGAGAAAAAAATTTAAAAATAATCTACAAACATTTTTTCAAAATTTAAAAATATGTATGGACAAACGGGCTTTATCAGGTTAACAAAATCTTACACCTTAAGAGGTCGTTTGGTTGGAAGATAAATTATACATGAATTAGTTATATGGAGATTAATTATATAGGGATTTGCTATAGATGGACTAGTTATATAAGGACTATTTAATCTCACAATGCATGTATAAACTTATACCACCATGGAGGTGGAATAAAGTTATACAACAATTTAGTTATAAAGTTATGTCGGTATAACTTTGAAATGATAATCAAATACAGTAAAAGCTATGCAAAATTCTATACGGACATGCTGATACCAACCAAACTATGTACTAAATTATGCAATGTTTTATACGTGTATTAGGGTTAGTTGCCTTGTCTGTAGTAAGAAAAGTAAAATCACCATTTGAAAAGGAGAATAGAAAAGTTGAAAAAGGTTCGTTGTACATTGATAGAATAAGCTTTTATTTTTTCTTTTCGAATCCCATGTGGCCTGTGACTAAACATTCGAATTGACAACATACTGACTTTTTTTGGAATATTATTAAACCTGTAAGTATATACAATAATACATACAAGTAATAGTGGCAATTTGGTTTATTAGATAAACCTTTCTTAATAAATTTGATCAATTCATGTAAATAACTTCTAAGCTGATTGTGGAGTAATTTAATTTTTTATAAACTTCTTTGAATGCCTGTATATATCCCATATGGGACATTATATCTATCTGATATATTCCTTCTATCTTTTGGATGCTTCTTGATATACTCCTTCTAAAATATTATATGTGGGGTGTAGAGTAGCTGAAAAACTACAAAACCATTATTAGATTCCTCATGTGTAAAAAATGTGATACATTATATTAATGTGATTTTAGAATTTACATGTAACTTGAATACAAACTTAAGAATTTGAGAACAAGCTAATGATAAATTAAGCAATTATTTTGCTATAATGCATAATATCAATTATTAGTTTCTGAGAAAAAATCCTGGCAATGAGTAAAGAGATGAATGAATAAACGACCCATCATGGAGTATATGTAAGGTGAAATGATAACACGTCCTTTGGAGTGTTATAGAGAGCAAATAAACGCAGAAAGAAACCTTCCATTTAGATAATACAAAAGTAGGGTTTTATAATATTACTTAATTGGTTATTTCCAATAATTGAATGTTAAGCACAATTGTGATTTTATGCATATTGAGATTTAGACATTTCTTTCTAAGAGCAAAAGGGAAGAGGCAAGGCCTCATAAAGTAGAACTGAGTACTAATATTAATGCAATCATTAATTTGGACTGATCATTTTGAAGGCTGATTAAGTTGTAAAATATCATACATTAGATAACATTTTATCATTTTAGTGATAGGATATTGTTTCATTATATATACGACTTTTGACATCACCAAATGAAATTATCAGCCCTGAGAAAAATATTTGGAAGTGTTTTCCGGTAAAAATGATTGTAACCAAAAATACAGTTAGAGATTTGTATATAAAAGTTTAAAGACAAGTACGTCGTATCCGATCCGGAGATCCTCTTAAACGAGTTTGGAATGGTTGATTAGATTACGGGTGCGTGAGAACAATGTGCAAGTGAAATACAATAATAAGCAAGTAAAATGAATCAACAAGCTAGATCTAGAAATAAGTTATGAATAAAGCAAGAGCCGAAGCTGAGAATGATGTATTAGCTTGAGAGAGATATTGGTTACAAGTGTGAGCTTAGAGAGAATACAATGTTCCTTTCTTTCTCTTCTAAGTCTTGCATATATAGGACAAAACTTAGACTACTATGACCCTAGAAAGTTGTGACGACATGAACCTAATGACGCCACCGTGCCCATTGCGCCGCGACACTCTGATCTAGGGAGGCTGATGTGATGGGAGTTGATGGGAGTGGAGGACAGATGTAAAGATCCTTTGTGAACGTTGAGATTTCCGGAACCATGAAACTCCTTATATACGCTTAACGTCTCCGGATGCAATCCTACCCAGTACACTCTGATCTAGGGAGGCTGATGTGATGGGAGTTATCGGGAGTGGAGGACAGGTGTGTAGATCCGTTGGGGTTTTCGGATTCACTAAACTTCTTGTATACGCTTAACGTCTCCGGATGCATTTCTACCCAATACAAATAGTCCCCCCCACTTTTCAAAACCCTTGAACTCATGGGACCGGGAAGTGGAAGAGTCTACCAACCGTCATTTTTTGTTCATAACACGGCGCCTCTTGAATATTGCGTATCGATTTAATCGTTTATCTTCTTTTCACACGCCATTTCATAGCATTAAATGCATTGCTGCCTCGATACCATCCATCTTTACACGTGTCACGCATCCGTTGATAACTTTCTTCGGGAAAAGGCGCCGTAATAATGACTTGATTCTCCTTCCTTTAAGCCAAATGTTACTCTTTCTCTTCTTTTTTTTACATACCATCTTTTTTATACCTTCCTTTCGTCTTATTCGGTACTCCAATGCTTCAATCCCTCAAATCTTCAAGCGTAATAGTCTCCACCTCTTTTCTTTTATCAACCAAATCTCATTATCATGTCTTTAGATTTCTCTATTGCCGCCGGCGCCACTACACGGGCCTGGAGCACGGTTCGTGGTGATTCAGATGTCCATATCCAAAAGGTTCCTATCTTTGACTCTTTTCCATCAACCCGTAGGACGTTGAGGAAGAAGAAATCAATGGCTTCCTTTTCCTCTCAACATATCGATGGACCTCTAGAAGAGCACGATCTCTATGGACTCAGAGTGATCCCAGTCAGCAAGCTCATACAAATCGGTCTTGATCGATTATTATCTGAGCCCGGTACTGGTAGATTGCGGCTGGAGCAACATAGAAGTGCTTCTCCCTAGGGAAGGGAAGAATATTACTTCTTATCGATAGGGATATTTATTCGTGCATACGTACCCATTATCCTTGCGGTTGGGCAAACTTATTGATCCTGTGATTTTGGAGTTCTACCGGAAATATAATGTGTGCTTGGCCCAAGTTGGTCCAGCCTTTTGGAAGACGGTTGCATGTCTTCGATACCTTTTTGTTCAAGTAGAGGAGGACTTTACCCTCGACCACTTGATTCACATATACTCCCAAAATTTTCAGAGCGGGGGTTATCCAGTTATCCCATCGCGGCTAAAACACATTGATTACTAACATTGATGATGACTTCGATTACGGATGGACGGAGAGCTATGTCATTGTTGCAACAGACGATCTGGTCAAGCCCAGAGGTGCCTATCCCGGAGCGATGGAATTTTAATTATAAGTAATCTGCTCAAGCATGCCTTTATCATTTATCTTCCTTAGTTGGATATCCGACTATCTCATTTATTTCTCTATGAGCCATAGCGTGGACTCCGGTGCTCGTGCCGAGTTTGGATCTATGGGTCTAGAAGATACTAGACTACGCGACCTCTTTCTTTCGGATGTGGCAGGAGATTGCTCTAAAGCATAATTGGAAAGGAAAAAGTTCATGGTATCCCAAAAGGAGCATCAATCTGGGCGCATGCAGAGGTTCCTGAGGATCCCAATATGGCTCTTTAGCAAAATGAAAGAGTTCTTTCTCAGTTAGGCCGGGGCTTAGAGGTTGTGAATTTTATTGGAGTCAAGAGGTCGTTGTTCCTGCTTCTCCTCCTCCGAAAAAAAAAATTAAGCACGGTGTTTAGGAGCGGGATGCCCAGAGGCCAACCCCAACCACTCAATATATTCCTCCGGTAGTCCTTGATTTTACATTTGAGGCCAGCAAATAAGAGGATCGTGTCTTGGGGCTTACCCAAAGAAGGGTTATCATATTCAATGCTACTACCATTGGTCTTTTTAGGGAAATGGATTTGTCCGATAAGATGAACTCCTACGCTTTTTTTTCCCTTACTCCTGCCCGGGTTAATGATATGGCTCCGAGCCCTATTCTTATTCCTTGTACCCCGTCATCATCACAGATTTCCTACTCCGGTCTCTCAAAGACGAGCTCTTACCCCTCAGCTACCATGCCTAGAAATCGCATTGGGGTTCCCAATGCTAGAGACGTAGCGGGGTCCGTGGAGCTCCCATGGCTCGTGGCTAGTAGATACTTATCCTACCTCAGATTCATAATCCCACAACTCGCTGGTAAGTCACTTTGACTGTGCCTCGGGAATGCAACCTATTTTCGAGGACAGTAGGGGTGGCCAACTACTTGCGGTCTTTGGCGAGTAAGAAGGATTAGAAGAAGATGGGAAGAGTTTCTGGCGACTGTTTGCTCAATGCCGAGGCCCATGTGGCCGCAAGGGTATGTTTTTTTACCTATCTCTCATGTCTTCACATCGTAACATTTGGTTTTTCAAACTGCTCACTTTCTCATGCGTGCCTTCTCACCATAGAGGGATTTCAGCGAAAACTTATTGAAGAAAGGGAAAGGATGCTGGAATACTAGATGCTGCAAGAATAAGTCTCGGTTCTGGAGAGTCGGTTGATTTCGATGGAGGATTTGGAAGCCATGTTGGCCCAGTTAGAACATGACTGGAAGATTTACAGCGAGGAATCTTTGAAATTTCACAAGGAGCTTCTGGACCTTTAGGGGTAGTGGGACGAGCATCAAGAGCATTTTGCCAATATAGTCAGGAGGGATACGGAGATGGTCGAGTGAATTCAGATCACGGGGGTTAAGCTCGAGGCTTGTCAGGGGGACAAGGCTTCTGCTGAAAGAGCCTTGAAGGTACTAGAAGGAAGATGAAGGCATGTTGACTTGTTACGTAGACAGCTTAAGTGTAATCAGGATCTGACCAAGAGCAATACTTCCCTCCGGGCGACTTTAGAGATGGTTGATATGTCTGACACGGATGCTAAAATCCAGCAGCTAGAGCTGGATTTTATCCTTGAGAAAATCCTAGCCGACGCTTTGAGAGTAGAAGATAGGGCCCATAAGGCTTTACCCGTGTGTGACCCATCCAGGGACTTTGCTCCGTCTTTCGATAATGAAAAGTTGTCTTATGAGGGTGAAGGGGAGACCCTATCTGAGCATGAAGTGCATTCTCCCGAGGTTCCCATAGACGAAAGCGAGAGTGAGAAAGGCAAAGGAGAGGTGACCCATCCCGAGAGCCCTTCTATAGCCCCGAGAGTGGGAGGATATGATGCAGGGATGACCCCTTCGAAAGATCCACCGGCGGTAGCGACCCCGGAGATATATGCCCATGTTGGGAACTCTGATGACCGAGTTATCGAAGCTTGACCCTTGTACTCCCTGCGTGGAGTTTTTAATGTTTTTATATTTGCTTGTTGGCCTTTTCTGGAAGATAATTTTATTTTGTATTGTTGATATTGCATGTGTTTTCTGGGCCTTTTTATCGAATACTTTCATGTGATAGTGTTTTCGCTTATCTTTGAATTGCCAAATTTCTTTTTAAAATTACCAAAGTCCCGTGCAGGAGGTGTTTTGACCATTTCTTGTTTCTCTAGTTATGTTGGTATACTTTGTGGCGGGGTGTATGAATTACCCGATCCTTTGAACTGGAGCCGCTCAACCATATAGATCCTCTCACCCAAGGACCTCCTCATCGGGACTATGCTCTATGATGAATTTGAACGCTTGTGTTTAAGTTCCACGATTTGCCTCTTCACAATGTGTGCGGGATTCTGAGCAATCTCTTTCCCCAATTTGGGAATGTTACTTCTGGCCGCGTAATTTGTGATTTGAAATTTAAATCATCATTTTCATAATAAAAGGAGGGCCCCCTTTGTTCGATGTCGATGAGGATGACGTCTCAACCTCATCTTATATTGGCATAAGATTGTGTTTTCTTCATTCTCTGAGGCCAATATGTCGTGTCATGTGTTCGAGGTGGATATTATCGGGCCTAGAAGGAGGCGTTCATACCAACAACTTTAGAGTGTAGGAAGCTTTGAAGCAAGTCTATTTTTATATATAGCATTCAGCATTTAAACCCAAGTACATACATTTGTGTGATAAAACTAAAAAGTATAAAAAGTGGTGAAGGCATTTGTCCTCTGTATTTAGGAGCGGATTGTTTCCCTTTGTGTTTGCATCTCCGTGATAAGTTCTTTTGAGTTACACATTTTTCAGTTGTTGCCTTGTCAAAACCTTACCGTCAAAACCTCATTCGGGAAAAAAGTCATCCAAGAAAAAGAGTGCAACACGTGTTTTCTAATCTTCGCTCTGACGTCTTCTGGGTCCGGAATTTGCGCAACCATTCCCATTCATGCGATCACAAAAGGTTACGAAAACATAAACAGGAAAAAAGAGCAAATTCATACGTCGAGGTTCTCATGGACGTATTGTGAGGGCGAAGTCACCCACAAACTCTGGCAGGCTCAGCGTTCGTATAACTGACTGGGTTGATATGATAGATCATATTCATTCATCTTAACCGACCATTTTGATAATCGGCTAGTAAGATTCTCCCCATGCAATAAGGCATATAGTGGGGCATTGGTCACGACAGTTACTGGATGGCATTGGAAGTATGGTCGCAGCTTCCGTGTGGCAGTGAGGAAGGTTAGGGCTAACTTTTCTGTGTATGGATATCGTGACTCAGTCCCGATTAGCGTTTTACTAGCATATTAGATGGAGAGCTACTTTTCTTCTCCTTCCCGTATGAGGGTAATGCTAAGCAATACGACTGAGACAGTCACGCAGGTGAGCAGTCTCTCCCTTCTTTCAGGTTTGACCATTACATAAGGGCTAGCAAAGTACACCTTGAGGTCCCGTAAGCTTTGATTGCACTCTTACGTCCACTGGAAATGATGGTCTTTCTTTGTGAGTTTTAAAAATTCATGACACCGATCTGTCAATCGCGGTATAAACCTTCCCAAGGCCAAGACTTTCCCTATCAATCTTTGCACCTATTTTGATGCTGCTCAGCACATTCGACATCTCTTGTATAGCCTTAACTTACCTGAATTCATCTCGATGCCGCGGCTGGAGATAAGGAAACCCATGAACTTCCTAAACCTGACCTCAAAGGTGCATTTTTCTGTGTTTAACTTTATGCCATGGCGACGCAAAATATCAAAGGTTACGCCAAAGAGGTTAGGTGGGTCTCAGTCTCGCGAGATTTGACCAGTATGTCATCAATGTAGACTTCCATGGTATGGCTGATTTGCTTCTCGAATATTTGTTCACCAGCCTTTGGTAAGTGGCCCATGCATTCTTAGGACCAAAAGGCATTACGTTGTAACAAAAGTTACCATGATTAGTCAGAAAAAAAAATCATGATCTAGTGTAGGCTGATCTAATTGTATTCGGATTATGCGTCTAGAAAACTAAAAAGCTCATGTCCGACCGTGGCATAAATCATCTGATCAATATGCGGCACCGGAAATGAGTCCTTCGGGCATGCCTCATTCAGATCCTTAAAGTCTACGCATATTCTGAATTTGTTGAGCATTTTTGGGACCACAACCATATTAGCCAGCCACGTAGGGTCCTCAACCCTCCTGACTGGCCCAATATTAAGTAAGTGTGTCACTTATTCCTTCACGAATTGGTCTCTGATGGTCGATATCGGACACTTCTTTTGCATTACTGAGTATGATTAAGATCAGTGCTTAGCCGGTAAATAGCTATCTCCGGGGGGATCCCCCATTATGTCAATGTGAGACCAAGCAAGGCAATCTGAGTTAGCTATTAATTAATACAAAAATGCATTCCTGAGCTTAAGCGAGAGCTCCGAGCCTAGGTATACCTTCTTTTCGGGATATTCTACAAAAAGTGTAACACTTTCCAGCTCCTCAACGGTTGAATATGTAGGGTACTTGTCTGATTGGAAAACAAAACCTTTTGGGATGGCCTTATTTTGGTACCCTTCTTCCGCAAGTTGCTCTTTCCTCTCTTCGGGCGTCTTGTTTGAGCCTAGCGACTGTGATTAATATTGATCTGCCTCCCATTTTTAAGGACCGTTACTGCCAACATATTTTCCAATTGAGAACAATTGGTGTCTCCTCTAATTTCCCCGATCCCCCAATGGGTGGGGAATTTGACCTTCTTGTGATAAATTTAAGGAACCGCCTGTATTGCGTACAACCAAAGCCTCCCAAGTATTGTGTTATACGTCGTGACTTGTTTCACGCTATTGACGTGAAACACCAATTCAATTTCCCTTTTTTTCATCTCATTAGATATGTTGAATCCTGCCGGCACCTTTGTCACGGGGGTGATCGATTCATCTATCTGCATCTCTTTCAAGACTCGCAACATGATGATGTTCATTGAACTCCCTAGATCGACCAAATCACGCTTAATAAAAGATTTTTTATCTTTCAAGGATATTACCAGAGCCTCATTTTGAGGTGAAGCAAAGTTTCCGCGGTCATTGCTAGAAAACACGATGGCCTGACTCTCCATGGGCTCCCGCACGTGGCTCTTGGTTGTGGCAGAGATTTTGGAATTTCTCACTTATGTATTTATGATCTTGCTGATCACCTCTGTATCGAAGATCATATTGATAGTATGAATATGCGGAGGCACTTGACTCAATCTCTGCCAAGCATTCCTGCTCAGGTTGATCTTTGTCCAGTGGATGATGTACTCTCTCAAGTGCCATGCGCACAGCAGTTGCGCTACTTCGATCCTTAGGTTACCACAATCTTTTATGGTGTGACCGTGTGTGCTATGAAAATAGCACCACATCCCTATGTTTTTTTCTTCTGGTTGGTACGCATGTGTTCCGAGAACCTGGCTTATTTTATGGTTTTCATCACCTCCACTAACTCTGTTGTATTTATGTTGAAATTGTGATTAGATAGCTTCGGGGGGTTCCATTTGATGTAGACCCTTTTACTTGTCTGAGGCCTCATTCTACGAGACCCTAATGGTTCCTAGCATTACCCAGCATCCCTGCACCCGAGAATCTCCTAGTGTCATATGGGTCAAATCGTCCACCGTTCACCGTACCCTTGACCCGGCCTTCTCGGGGGGTAGCTATCCGTGTATGTCATTGTTACCACTCATTGGTCTTCTTCAATCCGCATTTTGGTTGTGTATTTGAGATATATATCACTCGAAGTTTTTGTTGGAAATTCCTTTAAGCTTTCCTTCATCTTTTTGGAAGTGTTTGACCTATTCGGGTTCAACCCATCTACGAACGCGGCTACTGCCCTGTCTTCTGATATAGATGGCAATAACATTCTTTTCCTCCGAAACCTGTCCATAAAACCTTGCAGCGGCTCATCCCCTCATTGCTTTATTGTAAATATGTTATGCTTGTGTGTTTCTACCCTCCAGGCCCATGTGTAAGCCTTGACAAAGATATCTGTAAGAGTAGTAAAGCAATCAATATTCTAGGTCATTCGGAAGGGCTCCGTAGAGTTTTGGGGTGTAACGTTGTGGTTGTTCCCTCTCCTTTCAGTCGAGTGACTTCGTACCTATCCTTACCGAGAAAAAGGAGTTCCAGAGGCATCTTCCATTCATATCGATTTAAGTGAGTATACCAGGAGAGCTCTCCCTTTATAAGTGTTTGGCCGAATTATTTTAGCGTAATAGATTTGATTTCGTGCTGTTTGAGATTGTGCCCAATGATTTCTGCTTCGAAAGTCATGATGTGCTCTTCTAGATCTGTGGTATCATCATATTTTGGTATCGCAGACATCTTGAACATTTTTGGGATTGGGACGGGGGTTGCGCTTTCCGTATATGGCAGAACCCCATACCGCCTGGCCTCTATGCCCTTTATAATAGGCGGCGCCCTGGGTATTTGGCTCATCTACTCGTTCATTTAGTTTTCCACCTGACATAATCCCTCTGTAAACGCGTCCAACCGGTCCTACCCGCTCTCGTCCTTCTTCTTGCTAGCTTCGATGGTAGCTGAGGACTTCGCAACAGTCTAATTCAACGCCGGAGTCCTAGTTCTAGAATGAGTGGCTATAGTTGCCACCATCGCTTCGATAAGCAGCATCATTTCATTTTGTGCTCTCAAAACAGCCGCGATTGTTTTCTTAGAGATAGATCATCATTTGTCAGCAGGTCGAAGTTTGCCAATTTGTGATTTAGTAGAGCTCCTTCCCTCGGGTGTTTCCTTTTGGGCATCTTTCGTTTTGGCCTTGTCCAAAGTCTCCTCGTCGCACTCTTTAACGGATGGTTTTAGTGACGATCCATTTTCGTCGCTTTGTAGTCCCTATTCATATTCCTCTTCTACCTCTGTCTGCAAAGTTTCTGAATGACCCGCCAGATTTTGATGTTCAGCAGGTATCAGTACCTCTTTGAGTCCCTACGACCCATGAGTAATGCTATCTTCTCCTGACATATTCTAATTGTAGCGCTTTTTGTTTAGGGTTATTTCAAGAAAATCAGCTACAGATCGAGACAACTCCACAATTGTTTATCCCCACAGATGGCGCCAAACTATTTTTCGGTAAAAATGATTTTAACCAAAAATACAGTTAGAGATTTGTATATAAGGGTTTAAAGACAAGTAGGTCGTATCTGATCCGGAGACCCTCTTAAATGAATCTGGAATGACTAATAGATTACGGGTGTGTGAGAACAATGTGCAAGTGAAATACAATAATAAGCAAATAAAATGAATCAACAAGCTAGATCTAGAAATAAGTTATGAATAAAGCAAAAGCCGAAGCTGAGAATGGTGTATTATCTTGAAAGAGATCTTGGTTACAAGTGTGAGCTTAGAGAGAATACAATGTCCTTTTCTTTCTCTTCTAAAGTCTTGCATATATAGGACAAAACTTAGACTACTATGACCCGAGAAAGTTGTGACGACGTGAACCTAATGACATCACCGTGCCCATGTGCGTCGCGGCACTGATATGACGGGAGTTGTTTGGAGTGGAGGACAACTGAGAAGATCCTTTGTGAACGTTGAGGTTTCTGGAACCATGAAACTTCTTGTATACGCTTAATGTCTCTAGATGTATTTCTACCCAGTACACTCTGATCTAGGGAGACTGATGTGATGAAAGTTGTCGGGAGTGGAGGACAGTTGTGTAGATCCGTTGGAGTTTTCGAATCCACTAAAATTCTTGTAAGGAAGACCATATAAAATATTAACCCGTAATAAAAGCGAGAAAATCATATCAAAATGTGCATAGAAAGAATATACAAGGTAATCACGTTTCTGACCCCACATATGGATGGAGGATATTAGATCAGATCAGGAATAAGCTAAAGAAGAAATTAATTCAGAAACTTGAATACTTGGTGGCAGTTGCAAATTTCTTAGAAAAATGGTAAAGTGAACCATGGTCACCCGAATAAACTTGATATATTATGTGTATAATTTTTAAAATATATCTAATATTGACTAAATGAATTTATGGCTAGATGAGATTGAATGTACACATATTAAACGATGGGTTTAATTTCTTAAGGTCGAGAGATTAAACCCAATTTGATGCACTTTTGAGTCTTTTTTTTTTGTTAAGCAGCATTTAATAATATTAATGGTACACACATCCTCTTGAAATCCTAGATTTCCCTCTGCTTGGTATGTGTTTGGATAATATATTATTTGGTTGAATTTTGAAGAAATAAATAAAAAAGAGAGTATTTGAAGTTGTAGTGAAGGTGTAGTTTTAGAAAATGCTTGAACATGAATATCACTTGAAAAATACTAGTTCTCTAATAATACAACAACAACAATAACATACCCAGTGAAATCCCACAATGTGGAGTCTGGGGAGGGTAGAGTGTACACAGACCTTACCTCTACCTTGGTAGGTAGAGCAGCTGTTTTTTAGAGACTCTCGGCTCAATACAAAGCGCAGCAAGAGAAACGGTTAGACTCGGACATAAAATTTAAAGCAGTATGAAAATATTGGTATCAAAAGCGAGTAAGCCACGATAGCTCATTCTAAAAAAGAAGCAGTAACTAACGCAAGTAAGTAAGATAAGATAAAGATAAATATGAAATAAGATAAATAAAGTACACTAGAGAACACATAGCAGCAGAAATAAAATGACATGTGACTATAAAACAATATTGCACCTGCTAGTATGGTAGGCTAAGCGGGCCTACAATAATAACACTACAACTACCCATTTGTAAGCGTAAGTAGGACTACGCTGGACTATCTACTACACTTCTACCCTAATCTGTGTCTTCCATAACCCCCTATCTAAGGTCATGTCCTCAGTAAGTTGCACATGCGTTATATCCCGTCTAATCACATCTCCCCAATACTTCTTCGGCCTACCTCTACCCCTCCTGAACCCGTCCAGAGCCAACCTCTCACACCTCCGCACTAGGGCATTTGTGTCCCTCCTCTGCACGTGCTCGAACCATCTCAACCTAGCTTCTCTTATCTTCCACCGAGGCCAATTTTTTTTTTTAATTCCGTTAGCAAAAAGGGTATATTTGCACCGTTTTGTAACGGCAAGGGTATATATCTATCACTTTTATAACGGGGAATATATATGCTCTAAATCGCAAAGTTGAGGGGTATATTTGCATATTTTCCCTTGAATCAATAGGATTATCATATATGTTCATGATGAAAATTTGAATTGATGGAGAGAAATCCTCAGAATTTTCATGACAAATTAAAAAGTATTACTCCCGCCATTTCATTTTTAAGATATTAATTAAGAATTAATTCTCTAATAATATTATAAAAAATAAGTTCCACTCTTAGTCAGAAACAAAAGACAATGTAGTTTCATGGAGTGTTATGTTTTTTTTTTCTTTCTTCTTACATTATAAAAACATTTGTTTCCATACTTGGTTATAAGAATAAGATAAGCACTTTTTAAAGTACTAGGTATGAACTTAATCAGGGTACACAAAAGCTGACTAATGAGGAATACCTATTCACTACTGCCTACCCACAGGACCAAGCTCAATTATGTGTAGAAAAATCGGCGGTAGGTGGGGGAAGCCTGTACGTAGAGAAATTATTGGGAGAGGGGGAAAGAATCGAAGTGTCTAGCTCCATAGGATTTTTTTTTTTTTTTTTTTTTTGTGTTTATAACATGGAAAATGACTTCCATTGAAGTAATTTCAGTTTCCACAAATTGACAGAAATTATCTTGTGTAACCAATCAATATACTCTTAAAAGTGAGCTTTTTTACTTATTTTATTTGGTAGGTAAGAAAAAAATATTTTTGTGAAAATATTTAATGTAATTAGAGGTGAATTTATGTACAAAAATTGGGTCAGGTGAACTCATGGTCACTCGACTAAACTCAATATATTATGTGTATAATTCTAAAAATACATCTAATATTAATTGAAAGAACACATGACTAAATCAAGCTGAGTGAAGCACTGGTTAGGTGTTGTGTTTAGTTCCTCAAATCTAGAAATCAAATCTTGAAAGTGATGGTGGGGTTAGGTTGGTCAAGACCGGCAGGGGTAAGGTTTGGGGGCATTGAAGGGTACTTGGGAGATAATGAGCTTAAAATGCAATTAGGAAAGTCATTGTTCTATTTTTTAAGGAACTTAAGAAAAATTAGAAAATATTTTTCTCCATCCCAAACACACCCTAATCTTCACGATTATCTGTAGTGCTTCTTGATTTTTCATCTAGGTTGTATATTAGTAGTAAAAGATATTGGATTATTTATCAACGGAATTGGTACCTACATGATTTGTTCAACCCGTTGTTGAATAATTTCTTCTCAACGTCATTTTATTTTTTTCATATGTTCCATCAATTATTTATTTTTGTGAACTTTAAAGGCCTCGAAGTTGCAACAAATTTGCTTGGAGTGCCTATAATGATAGCTAATTAATGTGCAATCAATCTGAGGGACGTGCGAGGACTCAGAGAGTAGAATTGAGTGATATGTATAAATAAATAAAAGGAGTGCTAATATTAAAGCAATCATTTGGACTGATCATTTTAAGGCCGATTAAGTTGCAAAATATCATACTCAATATCAGTCTAAAAAATAATATTTTTATTTGATAAAAATTTAACTTTAAATTTTATATTTTATCCTTAACGAAATAATTTATAATCACATAATATCTTTAACTTATTTTAAATCATAAAATTCAAAACTCTTTATTTATTCTTAAACTTTGTGATAAAACAAAGACCTTCCTTTTTTTTTTTTTTTATAAAGGAACCCGAAGTCGCTACTCTCTCGAGTGCGCGCAGGATAAATTCCGGACTGACGCAAACAAAGACCTTCCTATCAAATGAGAGTGGGGAGTATACTTATTAGATTAAATATACGATTCAATGACTAGATCTTATTTCATTATACGTACGACGTCACGTCTTGTTTCGCTAAAGGTTTTTCACATCACCCAATAAAATAATTAAGTCCAGAAATAAAAAGGATGAAAATGACACGGAAAATTGCATGAAGACAAACATTTATTCCAGATCAAGTTAAAACTAGAAAGACAATCAGCAATCCAGCTGATATTTTAACATAAATAAAAACAAAACCGCACACTGCAGCTTAATTTTGGAACCATAGCCACCAGGACTTAACAATCCACAAGCTTAATCTCCGCACTTTCAATGGAGATACCTTCGCCACCTGTCTTTGGAACCACAGTTACCGCAATAGTATCTTCATCTTCCAGGCCAATGTCCTCCAGTAGTTCAGTGATGGCCAGCTGGAAAGTAACACTCGTAACATGAGTAGTATTATCTCCATGAACGTGTGGCAAGCTAGTATAGCTCCCCGCGAACTCTGCCTTGTCAAGCTCATCAGCATTCACAGTCTTGTCCACGTTGAGGAACACATCGAACCTTATATACTTGCTATCATCATACTGTATCTTGGTGAATTCCAGCATCTCCTCTTGTTCATTTTTCTCCTGTGAAGTCCTTGACGAAGCAGGCCTATTGATGGAAAAGGAAATGGCTCTGTCCAGCTTCGCGAGTGGGAATACCTTGCTGGCCGGTGGAAGTACACCTGTATTCACTTTCCCTGCTGTGGTCTTTCTTATTGGCTTAAAGTTACGCCATGGGGTGGCCATTGGTGCGTAATCGTACCCCATCTTCTTAGTGTCCAAACAATCTCGGACTTTCACACGGAAAGGGTTGCGGTTTTCGTCGTAGAAAAAGAACTCAGAGTTCAACCAATCTTTCTGTGTGAGATCCTTTCTTTTGCCTCCTATTTGTTTCCACTCGGACCACATCCGATCCACATTGGCATGGTGACAATAGAAAACCGGGTCCAAACCGGCCGAGTAGAAATTACCCATGTTCTCACCGTGTGGCTGTCTAGGATTGTCACCAGTCCAGATGTGGATAGGAGTATGAGGAATGTTTTCAATAGTTCCCATTCCTGGACTAGGGTCAGTACCCAAAGGGTAAGGCTGACCAAAGAACAGCAATGGGCACGGAGCATTAGTTATCATTTGACGGTACATTAGAGTTAAGTTATTAGTCATCGTCTGGAGTTGAGTTGTTTGGACCTCCGTACCAAAATGACCAAGATCGACAATGGTTCCATTACGGTGACTTTGGTTACGTTTTTCATCGTAAAGGGAAGAGCCTGGAACATCGAACATGGGAGGCAAACGCATACCCTTTGGATGGTCCCAATTCCAATATGGCAAACCAAAAGTTGGGTCATTGATTAAAGAGCCCAAGATTCTCTCATAGAAGTACAAGTACCATCTATGAAAAGGAAAGAAAAGCCAAGAGAAGTGAACTTGCAACTCTTTGCCACCAACTTTGTAAGCACCGTTGCAATAAGCACAATGAATATTGGCTTGTTGCTTGAACCCAAGAGGGTCAAAAGGGTCTTTGTCAAGTTCCCTCATTCGACTAGTTGCCAATTGGTACTTGGCAATGTACTCCTCATCAGCAGCATGAGCTGGCGGACGAATACGGAGCTTAGTCATAGAAGGGAACTTGTAATATGGAACACTGTCCAAATCTTCGGGTTTCGGAGGGCAACAACTGTATGACACCTCCTCTTGCTCATTTATATGAGCTCTACTACAAGATTTGAGATCAGGGGGTGGTATAGGAGAAGCAGTGGCGGCTAATGGTGCGAGATTAGCCGCACCATAGAGCCCTCCTAAACCAAGAAGCACATTTCTCCTATCAACACCTTCAAGGTTTTTGTCATGCTCGCCAGAGTTGTTGGCATTGCATGACACCTTGAAACTTTGGTTACGCCTTGCGTGGAGGAAAAGCTGAGATGGTTTTGCTGAGAAAGAAGAGTTGGTGAAGGATGAAGAGAGGGTTTTGTTGGAGCATAATGGTAGACTAGTAGTAGAAGAAGCCATTGCTAGGATGAGTGCTTTTGGTTTGAAGGGTGACACTTTAATTTATACACATTTGGTAAAGATAGGTATAGTACAAACGTGAAGCACGCCTCTGATTGTTAATCTTATCTTTTTAGTAGTAATAAAGGGGAGAAAGACTAAACGTAAATGTGCATTGAAAGAATAAAAAAAAAGGTTATCGAATTTCTGACCCCACATCATGTGCATGGAGGGTATTAGATTTGGTATAAGCTAAAGAAGAAACTAAGGGTGTCAAGTGGGCCGGGCTCGGGTCTGGTGGGGTCGGAGTCGGGGCGGGACGAGCCAGGGGATCGGGGTCGGGTCTAGCGGGGCCTGGCGGGGTCGGGTCTAGCGGGACCTGCTCCAGTCCCGTCCCAATCCCGATCCCGTCGGTATCGGGTCGGGGCGGGGTCGGGCTCGGGGCGGGGTACGGTCGGGTTTTCCTTTTTTTTTTTTTTAAATAACATATGTATAAAAAAAACTCAATAAACAAAACAAGATAGTGTAATAAAAATATCTCAAGACTGTTTTTGTGCCTCTTATATTATTTAATAGACATATGAATTTTTTGTAATACAAATACAATTGTCTAAAATCTAAATTGCAACTTTGTGGTGTTGTCCAAAAGTTGCAAATTACATAATAAAATTGCAATTAAAAAAATTACATTCTCAAAAAAACATGTTCTAATTGTTTGATGATTTCCTGTGGTTCTTCGGTTGGAATTGGTATTTGTTGGTCAAATTGATCCACGTCGCTTCCACTACCTTCGGTTAAGATTTCGTTGTAGTTTTCATCATCTTCTTCGTTGATCTCCGGTTGACCGCACCTTTTCCGCTCCGCTCGTATCCAATCTCTCGAATAATACCGCAATTTCCAAGTCGTCTCCGGCCAATGAGTGTCTGTGGTCTCCTATTTGATATCTCGCTGCGAGAAAAAGTGCTTTCGTACGCACGATTGATGGCGCTTGAATGTTCAAAACATCTCAAGCCATCAATGAAAGTGTCGGAAAGGTCTTCTCATTCCCCAAAGGTATTTCGAAAGTCTTCATATCCATCTTCATTGATAACTTCTTGATACGGTACATTTAACCCCGCAAAACAAAAATATCCAACTCGCTAATTTGGTTAGTAGTAGAGGTACGGCCGCACATTTTATTTACGAGGCTTTCAATACTAGCCGCGAAAACAAAGATGTCTTTTGTGAGGTTGTGTTGAAGATGAAGAAGATGGTATGGAAGCCGGTAAGTTACTAGCATTTTCTTGTTGATAAAATCTATATATATTTTTGCATTGGTGTTCTACGCTAGACACCGCTTCTTCTTTAGTTTGTTCAATAGGTGGTGGGTGATTTAGATTTTTGGGACTTGGAGGTGGTAGTACTTCTATGCAATCGTAAATAGTTTCAATTAGTGATTTAGTACCGTCTATTTTAATAGTAGGATTTAATACGAACCAATAATATAAATAGAGGGAATAGGAATAAAATATTTTTTAATTTTGACAAATATTTTTTTAATAGTTTGCACTTATAAAGTTGGTTTTTCCATATATTCACTAAGTAATAAAAATATTAGAGTTATATAAAATAACATAGTTGAAATAGTAGGATAATATATACCGGAAAATTCTTTTGTTGCTTGAAAAAATTTCTCTAAAAATATAATAAGTTCGGAAATTTTTACCCAATCACTATCTAAAATCATATCAGCTGGCTTTTTATTATGAGAGTTAAAAAATAAAGTTATAGGTAATTTATAGTCATAAGCAACAAGTAGTTGCTCGTATAAAGAATTCCACCTAGTGGATACTTCTTGTGGAATTCTTCTATAAGGTAGTCCACAATCGTGACAAGTTTTTTTATATTCTTTTCTACGTTGTACTTTATTACTTTTAAAAATAAAGTTTATAGCAAATTGTATTTTTACTAAGAATGTCTTCAAAAAGTGATAGACCATCCTTTACAATTAAGTTATATATATGGCACGCGCATTTTATATGAAAATGGTCTGGAAAAGATGAGTTAAACTATTTTTTAACATTGTAATTGCGTAATTGTTATTAGAAGCGTTATCTAATGTAATAGTCATAATTTTATCGATAATTCCGTAATAATCGCACACTTGATAAATATTTTTTGCAATAAAAGTACCAGTGTGCCTATCATCTATATATCTATACGCTAAAATAAGTTTTTGCATAGACCATTTATAATCTATCCAATGACAAGTTACATTTAAATAATCATGGCCGTTAGTACTACGACCTATATCAGACGTGATAGATACTTTGCCATTAAAATGATATAATGAAAAACGTAAATATTGTTGATATTCATGCGCGAATTTAAATACATCTCTCTTAACAGTTGATCTAGGAAAACCGTTAAAAGCAGGATTATATATATCTCTAATGTAATGAATAAAACCGGGAGATGAAGGAAATGAAAAAGGCAAACCCTCCACAGCAACTAATTTTGATATTGCTTCCCTATCTCTATGTTTATTGTATTTAGAGCCTACAATTCCCCCCGTCATAGGGTTAATTTGACCCTGTACTTGGTCCCACGATGTCGGTATGTGAACCTTGTCCCGATGGAGCGGCGTTTGCGCACCCGATTTTGAAGCCTGGTATTGGGCATACCTAGCCGGATGAGCACTTACTACGTGTCTAATTAAACCCCCGTCCCACCATGACTTTTTCCGCTTTTAAATTTTAAAACATTTTTACAAATTTTACATATGGCTACTTGATTCTCTACGTCCCTATCAAAAAATGTCCATGCATCGATTTTAATGGTCGTTTCTTTGGACCTCGTCTCATACTAGGGGGAATAGGAGGTATTTCGGTTGAAGGTGCACTAGTGGGTGTGTTGTCATCAACATTAGTGGGTATATCATCTAGATCATCGTCTAAATTAAAGTCTTCTTGAGTTCCGAAAAAATAGCTCCTGGTCTAAATCTAATGGTATTGTAGGAAAATGTTGAGTATCAACAAAATCATCCCGTGTAGGAATAAGATGACTAGAAGAAGTACCCTTGCCCCGGTTGCCCTACTAGAAGAAGCACCCTTACCCTTACCCTTAAACATACCTTTTAATCCTTCCATTTTAATTATGATAATAAATAATTAAAGACAATAAAATTAAGTGCGCTAAATAAAATAAACAGACAATAATAATTTAATGAAGGAACGAATGTACCAAACGCCGACGTAACGTCGACGTGTAATCGAGAGGTTGAAAATTGAAACTTTGCTCGATGGAAGATCCTCAAGCTAGTTGCCAACTTCACTCCCAATTCCCAAATGAATAAATAAAATTGAATATTTAGCAAACAATGTAGACTTGTAGAGAGATATATTGAGAAATTAGAGAGATTGTAGGAAGATTTGTGAGAAAGATGAAGAGAAAATGAGTTATTTATAGTTGAAAAATTGGGTTAAAGTGTAAATATAATAACTTATGGGTTAAAAATAAATATTAAGGGGTTGGGGGAGGGGGGGCCTAAAATGGACGTTGGCCAACGGCCATAATCTAAAATGGTCGTTGGACTAACGGCCATATTTGCAAAGGGGGGAAAAGGGCGGGGTCGGGTCGGGACGGTCTCGGGGCGGGGGCGGGGCGGGCGGGCCTGGGGCGGGCTCGGGTCTGGCGGGACGAGACATCGTCCCGTCCCGAGTTCGAGTCCCGCCCCCGTTATTTTGTTTTTTTTTTAACGGGGTCGTGGCGGAACCGGGGCGGGGTCGGGTCGGGGTCGGGCCATCCCGGCCCACTGGCCAGCCCTAGAAGAAACTCAGAACTAGGATACTTTATACTAGTTTTTTGGACAATATTTGTTGAAGTTTCTAGAAAGAAAAAAAAGAGTATTTAAAGTTGTTATGATGTAGTTTGGAAAATGTGTGTTTGATATGAATATCACTTGGAAAAAAAGTTATTTCTCTATTTCAAAAAGATTCTCTGATTTTCACTTAGCACAAAATTTAAGGAAGTTGAGAAGATTTTTGAATCTTATGATATTAAATTAAAGATGTGTTGAATGTATAAAAATAAATTTTAATCTTATGATTTTAAACATGTCATGTGGAAAGTTGGAATGAAATAATTATAAAAAAAGAAAAGATTTAAAAAAAAAACAGATTAAAAAGAAAAGTAAGACAAACATTTTAAAACGTAAAGAGTATATAGTTTTATGAGTAAAGGGTAGTCCGGTGCACTAAACTCTTGTTGTGCGCGGAATCCGGGAAAGGGCCGGATCACAAGGGTCTATTGTACGTAGTCTTACCTTACATTTCTGTAAGAGGTTGTTTTCACGGCTTGAACTCATGACCTCCTGCTCACATGACATCAACTTTACCAGTTAATCCAAGACTCCCCTTCAAATATTTATCTGAATAATTTTCCATATATATATATATTTTTCATGCCATTATATTAATTACTACTTATTTTATTTCCTTCGTTTGTCTGATTTTAACTTGACACTGAGTTTAAAAAGGTAAAGAAAACTTTTGAATTTTATGTTTTGTTAACTAAATATATGTAGAATGTATCAAAATACTCTTTAATCTTTTGATCTTAAAAATGTTATGTGAAAAATTAAAATTAAAGAATTGTCAAAAAAGGAAAGATACATTTTTTTTAAATAAATTAAAAAAGAAAATAAGACAAACATTTTAAAACGGATGAAGCAACTAGTATGATTATTAAGTGAAGATTCAACAAAATAAATCGTTAGAACTTGTTGTGCAACAAGTGCGCTTTATATACATCTGGTCTGCAACCATGTGCTTTGTTTTTTATAAAAAATAATTTATGCGGTGAGGTTTAAATTTCAGGAGTTAAATTTTTCAATTTTGACAGTGACTTTGATTTGGAATCTTTTATAATGAGGATTACTTATTAACCAGGTAATTTCAGGAACAAAACAATAAAGTATATCCTTAGTGGGAAGGTATGATCCTTTATTCCTTTTATTACTCCCTCCGTCTCAATTTATTTGAAGGTTGATTAGTTTTGAAAATCAAACAATATTTTTTTTACTTAATTTTAAATATAGATTTTTTGAATATTTTATAATAAACCTTACATATTTGAAAATTATATAAAAATAATATAAGTATGCATAATTAATCGTTTATAATATATAAAAAGAATTGAAGAACATTATAATTAAAAAAAATTAATTCCACAAATTGATCAACCTTCCCATAAATTAATAATTATCAAGTATTGAGTATTGGGTTGTTGGAAAGTAGGGAAAATGACTATAGCATGGGGCCACAGAAGGCCAAGACAAGTAGACAACATAAGTTGTGCAAAAACCAAATGCTAGAATTCAATTGTCACCAACCTGCATCAATCAATCTTACAGGATAAACCTACCCGTCTTAACCACAGACCCACAAACATAATACAAAAATCAATGTTGGGGTGGGGGTGGTTGGGAAGGAGCATCACTACAACCAGTAAATCGCTAGATGTGCATGAATGATCAGAGTTTGAAAATAGAGTAATTGATATCACCTACAAGGTCCTACTCCAGAAGAGAGCAAATTGCTTCCACCAGGGTTCGAAGCCACGCTGCAGGCCTCCAGTTGGATTTTAAGTTTTCCTCTTTTGTCATCCAGCTATGCCCCGGGGGACGAAGGGATCTGGAGTTATTGTTGTGGGTCTAGGCTTGCTGATTTCCGCGTATTGTTTGGGCCTTTTGGGCTTCTGTTTTCGGATCATTTGCACAAATGACCTTATTTTAGGGTAGTTTTAAATTTTTGGGATAAGGACAAAAATAATCATTCGGGTGAAACTATTGATATTTGGTGGCATAAGAATCCTAAAGGTCATTTTTAGTAATTTTAAAATAATTTTATTTTCTAGTCATTTTTCAACTAATTCTAACATATGTATATAAATTATATCATTGTTGTATATGTATCACTACTGTATATGTATAGAAAATGTATCATTATTGTATAAAATAAGTATCATTATTGTATATGTATAAAAAATGTATCACATATAGAAACTATGTCATTATCGTATAAAATATGTTTTCCTAAAGTATATGTATAGAAAATATATCATTATTGTATAATCTATGTATATAAATATAATCAATGTCTAATTTCTATTTAAAAATATATAATTAATGTATACTTACTAATTATACACATATTATACATGTTTTGAGATATTTTTTTTAAGGCTCCATTAATGTATACTTACTAATTATGTACATATTATACATGTTTTGGGATATTTTTTGAAGGCTCAATATGAACTTTTTTTGTTGATCTTTAATGGCGACTTTAGTCGCCACAAACAATCCTATTTTTTTTTTTGTAGTGAACCTTTTAGTAACGACGATTCGATTAGTCGCCACAATAGTCCTGTTCTTTTTGTAGTGAACCTTTTAGTGACGACATAAAAAGTATGATCTTTTTGGTAATGAATGGGATAGGTGGCTAGCGCTTGGCAATACTTTGGGGCTCATTCGCACAAATGTCCCTATTTTAGGGTGGTCTTTAATTTTTTTCCCTTCAAATTTGAGTTCTTTAATTTTTGCCCTTTATTATTTTTAGTGTGGCATAATTAGTGTTATATCTTCGGCATATGTATCATACATAACCCACAGATTATGCCGGATAAGGCATAACTGTTAACACTCAACATAATATGAAAAAATGCATAATTTCAGATTTCAGCAAGCATAGTTAGCGTTCAGTTTCAATATATGTATCATAATATCCACACAAACTATGCCGAATAAGGCATAATTTCGAACACTCAACATAATTAAAAAATTACTATAAAACTATGCCGCATAACTTAATTACTACATAATTTACACCGCGCGAGGCAAAAATTCACTTTACCCCTCTAGTACAGTTGGATATCTCGAATAATGCAACCCGTAAGTTAGCGTGTATTTCAGGTATCGTAGTACCCGATTCAACGCCTTCCAATGATCATTACTCGGATTATGGGTAAACCTAGCCAACTTGTTGACTGCAAAAGCAATATCATGTTGGGTGCAGTTTGTTATGTACATCAAACTCCCAATCACTTGTGCATATTGCTCCTGGCATACGGATGCACCACAATTTTTATCAAGATTTTGATTTCTATCCAGTGGTGACTTCATAGGTGAACTGTCAAACATCTTGAACTTTCTCAACACATCCTCGATGTAGTGAGACTGAGATAAGACCGGTCCGTCAGACGTCTTAGAGATCTTTATCCCTATGATGTCTGTGATACGCATATCCTTCATGTCGAAGCATTATTTCAACATGTTCTCAGTCTCTAATATCAAGCTAGGACTGCTCCCTGTGATCAACATGTCATCTACGTACAGTCATATCATGACGAACGAGTCAGAGTTATCTTTCGTGTAGACGCATTTGTCACACTCATTAATGGATAAACCCTTCGATAGCAGAGTACTATTAATTTTTCCGTGCCATTGCTTCGGATCCTGTTTCAGCCCGTACAGAGATTTGACAAGTCGACAGACCTTCTTCTCTTGCCCTGGAACCACATACCCCTCGGGTTGTTCCATATAGATTTCTTCTTCCAAATCACCATTTAGGAAGGTTTTCTTGACATCCATTTGATGTATCTCAAGGTCACGCAATGCTGCGATCGCAATGAAAGAAATGAAAGTAATAAGAGAAAGTAAAAGTCCACATAGTAGCCCAGCCTTTTTAGTAAGAAAACATAATGAACTAAAACGAGGAAAAGCCAGAATGGTAATTGACTACAGAGAATTGAATAAAAAGACTATTTTTGATGGATACTTTCTACCATATAAAAGAAACCTTATCAACAGATTAGGAAACAAAAAATGGTTTAGTAAATTCGACTGTAAAAGCGGATTTTGGCAGATTAAGTTGACTAATGAATCCAGAGCTTTAACAGCATTCAGTGCCTCTCAAGGACACTATGAATGAAATGTACAAAAATTAAAGACCATTGTGGTTGAGGGAAAATTCACACAAAAAAATGATACTTTGGGACGAACGGCCAACTCGCAGTATTAAGTCCAAAATGGAGCCTTTTTAGCCTTTCTTTTGCTGGTGGCCTCTCAAATGTATTTTTTCCTTAATTTTTGCTCCTCAAATGGCTGGTCTTTAAAAATATATGTGACATCGAAGAAAAAATTCAGCCCACCCACCTAATTTCGCAAAGAATAAGTTTTTAGAAATTTTAACTTGTCTGACATAATTTCTGTAGGAATTAAATGTTTCAGTATAAGTTGTGTAGTAATTAATTCACTCGACTACACAATTTATGTCGAAAAACTTAATTCCTATAGAAATTATGCCGGACAAGGTAAATTTTTTATAACCTTATGCCTTGCGAATTAATTGCTACACAACTTATGTCGGATAAATTAATTCCTACAGAACTTATGCGCAGAGACGGCTCAACAAAGTTGGTGGCCTAAAGTCAAACTTGAAGAGACATTTGATATATATTTTTTAAAAATTTGAAATCTATTTTTTAACTTTTTGAAATGCAAAAGTTATTAATGATATTTTGATAATCATTTTTTCTGATAATCTTTATCGAATTAGCTTGAAAACTTCTTTCAAAAATGTCCTTATTACGGAAATTGTTAACATTATCCTATAATCAATATGAACATGAAAAAATGTCAAATATTTTTATTTAATTGAGTGTATCATTGAAATATTATCTTCTACCTGTACAATTTTTCTTAACACTTTTACTTCAAAAAATTAGTCTAAACTCAAATCAAATATCCGAGTGGCTACTATGTTTTAAGGTTCTTTTGAGGCTAGGCGATCTTTTTCTAATTCGAATTGTCCAAATATATTTCTCATCAGTGATCTCAAATTGTTATCACTAAATAAAAAATTAAATATTTCATACGCTTTAAATTATTTAAATTTATTTTAAAATTTTCTTTTATTTTTCTAAAAAAAATATTTTTTAAACTTTAAAACATTTATTTTTAAAAAAAAATTAGTTCATAAACTTTTAAAATGAGGCCCCAAAAAAAGTGGGGCGTAAAGCAACCGCCTTACCCAAGAATCGATGTTGCTTATGCGGGACAAGACAAATGCTCTCTAAATATATGCCTTACGGATTTTCTTTTTTAGGTAAGAAAACGACGAATTTATCGCCTCTATTAGGGACCGAACCCAAAATCTCTGATTTTGTAGACCAACGAATAAAGGTACTTTGGATCACAAACTTTAGACCAGCAAATAAGGATACTTTGATCTACAATAAGGTGCAAAAATTATAGACCAGTCCGTATGAAGTACAATCCCCGCAAAAAGAAGTCTGTTAACTGGTAAAGGGATGATGGGTTTGGAGTTTCTTGGTGGGCTTCACGGGTAGAAGAAGGGGTCATTTGCACTTTTGTTCCTATTTTGCGTTGGTCTTTAATTATTATCCGTTATAGTAAATAACTTTTTCGTCAGCCATAAGTTTATAGGTTCACATCATAATTTGTTATAGTAAGTTACATCTTTTATTTTTAAAATTCCAATTTTCATATTTTAAGAAGAGGTAGATGACCTAATTATATATATATATATAAAAAAACTTATTTATATTGACGATGTATAAAATTTAAAATCTAAAAAAAAAAAACAACCATTCAACCCTATGGAGAGGGATCTCATTATATTGAACTCTAAATTAAACTAGTGAATGCGCGAATCGTAGCTAAAATGTTTACTAACTTGATGTTCTTTCCACGTCAGTGTCAACTGGCGGTAGAGGTTATTAATTAGCTTAGTCCACGAAAATAATGACTACGAAAAGTTTAGGCGTGTACATAAATTGTGAAACGTTTTAAGGGTAATGAGGTATCCTATTTTATCATAATTGAATTTTATATATTCACTTCCTCCGTTTCAACTCACATGAACCTAGTTAATTGGGCACCAAGTTTAAG
This sequence comes from Anisodus tanguticus, assembly GCA_034509755.1. Taxonomy (NCBI): domain Eukaryota; kingdom Viridiplantae; phylum Streptophyta; class Magnoliopsida; order Solanales; family Solanaceae; genus Anisodus; species Anisodus tanguticus. Next base: position 22,533,621 of record CM067562.1, on the reverse strand, counting down.
AAAGAAAATAAATTGAAAGTACTTGTGGTTTTAAATATATTACTCATTCTGTTCAAAATAATTAAGCAAATACCGGAGAAAGTACTCCTATAATATATACGTGAGTATAAAACTTTTGAAACGTATAATTTTAAACATGTTATAATATTTTATGGTACTATAAAAGTTTATCACTACGGGCGAAATAGTAGTAAATTTAATTTATTTTTTCTCAAATTTAAAAATTCATAACCTTTCGGGTACATCCATTCTCTGTTCGAATTCCTTTTACTTGTAGGACTACATCTTGAATTTGTCGATTATGTTATGGCCGAAGTCCGCATCATGGCGACCTTGTTGAATTGTGGGAAGTTGTAGGTATTATTGCAGGTCAATCAGTTGAAGAATCGGGTACTCAATTAACATTAAGAACATTTCATACCGGAGAAGTACTCACGGAGGGTACTGCAGAATATGTGTGAACCCCGTCTAATGAAAAAATAATATTCAATGAGAATTTAGTTCATCCGACATGTACACGTCATGGGCATCCCACGTTTCTATGTTCTATAGACTTGTATGTAACTATTGAGAGTGAATATATTCTACGGACATTCTATTTTGAACAACAAAAAAAGGAAATAAGGTCAAATAACTGAAATAGTGGAATAGCTTTTAACTAAAGATAAAGTATAACGCAATATTCATAAACACTATTAAAAAAGATTTAAATTTTGTGCTCTGGAAATTTTATATTTTTCTGTGCCTTCAGCTAAAATGACCTATAACAATAGCTAGTTCATTCCATCAAGCTTGATATATAGCTAGCTCATTGAATGGCGGAGTAAGAAATTTCACGAAAAGTGTTCACGGTTCAAGCATTAGATAAGTAAATTTTTTTACGAATGGGTGCACGAAAAAAATAAAATCAAACTATATAATATTAGTAATTGATTTTTTTAATGAATGGATGCACCAACAATTTTAAAACCAAACTGCGTATATTTAGCTTTAATGAGTTCATATTTAATTTAATTTTATATGAAGTGAACGAATAAAAAGAAAAGAGATGCAGAAAAGAGAATTCAGCGTAGAACGGAACCACTTTTAGGCTTTAAACTTTCACCAACCTCTGACAACAACAACAATAACAGCAAGTCACGAGCAGAATCAGATTTTTTTTTTCTTTTTAATTTCTTTGTGGAACCTTGTGCATTCGATTTTGGCAGAGTTATAGAGAGTTTTTAGGATTTGCTTATTAATTTTCAATTAAACAAATACTTTAAAATAATAATTTTAATAAAAAGAAAAAGAAGTCAAAAACAATTTGGTTGGGAATCCAACGTGTGATACGTTTATCTTTTCTTCGGAGATTTTATATTGTAGGTTTTTAATTAAGGATTATTTTAGTAAGTGATATTACTTGTGAATTATTCAAAATAACATATTCTATTAATTATTATAGCACAAAATTGCTTACTTGTAATAGAAAATAGATATAGAAAGTAACTAATTATCCTTATATTAGGGGATCAATTTATTCCTTTTTCACTCTCATGATTCTAATATTATTATTCAAAACAATGAGCAATGAAATAGGAAAGATGAGGTCGTTGGATTAGTGTTGCTCTTTTAAAAATGTTAAAAATATAAAGCAAGCAAGCGCAGCTGCTGGAATAAAACCTCCGCGCCCAGGTGCGCCCGTGAATTTTCTTGAACACCGTATACCGCTGGATTGCCTCGTCTAGTTATCTAAAAATTGTTCAAACAAAATATATAAATCCTAGAGTAGCATTATAACTATTACACAATATAATTTTCCGGCGAAGGATGTTTACTTGACCAATCTTACTAGGCTGTAGCTCCGCCCCTAAGCTCATTCCATCAACCTTCAAAATAGGACTTCTTAATCTTAAAAAGGAAACGGGCTTATATCACTTGCTAAAAAGAGTATGGAACTGAAAGTGGAAGTCAAAAAAAGGAATAAACAACCTAGCAGTAATGAGAGGGAGACAGGGTGAGATTTTATTTCAAAATATATACATCATGGGTCCAATCGAGTAAGATTAAAAAATATTGGACCGTTTTGGTTATAATATTGGTCGGGTGACTCGCAATGTAAACATTCCTAACTTAAAATCCTATATATAGTCCTAACACTAGAAATGAGATCTTTTGTACTTTTTCATTTTGAATAGAAAAAATGATATTTTCAAATCTTTTATGAGTTATTTTTCACATCTTTCTTATGTACTAAATATATTTTCTAAGTGGGCTGCAAAATTATTTCTCCCCCTAATAATTAGTGACTTAATTTATAAATAATTTTATTACGAAAAAGAGTCATATTTGCTCCTATACTATTAAAAAGGACTTAATATTACCCTACATTATAGATTATACTATATATGTCCATAATATCACTAAAGTGATTCAACTTTGTCCTTCCTCCGTTAACCTCATTCATTTTAGTCACGTGGTTGGCCAACGGAGCCGGCTCCTCTCCAGTAGAGGATCTCTCCATTTCCTCCAGTTGGGACATCAAATTATGACACGTGTATTCATACCAAATAAAGGGTCCTGATTAATTTAGTTAACCCAAAGTGTTTTAACTCTGATTAATAGCTAACTCTGTTTCCTTCTCCCCTCTTTACAACCAATAAAACTCCAGCGATTTCCTCTCAAATCTCTCAAATAAAAGAGAATTAACAATGTCAAATGCACTTTAATTGTGAAAATTTCCTTCAAGTGTTCTCCATTGTGAAAAGAGTTCCATCCATACGAAATAATATTCTCTTAATACTTCTCAAGTTCATTTTATCGTTCTTGAAAAATATCTTCTCAACGTCATTTTATTTTTTCATATGTTCCATCATTTTTCTTTTATGGATTTTTAAAGGCCTCAAAGTTGCAACAAATTTGCTTGGAGTGCCTATAATGGTAGCTGATTGACGTGTGATCAATCTGAGGGATGTAAGCCTTGACTAATTAAAAGCACGATGTGATTGTAGCATCACTAGTAGAATTGACTGTTACTAATATTAAAGCAATCATTTGAATAATTAAGTTGTAAAATATCATTCTCCCTCCGTCCCAAAAAGTTTAAGTTAGTGTAACTCCCTGCAAACTCTGTCTTGTCAAGCTCATCCACGCTGAGGAACACATCAAACCTTATGTTCTTGCTATCATCGTACTTGACATGGTTGAATGCCAGCATCTCCTCTTGTTCATTTTTCTCCTGTGAAGTCCTTGACGAAGCAGGCCTATTGATGGAAAAGCAAATGGCTCTGTCCAGCTTCGCGAGTGGGAATACCTTGATGGCATGAGGAAGTGAATCTGTATTCACTTTCCCTGTTGTGGTCTTTCTTATTGGCTTAAAGTTATGCCACGGGGTGGGCATTGGTGCGTAATCATAACCCATTTTCTTACTGTCCAAACAGTCTCGGACTTTCACACGGAACGGGTTGCTGTTTTCATCTTAAAAAAAGAACTCCGAGTTCAACCAATCTTTGTCTTCCAAATCCCTTAGTTTCCCTCCTATTGCTTTCCATTTATTCCACATCCGGTCCACATTGCCATGGTGGCAATAGAAAACTGGATCCACACCAGTTGAGTAGAAATTACCCATATCCTCACCCTATGACGGGTCCCCCGAGCATAGCTGGATGGAAAAGGAGGAGAACTTAAAATCCAGCTAAAGGCCTGCAGCGTGGGTTCGAATCCTGGTAGGAGCAAATTGTTCTTTTCTGGGGTGGGACCTTGTAGGTGATATCAATTGCTCTGTTCTCAAACCCTGTTCATTCAGGCAAATCCCGCGATTTACTGGTAGTAGTGCTGAGGGACCGGGACTACTATCTCCAGGAATAGTCTGGCGTAAGCCAAGAAGCTGAATATCAAAAAAAAAAATTACCCATATCATCACCATATGATGGGACACCATTACCCAAATATGAACCTCGCACTGTACCAGTCCAGGCGTGGATAGCATTATGAGGAATGTTTTCAATAGTTCCCATCCCTGGATTGGGATCAGTTCCTAGAGGGTAAGGCTGACCAAAGAACAACAACGGGCACAGAGCATTAGTTACCATTTGATGGTACATATGAGTGAAGTTATTCGTCATCTGCTGGAGTTAAGTTGTTTGGACCTCATCACCAAAAGAACCAAGATCCATTATGGTTCCGTTACAGTGATTTTGGTTACGTCTTACGGCGTATAGCGAAGAGACTTCAACATCGAACATGGGAGGCAATTGCATGCCCTTTTGATGGTCCCAATTTCAATATGGTAAAGCGAAAGTTGGATCATTAATGAGGGAACCCAAGATTCTCTCATAGAAGTATAAGTACTGTTGGGATACAATTGTTCTAGGGAACGGAAAGTAAGTAACTATTACAATAGTAGAAAGGATAAACAAACTATTACAATAAAACTGGAAATCAAAACCTTGACAAACAAACAGCTTGTGTGATTTGCTGAGTCGAATGATGACACTCTGTCTTTAAGACAAGATTGCCCCGTATATCTCCTTTTACGGTATTGAGAAATAGTCTCCCAAAATACAACAACAACTTTAACAAGTGAGCAAAGGAAACTCAAATGTTACTCTTGAAGAACTTTGAGTATAGTAACTTTGCTAGAGAGGAAGAATATGAACTCTGAAAATTTTGGAGTATTTTCTAAGTGTTGGGGGTCTTTCAATTGAGCCAAAAGCCTCAATTTATAGTGAAAGTAGAAGACCCATCAACTATCCAACTAATGGCCTTTAATAGCCATGTAATTGCACTTGATTGAGGGGTTACACTTAGCCAAATAATGGCTGAATTCATGTGCCAAGTAATGGAGAATCAATGCTCCAAAATCAGTCCAAACGTCAGATTTTTCCAACTTCCCGTCGCGGCATTCTGCCTCCGAAGAGCCGCGGCGCTGAGAATTAGCGTCGCGGCTCCAGTGACTGACCAAGCAATTTGTGCTGCGGCGCTGCGGCTCCGACGGTGTGGCGCCGCAGCCCTTCACGGCTCCGCGGCGATTTCCGACTCGTTTCATTTTACACTTTGTACACTTCTTCCTTCTTTTACCAACGTGTAATACTTTGTCATTTGGCCAATAACTGTCCATAATTATATGTCTCAAACGTATTACATACGTACCAATATCTCTTTCACTAATGAAATTTGTGATACTTGGCACTATGTGTGCACATGTGTGGAAACGACGTTTCCGACGTACGTACCCAATTGTTCGAGTCATAAATTAATGGGATATACTTATTTCCACATTTAATAAATTTCCAACAATCCCCTCTTGAAAGATATTTTGGCGCACACACATGGTGCCTTTTCTAGCAATCTTTCAGCGAACCGATGTTGCATCAGGATAAGTAGCATACGATTTGAACCTTCCATAGTTGAATACCATCGGACTTACTTACTGCGCGGTGAATGTGATGTCTTGAATCGTCAGTGTTTAGTGTAAGTCAAGTCAACGGTACCAACACAACAATTTCCCTTACGCTTTTCTTCGTAATGTTTTGTCAGTTGTGGCCGTGGACACTTCTTGGATTCTTAAGTGCGTTCATTTGAGAATGCATGTCCTCGCACTTAAATAGGTGGTCTCCTATAAGATATCCTGCTATACCCCACTTTACAAGTGTTAGGAATCATTAAAAATTTCCCCAAACCTAACCTCAACCGGTGAGGATCATTAAAGGTTTTGGAAACTTAACCTTCACCCACGCTGCAGATAGTACTTATTGTCTATCGCAGGAACGACATTGGATTTGGTGTTTCTTTACAGAAATCACTATCCGAAGTGCTCATACTTCCACCGAAGTGATCAACTGAACCTTTTACATCTTAATTTTCCCATTGAACCTAATTCCTGGGATCTCCAGTCAGTAAGGTTGGGTTACCACCATATTGGTCCTTATGCCTTGGGTTTTAAGCCCATTCCCCTAGACAGGCAGAACATCTGATCTTTGGGTAAGCCCTTTGTTAGTGGATCAACTATGTTATCTTTTGATTTTATGTAATCAATGGATATTATACCCATGGTGATCAACTGTCTAACGGTCTTATGTCTCCGTCGAATATGATGAAACTTGCCGTTGTACATAGAATTGCGTGCCCTTCCTAGAGCCGACTGGTTGTCGCAGTGGATCATTACAGAAGGTACGGGTTTGTTCCAACACGGAACATCCTCTAAGAAGTCATGAAGCCACTCAACTTCTTCTCCTACTTTGTCTAAAGTGATAAACTCTGATTCCATCGTGGATCGGGCAATGCAAGTTTGCTTAGAGGATTTCCAAGACACAGCCCCACCATCAATTGTAAATACATACCTACTGGTGGACTTGGTGTTCTCTATATCAGATATCCAGTTTGCATCACTGTACCCCTCTAGTACAGTTAGATATCTCGAATAATGCAACCCGTAAGTTAGTATGTATTTCAGGTATTAAAGTACCTGATTCAACGTCTTCCAGTGATCATCACTCGGATTACGGGTAAACCTAGCCAACTTGTTGACTGCATAAGCAATATCAGGTCGGGTGCAGTTTGTTATGTACATCAAACTACCGATCACCTGTGCATATTGCTCATGGCATATGGGTGCACCACAGTTTTTATCAAGCTTTTGATTTCTATCCATTGGTGACTTTATAGGCGAACTGTCATACATCTCGAACTTTCTCTAAACATCCTCGATGTACTGAGACTAATATAAGACCAGTCTGTCACACGTCTTAGAGATTTTTATCCCTAAGATGACATCTGTGATACCCATATCCTACATGTTGAAGCATTGTTTCAACATGTTCTTAGTCTCTAGAATTATGTTAGGAATGCTCTCTGTGATCAACATGTCGTCTACATACAAGCATATCATAACAAACGAGTCAGAGTTACCTTTCATGTAGACACATTTGTCACACTCATTAATGGCGAAACCCTTTGATAGTAGAGTACTATCAAATTTTTTGTGTCATTGCTTCGGGGCTTGTTTCAGCCCGTACAGAGATTTGACAAGGCGATAGACTCTTTTCTCTTGCCCTGGAACCACATACCCCTCGGGTTGGTCCATATAAATTTCTTCTTCCAAATCGCCATTTAGGAAGGCTGTCTTAACATCTATTTGATGTATCTCAAGGTCATGCAAAGTTGCGATCGCAATGAATACCCGTATGGACGTCATCCGAGATACCGGAGAGTACGTGTCAAAGTAGTTAAGGCCTTTCTTTTGCCGATAGCCCTTGAATACCAACCTGGCATTGTACTTATCAATAAACCCATCTGCATTATACTTCCGTTTGAGTATCCATTTACAACCCAACGGTTTATTTTCCGGAGAAAGATCAATCAACTCCCAAGTATGGTTATGCAGAATGGAGACTATTTCACTCTCAATAGCTTCTTTCCAGAGCGGTGCCTCTGGAGTTGACAATGCTTCAGCAATTGTCCTTGGTTAATCATCAACCATATAAGCTACAAAGTCAGGACCGAAGGATTTATCCTTCCTGGCCCTTTTACTTCGCCTTAGTTCCATCTCTAGAGTCTCCAAGTTCTGAGAATATAGAACACTAGATTCCGGATATTCAGCCACTTCGAGATCCACTAAATCTGAACCATCTAGATCCGGGCCATCAACGTATCCCGATTCCTGAGAGCTTTGTTCATAACTTCGTTTGCAAGAGGTTATGTCTTTTTCCTTTCTAGGAAAGGTACCGTCAAAGAATTGAGCATTCCTTGATTCCATGATTGTACCCCCGTGGATATCTGGAATATCTGACTTATGCAGTAAGAAGCGATAAGCACTACTGTTATTTGCATATCCGATGAATATGTAATTTACAGTCTTAGGCCCAATCTTGACCTTCCTTGGCTTGGGTACTTCAACCTTTGCCAGGCAACCCCACACCTTTAAATATTTATAGGGTTTCTTTCCCTTCCATGATTCATATGGAGTCTTGTCCTTACCCTTATGTGGGACTCTGTTAAGAATCGTATTAGCGGTAAGGACAACTTCTCCCCACCTGTTTTGGGGAAGACCGGAGTTGATGAGCAAGGCATTTATCATTTCCTTCAATGTGTGGTTCTTATGTTCCGCCACACCGTTCGATTGAGGTGAGTATGGAGCCGTCGTTTGATGAACAATTCCCGATTCGGTACAATATTCCTCAAATGGCGCTACATATTCTACCCCTCTATCGCTATGAATGGATTTAATCCGCATGCTTAGTTGGTTCTCAACTTCTGCTTTGTAACGTCGGAATGCTTCAAAGGCTCCATCCTTACTTTTCAACAAGTAAAGGTAACACTACCTTGTGATATCATCAATGAATGTCACAAAGTACTTGTTCCCGCGGTATTCCTTTGGATGGATCGCAAAGGAATCTTGTTGAGTTTTGCCTCTACGCACACCTCACACTTATGTTGAGGGTTTACGTCAATAGACGGCAACAACTCCAACTTTACCAACCTTTGGATGGAGTTGCAGTTGACATATCATAATCTATGATGCCATAAATTAGAGGACGCAAGCAAGTAAGAAGAAGAGGCTTCAATATTATTGCTTTTACGTAATACAGACATGGTGTTAACTTTGATGAGGCCTTCACAGACGAATCATCTTCCAACAAACGTTCCATTCTTAGTGACTACAAATTTATTAGACTCAAACACTAGCCTAAAACCAGCATTAACCAATAAAGGACCTGAAATTAAATTTCTTCTAATTTCATAAACATGCATCACTTCCTTCAGATTGAGCTCCTTTCCAGAAGTCATCTTCAGGACTACCTTTCCTACCCCCAGCACGTCAGAGGAAGCGTTGTTGCCCATGAACAGTTTCTTGTTTGTAACCGGTGTACAAGTGGAGAAGGCATCTCTGTTAGAACATATGTATCTTGTAGCACCTGTATCCATCCACCATTGCATAGGATTCTCAACCAGGTTTGCTTCTAGCACCACCGCTGAGAACTCCTCGATCATGTCATCCAGAAACTAGTCTTTGACGACGTTAACCTAATCCTTGCCTTTAGCCTTGGCCTTCTCTTGTTGCTCGGTCTTGAGCTTGCGGCAGTACTTGATCATATGACCAGGTTTCCCACAGTGGTGACAGTTTCCTTTGAACTTCTTCGCTGCTTGGCTCTTGCCGTCTTTCTGGAACTTGCGCTTCTTGATGAGGTTCCCTTTGGCCTCAGCCAGATTTGCCTTTGCCTCAGCGGGTTGTTTATCCCTAGGCAAGACCTTCTTATTATCTTTCTGAATTTGGAGTTTGATAATAAGTTCTTCAAAGGTCATCTCATTTGTCTTGAGCTTTAAGTAGTTCATAAACTCAATCCACTAAAGAGGTAATTTTTCAATCAGTGATGCAACCAAAAACTGCTCGTTTGGTTTCATAACTTCCAAATCCAGGTGATGTAGAATCATTTGGAATTCCTGGACTTGGGACATCACTGTTTTATTATCCACCATTTGAAATTTCAGAAATTTCCCAACGATGAATTTCTTAGTACCTGCATCTTGTGCATTGTAATTCTTTTGTAGCTTCTCCCACAACTCTTTAGCGGTGCCAACGGTGCAATACACCATGTAGAGAGGGTCTGACAAGCAGTTCAATGTGTAATTCTTACACATGAAATCACTATGACTCCATGCATCAAGAACCATCTTCATGCCATTAATAACATGGATACCTAGGCCCCCTTCACCCATTTCAGAAGGCGAAGGGTCCATTTCATCTCCAGCTTGTGGAGGATCTTCTGTTAGGAAATGTGTCATTCCCATAACAGTCAGATAGAATAGCATCTTTTGTTGCCATCTCTTGAAGTTTGACCCCGTGAACTTTTCAACGCGTTCATGGTGAAATCCAGCGGGTGGAGGAATGGCAACATTTCCTTGTGCTGCAGTAAAGGCGTTGGATGATCCTTGAGTAACCGGAAAGGCATTAGGAGTGACTTGAGCAGTGGGGAAGGCAGAGAGATTGCCTTAAGCAGCAGCAGCAGAATCAAAAGCATTTTGATTTACGCCAGTCATCTTTCTACCTTACTACAAATCTTATCTTAAAATTGTTGGGATACAATTATTGTAGGGAACGGGAAGTAAGTAACTATTACAATAGTAGAAAGGATAAACAAACTATTACAATAAAACTGGAAATCAAAACCTTGACAAACTGCTTGTGTGATTTGCTGAGTCGAGTGATGGCACTATATCTTTAAGACAAGATTGCCCCGTATATCTCCTTTTACGGTGTTGAGCAATAGTCTCCCAAGATAAAACAACAACTTTAACAAGTGAGCAAATGAAACTCAAGTGTTACTCTTGAAGAACTTTGAGTATAGTAACTTTGCTAGAGAGGAAGAATATGAACTCTGAAAATTCTGGAGTATTTTCTAAGTGTTGGGTGTCTTTCAATTGAGCCAAAAGCCTCAAATTATAGTGTAAGTAAAAGACCCCTCAACTAGCCAACTAATGGCCTTCAATAGCCATGCAATTGCACTTGATTGCGGGGTTACATTCAGCCAAATAATGGCTAAATTCATGTGCCAAGTAATGGAGAATAAATGCTCCAAAACCAGCCCAAACGTCAGATTTTCCAACTTCCCGTCGCGGCATTCTGCCTCAGAAGCGCCGCGGCCCTTCACGGCTCCGCGGCGATTTCCAAATCGTTTCATTTTACACTTTGTACACTTCTTCCTTCTTTTACCAACGTGGAATACTTTGCCATTTGGCCAATAACCATCCATAATTTTATGTCTCAAACGTATTACATACGTACCAATATCTCTTTCACTAATGAAATTTGCGATACTTGGCACTACGTGTGCACGTGTGTGGAAACGATGTTTCCAATGTGCGGACCAATTGTTCGAGTCATAAATAAATGGGATATACTTATTTTCACATCTAGTAAATTTCCAACAAGTACCATCTATGGAAAGGGAAGAAAAGCCAAGAGAAGTGAACTTGAAACTCTTTGCCACCAGTTTTTAAGCACCGTTGCAATAAGAATAATGGACATTAGCTTGTTGCTTGAAGCCAAGATGATCATATGGATCTTTGTCAAATGCCCTCATTCGACTAGTGGCTAACTGGTACTTACATATGTACTCCTCATCAACCGCATGAGCAGGCGGATGGATAAAGAGCTTGGTGAAAGAATGGAATATGTAATATGGAACTTTGTCCAAATTTTCTAGTTTAGGGGGACAACAACTATATGGTACTTCTGGATCATCCGTTATCTAGACTCTACTACAAGATTTGAGATAAGGGGGTGGTATAAGAGCAGTAGTGGCTAATGGTGCGAGATTAGCCGTACCATAGAGACCTCCTAAAACAAGAAGCACATTTCTCCTATCAACACCTTCAAGGTTTTTGTCATGTTTGCCAGAGTTGTTGACATTGCATGACACCTTGAAACTTTGGTTACACCTTGCGTGGAAGAAAGGCTGAGATAGTTTTCCTGAAAAAAATGAGTTGGTAAAGGAAGAAGAGAGGGTTTTGTTGGTGCATAATGGCAGAGTAGTAGTAATAGAAGCTGATAGAGAATATATTAATATTCTCCATATATTTTTTAATTATTATTTTGATATAATTATATAAACTAGATATTCTCATACAATTAGGTTTGTAATTGTAAACACCTATATATATTGCATTAATGAGAAGCCTCCAAACAATGGAGAATTATACAATTCTAAATGGTATCAGGAGCCAAACCCTAATCCCACTCCTACCCTAAAATAAACTAGCGGCCCCTTTTCTTTTTGCAACGCCGAACAACCACTTTTCATGGCTTTTCCAGAATGTTCCACCTCCACCAACGACGTCACACATCTTTCTCCTCCTTCATCCTCTTCTCCTAACACCTTTCGTCTGGCCTTTGCCGTAACAAATATCAAGAACTTTATCCATTTGGTTCTTTATCAAGAGGATGAACAATATTCGTCGTGGGTTAAACTATTTCAAATATATGTTTGTGCATACATCCTTGATCACATCGATGCCACCACGTCTCGTCCACCCGACGTCGACAACCCGACGTGGAAGCGGCTAGATGCAATCGTCAAACAAGGGATATATGGCTCCATATTCTAGAATTTACTTCATACTATTATGAACACATGTGCCTCGGCTAATGAATTATGGACAAGGCTAGAGGAAATATTTCAAGACGACAAACACACGTGTCGTGTATATGGAGGAGCAATTTAATAACACCCATTTTAAGAATTTTGCTAATATGTCCGCCTATTGTAAGTAATTGAAATTAGTTGCAGACCAATTATCTAATGTTGGCAATCCGATTTCAGAAACAAATATGGTTCTACAACTAATTAATGGTTTGTCAAAGGGTGAGTACGATACACTTGTGACAATGATCCAATAGGCTGATCCCTTCCCTAATTTCAACAAGGCCCGTTCACAATTACTTTTGGAAGAGACTAGACGTGCCAAACAAGACGAACATAATCAGAAGGCATTGGTAGTTTATGCATCGATGCACCCGCCGGACTACCGCAACACGCGGACCACCAAAATCAGTGTAGTGGCCGACACGGTGGCAGGTACCGCGGCCGCGGCAATAGGCGCGGTGGCAAAGGACAAGGTCGTGGAGGCAGGTCCAATTCCAATGGACAACTATGACATGCCTAGTCCTCTTATCGGTAGGCCAGCCCAATGCCGTGGCCAACCCTTAGAATTGGGCCTCCCCCCGTGCCCTTACCTAACCGTACTGGCCCAGCACACAAGTTCGACACCGAGCATACTGGGCCTTCCTCCAAGACCACAACATATGGGTCAATAGCACAAGGCCAACTTCTCTAAGGCCCAACAACAACAACAAGCATACGGTCTTATGACCCTTTACCGAACTGAGTCAGGCCTACAATACTATGAATCTTCAGCAGTCTGACGATGCCTGGTAGATGGATATGGGTGCCACATCCCACCTCACTCGTGACTCTGGTAATCTCCCTCAACTATTTAATTTGAACAATCCTTAATTTATTTTGATCGGAAACGACAATCGCATTCCAATCCAAGGTTATGGCACCACTCAAACACCACCACCTCACCCTTCATTTACCCTAAATATGTTCTATATGCTCCTAACATCATTAAAAACTTAAACTTTGTTAGGAAATTTGCTAGTGACAATTATGTATCTATTGAGTTTGACCTTTTTAGTTTTTCTGTGAAGGACCTATGTACGGGGACAACTCTTAGGAGATGCAATAGTGTGGGGGACCTATATCCTTTCTCATCCAATTTCGTTGCAAGTATCAATCCACCAATCTCTCTAGATGCAAACTCTCAATTCACTTGGCACAGTAGGCTCGGGGACCCGGGAGCACCAATTTTTAATTTTCTTAGAGGTCAGAATTTCATTCAATGTAATAAAGGAAAATTTACCCATGTCTACTACTCTTGTCCTTTAGAAAAGTATGTTTGACTTCCTTTTCAATCTTTATTGAGTGTAACTTTTTCTTCTTTTGATATTATTCATGCGGATTTATGGACATCTCTCATTATTAGCAATCTGGGTCACAAATATTATTTGGTGTTTTTGGATGATTTCTCTCATTTTCTATGGGTTTATCCTTTAAAATATAAGTCCCAAGTTTACTCAATTTTTCTTGAATTTCAAGCAAATGTTAAAACCCAATTTGAGAAGATCATCAAAATATTTCAATGTGATAATGGCCGTGAGTTTGACTATTTCCCCTTTCATAAATTTTGTGCAGACAATGGCATGGTGTTTCGTTTTTCTTGCCCCATACCTCACATCAAAATGGTAAAGCTGAAAGAATCATATGCATCATCAACAATAAGATCCGCACTATGCTCTTTCATGCTTTCATCCCCCATTCATTTTGGGTCTACGCATTGCACATGGAAGCTTACCTTCTTAATATATTACCAACGCGAACTCTTCAAAATAAAACTCCAACCGAAATTCTCTTCCGTCGGCTCCCTTATTATGGTCACCTTTGGATTTTTGGTTGTCTAAGCTACCCGAATCTCGCCCCCACAACCTCTCACAAATTAGCACCTAGGACTACTCTTTGTATTTTCTTGGGTTTCCCGTCGAATCATAGGGGGTACTTATGCTATGATTTGTCCACAAATAAAATCCTAGTCTCTTGCCATGTCACATTCGAGGAGAACGTTTTCCCATTTGCAAACGTCCGAAAATTTCAAGCCACTAACTACGGCTTCCTTGACGATTCAGACATTTCCCCTCTCATTTGAAATGCAATACATGGAGCTAGTAGTCCGGCTCAATGCTCACCGCCCTTTCCAGTTTTCCCATCGACCACCTCACTGCCTACTGCCCCACAGCCCCTAAACCCATCGCCTAACCCACTACCCCATCGACCACCCCCCGCCCCTGTCACTGCCCACTGCCCACAGTCCACTGCCCTAGTCACTGCCCCACCACCCCTCTGCCCACTGCCCCAGGTCCCTTTTCCTACACAACGCATGGAAACCCATGCCCAACATGAGATTTTAAAACTGAAATTCTACTTTAACCTATCCACTCAAACTATCTCACCTCTACCTAAAAATCCAAAATTAACCAAGCTTGACCCAAATTGGAATGCGGCCATACGTGATGAATTTGATGCGCTTACTATACATCACACTTGGGATCTTTTCCCGAAACCATAGGAGGTGAATGTGATTCAGTGTATGTGGCTATATCATCACAAATTCTGAGATACTGGTGAGCTTGAATGCTATAAGGCGAGACTTGTGGCAAATTGCACAGGGAAACAAGAGGGAGTTGATTGTGGTAAGACCTTTAGTCCAGTGGTTAAACCTACCACCATTCGTATTGTTTGAGCATTGCTATAGGGAAGAACTGGCTGATCATCAACTTGATATGAAAAATGCGTTCTTACGTGGGGATTTGAAAGAAATCGTCTATATGCATCAACCACCTGGCTTTGTGCATCCCTCGGCTCCTCAGCATATCTGTCATCTTCGAAAGTCACTAAATGGCTTGAAACAAGTGGTATGAGCGATTTGCCACTTACATCATGCATATCGGGTTCGTGCGCAGCAAAAGTGATAATTCACTTTTTATTTTTCATCGAGGTAATGACATTGCATACGTTTTTCTCTATGTGGATGACATTGTCTTGACTGCCTCCTCTAGTGTGCTAAAAATGAGATCATTACCCTGATAAAATAAGAATTTACCATGACGGACTTGGTTAAGTTGAGTTATTTCTTGAGGATAGCCGTGAGCAGATCAAAGAACACAATGTTCCTGTGTCAACGTAAGTATGCTGAAGAAATTGTTTACAGGGGTAAAATGGAAAACTGTAAGATCATGTCTACTCCAGTCGACTCGAAGTCAAAGCTCAGCGCCAATGATGGGGACCTGGTATGTGATCCTTCTCTTTATAGGAGTCTCGCTGGTGCACCTCAGTATCTTACCTTCACTAGGCCCAATATTGCCTATGATTTTCAACAAATGTGCTTGTTCATGCATGCTCCCAATGAGCCTAACTTTACCGCTCTTAAATGTATCATTCGATATATTAAGGATACCAGACTATGGATTACATCTTTATCCATCCGCACCGACTAGGCTAATATCATACAGGGGCGCCGATTGGGGCGGCCATCCCGACACACTTCGATCTACTTCCCGCTATTGTGTATTTTTGGGTGATAACCTCATTTCGTGGTCTGTAAAACGACAAGCCACACTTTTCCATTTGAGTGCAGAAGCATAATATAGAGGCGTTGCGAATGTTGTTGTTGAAACTTATTTGCTGAGAAACCTCCTTCTAGAGCTTCATTGTCCCTTACGTAAGGCATCTATTGTCTAATGTGATAACGTATCTGCAGTCTACTTGTCTCATAACCCAGTTCAACATCAGCGAACCAAACATATTAAGATGAATATTCATTTTGTTCGTGAGAAAGTTGTCATGGGTCATGTTCGGGTGTTACATGTTCTGCCTTCCTATCAGTACACATATATATTTACTAAGGGACTTCCTCTGCAGTTGTTCCTTGACTTAAGATCCAGTCTAAGTGTCTGGCCTCCTCCCGCTCCGACTGCGGGGGTGTAATCGAAAATATATTAATATTTTCCATATATTATGTAATTATTATTTTGATGTAATTATGTAAAGTAGATATTCTTATATAATTAGATTTGTAATTGTAAACACCTATATATATTATATTAATGAGAAGCCTCCAGACAAAGGGAGAATTATATAATTCTACAAAAGCCATAGCTAGGATGATTGATTTTGGTTTGAAGGATTGCAACCCTAATTTATACACAATGGGTAATGGTAGGTACGTAGTACAAACGTGAAAAACGGGTGAGACTGATTGTAATTTTTATC
Source organism: Anisodus tanguticus (assembly GCA_034509755.1). Classification (NCBI taxonomy): domain Eukaryota; kingdom Viridiplantae; phylum Streptophyta; class Magnoliopsida; order Solanales; family Solanaceae; genus Anisodus; species Anisodus tanguticus. The sequence continues at coordinate 22,517,257 of CM067562.1, read as the reverse complement.
TTTAGTACGGAGGAAAGACCCAAACATAAATGTGCAAAAAAGAGAATAAAATAAAGTTTTATCACGTTTCTGAGCCCACATGCATGTGCATGAAGAATATTAGATCAGACATATCTAAGCTAAAGAAGAAACTCAGAACTAGGCCTTTTTTTTATTATAGATTTATGGACAATATCTGTTGAAGTTTGAAAAAAGAAAAAAGAGTATATAAAGCTGTAGTCAACGTGTAGTATGGACAGTGTTGTGTTTGAAAACCAGCATTTTTATTCCAACAAATACCCTTCCAACTAATTTTTAATTATTTATTTGAATATTTTTCAGAATATTTAAAATAATATCTATCTAAGGAATGTGAATGGACGCGCGAGAGCAATCGACCTTCCAAAACCTTGATCTCTTTTATTTTGCTTTTTCCACTTTTATATATATATATATATATATATATCTTTCCATGCCATTATATTAATTAATTATATTTTGACTCAGTAGGATTGTTAAGCGAAGACTAAAAAAATAAATCATTAAAACTTTTTGTTTACGTTTTATAGACATCTGTTCTGCAACCCTGTGCTCCATTCTTTATGTTGAATTTTACAGCTTGTTATATAGTACTATAAATTCTTACATCTACAAAGCTTTTACTACGTACATTACCTGGTAATTCAAGGAACAACACAATAAAGGAGATCCTTATTAGGAAGGTTATGGTCCTATATATTGACATTTGGGCTATTGAAAAATAGTGGGAAAAGGAATACAGCATGGGGTCACAGAAGGCAAAGACAACACTAAGTTGTGCCAAAACTAATTGATCGAATTCAACTGTAACAATTAATAATCCTGAAGAGTGTAGGAATATAAATGGTATATTAATAAAATTTTATCTAAGTTTATCAAATAATAAGCATGTAGTAAGGAAGCATGTAGTATTAACTCAAAATTCATTTTTTATATAAAAGTCTATAATCTTTAATCAATATGAACATCATAACTGCAGAGTTTAACACTTATCAAAATCATAATTAAAAATATATAGTCTAAAAATCGTACCTCTTAGTAGAATTTCATATCACCGGAGTGTAGGGTTTTGTTGGGTTCAAAATACATAAGTAGGCACAACGGAAGTTTAAAATTTTGTTCTACTTACCCCAACAATTTCTTCTGGTATGGTTATATGACAATCAAAACTTGTAACATAAAACATGAACAACAACTTACATGTTATAAAATCAAGAGTCTTTACTTTAGGGTGAACACGCGATTCCCTTTTCGACTGCAAGCACAATGCTACGGTGTATTCCTCTGTTAAGAAAGCCAGAAAATCTTAGCAGAGGTTTGAGAGTTTTATCCTAAACTCTAAGTCTAGAATTTGTTTATGAGAATTAGTGTATAATAACAATGATTTAGTGTTGTATTTATAGTTACAATTAGATCAGTAATGAATTAGGATTGGGCTCTAAGCCTGACTCAAAAACTGAGGTGCAGTGGGCCAGTCTGACTGGGCCCACTGCCGGGTCAGCGCCGCGGCGCCTTACGTAAAATTTTGTTTTCCGTTTTCATTTAATATATATATTCAGCACATTAAATCCAAAATCTAATTTTTATTTAATTAAATAATTTCCATCTAATAAAAATTATCCCATAGTTATTATCAATTTATTCCAAATCGAATATTTAATATTTTCTCAATACACCCTTAGACCGAAGAGACAATCGACATAGTGTGACCTTATAGGCCTTCATATATCGACACTAATCCAATTAAGGTCCATACGGAACTCCTAGACTGCGTCGTACAACGAACTCAATATATGAAATACGTTTACATGAATCCAGCAAACATAACCTTTATGTGAGATGATAAATTCCTTTCATTCGCGACACACTCGATCAAACTTAGGATTTGTCATGTGTCTATCCAAATGGCTTATCACTTTATCTCATCTATATTAGTCGACAACTAGACCATATTCTAAATATGTCTCTTGCATTGGCCAATGACTTGGTCGACCTAATATCACTGAGAAGTTGAGTACTCTCTCGAATATCCAATCGAGGAATGAATCATATTTTTGCTCAATTACCACTTTAATTTACATCATAATGTACCCAACACAAGCCGTGTCTTATCCTATAAGGAGTTTAAGCTTAGGACGGTCAAAGTACATTACTTTGTAAACAAGGTGCGTATTGACCTCAAGTCAAAGGACCTTTATATCCCACACGCTGATAACACTCTAGACATGTCTAACAAATAGTTTATCAGTAGGGTATACCAATACTTTCCAAAAGTATACATGTGTCCATCACTAGTAACCATTACTAGTAGCAGGTGAGACATACTACATTCTCTAAGAATGTGATGCAGACCACATGTCGACTTATAACATATCATCGATATCTCATTCTCGATGATCATTAGTCGAGGTCGTTTTAGAGTTACGCTCTATCATTAATATCTCACTCTATTAATGACAACGTAAGCTCAAGGGATGCACATTAATGAATAATTACAAACAATCAAATAATAATTCAATAATTGCAAATGTCATAAATAGTAATCTTATTAATAATACGAATGTGTTCAAGTACATTTGTCCCTAATAATGATTGTCTCTAGGACATACATACTTTCACGGAGATCTCGACCCACCCTGGCTCTCAGCTCCCTTTTCTTCACTGAATTCACGGGATAAATGACATAGGTGCTTGGGAGTTTCTCAACAGACTCTTTCTGAGATTTAGATAAAGATGTAGGTTTATGGACTAATATGGTTCTAATAATAATCTTTCCAAGTGATTTATCTCTAGTATTATGATATTATAATTGATCTGGATTATAGACTAAAGAGGGGTTTAGCTAGACATAGAGAGTTTTTCAATCGAAGTTTTGTATTGGAATTTTTCGGATGATCAGAATGTTTACAAGAGGCTCTTTATATAGATAACATCGGCTGATACATGATTATAAAATGACAAATACTTTTTCGAAAGTCATAAATAAACAGTAATAACTTTTTCAAAAGTCTAAAGTGTTACAGTTCTTTGTCTGCTATGATTGCCGATTTTTCCAAAGTTTTTTATCTTGTTGTAATATTTTTCAAAGCTGTCTCTTTCTCCTTTTGTCCTTTGTTTGGTTGCTTTTGCTAAATGTTTTCCAGGTGTTCTTCTTGATAATATCTTCTTGGTATTTTTTGATATCTCCATCAGATTTCTTGCTAATGTCTTCTTTGTCACTTTCTTGACAATGTCTTTTGTCTTTGAGTGATATGGTTTGTAATACGTAGTAATACATGGTAATACATTGTAATACATTGGGCTCCAAGTAATAAAATTACATGGTCCCTGCCAGAGTAGTAAATTGTGTTGCAGGTAGTAAAACTACATGCTCCCTGTCAGAGTAGTAAATTGAGCTGCAAGTAGTAAAACTACATGCTCCCTATCAATTTATTAATTTTTTACATCCTTATGCAAAAGGATCAAAACTTCCTTCTTTTTTATTGTACTGGTAGTAGTAGTATTTTTAGTATTTAGTGCATGCCTTTTTGTTTGTCCAATTGACCTCTGGTATTGGTCAATAGTCTCTTTTGCATGTTTGTGCTTTAAATTTATGATCATGTCATGTAAATATGTTAGTTCCATAGTATCTTGTGATTGGATGTCATTGTCATAGTACATGGTAATAATTTCTTTCAATTCTCTTACTTTGGAGCTTCCAATAATGCATGCCTTTCTGGCTCGTAGCATGTCTTCTATCCTGTTTTTCAATGTTAATAATCCAAATGTTCTTTTTGTACTGAGCCACTCTTGGAATTTCTCCAAGGTGCATGGTATTTTCATGTTCAAATTCCCATCATCTCCGCTGATATTACTATTTCTTCCAGTTTTGAATATATGGCATATCATAATAGGTTTTCCCGTTAAGTCGGTTGATGCATCAAATGTCTGTATTCCATAAACTCTTTTTTCAAATGATTTCATCATGAGTGTTGTAGATTCGGCAATAATACTTGGTAATCTGGAAATGTTTTACATGTTCTCATCCACTATTAGTTTATCAATAAAACTATAAATGAATAATTTTGATATTATGTCCGGGTTAGCATGTTCACTACACAAAAATCTGGGATACTTGCTCAGTTTAGCACTGCGTAAAATATGAGGGTTAGTCTTATAATCATAAAATTTATTAATCTTCTCATAAGCACTGATATATTCTTGTGTATATTTCAGTTTGTCAGTCATTGATATTGTTGATGAAGATGATGGTATTGAGGATGGCATAGTTGCAAGTTTTGATACAAAAGGTGCTAAAGTTTTAGTAGGGTTGTTTGGCTTTTCAGTTATAGGTGATCTGGACTGGGTTTCATTTTGTAAGGTTCTCAGGGTTTTAAAATTTTGTATGGCTTCTCTGTGATGGTTTATAAGCTGGGTATTTTCTTGTAATCTGGATATTAAGGTTTCATTGGTTTGTATAATATAATCCATCGCATTGGTAATATATTCTTCAAGGTTATCACTGTTGATCGACATTGTTATATCTGATAAGAAAACCAGCTAAAACATTTTTAGTTTCAGATATATTCTTAACAATAAAATCATAACAACAAAAGAATGATTGTCATTTTCTCCTTTTATTCAATTCTGGTAAATGATCTATCTTGTTTGTAATAAAAACTTTTACATATGTGTTGTCAGTTCTAACAAAAAAAATTATTGGTAATAAGTGGTAATGAAATCTTTTTATTCTAAATTTTAATGTTAATAATTCTTTTTCATTAATATGATAATTTTTCTCATTTGGTTTCCATGTTCCACCTCCATATCCACAAATTAGTGGTTTTTCTTTATCTATATCATCTCTATCACATGCTATGAGGATTGCTCCCCATCTTATATCACTAGCATCAGTAAAAAGTTCTAGTTGATCATTTTCTGTTGGTATTCTATGTTTTGGTAATGCTTTTACATTTTTTTTGATTTCTTTTATAGCTTTAGTATGTTCTTTTTTCCCTTCAAAGGTTATGTTTTTCCTTGTTAATTCTTGTAATAGTTTTCTTAAAAGTGGTAAATCTTTTATATGGTCTGAAGCATAATTTATTACTCCTAAAAATTGTTGTACTTCTTTTTTACTTTTTAGTTTTTCTTTGAAATTATTTATCTTCGTTACTATGTGTTCTTTTGCTTGTTCATTAAATCCTGATACTCTTGCTCTATGTGATCTAGATCTTTTTCATATGTGTGATTCTAATACATCTTTTCTAGCTAAGCATAAATCTGCTCCGCTATCAATAAAGATTTTTTTGTTTTATCATTTTATTAGGCTTATATTCTATATGGGCTTCTATATAGATTGCTACCATTTTATTAGGTATTAGTATTTTTTCTGATATCCATTTCCCTTAAATTTTGTTGGAGATTTTAATCTTGTTCTAATTCTCTTACCTTTTGGCGAATGTTTTCATCTTCCATTATTTCTTCTATACTCCTTCTTATTCTAATAAGTGGCCAATTTATCTCACTTAATATTTCTCTTATTCTACTAAGGTTTTTAGTAGCCTTGTTATATCTATCATTATAATATTTATTTCCTGTTTCACTTGTAGTTGTAGTTTTAACAAGCTTATAGCGAACATGTCGTTCACATTATATCCAATAATTTCTTTCTTCTAATAATTTTCTTTTTTCTTTTTTTGTACGTTCATTTTGCTCAGAACTACTTTCACTATCTGAGTGTTGGTTAATAAAGTTAACATTTTCTAATTCCGATTCACTTTCTTCATCAGTTTGACTGACATAAAAGTCTTCATATCCATACCATCTATCATTATCTTCTCTAATCTGTTGTAAACTCATTATAAATTGTCGTATTTATATATTTTACTCATTTTTTCTTTAGTTTTGGGCATTTATTAGCATAATGTCATTTTTCATTACAATTCCAGCATTTACATTCTTTAACTTTTTCTGCTTCTACGGGTTTTACATATTTTCTTTTTCTAAATTTCTCTTATATCTAAATTTCTTCCTGATTTCAGGGGTATTTTTATATCTTTTAAATCTCTTTTTCCTGTAAGGTTTGTAATAAGGTTTGTTATTATAATTTTTATAATTATTATTTCTCCTATATTTTTTGTTTGATATCTCTTATTACTTTTCTTATATTTTCTTTCTTTTCTTTTATCATCACATCCAAATACTAGTCTTCTTTCTGTGAATCCATATATTTCTCTTAATCCTAGTTTTTTTTTTTATCTTTTTTAATCTTTTGTTGCATTCTAAATTCTTCGCATTTTCGGATTAAGTATGTTTTTAGTACTCTTATTCTTTTCCCTAATGTGTTTTTTTTTGTTCTAGTTGGGTATATTCTTTTGATACTTCAGTATTATAAGGTGTTGACAAGTGGTCATAATAAAGTTGTTGATATATTAAACCTTCTTGTGGTAAGAATCTTGCTTCATAAAAGAACTTACTAAAACTAATTGTATATTCTGTAATTTATTAATCTTGCAACATTTCAGATTGCTTGTAGTTATTTGGTAGAGTCCGGAACCTAAATGATGGACAAAAACCCCAAATGAACAGAAGTAAGGTGTGAAAAAAAAAAAAGTTGAACCGGACTACCTTTACCATACTTTTTTTATATATATAGCTTCCCGGCTTACGCCAGACTATTCCGGAAGATAGTAGTCTCGGCCCGGGATGTGCCTGAATAACCAGGGTTTGAGAATAGAGCAACTGATATCACCTACAAGGTCCTATCCCAGAAGAGAGCAAATTGCTCCCACTAGGGTTTGAACTCACGTTGCAGGCCTCCAGCTGAATTTTAAGTTCCCCTCCTTTGCCATCCAACTATGCCCCGGGGACTATATAAGAATGAGTTAATGTTTCCTATTAAAATTCGTTATTTGATTCTTTTTTTAACTATAATTACACAACGTAAGAATAATTTATGTTATAATCTTGAATAAAGTCTCAACTTTATTAATAACGGAAAAGGGTCTAAAATGCCCCTAAACTATTGAATTTGGTATTAAAATGTCATCTGTTTACCTTTTCACTCTAAAATGCCCCCGTCGTCAACCTATTGGGCCTAAAATGCTCTTATTTTAATGGCCCCTTGACGACAGAGGTATTTTAAAGCGCAAAGATAAACAAATGACATTTTGTACCAAATCTCATGGTTCGAGGGCATTTTTGACCTTTTTCATTTAAAAAAATGTTATTTCTCTCACTCACCCGTCCACCAAACCCCCTTTGACCTAGTCCCTTCTCTCTTCCATTTTAGTCTTCTTCCTCCCATCAATCCCTACTTCCAATATTTTCTCAAATTACTTATTTGTTTGCTCATTTTTTAAAAGTAAATCATTTAATTATGCAAAATTATTTTGATTATGACCAAAATCATTAAATTAGTTTGAATCTGATCCTAAATTTTTATCATTTGCTTAATTATCTAAGCTACTTGATTTAATGAAATAAAATATTATTTAATAATTATAAGTTAGCTTATACAATTAATTAAATAATTATTTTCACTATTTAATCTTTAAAAATTATGATAAATGCCTTTAAAATTATAATAATTGTGATTCAACTCTTGGGTGCAGAGCTTAGTATTCCTCACTTATGTTGATTTCTATATTATGCTAATGATTTAATTTTAATTAACTTATACTTCCACATGTTCTTTAAATATTTCGGTTTTAAGGGGGGTTCGCCCACCAGAGGGAGTAGCGTGGGTGACCTCACAACCCGTAATTTGAGACATGACATTAAAATACTGTTATTTATAATATGTGAATTATATAACTCGAAAGTATATACCGTGTGAATTGTATATACCTGACAATATACAATGTATTATGATTTGAAAGGCATTTATCAAATTTTTAAAGATTAAATAGTGAAAGCGATTATTTAATTAATTGTATAAGCTAACTTATAGTAAATAAATAATATTTTACTCTGTTAAATCAAGAAGCTTAGATAATTAAGTAAATGATAAAAATTTAGGATCAAATTCAAACTCAAACTAATTTAATTATTTTGATCATAATCAAAATAATTTTGCATAATTAAATGGTATACTTTTAAAATTGAGCAAATAATTAAATAATTGGAGAAAATATTGGAGGGAGGAGTTGATGGGAGGAAGAAGACTAAAATGGAAGAGAGAAGAGAAAGGATCAAAAGGAGGTTAGGTGGACCGGTGAGTGTAGAGAGCACGTTTTAAACGGAAAATGGCTTAAAATGCCCTCGAACTATGAAATTTGGTACAAAAATGCCCTCCATTTATATTTGCGCTCTAAAATTGCCATGCCGTGAAGGGACCATTAAAAATAAGGGCAATTTAGGCCCGATAGATCGACCGCAGAGGCATTTTGAAGAAAAAAAATAAACGGATGACATTTTTTTATTAAAATCTCATAGTTAAGGACATTTTAGAACAATATAACATTTGTTAACAAGATGGAAGACGGCAAGACTTTTTGTAGCAATATAAAAGTTAAAAGAGAGAAAATTGTTAGTAGTTAAGAGTAGTAGTTTTTTATGCCAATAAAAACTCAATTCGATCGACAAGATTGAAAAGAAAAGTGGAAGGACAAAATTGGGAATGCAAAAAAAAAAAAAATAGACTGATCATAGAATTTCAATTACGCATATCAAAATGGTGGGTCCATAAAATTAGATTGATTATTCAATTAGTCGTTTGATCATAAAAATTAAATATTTTTTATTTTATTTAGAATTTTGAGATTGAGTTCAAGTTGAAATTGTGTTTGGTTATCCAATTTCGGCGTGTTGCTAAATTTCACAATGAAATATCCATCGTTATGATATAGAACCTTGAGTTTTGCCACAAAATTCCACTGATTCGCTATGAACCTTATAATAGCACCTATCGACGGGGTATTGCCAACAACATTAAAGGATTAACGCACAGTTCCACTTGAGTTTCTGCTTCAATGTCCTCTTTGAGGAGGTGTACAACTATTTCCCCATCGGAAGGATATAGGTGAGATTCATACCTTTTGCGGATAGTTTGCTGGACATCATCCCAGCTCATGTACGCCCATCCTCATTCCCAGCTTGCTTACCCATATCTTTAGTTCCTTGCGCCGCTAGTGGATTCTGATTTGGGGTTTTTCCTTCTAACACCCCTTTTGCTGTTCCAGTACTCCGTTTCACTCCTATTCCGCTCGCCGAAGAATTGCCCGTCAACAAAACACCCACCGGAGTTCCTTGCGGGGTTTGTTGTTGCTCACGAGTTCCGGCCATTCGAGATCTTCGTCATCTGCCACCACCTCACTTGCCTTAGCCTTTCCTTTCCCAGATCCTTGTACAGTCACATCCCTACTGTTTACCATCTTCACCGGATTCTTAGTTTTGTCCTTTCTCGGTTGTCCCCGAGCCATCGGAGAAGGTGCGCAGGTTAGTCGCACCTAATGTGCGCCGAGAGAGAAAGGGTTTTTTTTTATGTTAGGTTCCTTATATATTTATTACAGAAAAAAACTTAGATATTAAAGGGTGGCCAATTTTGAAAAAAACAATTTCTTGATTATTTTCATTAATTAAAAAAGTATACATTTTACATATTTTCATAATAGTAAAATCATATTTCTATTCTACCCCTAAAACTTTATTCTACTTGAACACTAATTATACAATTATGGTAATACAATTATAGTAAATATACAATACTAATTACACATATATATCACCTACTCAATATGTACAGCAATACGGACACGGTAATATACATATGATACCCGCAGTCATATGTATATTTAACACACACCCGCAGTCATAGCGTGCGGTCTTCGGACGTTGAGACTGTCTCGAAAATCTTCAAAAAGGACCGAGGAAAGACTCTTTGTAAAGATGCCGACAATTTGATACCTGGAAGGGACATGACAGACGCGTACTTGACCACGAGCAACTTTTTCGCGAACAAAGTGAATGTCCATCTCAATATGTTTAGTGCGATGATGCTGAACCAGATTACCAGAAAGGTAGATAGCACTAACATTATCACAATAAATCAAGGTCGCTTTCTGAATAGGACAATGAAACCAAGCCCGTCCCGGCCCGATCCTGCCCCGACACCGTCTCGAACCCACGTAATTAAAAAAAAAATCGGTAGCGGGACTCGAACCGGGACGGGACAATGTCTCGTCCTGAGCCCGCCCCAGGCCCGCCAATCCCGACCCGATCCCGAGCCCGCCCGTAATCCCCTATTTGCAAAAATAACTGTTGCACCAACAACCATTTTAGATTTTGGTCGTTGTGCAACGACCATTTTTGGCCTCCCCCTACCCCTTAATATTTATTTTTAGCTCATAAATTATTATATTTACACTTTAACTCAATTTTCCAACTATAAATAACTCATTTTCTCTTCATCATTTTCACAAATTTTCCTACAATCTCTCTAATCTCTCAATCTATCTCTCTACAAGTCTACATTGTGTACTAAATATTCAAATTTTATTTATTCATTTGGGTATTGGGAGTGAAGTTGGCAACTAGCTTGAGTATCTTCCATCGAGCAAAGTTTCAATTTCAACCTCTCGATTACACGTCGACGTTACTTCGGTGTTTGGTACATTCGTTCCTTCATTAAATTATTATTGTATGTTTATTTTATTTAACGCACATAATTTTATTATCTTTAATTATTTATTATCATAATTAAAATGAAAGGATTAAGAGGTATGTTTAAGGGTAAGGATGCTTCTTCAAGTAGGGGCAACAAGGGCAAGGGTACTTCTTCTAGTCATCCTATTCCTACACAGGATGATTTTGTTGATACTCAATATTTTCCTACAATACCATTAGATTTAGACGAGAAGCTATTTTCTGGAACTCAAGAAGACTTTAATTTAGACGATGATCTAGATGATACACCCACTAATGTTGATGACAACACACCCACTAGTGCACCTTCAACTGAAATGCCTCATATTCCCCCTAGTATGAGACGAGGTCCAGCAAACCGACCATTAAAATCAGATGCATGGATATTTTTTGATAGGGACGTAGAGAATCAAGTAGCTAGATGTAAAATTTGTAAAAATGTTTTAAAATTTAAAACTGGAAAAGGTCACGGTGGGACCGGGGGGAGGGTTTAATTAGACACGTAGTAAGTGTTCATCCAGCTAGGTATGCTCAATACCAGGCTTCAAAACCGGGTGCGCAAACGCCCGCTCCATCTGGACAAGGTTCACATACTGATACTGTTCCGGATCAAGTACAGGGTCAAATTAACCCTTTGACGGGGGAATTGTAGGCCCAAATACAATAAACATAGAGATAGGGAAGCAATATCAAAATTAGTTGATGTGGAGGGTTTGCCTTTTTCATTTCCTTTATCTCCCGATTTTATTCATTACATTAGAGATATATATAATCCTGCTTTTAACAGTTTTCCTAGATCAACTGTTAAGAGAGATGTATTTAAATTCGCACATGAATATCAACAATATTTACGTTATTCATTATATCATTTTAATGGCAAAGTATCTATCACGTCTGATATAGGTCGTAGTACTAACGGCCATGATTATTTAACGATAACTTGTCGTTTGATAGATTATAAATGGTCTATGCAAAATCGTATCTTAGCGTATAGATATATATATGATAGGCACACTGGTACTTTTATTGCAGAAAATATTTATCAAGTGTGCCATTATTATGGAATAATCGATAAAATTATGACTATTACATTAGATAACGCTTCTTCTAACAATTACGCTATTACAATTTAAAAAAATAGTTTAACTCCATCTTTTCCAGATCATTTTCATATAAAATGTGTGTGCCATATATATAACTTAATTGTAAAGGATGGTATATCACCTTTTGAAGACATTCTTAGTAAAATACAATTTGCTATAAACTTTATTTTTAAAAGTAATAGAGTACAACGAAGAAAAGAATATAAAAAAACTTGTCACGATTGTGGACTACCTTATAGAAAAATTTCAGAAGAAGTATCCACTAGGTGAAATTCTTTATACGAGCAACTACTTGTTGCTTATGACTATAGAAAACCTATAACTTTATTTTTTAACTCTCATAATCAAAATCCAGCTGATATGGTTGTAGATAGCGATTGGGTAAAAATTTATGAACTTTTTGTATTTTTAGAGAATTTTTTTCAAGCAACAAAAAAATTTTCCGGTATATATTATCCTACTATTTCAACTATGTTGTTTTATATAACTCTAATATTTTTATTACTTAGTGAATATATGGAAAAACCAGTTTATATTGCAGTTATTAAAAAAATGTTTATCAAAATAAAAAAATATTTTGTTCCTATTCCCACTATTTATATTATTAGTGTTGTATTAAATTCGACTATTAAAATAGACGGTACTAAATCACTTATTGAAACTATTTACGATTGTATAGAAGTACTACCACCTCCAAGTCCAAAAAATCCAAATCACCCACCACCTATTGAACAAACTAAAGAAGAAGTGTTGTCTAGCGTAGAAGACCAATGCAAAAAAAAAAAAAAAATAGGTTTTATCAATAAGAAAGTGCTAGTAACCTACCGGCTTCCATACCATCTTCTTCATCTTCAACACAACCTCACAAAATACATGTTGTTTCTGCGGCTAGTATTGAAAGTCTCAGAAATAGAATGTGCGACCGTACCGCTACTAACCAAATTAGAGAGTTTGATATTTTTGTTTTGCAGAGTTTTGTACCGTACCAAGAAGTTATCAATGAAGATGGACATAAAGACTTGCTGAAATACTGGAGGGAGAATGAGAAGACCTTTCCCACACTTTCAATGATGGTCCGAGATGTTTTGAACATTCAACCGTCATCAACTGTGTCTGAAAGCGTTTTTTCTCCCAGCAGATATCAAATAGGAGACCACAGACACTCATTAACCGGAGACAGCTTGGAAATTGCAGTATTATTCAGAGATTGGATACGAGCGGAGAGGAGAAGGTGTGGTCAACCGGAGATCAACGAAGAAGACGAAAACTACAACGAAATCTTATCCGAAGGTGGTGGAAGCGACGTGGATCAATTTGACCAACAAATATCAATTCCAACCGAAGAACCACAGGAAGTTATAAAGAAACTAGAACATGATTTTTTAAGAATGTAATTTTTTTAATTGCAATTTTATTATGTAATTTGCAACTTTTGGACAACACGACAAAGTTGCAATTTCTACAATTGTATTTGTATTACAAAAAAATCATATGTCTATTAAATAATATAAGAGACACAAAAACAGCATTGAAATGTTTTTATTACACTATCTTGTCTTGTTTAATAACTTTAATTATTGAGTTTTTTTTATACATATATTATTAAAAAAAAAAAAGGAAAATCTGCCGGAACCCGATACCGATTCCGCCCCGACCCGATCCCGCCACGACCCAATTCCGACGTGATCGGGATCGGAATCGGGACGGGACTTGAGCAAGTCCCGCCAAACCCGATCCCGCCAGACCCCGCTAGACCCAACCCAGCCAAACCCTGCCCGCCTGACCCGAGACCGGCCCACTGGCCAACACTACTTTTATCTCCTTTCCCTTTTTCTAAGCGATGAACTAACATTTTTTTGCCTTTTCCTCCCTGCAGAAAGAAGAATTTCAGCATACTGCCTATGCAACAAATGCTTATGTCACAGTAGGACCTCTGGCAAGGCAAGTATTGCAAGATAAGTACCCTTCTCTTTCCAGATACGCAAATATGCAGCAACTCAACTATCAAGATGACTGGCTTAAATTTCAGGGACTCATTAAACAGGCCCAAGTTAAGGACCTTTCTGTTATTAGCGTGAGGAATAATTCGTATTGGATGGTGTAGAGAAGAAAGAGAAAAGAGCTTTTGGAAATATTTCAGTTTTGGTTATTCCTTTCTGTTGTTAGCACGATAAAAGAATGAAGGACCTTCTATTTGATGTTTCCTCATCACTTAAAGAGATTATCTTTGTTGTGAGAATTAAGAAAAAAAATTATCGATTTGCTGCCAGTAAACTAGTATTGGATAATTTCTTCATTCTTTGCTTGGCAATTGGACAATTTCATTGTTCTCGAGATGAGCAAAGTACAAATCTGAGTTTTTTGTGTTTTGGTCTGTCAAGTTTTTAGCGAAGTTTTTGCCTCATTTAGTGTTCAAGCTGAGTTTGTGGTTGGCTTGAAAGAATGCTAAAAGAAATTGGCTATGCCAGCTATTTATCATCTCTAGTTACATACAAATCAAATAAAGGAAAAGTGCTTCAAGTCATCATAGAGTCCTAAGTTATCTAACTTCTTTTTCTGGTTAACCTACAGGTAATAAAATTATTAAGGTTGAGATGTCGACTAGACAGTCGAGGACCTCAAGCAGTATGAAATCATCCAAACGAGAAAGATCATCAGGATTGGATGATAAGCTTGATGAGCTTCGAAAGGAACTCGCGTCCATCCACGGGGGAAAATGTAGTGACTGGTACGGTTTGTTGGGATACAATTGTTGGAGGGAACGGAAAGTAAGTAACTATTACAATGGTAGAAATGATAAACAAACTATTACAATAAAACTGAAAATCAAGACCTTAACAAATTATTTGTGTGATTTGTTGAGTCGAATGATGACACTCCGTCTTTAAGACAAGATTGCCCCGTATATCTCCTTTTACGGTGTTGAGCAATAGTCTCCCAAGATACAACATCAACTTTAACAAGTGAGCAAAGGAAACTCAAGTGTTACTCTTGAAGAACTTTGAGTATAGTGACTTTACTAGAGAGGAAGAATATTAACTCTGGAAATTCTAGAGTATTTTCTAAGTGTTGAGTGTGTTTCAATTGAGCCAAATGCCTCAATTTATAGTGTAAGTAGAAGACCCCTCAACTAGCCAACTAATGGCCTTCAATAGCCATGTAATTGCACTTGATTGAGGGGTTACATTCAGCCAAATAATGGCTGAATTCATGTGCCAAGTAATGGAGAATCAATGCTCCAAAACCAGCCCAAACGTCAGATTTTTCCAACCTCCCGTCGCAGCATTCTGCCTCTGAAGCGCCGCGGCGCTGAGAATTAGCTTCGCGGTTCCAATGACTGACCAAGCAATTTGCGCCGCGGCTCCAATGATGTGGCGCCGCGGCTCCAATGATGTGGCTCCGCGGCGATTTCCGACTCGTTTCATTTTACATTTTGTACACTTCTTCCTTCTTTTACCAACGTGGAATACTTTGTCATTTGGCCAATAACTCCATAATTCTATGTCTCAAACGTATTACATACGTACCAATATCTCTTTCACTAATGAAATTTGTGATACCACTACGTGTGCACATGTGTGGAAACGACGTTTCCAACGTGCGAGCCCAATTGTTCGAGTCATAAATTAATGAGATATACTTATTTCCACAATTAGTAAATTTCCAAAATCCCCTCTTGAAAGAGATTTTGGCGCACTCACATGGTGCCTTTTCCTGGTAATATTTCAGCGGACCGATGTTGCATAAGGAGAGGTAGCTTCGGCTTTGAACCTTCCATAGTTAAATACCATCGGACTTACTTACTGCGCGGTGAACGTGATGTTTTGAACCGTCAGTGTTTAGTGTAAGCCAAGTCAACGGTATCAACACAACAACTTCCCTTACTCTGTTCTTCGTAATATTTTGTTCGTTGTGGCCGTGGACAACTTCTTGGATTCTTAAGTGCTTTCATTTGAGGCGGCCTGTCCTCGCACTTAAATAGGTGATCTCCTATAAGGTATCCTGCTATACCCCACTTCAAGAGTGTTATGAACCATTAAAAGTTTCCCCAAACCTAACCTCAACTGTTGATGATCATTAAAGGTTTTGAAAACTTAACCTTTACCCATACTGTAGATAGCACTTATCGTCTATTGCGGGAACGACTTTAGATTTAGTGTTTCTTTACATAAATCACTATCCGAAGTGCTCATGCTTCCACCGAACCGACCAATTGAACCTTTTACATCTTAGTTTTCCCATTGAACCTAATTCCTGGGATCTCCAGTCAGTAAGGTTGGGTTACCACCGTATTGGTCCTTATGCCTTGGGTTTTAAGCCCATTCTCCTAGACAGGCAGAACATCTGATCTTTGGGTAAGCCCTTTGTCAGCGAGTCAGCTATGTTATCCTTTGACTTTACGTAATCAATGAATATTATACCCAAGGTGATCAGCTGCCTAACGGTTTTATGCCTCCGTCGAATATGACGAGACTTGTCGTTGTACATAGAATTATGTGCCCTTTCTAGAGCCTACTGGCTGTCGCAGTGGATCATTACAGAAGGTACGGGTTTGTTCCAACACGGAACATCCTCTAAAAAGTCATGAAGCCACTCAACTTCTTCTTCTGCTTTGTCTAAAGCGATAAACTCCGATTCAATTGTGGATCGGGCGATGCAAGTTTGCTTAGAGGATTTCCAAGACACAGCCCCACCACCAATTGTAAATACATACCCACTGGTGGACTTGGTGTTCTCTATATCAGATATCCAATTTGTATCACTGTACCCCTTTAGTACAACTGGATATCTCGAATAATGTAACTCAAAAGTTAATGTGTGTTTCAGGTATTGTAATACCCGATTCAACGCCTTCCAGTGATCATCATTCGGATTACGGGTAAACCTAGCAAACTTATTAACTGCATAAGCAATATTAGGTCAGGTGCAGTTTGTTATATACATCAAACTACCGATCACATGTGCATATCGCTCCTGTTATACGTGTGCACCATGATTTTTATCAAGTTTTTTATTTGTATACATTGGTGATTTTATCGATGAACTGTCAAACATCTAGAACTTTCTCAAGACATCCTCAATGTAGTAGGACTGAGATAAGACCACTCCATCAGATGTCTTAGAGATTTTTATCCCTAAGATGACATATGCGATCCCCATATCCTTCATGTCGAAGCATTGTTTCAACATGTTCTTAGTCTCTAGGATTACCCTAGGACTGCTTCCTGTGATCAACATGTCATCTACATACATGCATATCATGACGAACGAGTCAGAGTTATCTTTCGTGTAGACACATTTGTCACACTCGTTAATGGAGAAACCTTTTGATAGAAGAGTACTAAAAAACTTTTCATGCCATTGCTTCGGGGCTTGTTTCAACCCGTACAGAGATTTGACAAGCCGACATACTTTCTTCTCTTGCCCTTGAACCATATACCTCTCGGGTTGGTCCATATAAATTTCTTCTTCCAAATCACCCTTTAGGAAGGCTCTCTTGACATCCATTTGATGTATCTCAAGGTCACGCAAAGTTGCGATCGCAATGAATACCCGTATGAATGTCATCCGAGATACCGGGGAGTATGTGTCAAAGTAGTCAAGACCTTCTTTCTGCCGATAGCCCTTGACTACCAACCTGGCCTTGTACTTATCTATAGACCCATCTGCTTTATATTTCAGTTTGAGTATCCACTTACAACCCAACGGTTTATTTTCCAGAGGAAGATAAACCAACTCCCAAGTATGGTATGTAAAATGGAGCCTATTTCACTCTCAATAGCTTCTTTCCAGAGCGGTGCCTCTGGAGTTGACAATGCTTTAGCAATTGTCCTTAGTTCATCATCAACCATATAAGCTACAAAGTCATGATCGAAGGATTTATCCTTCCTGTCCCTTTTACTTCGCCTTAGTTCCATCTATGGGTCCCAAGTTCTGAGAATCTGGAACACTAGATTCTGGATATTTAGCCACTTCGAGATCCGTTAGATCTGAAACATCTAGATCCGGGCTGTCAACAACTCCCGGTTCCTGAGAGGTTTGTTCATAACTTCGTTTGCGAGAGGTTATGTCGTTTTCCTTTCTAGGAAAGATACCTTCAAAGAATTGAGCATTCCTTGATTCCATAATTGTACCCTCGTGGATATCTGGAATATCTGACTTATGCACTAAGAAGCGATAAGCACTACTGTTATTTGCATATCCTATGAATATGAAATCTACAGTCTTAGGCCCAATCTTGACCTGCTTTGGCTTGGGTATTTCAACCTTTTCCAGAAAACCCCATACCTTCAAATATTTATAGGTGGGTTTATTTCCCTTCCATGATTCATATGGAGTTTTGTCCTTACCCTTATGTGGAACTCTGTTAAGAATCGTATTAGCGGTAAGGACGGCTTCTCCCCCACATATTTTGGGGAAGACCAGAATTGATGAGCAAGGCATTCATCATTTCCTTCAATGTGCGGTTCTTACGTTCCACCACACCGTTGGATTGAGGTGAGTATGGAGCCGTCGTTTGATGAACAACGCCTGATTGGGCACAATATTCCTCAAATGACGCTACATATTCTCCCTCTCTATCGCTATGAATTGATTTAATCCGCATGCTTAGTTGATTCTCAACTTCTGCTTTGTAACGTCGGAACGCTTCAAAGGCTTCATCCTTACTTTTCAACAAGTAAAGGTAACAATACCTTGTGCTATCATCAATGAATGTCATAAAGTACTTGTTCCCCACTCTAGTTTGTGCGAACTTCAAATCACATATATTTGTGTGAATAAGTTCTAGAGGAGTGATATTCCTTTCGACGGATCAAAAAGGAAGCTTTGTGAGTTTTGCCTCTACGCACACCTCACACTTATGTTGAGGGTTTACGTCGATAGACGGCAATAACTCCAACTTTACCAACCGTTGGATGGACTTGTAATTAACGTGTCCTAATCTATGATGCCATAAATTAGAAGACTCAAGCAAATAAGAAGGTTCAAATTTATTACATGGACGCATTACAGACATGGCATTGACTTTGAAGAGGCCTTCACAGACAAAGCCTCTCCCCACAAAAGTGCCATCCATAGTGAGTACAAATTTATTGGATTCAAATACTAGCCTAAAACCATCATTAACCAATAAAGGTCCTGAAATTAAATTTCTCATAATCTCAGGGACATGCATCACTTCCTTCAGAGTGAGCTCCTTTACAGAAGTCATCTTCAGAACCACCTTTCCTACCCCTAACACGTCAGATGAAGCGTTATTGCCCATGAACAGCTTCTTGTCGTTGACCGGTGTATACGTGGAGAAGTCATTTCTGTTGGAACAGATGTGTCTGATAGCACCTGTGTCCATCCACCACTGCATGAGATTCTCAACCAGGTTTACTTCAAGCACCACTGCTGAGAACTCATCAATCATGTCATTCAGGAGCGTGTCCTTGACGACGTTAGCATGCGTCTTGCCTTTAGCCTTGGCTTTCTGTTGTTGCTCAGTCTTGAGCTTGCGGCATTCCTTGATCTTATGACTAGGTTTTCCACAGTGATGACAGTTACCTTTGAACATCTCCGCTGCGTGGGTCTTGCCGTCTTTCTGGAACTTCCGCTTCTTGCTTGGGTTCCCTTTGGCCTTAGCCAGATTTGCCTTTGCCTTAGCAGGTTGTTTACCCCTTGGCAAGGCCTTCTTATTATCTTCCTGAATTTGGAGTTTGATAATAAGTTCTTCAAAGGTCATCTCCTTTGTCTTGAGCTTTAAGTAGATCATAAACTCATTCCACGAAGGAGGTAACTTTTCAATCAGCAATGCAACCAAAAATTGCTCATTTGGTTTCATTCCTTCCAAATCCAGGTGATGTAGAATCATTTGGAATTCCTGGACTTGGGACATCACTGTTTTACTATCCACCATTTGAAATTTTAGAAATTTCCCAACGATGAACTTTTTAGTACTTGCATCTTGTGCGTTGTACTTCTTTTGCAGTTTTTCCCACAGCTCTTTGGCAATGCCAACGGTGCAATAGACCGTGTAGAGAGGGTCTGCCAAGCAGTTCAATATGTAATTCTTACACATGAAATCACTATGATTCCATGCATCAAGAACCATCTTTATGCCATTAATGACATGGATTCCTAGGCCCCTTCACCCGTTTCAGAAGGCGAGGGGTCCATTTTATCTCCAGCTTGTGGAGGATCTTCTGTTAGGAAACGTGTCATTCCTATAACAGTCAAGTAGAACATCATCTTCTGCTGCCATCTCTTAAAGTTTGAGCCCATGAATTTTTCAGGGTGTTCATGGTGGAATGCGGAGGGTGGAACGAAAAAGGCGATGACGTGCCTTGGGCGAAAGAATGGGGAAAGCGGATGAGTTCTTTGCCTTGGACGATGCGGCAGCAGAAAAGAAAGCGAATGCTTTGCCTTGATTGGCAGCAGCAGCGGCAGCGGCATCAACATTGTTTCCAGTCATGTTGCAGCAATTACAGGAAGCAAAATCTTGTCTTAAAATTGTTGATTACAATGATGCAGGAAACGGAAATGAGTAACTGCTAAGTATTACAACACAATGAAATTACAATAAACTAAAATTTCAATGAACTTGAACAAGAAACTGGAACAGTTTTGATATGCTGAGTCGAGTGATGACACTCTGTCTTTAAGACAAGATTGCCCGTATGTATCATTTCTACATTCTGGACAATCGTTGTTGACACCCAATTTTGTCCCCTCTTTTCCAATTTATTTGCAATTTTAAATATTTTTAACACCTCAAAACAATTTTAATCTATATACATACATGCGTATATATATATATATATATATTATTCGCATTTTTTACTGTCATTTGCATTTTTATCATAATCATAAGTTTTATCCCTAATATTCTATGTTATTCTACTTTTCCGCAAAAATGGCATCGCATTTCTATTTTTTATCAAGCATTAAGCACTTCGCAAATATCATGTTTTATTATTATCACATCGTGATATCCTATTTTAAAAAATATAATTTGCATTTTTTTTCAAAGCATTTTTAATATTAAACCCCTTTTATTTTTTTTAAACCCATAACCCATTCATTTTCCAACCCAAAACAATTTCTACTCAGCCCAAAACAATTCAACTCCCCCTTTATTTTTCGGCCCACCCGAAACTCGTCGACCCAAGCCCATTACCCACTGACTTGAGCCCAACTCCTCAACCCATATCCCATTCCTCTCAAATCCCAATCGTCCAAACCTAACCTGAATCCAACCAAACGACTCAAAATCTGCAACACCCAACGGACCGCCGGATAAACACCATCACCGACGCCTCTGCCACTACGTCCTCTCCACCATCGACCTCTCGTGTCACCCCAGTCTCTTTTCCCCTTTTCTTCAAAATCACAGAGCTTTGGATAGCTCATTTGAGTCAAATCAACCTGAAAATCGCAAACCATGCATGATGAGTTGGGTCTCTAGGACGAACTTTCAAGGATTCGGTGGGTAAGAACACAAACCCGTACCCCTTCATTATCGTCTCGGTTTTCGATGAAAAGAAAATCCATCACTTTTTCCCTCTTTTCTTTGAATTCGAATTTTGAATTCTAGCTGTTAAGCTCTCAAAATTCGGCTATAAATAGAGCTCTTTGGGTCGTGTTATGGAGGAGGTTCTTTTTTTCGAAGGGGGATTTTTAGACAACAAAACCCTATATTTTTGAGTTGTTGCAAAGAATCGACCCATCTGGTGTTTTCACAAAAGCAGCTTTTGATTCTCAAAATCTCTTTCTTTTACTCTCGTTTCCGGCTCGGCAAAGCCATAAAATATTTAAGCTCTTGTTCTTTTTCAATCGCATAAACAAAACTTCTCCGAGCGGGGTCGACGATTCGAAACGACGCCTCGGTTCGCGGCCTGGAGAAGGTCAGTAAATTCAAATTCCTCTTGGTTTAGCTTCCGTTCAACATTTCTGTTAATTAAATGTTTTATTAGTATTATTTGATTTAGCTTAATTTAGGTTGATTTCTGTTAGTTTGGATTGCTAAATTAGATTCTCTATTGTATGCTTAAATGATATGTGTGATTTCCTCCCATTCTCTCTTTCTTAGTTACTGTACATTCAATATTTGATAGTTAGAATGTTAGATTAGTATTAATTAGTTTAATATGGTCTGTTATGTGCAATGTGAGCTTAATATTGGTGATTAGGTGTTATTTGTATCAAGTATGTTGTGATTAAGTTTGGAGTATTTAATCAGTTATCTGTGTGCAACATATTGTCAATAGTTCATCAGAGGGATTTGTATGCCTATTACTGTATTTGTTGTAAATTAAGGCTGATTCCGATGTTAGATATCATGTCACGTTCATAATATGCCTATAATAAGTTCTTGTTTAGTGAAAATCCTAGTGAATTCTTGATGTCCCTCTCTTCTGTTTTAATGAACCATGAGACAACCAACATATACCTTATGTTTGTCCCCGATCTCTGAATAATACTAACTGAAGTTGTTTTAGGTTGTTTCAAGCATATTTTATCTTTTCCATGTCTAATTTGGGACAATCGAACTGGTATCTGTAGTCTTGCACATCTACGATATTGTCTCAAAAGAGCTAACTGATCATGTCATGATAAGTCTTAGGTCCTTGCTTGACCATACATGGTTCACAAGTTCATTTTTGCAAATATGCATAGATATGTCTGAAATACTGTATTGGTTTGAGAGTATCTGACTAAATAAATTGAATGTATGTCTGCATATAGATTTCTGTGAGGACATGTGTTACCTAACTTAGCTATTCGGTTCATGTAAAAAATATATGTTTGTCCTGCTTTGTCTCTTAGATTACACTATGTAAGTTTGACTGTTTTCTATCCCCTTGACAGTAAGTATGCATGTTTAATTTTGCCTAAACAGTCCTATTTTTGCAAAGTATGCTTCGGATTAGCCAGTCCCTCATTTGTATATCTAGCATCTTCCTTGTATAATGACTTTGCTTGCTTAAGTGTTTTCAAGTCTACAATATAGCATAAATGAAACCTTGCATATTCAGGATAAGTTTAGTTGACCTTGCAAGATTGTTATCTGTACACTCCCTGGTTCCTCCTATATCATGACTTGGCAATTGAATTGTTAAAGGATGCCTAGGACTACACCCTGTCTGTTGGGGTTGATCCATATCATACTACTTAAGTCCTTATTTATTTACTCTCTGTTTGTAACACTTTTTGTGTAAGCATGTTTGAAAATCTGATATGGTATAAGAATGAGTAGAAGTAACATGAGTATATCCTTTGTACATACAGTGTGTGTAGTCTGCTCAAAAGGTTAAAAATGTACATTGGAAGTAGTTGTGTATATCAACCTCTTATGTGCCTAAGCACGCTCAGTATGGGCCTGTGTACTCGTTGAATGTTAAGGGAATTTGATCAATGCATATTGGGATTGTTTTTCTTTCCTCTTGGGAACCTTAACGTGCGTATTGGGCTTGTTTGCTTTTTTTTTTTCTCATGAACTTCTAAATCTTTGGGCTTATTGTTTTGGTCTAGCCTTAACCAATTAAATATGTTGGATAAAAATATTAATTTCGTATTTAATTATAGTTGATATAATTAGATGCTTTACTAACTGATCTATGTGTTTTCCCATTTCCTTGTGCATGCCTCGTAGGCCTGTGGAATGACATCTTATTGTCATGACTATTTGTGCTGGTCGATCTGGGGGCCCAACAACATATTATTTTTCATGAATTATTTATTTACATTTCTTAGGCATATATTGTCATGTACCGTCTCCTAATCCTTTTCTCTCTTTCGTTTACATGAAATGCATCGGGAGCAACAAAGAGTCTCGTTATGAGACTCATCATGATCACTGCCGAATGAAGACCCGCATCCACATTCCTTGCACTCTCCAACCTCGGGATGTCAAAACCAATAGGGCTAGATGACATCGTCATCCGCCTTAGTTCCCCTTTTATTATTACTCTTTAATTCTGTTATTTCTATTTTTGGGGCATGTAATAATTATTTAATGTTTGTGTGATTGTTAGGATATTTAGAATAATTAGTCCATGAATGGATAGTTAATAGGGTAGTTTAAAACCCGTAGCTAGTTTATTTATTTGTAGGTTCGGTTAGTGCAAAAAATAGAAATCCTCCGCTAGTTTATTTATTTTTTAGGCTCGTCATGCATATTAAAATTTTTCAAAACAACTTTGATCATCTTTTATTCGCTTTATTAATTATACAAATAAGTTTATCTTTTTTTGCAATTTGCAACTCAAAATGATTTCCAAAAAATTACTTCTTTGACATTATAAATAATTTGCTTTTCTCCTTATTATTGTCACAAATGCACCCTTTTCATTAATTATTTGCAAACATCTTTTTAACTTTATGCTTTAAACACGCATTTTCCTTAGTATAATATTAACCCGAGTTTGACCGGATAACCGCAAGTTAGCGGACCTTAAAGTATGTCTAACCCCTTCCCTTTAGGATAATAAAGAACCCTTACCTAGAATCTCATTAGTTTAGCAGATCACAAAATTGGAGTTACATTACAGCAATTTATTTAATATTTAGGTGTCCTAATTCACCGTAAAATAATTAGGTGGCGACTCCTTAATCTAACCCAGGAATCACCGGATACGTTGTGCTCCGTTTTGACGTGGGTCAAAAATGGGCGCGACAATAGTCTCCCAAGATAAAACAACAACTGAACAATTGTGCAAAGGAAACTCAAGTGCTACCTTGAAGAATTTTGAGTAATGAAATGATGTTGAATGTAGGAAGAATCTGATTTCGTTTGTATGTTTCTGTGTGTCTCAACAATTGTGCAAAGGCTCCTTTATATAGTTGAAGGAGAGGTCTTACCAACTGCCCACATAATTGTTGTTACTGGCCAAGTAATGACAATTATGGAGGTAGTAATTCACCAAAATAAATGGTGAATTGATGTGCAACGGATTGACCTTTAGGGAGAGTAATTCAGCCAAAATAAATTACTGAATTGAGTGCAAATTAAGGCCGGTTGACGTTCCAAAAACCCAACAACAAAGTTCTCTGCCCAATTTTGACTTACTTGAAACTTCAGGGACCAAATTGTAAATACGAAACAATTCTGGTCCAAAAAGATAATATCAGAAGAAGCACAGCCCACGACCCGTGACCGGACGGGCGGCGGCGGCGCGCGTGTGGGCTTATCCTTGAACCGAAGCACATCTAGGTCCTCCCTCCTTTAAACACATGGGATACCCCTTGGGGTCCCAAACCCCAAGCCAACTTTGAGACTTATTAACTAAACAAATCTTTAATCCCCCACCGATGAGGGAGGATTGCTCTTTAACACCTTTTTTCCATGCTTCAAACACCTCACTTCGTGGACCAATATCTCTTTCATTTCTCAACGAAATTTGACGATCTTTGGCCCTACGGTCATCTACTTACTTAGTAGGTTATGCACGTGTGAAGAACCGAAGGTTCCAACATGCGGAACACTAGTGTTTAAGTCATTAAAGATGGTTGGACGCAACTCCCGCCAAAGGCAAATTTCCAACATTACATACGTACTAATATCTCTTTCACTAATGAAATTTGCTATACTTGGTACTACGTGTGCACGTGTGTGGAAACGACGTTTCCGACGTGCGGGCCCAATTGTTCGAGTCATAAATTAATGGGATATACTTATTTCCACAATTAGTAAATTTCCAACACTGTTATCCACTAAATTCTGGACCCTGCTTTTACTTCCAAATCAAGTACAGACATTCATTGGGACAGATTAGTAATAGAAAAAAGTGAGTCCCAAGTTAAACATATGGTAATAAGATATAGTGTTAAATAGGAGCATTTTTACTTTTT
Organism: Anisodus tanguticus; assembly: GCA_034509755.1. Classification (NCBI taxonomy): domain Eukaryota; kingdom Viridiplantae; phylum Streptophyta; class Magnoliopsida; order Solanales; family Solanaceae; genus Anisodus; species Anisodus tanguticus. Next base: position 22,491,677 of record CM067562.1, on the reverse strand, counting down.
CCGAGAAATGGATAGTTTTTGGGTATGACTGAAGAAGGGAAGTAGACAAATAAGTCGACATAAGGAGTTCATATTTTTTAATGGTATAATTTAAGGTCTGAGGACTTTGCAGAGTAATTGTACTTACCATATGCTTCGTGTACATGCCACATATGCTCATTTGTGGCCTCTTAAGTAGGTGAGATGTAGAGATGCAATGTTTCTTTGGTTATGAAAAATGTAAAGATCCTTCTAACTAAGAGCTGAGACTGCTATAGTTAACACGATTGCATTGATAGCTCAGCCTTACAGCTTCTCATGTGATGCAATCATCTGAAAACTAGTGCAGTTGGAGAAGATAATTGGCAAGTTGAAGACGGAAAAATACGGAAGCAGAATTCTTTAAGAGATTGCTGGTTATGAGTCTGATCCCCAAAAAGAAGCAGATGGAAGCAAAAAGACCAAAGGCAATGCTGCTAAGAAGTTGAAAACCAAGAAAGCTCTTGTAGTCCTTGAAAGTAGTGAAGATAAAGCATGAAAATACATAGCGCATTAGGAAGGCTATTGGAATCTTATCTTTTTTAGAAAATATATCCAATGAATGGTGAATGAAATTTTGTATGAAGTGGCCTGATTTGGGTTGTGGTTAAGATTGTAGATTACTTCTTTCTCTTGCTCAAGGTAGGGAAATAAGGTGTTCTTAACCACTTCAATTCCACATAAAAATTCAATCCGATTTGGCCAAACATAACCTAGACTAGTTTGCATTATGTTTCATTCACCGACTCTACTCATTTTTGTTGGAAATTTGCCTTTGGCGGGGAGATGCGTCCACCCATCTTTGATGAATTAAACACTAGTGTTTCGCATGTTGGAGACCTTGTCTCTTCGCACATGCATGATCTACGAAGTGAGTAGATGACCGTAGGGCCAAGAATCGTCAAATTTCGTTGAGAAATGAAAGACATATTGGTCAACGAAGTAAGGTGTTTAAGGCATGTAAATGTGGTGTGGGACAAACCTACCACATCGGTGGGAATACGAAGAATTGCTCTCTATATAAGTCTCTAATTGGTAAAGGGTTTGGGACCCCAAGGGGTATCACATGTGTTTAAAGGAGGGAAGACCTACATGTGCTTGGGTTCATGGCTAAGCCCACACGCGCGCCGCCGCCGCCCGCCCGTCCGGTCCGATCTCGGGCTCGGGCTCGGGTCACGGGCTGTGGGGTGGGCTGTGGGCTGTGGGGACTTTCTGATATTATCTTTTTGGACCAGAGAACTCTGCCAGATGTACATTTTGATCCCTGGAGTTTCATATGTACAGTTTGGACCTGAATTCTTTCATATGTACAATTTGGTCCCCAGAATTTCTGAAGACTTTTTCTACCTACCGTTGGATTGCGTTTTGGAGCATTAACCAGCCATTACTTGGCTGATTAACTCTCCATTAACAGCCAATTACTTGGGCATTTGGGCATCCTCTTTCAATGGCCTTAATGCCATTACTTGGTCGTTTTAATGGCCTCCTTAATGGTCATTACAGCCTTATTTTGGCAGTTGGACAGCCCCTCTTGCATGTTATATATTGAGCAGTTGTTGGCTCAATTTTAGAGTGCACAAAAGGCTAAAAATAGGCAGAAAAAAATGACACGAAAAAACTCAAAAACAACCGAAAACGAGAACCGGAAAACATGCGAGAAAATAAAAAAAACGTGGGAGATTCAAAGAAAAACGAGGCGGAAAAACAAAGACCAAACCCTCACGTATACGAAGATATACACTATAGAGACACACTATATACACAAAGACAAAAGAGAAGACTAAAGAGAAACTCTTCCTTCCTATTCATATCTTCAGCAAGTCGAGTCATATTTGTTTTCTTCGCCATGCTCAACCTATTAGCTTTGTAGCGTTGAGATTATAGTGTTGTTTTATCTTGGGAGACTATTGCCCGCTAACGTAAAAGCATATATACGGGGCAATCTTGTCTTAAGGATAGAGGGCTATCATCGACTCAACACACAACGTTGTAACCATCCGATTTAGTTGTCTCTTGATTTCGGGGATATCAAGATTCAAGACACAACAAACTTGCGGCAGTTCTCAACGTTGGCTTTGCAAGGTGATCAAGATTCAAGACACAACACACTTGCGGCAGTTTTGAAGATTGACCATTTATTTATCCTTTCGAACAATTGTAATAGTTATTACTTCCCGTACTGCTTTATAAAGTACAATAGAGTATACCAACAACTTAAGACAAGATTTGTATTGTAATACTATTAGCGTTCGAAAGATGTCGGTCAAAAGTTGTGTGACCAAATCTGGATATGGCAATGGTCTTCTGGTAGAAGAGAGTGATGATGATGAACGTGTTCATGGCGTCACCGCTACCATGACTGGTTGGAACAAGCGCTCTCGAGAGCCTGAGGATGTCAACTGGGACAAGAGGAGAAGACTGAAGATGTTCTTCTATCTTGCAGCAGAAGGCCTATATCTGTCCCAGATAAAAGATCTGAATAATGGTAAGAAGGAAATGGACACTCAGTCTGATGAAGTGACTGAAGTGAGCCAGAATCCGAAATTGGGATAAGTAATTTTCTTACTTGTCAAGAATAAAGATTAAATGATGTCTGATTAAAAATGGATTAAAGTAAGGAGGAATATGAAAATAATTTATATTCCTTACGCTTTAAAAATCAGAAGTTTAATCTCCTCTTCATTTCCGTTTAAAGATTGGATTTTGTAAACAACTTAAAAAGATCTGTTCTTTTAAGTGTAATTATTAAAAATGTGTAAAGTATGTCGCACATACGATGGAGAAAGATCCACTAATTGTGCGAAAACTCCTACCACTCTTAAGTAAGCGCCAAGAATTATCTGGGCACCAATCATAACGGAAGAAGACTAAAAGCTAAAGACGTTGAGCCTGTCATACTATTTGGTAGAAGATCCTTCATAGGATGATATTAGACACTCAGTCATACAAAGCCTCCAAGTGGGCAAAATTCTCTTTGATATGATAATATTGGACACTCGTCATACAAAGCCTCCGGCGGCGGTGGTGCCGAATTCATTTCATAGGAAAAGTAATGGACACCTAGTGTGGTGGGCCAGAGTTTCCAGGTCTTAAATGATCTGAAGGCCTAAAGAAAGGCAGAAAAGAAATTGGACACTCAGTCTGCCAAAATAACTGGAGTGGGCCAGAGTATCTAGATTACATATGATCTGGTTACGCCCTAACCACGGGCAAGAGGTTGTTCATGTGAAGCAACGCCACCTCTAAAGTAGAAGGGGTTGGAGAGGTTGTCCTCAATAGGACTTCAGGGATTGAGATCACTCTAAGATGAGGTGATACATATCCCAAACTTGGTTTAAGGGACGTTGTTGGTCAAGCTGGTTTGAGACTAGTCCAACAGGTCTATAACAACTAAGAATGGTACAGTACGTCTGTAGCTAAATGAATGATATATTTGTAATCCGTGCATCTATGCCATCATAGATTAAGACACGTTAAATAGCAAGTCATTCAAAAGCTAACGATGTTGAGATTGTTGCCTTCTGTCGACATAAACCCTCAAAATGAATGTGAGGTAGGCGAAGAGGCAAAATCACCTTTCCAAATTATGTCAAAGGAATAGCGAAAGAAGCACCGCTCCTCTAGAACTTAGTCACACCTTTATGGGTAATTTGAAGTGTATACAAAATAGAGGGGGGGAGACAAGTACGTTGTGACCTTCTTTGATAACGGTACAACATATTGTATCCTTTGTTTGTTGAAAAGCAAAGATGAAGTTGTTGAAGCGAATAAGCGCTACAAAACGAAGTTGAAAATCAACTAAGCCTACGGATTGAGGAATTCGTAGCGATAGAGGGGGGAGAATGTGAAGCATCGTTCATTAAACGACTGTTCATTACTCACCTCAGTCCAACGGTGTTAGCCAAGCGCTAAGTCATACGCCCAAATTATGTGGGGTGGCTTGGTAAAAGTTGGAATACCGAAACAAGTCAAATTGTACCTAAGACTGTAGATTGCATATCCACTGGATCTGCAAATAACAGTAGTGCTTATCGCCTCTTGGCGTTAAAGAATGTTGAATTCTTAGAAGATAACTTTCCTTTAAAAGGAAAAAGGAGTAATTGCTCAAGGTTAACAAGAACCCGCGAGGGCCTGACTGTCCGGAACTAGACGTTCCGTATCTACGGAGACTCGAAAGTTGCGGCTATCCGAACTTAATATTCCGGATCCGTAACTCGGGGATTCTAGATGTTGAACCGAGAAGGAGCAAAGAGGGGACAAAACTTGTTCCGATCCTTCTAGCTTGTATGGTTGAGAACGAACCATGGACAATTGACAAATAATTGTCATCTCCAAAAGCGCTGCTTTAGAAAGAAGCTAAAGAAAGAAATAGATTCTATCATATAGAACCATACTTACGTAATGGTTGATCTTCCTCCGGAAAAGAACCTTTGGGTTGTAAAATGTGCTCCCATGTGAGTAGCATCACATCCAGGGCCATTGTAGTCTTACATGGCATGGATGTTGAAACAGCCTTCCCAACCGGAGAGTTGGAAGAAGAGGATCGAATTGGTTTCTTGCCGAACTGTTGGGCTTCTTCGAACTTTCATTTTGGTCCCCGAAATGTTTACATTTTGGTCTGAAAGTTTCGATAAAAACAGGAACAATGAATCTGACCACAGAAATATTGACTCTGAAGTTAGAAAGCCAACAATTGGAGAATCAACAGTCTGAAAGTAAAAGTCATATTGAAACAAAGTCACGATATGAAAGATATGGGTATCACAGATGACATCTTAGGAATTGGATTTCTAAGACATCTAACAGATCGTCGATAGTTGACGATCTCGTTGAAGCCACCAATGGATATGAATCATAGAACTGATTGAAATCATGGTGCACCCTTAGACAAGGAGCGATATGCACAGGTCATGTGTAGTTCAATGTATTGTACACACTACAACCGACCTGGTATCATCCTACAAACAGATCAGTTGAACTAAGGTTCACTGATGATCTTAATACATGATCAATAGAAGGCGTTAAGTCGGATATGACAATATCTGAATTATTCGCTTATCTACGGATTATAGTATTCGGATGTCCATGGTTCGGGAGAACACAAGTGATGCAAACCGGACATCAGATCTGAAGAACACCAAAGCCACAAGTAAATGTGTATGGTGGGTCTTAGAAAAACCTCTAAGCAAACTTGCATCGACCGATTCATGATGGAATCGGAGTTTATCGCTTTATACAAAGCATGAAAGAAGTTGAGTAACTTCATGACTCCTTAGAGGACGTCCCTTATTGGGAGAAACCAGTGTCTTCAGCAGTTATACATTGTGGCTAGCCGGTCGGCTTCAGGAAGGACACGGATGACGGCGTCTGGGCATATCTGTCAGGATCTGTCAGGAGACATAAGACCGTATGGCAGTTGATCATCACGGGTGTCACTTCCTTGTTTACTAACTAAGGGACAATCCGGAGATCAAGTGTTCTGCCTGTCTAGGGGAATGGGCGTAAAACCCAAACAATACGAACCTTTGCGGTGGAAACCCAACCATACTGATTGGAGATCTCAAGAATTTGGTTCAATGGGAAAACTAAGCGGCAAAAGGTTCAGTTGAGCGCTTCGGTGGAAGCAAGAAGCACTTCGGATGATGATTTATGTACGGAAACATGAATCCAAAGCTGTTCCCGCGATAGACATTAAAGTGCTACCTGCATGGTGGGTAAAGGTTAAGCTTCCAAACCTTTAACGATCCTCAAATGGTTGAGGTTAAGATTGGGGAAACTTTTAATGATTCCTAACACTTGTGAAGTGGGGTATAGCAGGATACCTTGTAGGAGATCACCTATTTAAGTGCGAGGATGACCGTCTCAAATGAACGCACTTAAGAATCCAAGTGTGTCCAAGGACACAACAGACAAAAACGTAAGAAGGAAAATGAATAAGAAGAGTTATTGTGTTGTTATCATTGTCTTGGCTTACACTAAACACTGACGGTTCAAGACATCACGTTCACCGCACAGTAAGTAAGTCCGATGGTTTCAACTAGGGAAGGTTCAAAGCGAAAGCTACCTCTCCTGATGCAATATCTTTTTTGCTGAAAGATTGCTGAAATGTAGGCACCTTGTGCGTGCGCCACAATCTCTCTTTCATAGAGGGGATTGTTGGAAATTTGCCTTTGGCGGGGAGATGCGTCCACCCATCTTTGATGAATTAAACACTAGTGTTCCGCATGTTGGAGACCTTGTCTCTTCGCACATGCATGATCTAAGAAGTGAGTAGATGACCGTAGGGCCAAGAATCGTCAAATTTCGTTGAGAAATGAAAGAGATATTGGTCCACGAAATAAGGTGTTTAAGGCATGAAAATATGGTGTGGGACAAATCTACCACATCGGTGGGAATAGGAAGAATTGCTCTCTATATAAGTCTCTAATTGGTAAAGGGTTTGGGACCCCAAGAGGTATCCCATGTGTTTAAAGGAGGGAAGACCTATATGTGCTTGGGTTCATGGCTAAGCCCACACGCGCGCCGCCGCAGCCCGCCCGTCCGGTCTCGGGCTCGGGCTCGGGCTCGGGCTCGGGCTCGGGTCACGGGCTGTGCGCTGTGGGCTGTGGGGACTTTCTGATATTATCTTTTTGGACCGAGAACTCGCCGGATGTACGCTTGATCCCCGGAGTTTCATATGTACAGTTTGGACTGAATTATTTCATATGTACGCTTTAATCCCCGAAGTTTCAATATTTACGTTTGGTCCCCGCATTTCGAAGACTTTTTCTGCCTAGCGTTGGATCTGCGTTTTGGAGCATTAATCGGCCATTACTTGGCGATTAACTCTCCATTAACACCCATTACTTGGGCATTTGGACAACCTCTTTCAATGGCCTTAATAGCCATTACTTGGGCTGTTTTAATGGCCTCCTTAATGGTCATTACAACCTTGTTTTGGCAGTTGGACAGCCCCTCTTGCATGCTATATATTGAGCGAGTTGTTGGCTCAATTTTAGAGTGCACAAAAGGCTGAAAACAGCAGAAAAACGACACGAAAAACGACGGAAAAGGCGAACCGAAAAACGACCAAAAAAACAGAACCGAAAAAACGAGCGGAAAATCGGAAAAACGGTGGTGAGATTCAAAGCAAAACAAATGGCGGAAAAACAAAGACCAAACCCTCACGTATACGAGAAGATATAGACTATAGAGACACACTATATACACAAAGACAAAAGAGAAGAGTAAAGAGAAACTCTTTCTTCCTATTCCATATCTTCAGCAAGTCGAGTCATATTTGTTTTCTTCGCCAGGCTCAACCTATTGGCTTTGTAGCGTTGAGATTATAGTGTTGTTTTATCTTGGGAGACTATTGCCCGCTAACGTAAAAGCATATATACAGGGCAATCTTGTCTTAAGGATAGAGGGCTATCCTCGACTCAACACACAACGTTGTAACCATCCAGATTTAGTTGTCTCTTGATTTCAGGATATCAAGATTCAAGACACAACAAACTTGCGGTAGTTTTCAACGTTGGCTTTGCAAGGTGATCAAGATTCAAGACACAACACACTTGCGACAGTTTTGAAGATTGACCATTTATTTATCCTTTCGAACATTTGTAATAGTTATTACTTCCCGTACTGCTTTATAAAGTACAATAGAGTATACCAACAATTTTAACATGTCCAAACTCGAATTCACCCATCTCATAGCATATGCCGCCTTTACCCACATTTTTTTTAATTGAAGCCAACAGTGGAAGAAATAAACGTGTCTTTTTGGAAGTTCACTAAATGACACATTACACGCACCTCACCATTCACTCGGCTACTTGCTAGCTCCTATCACCTGAGATATTGATAACTCTATTCATTCAGACTTAAGTAGGGGTGGAGCTAGGTAATGATCGGCAAATATTACTCTATATATACAAGATTAAAATTATTTTTCTATGTAATATATAATAGATGTACCTCCTTAGCTTATTCGTTTGTTTTCTACTTTATATTTTTGAATTCCCTAAATTCTGACTCCTGGATTGGCCTTAAGTATAATTTTTATAAGAGATATTCAAGGTTAAAATTAGATAAAATTCTTATATATCCATATCATCAAACGATCTCAAATTTATAAGTGTCAAAATAACTTCATACATTTAAAATAGTTCAAATAATTTAAAGTGAAATAATGACTTGATCCAATGTTTATAAGAAATAATAAACTAAAAAATCTTACCGAGATAATTTTTTAATTATTATCGAATTGTTCTTTTTCACAGCTCAAGTAGGTTTATGGTGGTTGAGGACTAATGGTTAGCAAGTTTATGCTATTAGTAAATAAGGATATATTTAGATCAATCTTCTAAAGATATGAGTGCGAATATAGACTATTTCACAAAGTTAGTTAGCAAATTTGACCATGTGTTGTTGGAAATTGCTCCATTTCATTTTCTATTGCACATTTGGTTAAAAAAATCAAATTCAAATTTACTTTTACTTTTAATTATAATTTAAAATTCTTAAGATTAAAACTTCATTATTAGAGGTTTAAGGAAAAAACAAAACGTTTTCCAAGCTAAAATAATACTATTAGACCAAAAACCTAATAATGTGTTTTGTTGTAAATTGTAATTTAAGAATTGCATAAAATAACCATTACAAGTGAAAATAAATGCAGAGCCCTGAGATTGCTACTTAGCGTAAAAAATGGAGAAGGGAAAGGGGCGGGTGTGCAGTCTCTGTAATGAAAAACGCGCCGCCCTTAAACGCCCTAAAACCCTTGAACAAGTAGTCTCACGCGCTCCCTAACTTCACTGTGTTTTCTTTTTTGCTTCTCAGTGGTAAAGTTTTATTCTTTGTGTGAACAGATATGCAGGGAATGCTTTTATACAGTGTTTGAAGATGAGATTCATAGGGTTATTGTTGATAATCAGCTTTTCAAGCCTGGGGAACGCATTGCTATTGGAGCTTCCGGTGGAAAAGGTCAGTAATAAGTATTTCATAGAATCAGTGTCTGTCTTTGAAGTCGATGTGTTTGACCTAACATATAGTATTACCCTTTAATTGACTCTCTTGCGTATGTCCTAAAACAATCCACTATAACTTACTATTCCCTTCGTTTCAATTTGTTTATCTTAGTTTGACTGGATACTGAGTTTAAGACTAGTGTAATCTCATAAGTGGGGTCTAGGGAGAGTATGATGTACGCAGACCTTACTCATACCTTTGTAGGGTAGAGAGAGGTTGTTTCCGATAGTTGATCGGCACGGAATTTAAGAAAGTAAAGAAGAATTTTGTATCTTCTGTTCGTAAAGATATGTATCATGTACTAAAATGTCCTTTAATCTTGTGGTCATAAACATATCACGTGGGATGTTGAAATTAAAGAGTTGCCAAAATTGGAAAGATATATTCTTTTTAAACAGACTTAAAAGGAAATTAGGACAAACAAATTGAAACAGAAGAAGTAATAAAGATGGATTTGTACAGTATATTGCAACCACATTGAGCTTGTCAAAATTGGTATGTCTTCACCCTGGTTAATGTGTTGGTCCTATAGTGGAGAGCTGCTCTGTTAACTGGAATTGAGTTTGCAGAGGATGATTTTCATATGTGATACGTAAATGCTGTTTCATTTTGAGCATGCCTTCTTTCTTCTGTGATGGAATTAACTCAGCTGTGATGGTAATTGGGTTTGTTTGCAGATTCAACAGTGCTTGCATATGTAATGTCAGAGTTGAACCGTAGACACAACTATGGATTGGATCTCTTCTTACTATCAGTGGATGAAGGCATAACTGGTTACAGGGATGACTCTCTTGAAACAGTCAAACGAAATGAAATACAGGCAGGAAAAAAATCTTGTTAAGCTGTCAGTTTGAATCCTAGGTCTAGTTAAACAACTACTAACTCTGTGATCTCTTCTATGTCGCATCTTCATTTTTGGCTTTTGTTGCAAATTTGTGAGAGGAAAACTGCGCGAAGGCCAGCGTATCACTTTTTTTCTTTTTTTAGACTTGACCAACAGTCTATGTATGTCTTGGGACATAGCTTGTTTTAGCCCTCTTGTGCTAGATTCTACAAATTTTATGAGAAGAGGAATGGAACCTTGTCTTTTGTAAAGCGTAGTGCCTAAACTAGTCCGAATGAACTTCGAATGTGAATGTTGCAGTTGAATCATCAACCCATGTTTTCTTGGCCAAGTTTTATTCGCAAATACCAGTTGTAAAGGCGTTTGGATTAAAACCATATTTCCTATAGTATTGTCAAACAACATAAAAATCACAAAGTTTTACCTCTCTTCCTTTACCAGCATCTCAGTTTGAACCATCTCATTCAATGCAACAGGGGAAAGAATGGTGTCTTCCGTGGTCACAGACAATCTTATCTGCACTGTCATGACAGAAAGACAATACAAAAGTAGATGATCGCAACTCTTTTCACTTCCAGATTCAGTAATGTTCAATAGGAACTTGCTATTTAAACGTTCTCTGGCTTATGGAGTTATATGTTTTATGATCACAATTAAATATATGGACTCCATACTTGTCAAGATATGCATAATCCCCTTTCTTTACTAGAATTGCAGGAACTTTATCTATCCGCATTGGCTGGTGCACAAATTGTTTGGGTGCTGCTATTTCATATCCCTTTCCAGGGCATAGCATTGAGCAATTACTATGTGAAAATTGAAAACACCATTCCTCTGATGTTTTCTTCTCTCTTTTCTCCCCCCTCTAAATGACATTGAGAGGATTCATATACTCGACCACACTAACTTAGGATTGGGGTGTAGTTGTTGTTTGTTCTAAATTGAGGAGCTCTCATATTCCACCACAATCTCTCGATTCTTTTGACTATAGCTTTATTCTCCTCTCATGATCACTTTCTTCTGTTATAATTTTCACTAGTTACTTGAGTGTCACTTAGCATCTGTAGTTGTCATTTTCTAAGTGTCACATGGCTTTGCAGCACCTACAGTTTCTACACTAGATGAGTTTGATATCTTTAACTTGCAAATTTTAACCTCTGTATCTTCTCAATTTTTCGTGACCGTGTTATTGCTATCTTCTCTTTGCAGTATGGACTTCCTTTAAAAGTAGTTTCCTACAGTGAATTATATGGGTGGACAATGGATGAAATAGTGAAATTGATAGGCTTGAAGAACAACTGCACATTTTGTGGTGTTTTCCGTCGGCAGGTAATTCGACACACTTACCTTTGGGTTTGAGGATTATATTTTGCATAGATGCTCCAACGTCTGGACACAATTTTCACTTTCCCAGCAAATCTTCATGTAATATATGTCATTGCACAAAAGTTATACGCAAGAGTACAAGACAGCTTTTGAAATATGTGGAACTCTACTCTGTGGCTGGCATAATTTCTGCTTCTCACTATGAGAATGACCAAGTTTAGTTCAGTCTTTTGAAGTGTCTTTCTTTGCATTCTTCTTCTAGTAAATATTTTGGAATACTTTTCCACTAACAGTTGCAGTTTCTTGATACTTCTTTGAAACTGTTAATATAGGTATCATACTGATTAGTTTTTGTATGTAAGGCCCTTGATCGAGGTGCTGCATTGCTAAAGGTAGACAAGCTCGTTACCGGACATAATGCAGATGATATTGCTGAAACAGTCCTTTTAAATATTTTACGAGGTGATATTGCAAGGTAAAAATAATTGTAATTTTATTCTCTTTTATGATTCTCTTCCTTCTTTTCTTCCTCAAATTGTTGACAGGTTTCTTACCTCTAACAAACCAGGTTGAGTAGATGCACATCGATAATTACCGGAGAAGATGGGCCAATACCGAGATGCAAGCCCTTCAAATACACATATGAGAAGGAAATTGTCATATATCCTTTTCTTTGATAGCATTTTATTGGGCTACCCCTTACTACATATCCCGGGGGGGCTGCATCTTCCTTGGTAAAATCGTAGCTTTCTGATTGTGATCACTTATGACTGTATTGCCTTAACTCGCTGTTACGTATGCATACTTTAAAAAGCTGGACTACTTCTCTACAGAATGTAAGTTTGTTCTCTTTCCTTCAACCTTCAGTTCTAGTACTAGGACTTATGGTCTTCTTTATTTGCTGTTAGTATTTTCATTCTCTTTGTGGAAGCACCTTAATGTATGTTGTGTTCATGTCTGTCCACATTATTCTTTCTTTCCTCCCATTACAATAGAAAGAAGCCCAGGGGTTGTGAAAGAGGTGGGTTATGAGATAACGTGAACATGTCTTAGAATTGCTACATCTTAGAATAGTTCAGTACTATAATTCTCGCTGTATCTGAAAGGAAATAATATTTCAATCCAATTTAGAAGGCTGGGTAAATGAATTATCTTGAATACGTGAATAAGAACCTTGAATCTGTTTCTACTTATATGCATCAGAAAGTGGATCAAGGATGAAAGAAAAACTAAATTGTCTGCTTCATGCACCATCTTGGTCTAAGTATACTTTCCAATCGAACGATTCCCAAAAGCAAAGAGTTCTTGCTGATTCATAGCTAAACATCTGGTCATTCTAAATGCAGTTTACTGAACATAAAGTTGTATACTGTATAATATCTACATTGTAAAAATACACTTCAAATATATTTTGTCTAGAATATATAAAATAGCAACATTTGGATTACTCAAGTACTTCCTCCATCCTATTTTGATTGACCTGCTTTCTAGCTTATTCTATACCAAAAAGTTGGCCTCTTTTTTAACCATGCTAAACATTCTTTCCCTCCAAAGATCCAACAATATAGAGACCTATACTACCTTGTATTGTTCTATAAGTTACGTGATATTTTTCGACTAACTGTTCCACTTCTTCAAACTATTATTTTAAGCTCTTCTTTGTCAATCTCAATATAATAATATAATCCACACTATTTTACTATTAAGCTTTGCTAGTGTTAACCTAATCAATTAGAATGGGATGGAGAAAGTAGTAATTTGGATGTTTTTAATCTGCAACTACCTCCATTATGAATCCTTCTTGCACTTAACAACATTACATGCTCATCTATGATCTATCAGTAATTGCTTTTTGTACGACTATTTCTCAAAAAATAGTTTTTGTGTACATATAATGTCAATCTTAAAATATTTGATTTTTTTATTAATGAAGTTAAATTATTTGAAACTTTTACCAGTACCAGCCCTTTGCCCATCTATCTATTAGGGTTTTACTTTCATTCCCGGTTGTGGGGCATTTCTTTAACATAGATATTCTGAAGGTCTGAGCACTTAATGTCCTTAGGCTTCCTCTCCATTGCATGTGTCAAACAGATTTTAAATATAATTGTCTGGAGCAAGTGGCAGAGCAAGTGCTTGTTCCTTTATTGTGTTGATACCATATTGATCCAATACTGAAATTGTCTCGCTAATTTGTTTTAGCTTTGTGTCATATCCCTGTGCTTCATCCTAAAAAGTTAAATGTATGAAAATGCAGGTATTTATTCCCCTAATGCTTACCGTGGCTTTGCTCGTGAGTTCATTAAAGATTTAGAAAGGATGAGGTAGTTCCCAGTTGAAATTCTTCCAAAAAAAAAATTCTTCAGACGATTATGTTGTATGAGTAGTCTTTCTGTGGATGCTTTGTTCTTGACAAACAACTAAGTAATCATGATGACAGACCAAGAGCCATTCTCGACATTATCAAATCTGGTGAAGACTTTCGGATCTCCACCTCTACAAAAATGCCAGAACAAGGAATTTGTGAAAGATGTGGTTATATATCCAGCCAGGTAAAGTTGATTCTTCTGCTGCTTTACATTTTGTGATACTCAAGTGTTCTAGCATCTATCTTGAAGTATAATTTGTTTAGGAGATCAGTATGCTTTCCCTTTACTGGGTTATTACTTCCTGAAGATATTAATGCTGTCATTGTACTATTGATCCATCTGTCTCCTTAGCACTAGCAAACTTTACTGGTTAAAGTTTTCTTCATAAGAATTGTTAATCCGTTTTGAGATAGACCTATAGCTGTCGCTGCTCATGTGACAGATTCGTTTCATCAACAGTATTTTAGCTTATCAGCTTGCAAAAATCTTTTATAAAGTCGCACTCTGCAATAACTTGTTTTTCTTGTCTTTTATGTTTATATATTTACTTTTCCTCCTTGTAGGGATGTTATAAATGATGTCTGTTCTTACCAACTTATTCCTGTACAGAATAGGCTACTCGTTAGTACTTGCATTTAACTGACTGGTCCATTCCCTGTGTAAATATGCAGAAATGGTGCAAAGCATGTGTCTTGCTCGAGGGCCTCAATCGCGGTTTACCAAAATTAGGCATCGGGCGAAGTCGGGGGTTGGGGGGAGAGATCAATAGCGAACGTAATGCAAACATGAAACCAGCTAATGGAACAAAAAATTCACAAAGCAAGCAGTGTGGGAGTCTGGACTTCTGAATTCTCATGTAGCTGCATAGTCATTGTCGCCTTCTCAGTGATGATCATTGCAATCTTTGGTTTGGAACATCTAAATGAGTGATGATCATTGCAATCTTTGGTTTGGAACATTTAAATGAAGGGCTTGGGAGTTCCATATAATCTATGTAGCTTAATGTATTTATGGAGGTTGAAAAGCGCCTCCTAGTTCCTCCCGTAATTTTCCATTTTTTTGTAATGTTCTACTGTCTACAATTTCTCAATGAACATACAATTAGCTGACTATATTCTAAGGGTGGGCTGGGTACCCCAATCCCCCCAAAAGAATTTTTTTTTACGCTGTCGGGATTTGAAATCTGGATGGGACTTGGTCTCGTCCCGCTTCGACCCGCCCCAACCCCGTCCCAATCTTGATCTCCCGTCCCCCTTTGCAAAACTAACCGTTACTACAACAGTCAAATTTAGATTTTGACCATTGTGCAACGGTTCCAACGATCATTTTTGGCCCCCCACCCCATAAACCTCCCTACTCCTTAATATTTTTTTTTAACACTTAAGTTAGTATATTTACATTTTAACTCAATTTTTCAATTATAAATACCTTATTTTCTCTTTATTTTATCTCACAAATCTTCTTACAATTTCTCTAATCTCTCAATCTATCTTTCTACAAGTCTACATTGCCTACTAAATATTTTATTTTATTTGTTCATTTGTATAATTGTATTAAAGTTCAAAAATTGGGACGGATGTCGGCAATTAGCTTGAGGATCATCCATCGAGTAAAGTTTCAGTTTTCAATTTCGATTACATGTCAGCGTTTGATACCTTCGTTCTTTTTTTAAATTATTGTTATTTTATTTTAATTATTGCATTTAATTTTATTATTTTTAATTATTTATTTGCATAATTAAAATGGAAGGATTTAAATATATGATTAAGGGTAAAGATGCTTCTTCTAACATGGGTAACAAGGACAGTGATATTTCTTCTAGGCATCCTATTCCTTGTCAGGATGATTTGATTGATTATACTCATATAGATAAAATTAATTTTTTAATGATATACCATTAGATGATGGGGATATTTTGCATCTGAATCAGATTTTAATTTAGACGAGACATACCCACTAGTGCACATGAATAACCTCAACATCAGATTGAGTCTCAACCTCAAACTGGAACGCCTCTTATTTCCCCTAGTATTAATCGACGTCCTACACAACGAAATTTAAAATCAGCTGCATGTGATTTTTTTGATATAGACCAAGAGAATCAAATAGTTAGATGTAAAATTTGTAAAAATGTTTATAAATTTAAAATCGAAAAAGGTCAAGGTAGGACGGGAGGTTTATTGAGACATGTACAAGGCTTTCACAAAGTTAGGTGGGATGAATACGAGGCTACAAAGTCGGGTGCGCCAATGCGCTCTCAGTCGGGACAAGGTTCACATAGTGTCCCAAATCAAGTACAGGGTCAGATTAACCCGATGGCGGGGGGAATCGTAGGTCCTAAATTTGATAAACACAGAGATAGAGAAGCAAT
Organism: Anisodus tanguticus; assembly: GCA_034509755.1. NCBI lineage: Eukaryota > Viridiplantae > Streptophyta > Magnoliopsida > Solanales > Solanaceae > Anisodus > Anisodus tanguticus. The sequence goes on along the minus strand of CM067562.1, from coordinate 22,475,737 downwards.
AGCAAAATTAGTTGCGATGGAGGGTTTGCCTTTTGCATTTCCTTCCTCTCCTAGTTTTATTCATTACATTAGAGAAATGTATAACTCTGCTTCTAACGGTTCTCCTAGATCAACTGTTAGGAGAGACGTTTTTAAATTTGTACATGAATATCAACAATATTTACGTTATGCATTATATTATTTTCCTAGCAAAATATCTATCACTTCTTATATAGGCCGTAGTACTAACGACAATGATTATTTAACTGTAACATGTCACTGGATAAATCATAATTGGTCTAGCAAAAACGTATTTTAGCATATAGATATATTGATGATAAGCACACTAGAAATTTTATTGCACAAAATATTCATGAAGTTTGCGATTATTATGGTATAACTGACAAAATAATGACTATTACGTTAGATAATGTTTCTTCTAATAATTATGTTGTGAGACTTTTAAAAGATCTATTAACTCCATCTTTTCCTAATCATTTTCATATAAAATGTGCGTGTCATATTTATAACTTAGTTGTAAAGGATGATCTATCACTTTTGAAGACATTCTTAATAAAGTATAATTTGTATAAACTTTATTTTTAGAAGTAATAAAATACAAAGAAAAAAAGAATATAAATTTTTTTGTCACGATTGTGGATTACCTTTTAGAAAAATTCCTGAAGAAGTAGCGACTAAGTTGAATTCTTTATATGAACAACTACTTGTTGCTTACAATTATAGAAGATCTATAACTTCATTTTTTAACGCCCATAATCGAAATTCAATTGATATGCTTATAGATAATGATTTGAAAAAAAATTCAGAACTTATTGAATTTTTTGAGAAATTTTTTCAAGCAACTAATTTTTTTTATATATATATTATCCTACTATTTCAACTATGTTATTTTATATAGCTCTAATATTTTTGTTACTTAATGAATATATGAAAAAACCATCTTATAAGGCATCTATTAAAAAAATGTCATATTCCCATTATTTATATTATGGGTGTTGTATTAAATTCGATTATTAAAATAGACGGTTGGAAAGTATTTATTGAAACTATTTATGATTGTATAGGAGTACTTTCACCTCCAACTCCAAAAAACACAAATGAACAACCACTTAAGGAACTAACTAAAGAATAAGTTTTGTCTAGCATACACGATAAATGCAAAAAAGTATATATGCATTACCAACAAGAAAGTGCTAGTAACCAATCGACTTCTATACATCTTCTTCTTCTACAATACAACCTTATAAAAAATATGTTTCTGTGACTAGTATTGAAAGTCTTAGAAATAGAATGTTTAGTGGTTCCACTACTAATCAAGTTAGCAAGTTTGATGTTTTTATTTTGCAGGGTGTTGTACCGTACTAAGCAGTTCTCAATGAAAAATGACGTGAAGACTTGCTTAAATACTGGAGGGACAATGAAAAGACATTTCTGACACTAGCAAAGATGGCACGAAATGTGTTGAACATTCAAGCGTCATCAACAGCGTCTGAAAACGTTTTTTCTACCGAAAAAATTCAAATAGGAGAGCACAGATACACATTAGGGGGAGACAGCTTGGAGATTGCAGTTTTATTTAGAGATTGGATATGAGCGGAGCGTAAAAGGTGCGGTCAACCGGAGATCAATGAAGACGACGACGAAAAATACAACAAAATCTTGTCCGACGGAGGTGGAAGCGACGTCGACCAATTTGACCAACAAATTCCAATTCCAACTGAAGAATCACAAGACATTGTGAAGAAATTAGAAAAGGTATTTAAACTATGTAATTCTTTTAATTGCAATTTTACTATGTGATTTACAACTTTTGAACAACACCACAAAGTTGCAATTTTGAAATTGTATTACAAAAAAAAATTATTAAATAATATAAGAGGCACAAAAACAACATTGAGATATTTTTATTACACTATCTTGTTCAACTATTTAATTGTTTATATTCACAACTTTTTTAAAATTAAGTGGAAAAAAAAATTCCAGACCCGACCCGACTCCGCCGCGCCCCGCCAACACCGATCCCCTTTTCCGGCGGGATGAGGGACGTGATGGGACATCGGCCTGTCCAGCCAGTCCCAGCCTGCCAGAGGACCGGTCCCAACCCTTTCCCCAGTCCCGCCAAAACCCCCCGAACCCGGCCCATTGAACAGCCCTGCTATATTCTCGATCTTCTATGAAAAAGTGAGTCGAAATGAGGTTCACCTGCTTGGAAACAATTAGCTGGTAAATACAACTTAGCTCTTCAAATTGCTTTTCCACAGCACCTTTAGATGCTGTCAATATTTGCTTGGTGTTAATGATGGAAAATACCATCGTGTATGTGACATTAATTCCCAAACTAAGTTCTACTGATTTGACTTTTTTCTTAATCCACGAGAAACCAAATTACAAACTCCAACTCTACATTCCAATCCGACATGTTGAGTTACAATTAGAATTCAACCATCACCATCATAGAATATTCTATTAACAACAATATACCCAATGAAATCCCACCAACATTTTTGGGGTCTGGAAAGGGTACGAGTGTACACAGATCTTACCTCTACCTTGAAAGGTAGAGCGGTTGTTTCCGAAAGACCCTCGAAAAAATATATAGCATAGGCACAATAGAATAGTCTATTAAGTAGCTCAAATATGTACTTTTTCCAGTGCGACTGAAGACGGACAAGAGAATAATACTGAAAGAGAGAACATTTGGGGCTTCTGAAAATGCTTCTCATCGTAACACTTGAGCAATATGAATTAGAACCCTCAATGTACAATCTATAGAGCTAAAAACATGTATAAGCAACTTGAGAGTCTTCATCAGCAAACGTGACTTCCTGCGCAGCACCTTCACGATCCAGTGTTTCCTGCATCTTCCATCACAAGCTTCGTAAACTTACACGAAATATATCGCAGATATACCCAAGAGTCTTAAACAGCAAACTATAGTAGAGCAATTTCAAATGCAAGAGTATTTTAGTTAGCAAAGAGCATAATTACAACCATAAAATACTATCAGCTAACTAGATGCTCAATGCGTTTGGATCTACTTGCGGCAACATCCCGCTTTAGAAATACCAAGCTAAAGAAATTTTGTGACGTGGTATATACCTGCAAAGGTAGGGCTAAGGTCTGCATACATCCTACCCTCCCGAAACCCACTTGTGGGATTAATTGGGTATATTGTTTGTTTGAGAAGACGAGATATGATAGAGATAATCATTTTACCCTCCTGGATTAGTAGTACATCCTCACTTTACTAACTAGTAAATCAATTCTAACCCAAGTATGAACTCCATTTTTTTTCCACAATCACTTGAATAGCTGTATGTCAGGCATACAAAAACAAACTCAAGAACCTCAAATATAAATGGAAGATCCTACTGGTCTCCAGAATGTATTCTGGATGTGCATAACAATTGCTAGGGCTTCAAACTTTTTCTTCTCACTTTTCTCATATGCTTTATTAATTGGTAATGTGATACTTTTCTCCTGAGTAATTAACGCAAAGCTTCTCGGAGTATTGTCTCTAAACCACACCACAGGATAGTCGATCAAGAATCAACGACATCAGTGCACATATGCCAAGTGCAGTTACCAAATTAAGATCTCCACTTGCATATGTTACAAGAGCTCACCTTAGAAGCCACAAACAGTTAAGATACTAAGAACAAAAAGAGCTTAACCTAAACACCGAAGAATCAGGATTTCGATTGTACATCTAGCATTGCTAAACTTATCACTACAGGAAAGAGTAAATGATAAAAGGAGGAGAAAATCAGAACATTGACAGAACTAAATTAGTTATTTTATAACTTCATGCTAATCAGATGCTACATTACATTTTTTAGTTCAAATGTATGATATTAAATAATGTTCGGTAGATTTTACTTATTATTTCTGAATTTTGCATGCTTAGAACCCTAGCGCTTGTTGCTTCTATCATTATACAGTGCTACTACCGTAAACCTGATAGAAGCAGTCTTTTGACGGACGATATTGCAGCCACAACAGCATTATTAATCTAAAAAGGAAATAGCACACAGACTCCACGTTGACACTATTGATACAACTATGTGGAGTGATGCAAGTCCAAAATATGCCAGAATTGACCAATTCAACAATTGAACGCTCCAAACAAATTTCAAAGGTAGCTGTAACCGTAACACAGGAACAACCATCAAAATTTTCATCACATTCCATTGAATATCATAGCACCACATTTTGGATGAAGAATAGGTGTACCACTTCGCTCATCCAACAGTGGTATAGCATAGTGCGCTTGCTCAACCTCTCTTAGAAGTACAACTCGTTTGACTCCTGTAACTCGTAAGTATGGATACACAAGAACCACAAGATAAGAGCTTCAACTATACTAATCTGTTCGCCATCTTTCCTACCAAATTCTAGGCATGAGTCAGACTGTATCACCTAACCATGTCAGTTATAATAATGATAAGAATTCAGGTTCCCAGTTGCTTTTCTTCAGTGAACGCTTTTGAATTTCTACAACTCTTTGTCCATTGTGATACTCGCTTAGCTGCTGCAAAAAAGATTCTCAGATTGAGATGGCGTTCAATGGGCTATTTGACAGTGGTTGAGGGCTTGGGCAGGGAGAGCATCTTTTTCCGGCCTTCTGCTACTAGAATAGACGTGTTCACAGGCATGTTTCAACATAAGTTTCCGTCCTCATACTTGCTGATTTTTATTGGAGATGTCAAGAGTGATAATTACAACACACATTCACACAAATTTTGCAATTTAGAGCCACTAAACAGTCACATTTACATTTATCAAGGCTTGCCACATGAATTTCAAGTACTTTAAGGTTTATGCTGAAGCTAGCAAAAAAATTGTGTTCATCTATCAGGAATATCAAACGAGGAAGGAAGAAGACTTGGTTGGATTGGTTGGTTTGCTAATGGTACTGCCATCACAGTACCTAGGATCCCTCTATCTCTAGCAAGCTGAAACTATAAGCCTGCACGAACTATTGAGGATATCCTTAGCATAATAAAAGGATGGAAACATAAATCACTGAAGTATGCTGGGAGAGTTCACTTAATTAATCAGCTAAATTTGGTATTCAAACATACCATACAAATATAAGCACATAGCCTAAGAAAGTCCCTTGCAAAATTAAGACTTATACAGATCTTTCTGTGGTCTGCTAGAATTCAAGCATGCTGCAGAAAGGTAAAATGTACTGACGCCAGTATTTGACTAGGATACATTTTTGGAATCCGCAGTTCTGCAATGCATTCCTATGAAAATTCTAGTATACAAGATATCTTTTATCCTCTCCACTTGGTTTCTACAATTTTGTTGCAAAATTTGGGGATAAGTTACCATTGCTACAAGTCAGTGACTCCATACAAGATGGAAGATAAGAACGGCTAGGAGATCCAAAATGCTACCACTATCAAGTCCAATTCTGTTTCTGTGGATTGTTTTAAGTGTCCAACTGGTGAACAGAGTTTTGAACAAACTTGTGGATCAATTGTTTCACTGAAGAAGAAAATAAACTTGGCGGAAGCTAGTTCCGTTCAAGGTTGCCATAATCAAAGTTTTATAAATTTAAGACAATAGATTATAGAACAAACAGAGAAGATTTGTTATAGCTTTAAAGAGGAGGAAAAAATTTAATGACTGCATTAATAACCAAAAGTGCTTAAAAGAAAAACTATTAGCAACAGTACTTATACATGCATCAAAGTTACAAAAACACAACCTTCAAAGCACTTGAATAAGAAAGAAAAGATAATCTGTGCTTTTATATAACATGAGAGGCCAAGGAAGTAAACTTCAAAACCTTTGATTTGAGTAGTAATTCCTCATCATGTCAATGCCAAAGTCTACTCACAAGGACTGAAATCAATAACCAATATAGCTCGGATCTCCAAGATACTCAGCAATTTGTTCAAGTCGCACTTTCAGTAACTCCTTCGTATCACCATCTCGGACAATTCCGGTCTCATTCTCACTATCCTTCTCAACCAAGTGGCCATACACACCTTTGTGCCTACCATACAGAACAAGAACCGGCCCACCACGCTTCGGAAGAGCTGTCTCAAGCAAGTCCTGATCCACACCTTGTATCAACTCCCTAGTTTCATCCATGCATATATCACAACTTGTCGGCCCAACCACATCCATAATTTCCCCTTTCTTTAGATACAATCTTCCCCTTTTCAAATCCTTACTTATAATCCTAACTCTAATGTGACTAGCAAGCCAAGATACTTTATCACTCCTTTCATCTCTACTTCTTCTGCTTTCCTTTTTCCTCTCCATAGTTGCTTCGTCTCTACTTCTACCTCCAGAGGACTGTTTTCTAACCCCATCAACATTACTACTCATTTCTTCTTTAATCTTCAATTCTGTCAACTTCTTCAAACACCTCTCTTCCTCTACTGAACCCAATTCGGCCACATCCTTTGACTGAAGTTTCACCTCTTCGTCTCGTCTCGCAAGCTTTAAGATCACCAAATCCCCACCGGCTTTCACCTCCAGAACTACTCCTTTCATCCCCATTTCCTTTCCTCTCACTACCCTCACTCCCTTCCCTACATATAATCCTTTCCCTCCTTTTCCTCTACCTATCTTCTCAACATTAGCCTTACCGTGATCTACTTTAACACCTTCTTCACCCTCTTTCGTCAGTTTTGGTACTTCAAACCCAATCCCTTCTTTAGCTGTCCATCTTTTATACTCAACAACTTTAACATCCTCTTTCGCGTTCCTACCTATCCCTCTACCTTCAACCCACCCATAACCCTTCAATAAAGCAGCCCCAAATCCCTCCACGGGCATATCAGTATACTCATCACTCCCATTATGATCTGGTAACCTCTTCAAATCTTCCTTAAATTTATGCAACATCGGATCAATCAACTGTTTATGATTCGTGTTAGGGTTAGGGTTTTCGGATTGGCGAACATTGAGACCGTAAGAGATTCCATCCATCGACGGTTCGGCAGTAGAGCCGCCTGTGTCGATTTCGAATTGGAGTGGTTGATCGGCGGCGGCGGCGGTTAAGGAATCCGGTAGGTCGAGATTTTTCATCCGTTTGATAGGGCGCCATTCGTTTTGTTTTGGAGGTATTATGATAGTGTGTTTACTGGAACTCGCCGGAGCTTTGGACGAGTCGAATTCGGTGACGTACTCTTTTACGATAGTGTTGGAAGAGTTGCGGGGATCGTCGCCGGAGAAGGTCTGAGAAGAAGACGGCTGTGATCGTCTCACGTTTGAAGATGGCTTTGAAGAGAGAGAAAATGAGAGCTTCATCGTCACCGGAATCGGAGACAGCGACGGGAAACTTCAACGTCGGCGAATTTGCCGATATCGGGTAGAAGCCAAGTACAAAGGTCTTCGGGTAGTAGTAACGAATTGTGACTGATTTAATCGAGAATATACCTGCTCAAATCCCAAAATGTTTTTAGGGCTCGTTTGGACGGATTTATAATTTTTGACTTATAAGTTAAAAGTAATAAAGTTAATAATTTTATTTTATGTTTTTTAGTTTATTTTTATTATTTTAATTTAAAATTATTTTTATTTTATTCAATATTATAAAAGTATTTTAAAATTTATTTTAACTTTAAAATATTTAAAATAAAACGATCCAAATAGGTTCTTAGTAAGGACGACAACAACAACATACCCAGTGAAATTTCACACCGTGGGTTATGAAAAATTAGTGTCCACAGACATTAACTCCACCTTGATAGTTAGATCCACTGTTTTAGGGAGACAATCGACTTAAGAGAAAGCATTTTACCTTAGGAGTCGAGACAAAAAAAAAAGAAGAGGAAAATAGTTAATTTACCTTTTTTACTTTCAAATATTGTCTATATATACCTTCCTCTATATTATCCGTATCAAATTTATTTCTATTATTGTGCTTTCCTATCAAATTTATCCATATCATTATATTATTCGGTCATATTTACCTCTATCCCTTGTAAACTTTTAAAAATTATCCCCACAACAAGCAAGAACACTTTCTTTTCTTCAAGCTCCTTTTATGCGTTTCATTTTATGTAACAGCCATTTGATGTTGTTACATATTATTTTTTGTTCATAATATCCGTATTTAATATTTTATGAGATCATGATAAATAATAACTTCACTCTTGTGATGGTATCTTTACTGAGCTCTGAGAATATTAATAGAATTATTATCCCATTACACATGTAAGGACTTCATATAATTCTTACACAAATAAAAAAAGTACACAAACACTTCTCCACCAAAATTAAGATAACTAGAAAGATTTAAAGGCAGAAGCAAAAACAATACCATAGGATAGGAAAATTTCATGCAAGTATTTGTTAGAGGGCCTCCAGATTTGTAATCAATCCCCTATAGTATATAGTAAGGTAATTAAGATCTCCTAATTTTTCTCAAACCAAAATTTTGATAATTCAAACTTAAGCAAAAACTATATCGATATTTCTAATCTGATATTGAATAATGAAGGAATTCTTTTCCAAACCAAATTACTACTTTTTTCAAGATTTGATTCCTAAGAATTTACAGTAAACTATATATTAGCATTCAAGATTTATAGGTTCAATCAAGATTAAAGGTACTAATATTTCACAATCTTGGCTCAAGAATAATAAAATCTAAAATTTAAATCTTCGGAGTCTATAATGTATTTTACGGAAAAAAATGATAGAATAAGTGTCACACTTACCACGTGTTAATAATATTGTGCAATCATATTATGAAGAAAAAAAGTAATTGATTTCCATAATTCAATCAAATATTGTATATTTAGGTTGTAAATATTTTTAGTATATTCTTAGGATATTCGATCATAATTATAGCCTAAATTAAGTCTTGTATGATATATATAATATTGTATTAAAGGAATGAAATGAGTATGGAAAATATTTCCTTCATGATATCAAAAGTCAAAAATTAAACCCCCTAGTCCTAAAAACCCTTGCCGAAACCCTACCTATTTCGACTTCTTCATCACCTAAATCCTAATGCTACTACCATTTCGAAACTATGCCACAAAATTGAGGACAAAAAGGATGAAATTGTGGTAAAAATCGTGGTGGTGGTCGCGGTGGTGGCAAAGGTGGAAGCCACCGAAATTCCGGCGACGGCGGAACTGGTGGCAGAGGCGGCGGCCATCGGACAAATTCTGGCCAGCAATGGCAGCCCCGAGCCCAGTGGGGCGGCGGACCACCACAGTGGGAATGGCAGTGGCCTTGGGTTGTGCCACCCTGCCCATTTCCTTCAGGAAATTGGGCCGTGCCCGATCCAAGGCCAACGGCCAAGACACTACTGCCGACCCAATGCCCCACCGGATTTGTGCTCGGCAAGAACGATCGCGGTCTAGCAGCATTTGGGCCACTGTCGAACCAGTAGTAGGAGGCCCATTCGACAGTGGCTAGCCCAACCGATATTGAGTCCACCATGCACACTCTTGTACTTAATCCGCCCGACGCAAATTGGTACATGGACACCAGAGTGATGTCTCATATGACGTCCTCCCAATGTAATCTCTCGTCCTATTTTAATTTGAGCAAAAATAATGATATAATTATCCGAAATGGTCATTCTATTCCAATTCGTGGTTATGATTCTACCAAATTATCTTCACCAAACCCACCATTAACTTTAAATAATGTCCTTTATGCTCCACAATTAATTTAAAACTTGGTTTTGGTTAGAAAATTTACTATTGATAATTGGGTGTCTGTTGATTTTGACCCTTTTGAATTTTTTGTGAAAGATTTTCAGACGGGGATGCGTCTAATGAGATGTGATAGTCAGGGCGAGCTCTATCCAATCACCACACCTAATCATCGAGTCAAGTTACCGTCCACTTTGCAACTTTAGCACCATCATTGTGGCATGAACGTTTGGGTCATTCGGGAGCACCTGTTTTAGCCTCCCTTAAACAAAATAATTTTATTTCATGTACTCAAACACGTAATTCAAATATGTGTCGTTCATGTCCACTTGGAAAAATATGTTCAATTGTCATTTGTTTCTTCTAATTCATGCACACTTATGCCCTTTAATATTATCCATTGTGATATTTGAACATCACCCATTTTGAGCTCTTCGGGCCATATATATTATTTGTTCTTGCTAGATGATTACTCTTATTTTTTGTGGACGTTTTCATTGCCTAAAAAATCACAAGTTTTCTCCACATTTCTCACTTTTAGAGCATTCATCCAAAATCAATTTGAACGGGATATTAAAAATATTCAATGTGATAATGGTAGGGAGTTTGATAATGGGCCTTTTTGAGATTTTTGCAATGTCAATGGTTTAACCTTTCACATTTCTTGTCCTCATACCTCTTCTCAAAATGGGAAGACGGAAAGAAAAATCCGAACCATCAATAACATTATTAGAATATTCCTTGCCCATGCTGCACTACCACCATCATTTTGGCATCACGCACTACAAATGGCAACATATATTCTGAACATACTCCCCCACAAACAATTGTAATATCAAGCTCCTCTAAAAATCTTATACCTAAGGGACCCATCTTATTCTCATCTACGGGTATTCGGGTGCTTATGTCATCCTCTCTTTCCATCCACCACAATCAACAAACTTCAACCCCGGTCTACTCCTTGCGTTTTTTTGGGATATCCTTCCAATCATTGAGGTTACAAATATTACGACCTATCCTCCAATAAAATCATTGTGAGTTGTCACGTAATCTTTGATGAAACAAATTTCTCATTTACTAAAATGCATGGATCCGGACCTCTTACCTATGATTTTCTAGATGATGGCATACCACCGTATTTGGCCCAACATTTCTTTCTCAGTCCCAAACCCACTGTTTCGGCCATCCCAGAATTTTTGGGTGAATTGGGCCCAGCAACAGTGGCCCAGCCGTAACACAACATTGCCCAGTGGTCTGGGCCTCCTTGCTTGAGCTCAACCTCTACCGGGTGAAATGGGGCACTACATGGCAGCCCAATGCAACGCAACCCACTGCCTGGCAGTGACTTGGGTCACGACACAACACTTGCCAGATTGGGTCACAGCCCAATTCACTACCCACTGCCAAGCAGTTTCGTTCCTCCCGCTGGCCCAATTCTAATTCCGACCCAGCGGCCAGTCACTCGTAGTCAACACGATATTGTCAAACCCAACATCACATATAGCCTCTACACACGGGTTACAAAATCACCATTTTCTCATAATCATGTGTCTGCTCTTAATGACCCGAATTGAAAAATGGTCATGGATGATGAATTTAACACTTATTAAAAATATAACGTGGGAGTTGATCCCCGTCCCTCTAATGCTAATGTGATTAGGTCTATGTGGATTTTCAGTCTCAAAGAAAAGTCGAGGTACTTTTGAGCAACATAAAGTCTATCTTATAGGTGATGAGAAGACACAACATGTTGGTGTGGATTGCGGTGAGACATTCAGTCCAGTGGTTAAACCGACAACTATAAGAACGATTCTTAGTTTGGCTTTTCGAAAGCATGGCCGCTTCATCAGCTAGATGTCAAAAATGTCTTTCTCTATGGGGAGCTAAATGAAACAGTATACATATACCAAAATTTGGGATACCGAGACTCCACTTATCCAAATCATGTGTGCCTACTGAAATAATCATTATATGGGATTCAACAGGCCCCTCGGGCCTAGTACAAGAGGTTTGCGGATTATATTTCGCATATTGGATTTTCTAACAGTCGTTCTGATCATTCTTTGTTCATCTACCGCCTGGGCAATAATATTGCTTACCTTCTTTTATATGTGGATGATATTATCTTGACTGCCTCATCCGATGCTCTTAGCAAGTCCATCATGTCACTGCTTGGCTCTAAGTTTGCTATGAAGGATCTAGGGCCACTGAGCTACTTCTTAGGGATAGTTGTGACACGTCATGCAGGTGGTTTATTTTTATCCCAAAAGAAGTACACAACGTGTTGGCATGTCATCCTGTAAGCCGTCGGCAACTCCGGTTGATACTAAACCCAAGTTGAGCACCTCCTCCGGCAAGCCATTTGCCGACCCGTCACGTTACCACAGCCTTGCAGGCCCTGCAATATCTCACATTCACAAGGTCAAACATTTCTTATGATGTGCAACAGGTATGCATATTCATGCATAACCCGATGGAATATCACATGCATGCTCTCAAACACATTGTGTGTTATATTCAGGGTACTCTAGAGTATGACTTGCATTTATATCCATCGTCGACGTCCACCCTGGTTTCCTACACAAATGCCGATTGGGGAGGTTTTTCGGATACCAGGCTCTCCACGTCTGATTATGGTATATTCCTTGGTGATAACTTGGTATCTTGGTCCTCCAAACGGCAAGTGATGTTGTCCAGATCCAGTGCCGAAGTAGAATACCGAGGTGTTGCCAATGTGGTGTCTGAATCTTGTTAGCTCCGGAACCTTCTTCTCAAGCTCCACTGTCTGGTTCCGAAGGCAACATTGGTGTACTATGATAATGTTAGTGCTATTTATCTCTCCGGGAATCTGGTTAACCATCAACACACTAAACATATTGAGTTGGATATTCACTTTGTTCGTGAAAAGATCGCTCGTGGACAAGTGTGTGTCTTACATGTCCCGTCACGCTATCATATTGCAGATATTTTTACTAAAGGTCTTCTGCTATTTTATTTGAAGATTTTCGGGACAGTCTCAGCATACGCCTACCTCCCGCTTCGACTGCTGGGGTGTGATAGAATAATTATAATTAATAGAATATTTATTGTAATTATTTAGTCATAATTATTATTGATGTTAGGATCATGTGAATATGGTAGGTAGATAAGTTAGTCAACTAATAGCCTAATCATATCTTTATCTTAGCCTAATCCAGGCCTTAGATAATGATGTATTTGTTGTATAATTAACATATCTTTGGAATGTTACAATTGAGAAAAATATTCTTACATAGACTCTTAAGAAACATTGAGAGGTCTATTAAATAATATAAGATAATGAATCTTGAGCAGCTTACTTAGTATTGAGAAAATTTATCAGGTAATTTTTTTCAATTCAAATAATGCAACTTGGATCAAATGGAACGAAAAGTTATATCAAATATATTAAAACATTATCAAAGAAGATGTATAAAATATGATTCTTGACTTCTTCAAAGGGCAAACTCACCAAGTTCTATAAACACTTGTCTGATCTTTATTACTAAAGGTGGAATCCCCTAATAACTTCTCTCAACTTAGATCTGTAACTTTGAGTAACTTTTTAAACAAAATTATTTTTAAGATAGTAGCCAATAGAATCACTAACATGATTCCTAAAGTGATGTTCCAAAAATAGTCAGGGTTAATCAGAAGGAGACTGGTCATAAAACATATTTTCCTTACTTAGGAGATTGTCCATGACATAAAAAAAAGTAAAGGGGACAATCTGACTATGAAATTAGATATGATAAAACTCTCACTAGAACCTTAAACAAACTACATACCAAAATTTTCTCATCTGGTCAAAATTCTGAAATAGTATAAAATTGAATCATGTGAATTTTTATTTGAAAAAGACCGGGGTTGAATTGAAGGGTTCATTTCATGAGAAGTCAACAATTCAATAATTAACATGAAATTAATACTTTAATTATTTATCATCTTGAAAAAAAGCATAAAATTCAATATCATCTGATTGCATCGATGAAAATAACTGAGATATGAACTGCATTAATAACATTCTTCTGATGAATTTTCTGATATCATTCGAAGAGTGAAGATAGCTTATATGGAGGAGAAGGATAATGTCATCTGATTAGTTTGGTTTTAAAAAAATGTAAATGGTGATATATTTTTCTTAAATAATTAGCTTAACTTTTTAAAATTTATACTACTACCAGTATTCAAATTTGAGTTTAAATTGCATGTTAATCCATCAAATAATCTATTTTGATCAGTTTTAATCCGAACAGTTTGATAAATCATTTTGAATTCAATCAGTTAGATTAAATATAAAACAATCATAATATATATAACTTATAAACTCCAACCATTTTTCTTTCTTTTTCCTGCCACACAAACGTCAAAAACTAACAAAAATAACAAGGTTCAACACTTGAAGCATACCGTATAACTTGTGAAATAGGCAAATTAGTTTCCATCTTTCTGATCACGAAATTAACTCTTCAATTTTGAGGGGAAAATGGATCACTTAATTGAGTATAAAAGTAGAAGGAAACTGTTGAATACAGTTAAAAAGAATCGAAGAATTTGTGCAGTGAGTACTGTTTCGGAGAAATGAAGGACATTTCTAGAACTAGCGCTTTGGAGCAACTTGATATTGAACGTGGCGTTTGCATTCCATTCCCAAAATACTCTCCAGAATCTGTATGATGATTCATTTGTTGTTTGCTGGAAAATTGATTTGGAGTAGAGGTGTCAAATGGGCTGAATTCGGGCGGGTGAGTTAATAAATGGGCATTACTTGAGTTGAAATGAGGGTCATAACCCAAATATTGCTTTATTTCAACGTTTATAATATTTTAATAACTTATAGATTTTTTTTATTAGGGCTATATATAACATATCTAATAAAAAAAATAAAAAAAATATTTTGACGAGATTTCTCATGAGTCAATTTGGACAACTGAATTTTTATGGGCAGAATTAATAAATAGACGGGTCAATAATCCGTCCAAACTTAGACGGGTTATGTTTTTATGAGCACATTTTGCCACCTCTAATTTGGAGTATGTGAATAGCATCCTGGTAATTATTTGCTAGTTTTCTTTGATAATTTTTGTGGGGTTGTCTGAAATAATAATTTTTTATTATGTGAAATTAGTTTGGTTTATAAAGTTTGATTCATGTGAATAATAACCTATTTGGCCAAGTTTTCAAAATTCGCTTATTTTGAAAAAATGTGTGTTTGTGATAAGTATTTTTGCAAAAGGTATTTTTGGAGAATAGCAGTTTGTATTTGGTTAATCAATTCGATTTTTTTTTGTAATATTGGAGTAGTAATTTGTGTTTGGCCACAGTTCCGGAAGTGTTTCTGTGTAAAAGCCTGAAAGAAATAATCCATTGATTATTTTCATTAATTGAAATACTATTTATACAAGTTACATATTTTCATAATAGGAGAATCTTATTCCTATTCTACTCCTAAAACCTTATTCTATTTGGATACTAACTATACATTTATGGTAATACAATTATTATGGTAAGTGTACAATACTAATTACATTACAATATTACCTAAACTAGGAGACTAAATATTACGTAAATATATACTCTAGATACGGTAATTTGGACGAGAGAATCCGAGACAATATACACAATTGTGAATATTATGTATATTTAACACACACCCGCAGTCATAGCGGGCGGTCTTCGAACGCTGAGACTGTCCCTAAAATCTTCAAAAATGGCCGAGGGAAGACCCTTTGTAAAGATGTCGGCAATTTGATATCTCGACGGTACATGGCATACGCGAACTTGACCACGAGCAACCTTTTCACGGACAAAATGAATGTCCATTTCGATATGCTTAATGCGTTGGTGCTGAACTGAATTACCAGAAAGGTAGATGGCACTAATATTATCGCAATACATCAAGGTTGCCTTCTGAATGGGATAATGAAACTCCAAAAGAAAATTTCATAACCAACATGATTCTAAGACCACGTTAGCTACCCCTCGATATTCAGCCTCGGCACTTGAGCGGGATAGAGTCGACTGACGCTCCGCAGACCAGGAGACCAAGTTGTTGCCAAGAAACATACAATAGCCCGACGTAGACCGTCTGGTGTCGGGACAGCCACCCCAATCAACATCCGTATACGAGACAAATATGGACGTCGAGGAAGGATATAAATGCAAATCATAGTCAAGTGTACCTTGAATATACCGAATGATGCGTTTGAGTGCATTCATGTGCTCAATTCTGGAATCATGCATGAACAAACACACATGCTGGACAACATATGTAATATCCGGTTTCGTAAAGGTAAGATACTGAAGGGCCCCTGCAAGACTGCGATAGCGGGTCGGGTCCTCGTAGGGTACGTCGGCTGCGGCACTAAGCTTGGGCTTCGTATCAACTGGAGTGGAAGTGGACTTACAGGATGACATCTCAGCCCTCTCAATGATCTCAGCTACATACTTTCGTTGAGACAAGAATAATCTATCGGAATGGCGAATGACGGCAATCCCCAAAAAGTAACTCAAGGGCCCTAAGTCTTTCATAGCAAACTCAGAGCTGAGCATGATCATGATAGACTGGCGTAAGGCATCGGAAGAGGCAGTCAAAATGATATCATCCACATACAACAGAATGTAGGCCAAGGACGAACCACGACGGTAGATGAACAAGGAATTATCTTACATGCTTTGAGTGAACCCAATAGTCGAAACATAGTCAGCAAACCTTGTATACTAAGCCCTGGGAGACTACTTAAGCCCATATAAGGACTTCTTCAATAAACAGACATGATGAGGATGTTTGGGATCCCTGAATCCCAAAGGCTGATGCATATAGACTGTTTTCTTGAGATCACCATGTAGGAAAGCATTCTTAAGATCTAACTGGTGAATAGGCCATGCTTTCGAAAGAGCCAAGCTAAGCACAGTGCGGATGGTAGCCGGCTTGACCACTGGACTGAACGTCTCACCATAATCTATACCAACCTGTTGAGTATTACCATCACCCACAAGCCAAGCCTTATGTCTTGCAAATGAACCATTTGAATTTTCCTTGTGAGCAAAGATCCATATAGACCTGATAATATTAATACCATATGGAAGGGGTACCAACTCCCACGTCTTATTATCAATAAGAGCATTAAATTCATCGGTCATAATAATTTTCCAATTCGGGCCATTTAACGCAGACACATGATTTCGGGGTAAGGGTGATTTAAGAACATTAGAATGTAAATTAAAATGTCTTTTGGTTTAAAAACACCCCGTTGACTACGAGTGACCGGTCTATGACTCGAGGGAGAATTGGACGGATTGTGGGAATTTGCTGTGTTCGGGACGGACCGCGCATGGCGGATGGGCTCTTGGCCCAAATCTGGACTCGGAACTGGAAGCTGACGCCGAGACTGGCCCAGACACTGGATTAGGCTTGGAAACTGGGGCAGAACCTGGCCCAATTCCAGAACTGGAAACTGAGGGTGGAATCAGGACTGTAGACGCAGCGGGCAGTGGGCCTGCTGACGGAGTTGGGTGCGGGACATGTCCGACAAATGGTGAGTAATATATGGGGATATACTATCATCCAAAAAATTATACGAACTAGAAACGGGAGTATTAACTTTAGCAAATAGAAATTGGGTTTCATAAAAAATTACATGGCGATTAATGATGATTTTATTGGAGGATAAATCAAAGCATTTGTAAACACGATGATTATACGGAAAACCCAAAAACACACACGGAATAGACCGGGCCTGAAGTTTTTTAATTGTGGTGGATGGAAACAACGGATAACACAAACATCCAAAAACCCGAAGATGAGAATAAGGAGTTTTATTATATAAAACATGAAGAGGGGAAGAATATGTCAGACATTTGGAAGGAATTATGTTAAGGAGATATGTAGCCATTTGGAGAGCGTGATGCCAAAAAAATGGGGGTACGGAAGCATGAATCAATAATGTTCGGACAATGTTATTTATGGAACGAATTTTTGCGTTCGGCTTTCCCATTTTGTGAAGATGTATGAGGACAAGAGAAACAAAAAATTATCCCATTATTAGCACAGAATTTCCGAAACACCCCATTGTCATATTCTTTGCCATTATCACACTGAATATTTTTGATTTCTCGATCGAATTGGGTTCTGATGAATGCTCTAAATTTTAGAAAGATGAAAAAAACTTGAGATTTTTTCACTATAGGAAACGTCCATAAAAATTTAGAATAATCATCCAAAAAAAAGAACATAATACCGATGACCCACAGAACTAAGAACAGGAGACGTCCATAAGTCGCTATGAATAATATCAAATGGCATTAAAGTATGAGATTTGGAGTCTACAAATAGCAAATTAACAATTTTTCATAAAGAACACGATTGACAATTTGGAGTACGACTCGTACCCTTATATGAAATAAAACTATATTTATCTAAAGATGACAAAATAGAAGACCCCGGATGACTCAGACGAGCATGCCATAAGGAAGGAGAAATGGTTGTAAAAGTTGACGGCATGGCTTGACTCGATGGACCGGAACTGGGTGTGATAGGATAAAGATCTCCCCTACTATCACACATCATTAGAGGACTTCCCGTTTTGAAATCCTTCACAGAGAAACCAAATGGATCAAATTCAATAGAAACAAAATTGTCAATAGTGAATTTACGGACAGAGACTAAGTTTTTAATCAATTTGGGGGTGTGTAAGGTGTTTTTCAAGATAAGGAGGATGAGGGGGAGATATCGTTTTATGACCATAACCACGAATTGGAATAGAATTACCATTACCAACAATTATACTGTGGGGGTTGCTCAAATTGGAATAAGACGAAAGCGTACCTGAATCGGATGTCATGTGGGTAGTGGCCTCGGTGTCCATATACCAATTTGGGTCCGGTGGATTTAAACCAAGAGTGTGCATTGCGGCTTCGATGTCGGTAGGCGTGTGTGCTGCTGCGTGATGGGCTTGCGGGGGCCGAGGTCCAAGCACCCCTGCTTGCGGGCTCGGCCCTGACTGCTACTTGTAATTGGACCAGGCCGAATTGGGCCTGGACTGCTGCTGGGCCATCCACTGCCAATTGGGTTTAAACTGCCGCTGGGAGGAAAACTGGTTGGGCCCAAACGGCAGTTGTGGGGCCCACTGCATAGGGGCCACTGTGGGCCCAGAACTGCTGCTGCTGACCACCGCGAGGACCCCCACCGCCACCACAATTCTATCGGTTGCCGTTGTGCTTGCCGCCGCGGTTCTTGCCATTATTTTTCTTATTTCCACCCTTTTTGCTGCCACTGTTGTTGCGGTTTTGGTCCCAGTTGTTGGAACCGGTAGGATACACCGTGGACTCTGTCATCATGACTACGGGACTAGTACCGGTAGCGGCTCGGTGTGGACGACTATTGATACTACCGTCATTCAGTGGATATATTACACCATATCAACCGACCTTTTGCAAACAAGTATTGAGCCTGACGCTACGGCACAAACGACTTGGGATAGACTGCGTTTTTTAACTTGTTACTAATCAAAAGCACTTAATTATTTCCTAAAAGCTTGATCAAAGGACTCAACTCTGACTTTGTTACAAAAATAAGCACTTTTAGCTTCACATAAGCTTGGCCAAACATGCTATAAATTTCCATGGGCTAGTTGAGTTTTTTGATAGTTTTTGTTGGTTTATTGGAGAATTATGGAGTATTGGAATAACCTCCCAATAGTTATTTGCTCTTTCTTGTTTTGTTTTTTCCGGCTATATTGGAGAATTGAATTTGTAATATGTGATTAACATCCCTGTGATTATTTGAGTTCTTTTGTTAACTTTTGTTGGTTTATTGGTCAGTTAAGTTCGTAGTATGTGAATTACCTCCCAATTATGCTATATTGTTTGTGGATATATTGGAAAATTAAGTATGACTTAATGTGCTAGTCTTATATGTTCATTTCTATGTGGGTTTATCGGAAATATTTTATGCAAAACTTTGGGTTTTTAGGTGAGAAACAAGGTGTTAGAGTCAAGGGGGCAGATTTTGTCTTTGTTTGGTAGATGAATAGAGATTGTTTGGAGTTTGGGGCTCTATTGGACTACACTGGTGTATGATTATTTGGTGGGTCGTGACGAAGAAGTTGTTCCTTTTCGTGCTCGGCAGCTGAGGAAGCTGTTGTGTGATTTGGGACCTTCTTTCATCAAAGCGGGACATGTTTGGTTCTTTTAAATTTCTAAAGTTCAAGAACAGTTGATTGTTATAATTTTTTGTGGATGAGTATTGCGCTACTTGGAAATTGTAAACTTTGGAATCAATATAAAGAAACTGTAAGATGATTCCGTACTAGTATGTGTAGCCAAAGAAGGTTTATAATGGCAGTTAACGATAAAACAAACTGTTAGCGAAAGGATATACATTGTGCAAATATATAGTAGAAGGCTGTAGAAATGCTATAAATATACCCGCATGGGTGGCTCAGTTGGTTGAGCATGAGGCTTCCATAATAGAGATCTCAGGTTCGAAACCCCCTGCCTAGGACATCAGGGATTTTGCCTTCTGGGTCGAGTTCGTCGCACGAGGCTTGCCTAGAGTAGGTTATCTCTCCTGTGTAGTTTGTGGGTCACTGCACAGGAGCGGAGTTTACCATGTGCACACCCAAAAGGTAGGTGAAAGTTACTGTAGGATGACTCAGCAACATGATTTTAAGCGTGGTATCCTGTTTGCTAGTGTTCATCGTTTTTTCGGGCATGAATAGAAGTCTTTTATTGGGTCACTACTATGGGCACATCGACTGAAAATATTGAAACCCTCAGTGGCTTATTACTATACCACCAACACATTTAGAACTTCTAAGGGTCATTGCAGAAATAAATATTGCATAGTGAATACATGTTAATCCAAACTTCAGAGGAATAACTGAACTTTTCTGTTTTACAGAGATATACTTAATACTAGTGACAATTGAACTTTTCTGTTTTTCCTAATATATAGTCAATATTAGTGCAATATTCAAGACTTGTGCTCTGAATTTACTTCACTTGTCTAAGCATCATGATTTTGATTAGTCCTATTTTTAAATATCTATAAGTGTTTAGTAAAACTTTTTAGTTGGAGCAATCTATCCCCTGTGAATGACGTTATCCCCCTTTTAGATCCTCCCTCTCGGTGGCTTAGCAACCTTTGTTTTTTTTCTCATGGTTTTAAACTCCCAGCTCTTACTAGTTTTTTTGCAGTGTCTGTAGTTTTTAACCTTTTCTTTGTAAAGCTTTATGTATCTTCTTGATGCTTATCAATATAACTTACTTCATCAAAAATATCTATAAGACTAATAGATTGGGTCATGATTGATTTAAAAAATACAGATTGAAAAGGACTTTTTCCTTATATTATTATTTTTGGATCGAGGTTGTTAAATCATCACACATCTGATAGATATAAACTAAAGAGTCACTTTTTGAAGGTAGAGAGAGCGATAGGACTGCCTAATAAGTTTCATATATGATAGCATACAGAGTTAGAGAACTGGTCATGAATCTAAATGTGCCACATGCAGCAGATGCAAGCTATTGTTAGGTATATCTGCTGGTTGTGTCTACTGTATGGACGTGACAGGTTCATTACCAACATTTGATTATATGTATAATGTTCTTCATTCCATCTCATGACAATAATAGAATGAAACGAAAGATGAAGGTAATCAACACGATAGAAGTTCCGCATTTGCAAAGTGTATTGTATTCAAATGAGAACTTTATAATAGTAACTTTGTGTTGAGAGTTGAGAAGAGCTGCAATTTGCAATAGGGTACAACTAAATATTAAGAATTTAAACCTCTTTGGTAGAATTGAGATCAAATTGGATGTTTCCTAGTCATCTTATATGTCTTGTACAAACGTAACATGTGATAAATTTCCAAGAATGTGCACTTAAGCTTAGATGTCATTTCCTTTTGATTTCTCTGTTCTTCGGCAACTATAGTCATTTGTTTATTGTATCATTTTCTGTGCAGGCAGAGGTATATTATCTAAATGGATTTACAACTCTTTTTGCTTAGCTCCGTTTAGCTTACCTAATGTCTTGTTCATTTATGCTTCTGTTCTGAAAACTTATTTATTACTGTGTGTTTTGTTATACTATATCTTTGTTTTTTCTCTTGATTATTTGTAATAGCCAACATGCATGTATTACTTCTGATTAGTTATCTGTTATTCTTTTTTACAGGTGCTTGCAAACAGGCCTGATATCATTAGAGAAGATTACATGAATGAACTTTGCATTCTTCAAGATGATGTTCCTGCATTTCCTAATCAGGTAATGAGATGACAAGTGAGGTGCAGGTGATGCATGCTTTTGTTACATTATCCACTGTAGAACACTTTTCCTTTGAGCAGAAATCATTGACAATGATGTAGGTTGCTTTTAAAATCATAGAATAGGAATTGGGCCAGCCTATTGAAGCCGTATTCAAGACAAAATTTCTTCGAAACTATTGCAGTACAAAGTTTGGGTCAAGTATACCGTGCTACTTTACGTGCTACAGGGGAAGATGTTGCCATAAAGGCTGACCATTTCCTCTTTGTCTTGCAATCTTTCTTTTCTGTTGGCCCTTTTTACTGCTAAAGCCTTGAAGCCTATTCCGTGTCATCGATGTGTCAACCTAAATTTCAAAACGATTCTCTTTGCCTTCTTTTATAGTCATTTGGAGAAACACCTGTTGCAGAAGTAACAGTAGAAAGGCGATTGTCCATTACATAAATAGCTGAAAAATATCTTGATAGCCACTGGAAATAGTCAAGTACTAAAGCTCTGTAGATCTGTTAAGGTCCGATATTTGACACTTGACACGAATGTGCATAGAGAAATCCTTTGTGTTACCTAATCATTCCTTTTTCTTTATGCTAGTTTCATATTAACATATATGCATCTCATTTGAAGTTTCTGGCTGTTTCGTAGAAGCTTCAAAGAATTGAATTAACAATATAATCAGTGGTATTCATAATTGGGTTTTGCTCTTTTCTCTTTAGGTGCAAAGGCCTCAGATAGAGCCTATCATCTACAGAGATCTTTTTCTCTTCCGTAACCTAGCTTCATTCTTGAATGGCATCAGTCTACAGAAACTGGGGTGTAATGCTTAGCTTATAGTTGATGAATTTGGTGATAAGCTATTGGAGGAGTTGGATTATACCTTGTTAATGCTTCGCATTCCACTTTTTGCAAACTGAATGGGGAAAGAAGTTTTACTTATCTCGGAAAGCTTTCACTGTCTGTGTTCTGTAATCATCCCTCTTCCCTTCTCTTTTTTTTCTTTCTAGGAAGCTCGTAATATCGAAGACTCCTTGGAAAATTTCAAAGATGATCCTACTGTTAAAATACCTAAGGTTTACAGACAGCTATCTGGTTCACGTGTTTTGGTGATGGAGTGGATTGATGGAATTCGGTGCACTAACCCACAGGTGTGGATCTTCAGTTATCCTCAAGTGCGTGTTTTGGGATATCCTCCTTGTATTAATACGTTATCATTCTTGTGATTTAGGCAATCAGAGATGAAGGTACTATGATTATTTTGATGGTACTATGATTATAGTCCTTCCTAGTGGCTTCCCATAGTTCTTCTTCCTTTATGATATATCTGATGATGGTAATAATAATAATAACAATACAATGTTATGCTAGAGATCTAAAAAGTAGAGTTTTCTATGAGGAAATTGAGTCAATGTGCTAAAAATCTACAATGTCTCTCCTTCCAATGCAAACTGAATCGTGAAGAGATATATAACAAGATATGTACGGATAACACAAGCACCCAAAAATCCGAAGATGAGAATAAGGAGTTTTATTATATAAAACATGAAGAGGGGAAGAATATGTCAGACATTTGGAAGAAATTATGTTAAGGAGATATGTAGTCATTTGGAGAGCATGATACCAAAAAAATGGGGGTACGGAAGCATGAATCAATAATGTTCGACAATGTTATTTATGGAACGAATTTTGCGTTTGGCTTTCCCATTTTGTGAAGATGTATGAGGACATGAAAAATGAAAATTGATCCCATTATTAGCATAGAATTCCCGAAACACCCAATTGTCATATTCTTTGCCATTATCACACTGAATATTTTTTATTTCTCGGTCGAATTGGGTTCTTATGAATGCTCTAAATTTTACGAAGACGGAAAACACTTGAGATTTTTTCGCTATCGGAAACATCCACAAAAATTTAGAATAATCATCCAAAAAGAGAACATAATACCGATGACCCAACGAACTTAGAACAGGAGACGTCCATAGGTCGCTATGAATAATATCAAATGGCATTGAAGTATGAGAATTTGAGTCTACAAATGGCAACTTAACAATTTTTCCTAACGAACAAGATTGACAAATTGGAGTACGACTCGTACCCTTACAAGAAATAAAACTATTAAAACTATTTTTATCTAAAATTGACAAAATAGAGGATCCCGGATGACCAAGGCGAGCATGCCACAAGGAAGGAGAAATGGTTGCAAAGGTTGATGGCATGGCTTGACTCGATGGACTGAAACCGGGCGTGATAGGATAAAGATCTCCCCTACTATCACACCTCATGAGAGGAATCCCCGTCTTGAAATCCTTCACAGAGAAACCAAAAGGATCAAATTCAACAGAAACAGAATTGTCAGTGGTGAACTTTCGGACAGACATTAAGTTTTAAATCAATTTGGGAGCATGTAAAGTATTTTTCAAGATAAGGGGTGGATTGGGGGTGACAACGTTATCTGACCATAACCCTGAATTGGAATAGAGTTACCATTACCAACAATTATACCCCAAGGGTTGCTCAAATTGGAATAAGATGAGAGAGTACCTTATTCGGATGTCATGTGGGTAGTGGCATCGGTATCCATATACCAATTCGGGTCCGGTTGAGTCAAACCTAGTGTGTGCATCGCGGCCTCGATATCAGTTTGAGTGGGGCCTGCTGCGTGGTTAGCTTGTGGAGGCCGGGGCCCAGTATTCCAGAACTGGGTTGTCCTGGGCCATAACTGCTGAAACTGGCATTACTGGGCCAGTGGGCAGTGGGTCGTCTAGGCTGCTAGAAAGCCCACTGGCCAGATGTTGGAAACTGTTGTGGAAGTGGGCCGTAGGGCCACTGTCCACTGGTCTAAGCCTACGACCCAGAGGCCCAAGGCTGAGACCAAGGGTTCGGTGGCCCACTTCTCAGGAGTAAGGATAACACCAATACTCTACACTTTTGCTTTTACTGATAAATCAAAAAATATTTCATTAATTCATCAAGTGCTTTTACTAATAAATCAAAAAATATTTCATTAATTCATCAAGCTAGTACCCAAATAACATACAATGATACGTGTGCTACTCTTCATCTCCTATCAAACCTACTCAACTATCTACACAAAGAAAGGGACAACGAAAATATAGATGAACCGAAAAGGGATTCCTCTAAATTACACAAACTCTTCATAATACATCCTCCCATTTCTCTAATTTCACATAATCCAAAAGGGCACAATGAGCTAGTTTACTTACATGCTTAAAGAGGATACATAAATACAATGAAGCATGAACAAGAAAAAAGCATCAGAAAAAGCCACCTAACTGGCTAAATGAGCCATAGAGCAAACAAAGTCTAAAGAGTAAATGTAAATCTAACCCAATCCCCACGACTCACAAAAGGTAACGCCTGATACACATTGATGGATTCAACTTAGCAACATCGGATACTTTAAGAATGAACAAAGAATCTCCAAATATTATCCCCTAAAATAATTTTGAGAGCTTAACCACCTCATACAATATAAGGTATTACTTCCTCTTTTTTCTCTATCCATTTCCTTTTCCTTTTTTCCATTTAAGGAAGAGCAGATATCTAGCATACGAAAATTAAGTGGTATGTAGTTTCATTGCCCTTTTTTTAAGAACAATTTATAATTTTTTTTGTTCTGATTATTACAGAAAGGCATAGCGGCAGAAGACAAAGTCAAATGCAGAAACGATGTAACCAGCTTTTGAAAGTCACCTTCAACTGTTTCTTATCTGGATAAGATATTCCATAAACTCTTTGCAAGCTTTCACAGTCCTTGTCTCCCCTACAATATGCTGATGAAGCCTAAAATCATTAGATTGATCAGAAAGGAGAAAAACCAAATCAACACACATACGCAGACTCTTTCTTCTAGAGGATATGCAGCAACGAACCTTTGTACAAGCTAGTGCTTTAACAAAAGATGTATTTGGTATGTGAGGACCACGGCACAGATCAATCAAGGGGCCACATCTATATACTGTGATTGTTTTATCTTCAGGTAAATCTTTAATGATTTCAATCTAGTAGAAAGATGGGGAAAAATAAATTAAAATGTGAGTTTCCTGAGAAATACTGCACAAGGAAAAGCCTGGAAGGATCGGGACTGCAAGATCACAACAATTCAACCTTAAACCTATTATTAGAGAACATATCAAGAGCTTGTTGCCGTGAAACTTCAATGCGTTCAAAAGGCTGTTTCTCCTGAAAAATTATGGGAAGTTAGTTGCATGTTGAATATAATGCAGGAAAAACATTAAGCATCATACTGCAACAACAGGAAAGAGCACCGTAGCCATTGCTTAGAACAATAAAGGAGAAGAAAAAGTATTTAGGTGCTCATTAAGTGGTGATAAAGATCTTTAACAGAGCCTTCATTCCTGTATCTCTATATCCTACACTCTGGTACAATCTTATGGTTCCTCCTGATGAGGTATGTATGGAAAATCTTAGAAGAAAGTGTTGGGATACAATTGTTGCAGGTAACGGGAAGTAAGTAACTATTACAATGGTAAGAAAGGATAAACTAAATATTACAATAAACTGTAAATCAAGAACTTAACAAACTGCTTTGTGATTTGCTGAGTCAAGTGATGTCACTCTGTCTTTAAGATAAGATTGTCCTATATATCACCTTTTATGTTGTCGGGCAATAGTCTCCCAAGATACAACAACAACTTAACAATTGAGTAAAGGAAACTCAAGTGTTACTCTTTAAGAACTTTGAGTATAGTAACTTTGCTAGAGAGGAAGAAGATGAATTCAAAAAATTCTGGAGTATTTTCTAAGTGTTGTGTAGTGTTCTTCAATTGAGCCAAAGGCCTCAATTTATAGTGTAAGGATAAGACTTCTCAACCCTCTCAACTAGCCAACTAATGGCCTTCAATAGCCATGTAATGACACTTAATTGAGGGGTTACATTCAGCCAAATAATCGTTGAATTCATGTGTCAAGTAATGGAGAATCAAAGCTACAAAACCAGCCCAAAGGTCAGAACTTTCCAACTTCCCGCCGCAGTATTCTGCCTCCGAAGAGCCGCGACTCTGTGAATTAGCGTCGCGGCTCCGCGGCGATTTCTGACTCGTTTCATCTTACACTTCTTCCTTATTTTACCAACGTAGAATACATTGTCATTTGGCCAATAACCTCCATAATTTTATGTCTCAAATGTATTACATACGTACCAATATCTCTTTCACTAATGAAATTTGCGATACTTGGCACTACGTGTGCACGTGTGTGGAAATGACTTTTCCGACGTGCATGCCCCAATTGTTCGAGTCATAAATTAATGGGATAAACTTAATTCCACATTAGTAAATTTTCAACAATCCCCTCTTGAAAGAGATTTTGGCGCACACACATGGTGCATTTTCCAACAATCTTTCAGCGGACCGATGTTGCATTTGAATAGGTAGCATACGCTATGAACCCTCCATAGTTGAATACCATCGGACTTACTTACTGCGCGTTGAACGTGATGTCTTGAACCGTCAGTGTTTAGTGTAAGTCAAGTCAACGGTACCAACACAACAACTTCTTTTACTTAGTTCTTCGTAATGTTTTGTCCGTTGTGGCCGTGGACACTTCTTGGTTTCTTAAGTGCGTTCATTTGAGGCGGCCTGTCCTCGCATTTAAATAGGTGGTCTCTTACAAGGTATCCTGCTATACCCCACTTTACAAGTGTTAGGAACCATTAAAAATTTCCCCACACCTAACCTCAACCAGTGAGGATCATTAAAGGTTTTGGAAACTTAACCTTCACCCACACTACAGATAATACTTATAGTCTATCACGGAAACGGCTTTGGATTTGGTGTTTCGTTACAGAAATCACTATCTGAAGTGCTTATGCTTCCACCGAAGCGATCAACTGAACCTTCACAACTTAGTTTTCCCATTAAACCAAATTCATGGGATCTCCAGTCGGTAAGGTTGGGTTACCACCGTATTGGTCCTTATACCTTGGGTTTTAAGCTCATTCCCCTAGACAGGCAGAACATCTGATCTTTGGGTAAGCCCTTTGTCAGCGGGTCCGCTATGTTATCATTTGACTTTGTGTAATAAATGGATATTATACCTGTGGTGATCAGCTGTCTAACGGTCTTATGTCTTCGTTGAATATGACGAGACTTGCCATTGTACATAGAACTCCGTGCTCTTCCTAGAGCCGACTGACTATCGCAGTGGATCATTACAGAAGGTACGGGTTTGTGCCAATAAGGAACATCCTCTAAGAAGTCGTGAAGCCACTCAGCTTCTTCTCCTGCTTTGTCTAAAGCGATAAACTCTGATTCCATCGTGGATCGGGCGATGCAAGTTTGCTTAGAGAATTTCTAAGACACAGCCCCACTACCAATTGTAAATACATAACCACTGGTGGACTTGGTGTTCTCTATATCAGATATCCAGTTTGCATCACTGTACCCCTCTAGTACAGTTGGATATCTCGAATAATGCAACCCGTAAGTTAGCATGTATTTCAGGTATCGTAGTACCCGATTCAATGCCTTCCAATGATCATTACTAGTATTACGGGTAAACCTAGCCAACTTGTTGACTGCATAAGCAATATCAGGTCGGGTGCAGTTTGTTATGTACATCAAACTACCAATCACCTATGCATATTGCTCCTGGCATACGGGTGCACCACGATTTTTATCAAGCTTTTGGTTTCTATCCAGTGGTGCCTTTATAGGCGAACTGTCAAACATCCCAAACTTTCTCAACGCATCCTCGATGTAGTGGGACTGAGATAAGATAAATCCGTCAGATGTCTTAGAGATCTTTATCCCTAAGATGACATCTGTGATACCTATATCCTTCATGTCGAAGCATTGTTTCAACATGTTTTTAGTCTCTAGAATCATGTTAGGACTGCTCCGTGTGATCAATATGTCGCCTACGTACAGGCATATTATAACGAATGAATCAGAGTTACCTTTTATGTAGACACATTTGTCACATTCATTAGTGGTGAAACCTTTCGATAGTAGAGTACTATTAAATTTTTTGTGTCATTGCTTCGGGACTTGTTTCAGCCCGTACAGAGATTTGACAAGCCGACAGACTTTCTTCTCTTACGCTGGAACCACTTACCCCTCGGGTTGTTCCATATAGATTTCTTCTTCCAAATCACCATTTAGGAAGGCTGTCTTGACATCCATTTGATGTATCTCAAGTGTCAAAATAGTCAATGGCTTCTTTCCGCCGATAGCCCTTGACTACCAACCTGGCCTTGTACTTATCTATAGACCCATCTGCTTTATACTTCTGTTTGAGTATCCACTTACAACCCAATAGTTTATTTCCCGGAGGAAGATCAACCAACTCCCAAGTATGGTTATACATAATGGAGTCTATTTCACTCTCAATAGCTTCTTTTCAGAGTGGTGTCTCTGGAGTTGACAATGCTTCAGCAATTGTCCTTGGTTCATCATCAACCATATAAGCTACAAAGTCAGGACCGAAGGATTTATCCTTCCTGGCCCTTTTACTTCGCCTTAGTTCCATATTTGGAGTCTCCAAGTTCTGAGAATCTGGAACACTAGATTTCGGATATTCAGCCACTTCGAGGTCCACTAGATCTGAACCATCTAGATCTGGGCCGTCAACGACTCCCGGTTCCTGAGAGCTTTGTTCATAACTTCGTTTGTGAGAGGTTATGTCTTTTTCCTTTCTAGGAAAGGTATCTTCAAAGAATTGAGCATTCCTTGATTCCATGATTGTACCCCCGTGGATATCTGGAATATCTGACTTATGCACTAAGAAGCGATAAGCACTACTGTTATTTGCATATCCGATGAATATGCAATCTACAGTCTTAGGCCCAATCTTGACCTGCTTTGGCTTGGGTACTTCAACCTTTGCCAAACAACCCCACACCTTTAAATATTTATAAGTGGATTTCTTTCCCTTTCATAATTCATATGGAGTTTTGTCCTTACCCATATGTGGGACTCTGTTAAGAATCGTATTAGCGGTAAGGACAGTTTCTCCCCACACGTTTTATGGAAGACCGGAATTGATGAGCAAGGCATTCATCATTTACTTCAATGTGTGGTTCTTGCGTTCTGCCATACTGTTCGACTGAGGTGAGTATGAAGTCGTTGTTTGATGAACAATGCCCGATTCGGCACAATATTTCTCAAATGGTGCTATATATTCTCCCCCTCTATCGCTACGAATGGATTTAATCTGCATGCTTAGTTGGTTCTCAACTTCTGCTTTGTAACGTCGGAACGCTTCAAAGGTTTCATCCTTACTTTTCAACAAGTAAAGATAACAATACCTTGTGATGAATGTCACAAAGTACTTGTTCCCCCCTTTAGTTTGTGCAGACTTCAAATCACATATATCTGCGTGAATAAGTTCTAGAGGAGCGGTATTCCTTTCGACGGATCGAAAAGGAAGCTTTGTGAGTTTTGCCTAAGGCTGGCCAGTGGGCCGGGACGGCCCGACCCCGTCCCGAGCCCGACCCGACACCGCCCCGACCCCGAGTAAACCAAAAATGGTAGCGGGACTCGAACCGAGATGGGACAATGTCTCATCCTGACCCATCCCGAGCCCGCCCCAGTCCCGCCAAACTCAAGCCCGCCCCGTCCCGCCAAACTCGAGCCCGCCCCAGTCCCGCCAAACTCGAGCCCGCCCCGAGCACGCCCGAAAGCCCCCCTTTGCAAATATAGTTGTTGCACCAACGACCATTTTAGATTTGGCCGTTGGGCAATGACCATTTTTTGCCTCCCCCCTCCCCCAACCCCCCTACCCCCTTAATATTTATTTTAACCCATATGTTATTATATTTACACTTTAACCCAATTTTCCAACTATAAATAACTCATTTTCTCTTCATCTTTCTCACAAATCTTCCTACAATCTCTCTAATCTCTCAATGTATCTCTCTACAAGTCTACATTGTTTACTAAATATTCAATTTTATTTATTCATTTGGGAATTGGGAGTGAAGTTGGCAACTAGCTTGAGGATCTTTCATCGAGCAAAGTTTCAATTTTCAACCTATCGATTACACGTCGACGTTACGTTGGCGTTTGGTACATTCGTTCCTTCATTAAATTATTATTGTCTGTTTATTATTTTATTTAGCGCACTTAATTTTATTATCTTTAATTATTTATTATCATAATTAAAATGGAAGGATTAAGAGGTATGTTTAAGGGTAAGGGTGCTTCTTCTAGTAGGGGAAACCAGGGCAATTGTACTTCTTCTAGTCATCCTATTCCTACACATGATGATTTTGTTGATACTCAACATTTTCCTACAATACCATTAGATTTAGACGATGAGCTATTTTCTGGAACTCAAGAAGACTTTAATTTAGACGATGATCTAGATGATACACCCACTAATGTTGATGAAAATACACCCACTAGTGCACCTTCAACTGAAATACCTTCTATAGCCCCTAGTATGAGACGAGGTCCAACAAAATGACTATTAAAATCATATGCATGGATATTTTTTGATAGGTACGTAGAGAATCAAGTAGCTAGATGTAAAAATGTTTAAAAATTTAAAACTGGAAAAGGTCACGGTGGGACGGGGGGGTTTAATTAGACACTTAGTAAGTGCTCATCCAGTTAGGTATGCCCAATATCAAGCTTCAAAACCGGGTGCGCAAACACCCGCTCCATTGGGACAAGGTTCACATACTGATACTGTCCCGGATCAAGTACATGGTCAAATTAACCCTATGACGGGGGGAATTGTAGGCCCTAAATACAATAAACATAGAGATAGGGAAGCACTATCAAAATTAGTTGCTATGGAGGGTTTGCCTTTTTCATTTCCTTCATCTCCCGGTTTTATTCATTACATTAGAGATATATATAATCCTGCTTTTAACGGTTTTTCTAGATCAACTGTTAAGAGAGATGTATTTAAATTCGCACATGAATATCAACAATATTTACGTTATTCATTATATCATTTTAATGGCAAAGTATCTATCACGTCTGATATAGGTCGTAGTACTAACGGCCATGATTATTTAACGATAACTTGTCATTGGATAGATTATAAATGGTCTATGCAAAAACGTATCTTAGCGTATAGATATATAGATGATAGGCACACTGGTACTTTTATTGCAGAAAATATTTATCAAGTGTGACATTATTACGGACTAACCGATAAAATTATGACTATTACATTAGATAACGTTTCTTCTAAAAATTACGCTATTACAATTTTAAAAAATAGTTTAACTCCATCTTTTCCAGATCATTTTCATATAAAATGTGTGTGCCATATATATAACTTAATTGTAAAGGATGGTCTATCACTTTTTGAAGACATTCTTAGTAAAATACAATTTACTATAAACTTTATTTTTAAAAGTAATAAAGTACAACGAAGAAAAGAATATAAAAAAACTTGTCACGATTGTGGACTATCTTATAGAAAAATTCCAGAAGAAGTATCCATTAGGTGGAATTCTTTATACGAGCAACTACTTGTTGCTTATGATTATAGAAAACCTATAACTTTATTTTTTAACTCTTATAATCAAAATCCAGATGATATGATTGTAGATAGTGATTGTGTAAAAATTTCCGAACTTATTGTATTTTTAGAGAAAAAATTTCAAGCAACAAAAGAATTTTCCGGTATATATTATCCTACTATTTCAACTATGTTATTTTATATAACTCTAATATTTTTATTACTTAGTGAATATATGGAAAAACCAGCTTATATGGAAGTTATTAAAAATGTTTATCAAAATTAAAAAAATTATTCTTATTTCCACTATTTATATTATTGGTGTTGTATTAAATTCGACTATTAAAATAGACGGTACTAAATCACTTATTGAAACTATTTACGATTGTATAGAAGTACTACCACCTCCAAGTCCAAAAAATCTAAATCACCCACCACCTATTGAACAAACTAAAGAAGAAGTGTTGTCTAGCGTAGAAGACCAATGCATAAAAATATATAGGTTTTACCAACAAGAAAATGCTAGTAACTTACCGGCTTCCAGACCATCTTCATCATCTTCAACACAACCTCACAAAAGACATGTTGTTTCTGCGGCTAGTATTGAAAGCCTCAGAAATAGAATGTGCCTCCGTACCTCTACTACTAACCAAATTAGCGAGTTGATATTTTTGTTTTGCACGGTTCTGTACCGTACCAATAAGTTATCAATGAAGATGGACATGAAGACTTGCTGAATTACTGGAGGGGGAATGAGAAGACATTTCCGACACTTTCATTGATGGCTCGAGATGTTTTGAACATTCAAGCGTCATCAACTGCGTCTGAAAGTGCTTTTTCTTCCGGCAGATATCAAATAGGAAACCACAGACACTCATTAGCCGTAGACAGCTTGGAAATTGCAATATTATTCAGAGATTGGATACGAGAGGAGCGGAGAAGGTGCGGTCAACCGGAGATCAACGAAGAAGAAGATGAAAACAACAACGAAATCTTATCCGAATGTGGTGGAAGCGACGTGGATCAATTTGACCATAAAATACCAATTACAACCGAAGAATCACAGAAAATTATCAAGCAATTAGAACAGGTTTTTTTGAGAATATAAATTTTTTAATTGCAATTTTATTATGTAAATTGCAAGTTTTGGACAACACCACAAAGTTGCAATTTAGACAATTGTATTTGTATTACAAAAAAATCATATGTCTATTAAATAATATAAGAGGCACAAAAATAGCCTTGGATGTTTTTATTACACTATCTTGTCTTGTTTATTGAGTTTTTTATACATATGTTATTAAAAAAAAAAACCGGTCGGAACCCGCCCCGATCCCGACCCAATTCCGACGGGATCGGGATCAGGACAGGACTGGAGCTAGTCCCGCCAAACCCAACCCCGCCAGACCCGACCCCGCCCCCTTCGCCCGTCCCGTCCCGACCCCGACCCTGCCAAACCCGTCCCGCCAGACCCGAGCCCGGCCCACTGACCACCCCTAGTTTTGCCTCTACGCACACCTCACACTTATGTTGAGGGTTTACGTCGATAGACGGCAACAACTCCAATTTGACCAACCTTTGGATGGACTTGTAGTTGACATGTCCTAATCTATAATGTCATAAATTAGAGGACTCAAACAAGTAAGAAGAAGCTTCAATATTATTGCTTGTACGTAATACAGACATGGCGTTAACTTTGAAAAGGCCTTCACAGACGAATACTCTTCCCATAAACATTCCATTCTTAGTGATTACAAATTTATTGGACTCAAATACTAACATAAAACCAGCATTAACCAATAAATGACCTGAAATTAAATTTCTCCTAATCTTAGGAACATGCATCACCTCCTTCAGATTGAGCTCCTTTCCATAAGTCATCTTCAGGACTACCTTTCCTACCCCCAACACGTCAGAGGAAGTGTTGTTGCCCATAAACAGCTTCTTATTTGTAACCGGTGTATAAGTGGAGAAGGCATCTTTATTGGAACAGATGTGTCTTGTAGCACATGTGTCCATCCACCATTGCATGGGATTCTCAACAAGGTTTGCTTCTAGCACAACCGCTGAGAACTCATCAATCATGTCGTCCAAAAACTTGTCTTTGA
This sequence comes from Anisodus tanguticus, assembly GCA_034509755.1. Lineage (NCBI taxonomy): Eukaryota > Viridiplantae > Streptophyta > Magnoliopsida > Solanales > Solanaceae > Anisodus > Anisodus tanguticus. Next base: position 22,441,232 of record CM067562.1, on the reverse strand, counting down.
CGACGTTAACCTGTGTCTTGCCCTTAGCCTTGGCCTTCTCTTATTGCTCAGTCTTGAGCTTACGACAATCCTTGATCATGTGACCAGGTTTCCCACAGTGATGACAGTTTCCTTTGAACTTCTCCGCCGCTTGGGTCTTGCCGTCTTTCTGGAACTTACGCTTCTTGCTTGGGTTCTCTTTGGTCTCAGCCATATTTGCCTTTGCCTCAGCGGGTTGTTTACCCCTAGGCAAGGCCTTCTTATTATCTTCCTGAATTTGGAGTTTGATAATAAGCTCTTCAAAGGTCATTTCCGTTGTTTTGAGTTTTAAGTAACTCATAAACTCATTCCATGAGGGAGGTAACTTTTCAATCAGTGATGCAACCAAAAACTGCTCATTTAGTTTCATACCTTCCAAATCCATGCAATGTAGAATCATTTGGAATTCCTGGACTTGGGACATCACTGTTTTTACTATCCACCATTTGAAATTTCTGAAATTTCCCAACGATGAATTTCTTAGTACCTGTATATTGGTCGTTGTACTTCTTCTGCAGTTTCTCCTACAACTCTTTGGCACTCTATACGGTGCAATACACCATGTAGAGAGGGTCTGACAAGCAGTTCAATATATAGGTCTTACACATAAAATCACTATGACTCCATGCATCAAGAACCATCTTTATGCCATTAATGACATGGATACCTAGGCCCCCTTCAGCCGTTTCAGTAGGCGAAGGGTCCATTTCATCTCCAGCTTGCCATTTCTTGAAGTTGGAGCCCATGAACTTTTTAGGGCATTCATGGTGGAATCCAGCGGGTGAAGGAACGATAACGTTCCCTTGAGCAGCAGTAAAGGCGTTGGATCAGCCTTGAGCAACCGGAAAAGCATTAGGTTTGCCTTGAGCAGTGGGGAAGGCATAGGGATTGCCTTGAGTAGTAGCAGCAGCAGCAGAATCAGAAGCAATTTGTTCTTGCCTAGTCATCTTTCTAGGTACTTACAACAAATCTTGTCTTAAAATTGCTAGGATACAATTATTGCAGGGAATGGAAAGTAAGTAACTATTACAATGGTAAGAAAAGATAAAATAAATATTACAATAAACTGTAAATTAAGAACTTAACAAACTGCTTTGTGATTTGCTTAGTCGAGTGATGTCACTCTGTCTTTAAGATAAGATTGTCCTATATATCACCTTTTATGTTGTCGGACAATAGTCTCCCAAGATACAACAACAACTTAACAATTGAGTAAAGGAAACTCAAGTGTTACTCTTGAAGAACTTTGAGTATAGTAACTTTGCTAGAGAGGAAGAAGATGAATTCAGAAAATTCTAGAGTATTTTCTAAGTGTTGTGTAGTGTTCTTCAATTGAGATAAAGACCTCAATTTAAAGTGTAAGGAGAAACCCGTCAATTAGCCAACTAATGGCCTTCAATAGCCATGTAATGACACTTAATTGAGGGGTTACATTCAGCCAAATAATGGTTGAATTCATGTGCCAAGTAATGGAGAATCAATGCTCTAAAACCATCCCAGAGGTCAGAACTTTCGAACTTCCCGTCGCGGTATTCTGCCTCCGAAGCGCCGCAACTCTGTGAATTAGCATCGCGGCACCGTAGCTCCAATGACTGGCCACCCAATTAGCGTCGCGGCACTGCCTGGGAGGAGCCGCGGCTCTCCGGCTCTGACGGGGCTGCGTCGCGGCCCTTCGCGGTGATTTCTGACTCGTTTCATCTTACACTTCTTCCTTCTTTTACCAACGTAGAGTACATTATCATTTGGCCAATAATCGTCCATAATTTTATGTCTCAAACGTATTACATACGTACCAATATCTCTTTCACTAATGTAATTTGCGATACCTGGGACTACGTGTGCACGTGTGTGAAAATGACTTTTTTGACGTGCGGGCCCCAATTATTCGAGTCATAAATTAATGTGATATACTTAATTCCACATTATTAAATTTCCAACAGAAAGAAGATCTCGTCTCCAGTTGGAGAGCATATACAAAAAAGATACAAATAATTTGTTGTGTTCAGCTGCGTTCGCCGCATGTATAACTAGTGGTCCTGATCTGGTGAATATTCTATAGCTGGGATGGAGACATTCCGATAATTATCTTAATTATAGGGTTCTCTTAATTCTGCAATCAACAGATTTGTCGGTTCTGTTTTGAATTTACTTGACAAGCTCGACTAAGCTCGACTAAGCTCGACTAACTACTAACCTTCTACCCTAATTTGTGTCCTCCACAAACCCATATCTAAGTTCATGTCCTTAGAAGTTGCACATGCGTCATATCCCATGTAATCACATCTCCCTACTACTTCTTCGACCTACCTCTACCCTTCTTGAACCAGTCCATTGCCAACCTCTAACATATTCGCACTGGGGCATCTATGTCTCTCCTCTGCACATGCCCAAACCATCTCAGCCTTGCTTCCCGCATCTTATCCTCCACCGAGGACACTCCCACTTTGTACCGGATATCATCATTTCTAATCATATCTCTCCTTGTATTCCCACACATACATTTCAGCATCCTCATCTCTGCAACTTTCATCTTTTGTATATGTGAAGTCTTGACTGACCAATACTCCGCCCCATACAACATAGTCGGTCTAACCACCACCCTATAAAATTTGTCTTTAAGTTTTGGTGGCACTTTTTTGCCGCACAAGACTCCAGATGTGAGCCTCCATTTCATCCACCCTGCCCCAATACGATTTGTGATATCGTCATCAATCTATCCATTCCCTTGGATAATAGACCCTAGGTACTTGAAGCTTTTTTTTTTTTGGAATGACCTGAGTACCAAATCTCACCTCCACGCCTGTCTCAGGGCCGCTCCCGTTGCTGAACCTTCACTCCAAATATTTTGTCTTGGTCCTACTCAACCTGAACATTTTAGACTCCAGAGTTTGTCTCCAAACCTCCAGCTTGACGTTCACTCCGCTGCGAGTCTCATCAATTAGGACTATGTCATCTGCGAATAACATACACCATAGTACCTCCCATTGGATTTGTCGCGTCAGTCCGTCCATCACCAAGGCAAATAGGAATGGGCTAAGAGCTGATCCCTGGTGCATCCCCATCATCACTGGGAAGTGCTCCGAGTCTCCTCTTATTGTCGTACCCTAGTCTTGGCTCAATCATACATATCTTTAATCGCCTAGTGTAGGCCATAGGCACACAGCTAACCTCCAAACATCTCCATATAACCTCCTTAGGGACTTTGTCATATGCCTTCTCGAGGTCGATAAAAACTATATGTAAGTTTCTCTTCCTCTCCCTATATTGCTCCACCAACCTCCTAATAAGATGAATGGTTTCAGTAGTCGAACGCCCCGGTATGAATCCCAACTGGTTCTCTGTTTAGAAAGAGAATTAAACATAAAATCTAGATGAACTCCATGAGATCCTTGAAGACTAATCGAACCTCGATGAAGTTCTTGCAACAACTCTACACCCCAAAAAGGGTGTAGCAAGAGTAGTACCAACACAAATATTATGTACTTATAGGTAACATAGACCGGCAAGAGTTAGCTAACATATTTATAAGAAAGAAATCGAACGATAAATATGCTCACAATCAAGTACAAGTAATATCACATACCACGAATGACCAGTCCAAATATATAGTATCATAGCCTAAGATGAAACATCTAAACCAAAAGTTTGCCAAACTTCCAGTATCCCTAGAATAATCATAGTTTAAAAATAATCACTCCAAGTATAGAGTATCAAGTCGGAATCCATAAAGTACGAGAATGAAGTAATCGCTAAGCACAACCACATAAGATTTATGATAATGTGAACCATACTTGATTTCAGTAGTCTACAATCATAGCCTAGGCAAAATCTCTAGTCCCTGAATCCATCAAGTGTTTATGTAAGAGACTAACAAGTTCACAACCTCCCAAATGAATCAACAACATGGAATCAAGGCTAAAACACATCGTGTAATATAATGAATACAACAACCAAAACCAGAGATATGAGTGGATGAAATATGAATGTATGTGCGATGCAATGCCACTGGCCAATTGTAATCTCCTTACACACATGCTTCGAGCGGAATATCTCTACGTCTCGGTAGTCATGACCCAGGGGATCCGCGAAGTCCATGTACCAGCCACTCCATGTCACACATCCTGGAGATGACTCTACCACCTACCACAAATCTAGACATTCTGTATCACACAACATAGAATGGCTACGCAGTTAATGTGTCATAAGAATCAATGTTGTTTCCTTCTCACCTGTCACCATCATGCCAATCACATGTAATGTCAATGTATCACAGAATCACCATCACGCCAATCACATGTAATGTCATATGAATCATGGAAATAAGGATGAATGCATGTATGAATATCAAATTCAATACTAATCATGAGATGAATAAACATAACAACATCCGTAAATCAACTACCAATATGAACTTATTCCCAAATCTGTATAATGCCACATCCGGAACAATTTCTCTTCGGACCACATAGGTAACAACAAGTATAAATGCAAGAGAAGTCATACGAAATAAGCACCTAGCAAACACCATGATAGAAATCCTTAGATGTTTCACTTTCCCTTTTACCATTATTAATATCAACTCACAATTCACAACAATGAATCATGTAGAATGTGTATGAATGATATGCATGTATCAATCTCAAGTATAAATCATAATCAAATCCCAATCGTGTCACACATAGTCACGTATCACAACATCAATATCAAGTCAAGTCATTTCCTCTATCCATGATAATACCAAGATAAATGAGAGACAACTATATCACAATTACGATATGACACAACGTACAAGTCCAGTTTCTATCGAGAGGCAACAAGTCATAATCAGTCAACGGTAACCAACCTAAGTAATCCATCCCAACTTCATAACCGAAGGCTACATACTTTCTCCAACGGAATCTAACTACACACATGCTTCACTAATCAAAGTCTAACCAGAAGGTAAACCATAACCTACTTGGATGTCAAGCTAGAGTCACAATAAGTCGCGTCTGAGCCTTGCACTTTCGAGGATCACGGTTGTACTCGAAGTCTAAGTTAGAACAAGGAATTCACAACACTCATAACATTATATTACTCATTTGGATCCAAACCGAACAGGGAAGAAGGGGGGAAACAAGCTTATATGGATAAAACTGTCATTTTAAAGGTGAACTATGAAATTCAACATTCTAGGAGTCTAATCCTACTAACCAAATGCTAAATCAACTCAACATTAGGCTAATTTCATATTACAATCAAAATCCCCAATTTTGGATATGAACCCTAGTTTCCAATATTCAATTTCATCAACAATAATAGAGGATTCAAGCTTAACAAGTACTAAATAGTGAAACCCAAGCTTAAAATAACAAAATTCATCAATTAATTCTCATATTTAAGCTTAACAATTAAAAAGCCATAATTTGGTTGAACTCATCTTCCCCAATTAGATTCTAGGTTATCTCCACCATTAAATCAACATAAAAAAGTTAAAGAAAGGTAAAACAAAGCTAAGGGAGCTTACCTCAAGAAGAAATCACTAGAACTTGCTTGGAATCGCCCTAAGAGTGTTTTGGATAACTATTTTTGAAATGAGAGAGTTTACGGTTTTAATGACACTTAAAAGCATTATGGAAATCATATCATCCGCTACAGCATCTAGAGGCCCATGGTCAATGCTGCAGCGGTCCCTTTCCGCTGGGGTGCACTGAGACCCGCCCCACCGAATACACTAGCAAACCAGAAAAATCAAGTCTTATGCAATTTCAACCCAAAATCTGATAGTCACCCGAGACCTCCCCGACACAAACCAGATATGCACGCCTATGTAAAAATATGCTACAGAATCACTCGTGGTCTCAGAATTTTCATCGGAGATCTAATTCTATAAGCCAACCCTCAATGAGCTAAACTAGTTTCTAAACCAATAACCAAAAATGCTCCGACGGGCCTCGGGAACCGAACCAACTATCCTACCAAGTCATAAACGACCCTCCGGACCTCACAAAATCGACGAAATTCCAAAAAGGTCCGTTCACACAAAAGTCAACTATTGGTCAACACTTTCATACTTAAGGTTCTAATTCTCAACTTCTACTAGAATTGCCCAAAAGTTTCAAAAATTGAGTTAAAGCACACATAACGACCAAACGGGTCAGTATATTTAATTATATGAAAACACCATGGAACTCTTAGTCCATTTTTATTTGCCTTAGTGATAGACATTTTAACGTTGCATATCAAAGAAGAGGTACCATGGTGTATGTTATTCACTGATGACATAGTGCTGATTGACGGGACTTGCGAGGAAGTTAACGCTAAGCTGGAGGTTTGGAGACAGATCATGGAGTCTAAAGGGTTTAGGTTGAGCAGTACCAATGCAAAATACTTGGACTGTAACTTCAGTGAGGTGACACGTGTGGATGACTTGGAAGTGAGGCTTGATACACATATCATCCAGAAGAAAGAAAGATTCAAGTATCTTATGTCTACTATCTAAGGAAATAGAGAGATTTGATGATGATGTCACATATCGTATTGGTGCGGGATAAATAAAATAAAGGTCTTACATTCGGAGTGTTATGTGATAAGAAGGTACCACTAAAACTCAAAGGTAAGTTCTACAAAGTGGTGGTTAGACCAACTATGTTGTATGGGACGAAGTGTTGGTCAGTCAAGAATTCCCACATTTAGAATATGAAATTTGCGGATATGATGATGATGGAGTGGACGTATGGTCATACTAGGAGATATATGATTAGGAATGAAGATATCCAAAATAAGGTAGGAGTGACTTAATGCGGGAAGTGAGGCTTAGATGGTTCGGGCATATGAAGAGGAGGTGTGCAAATGCCCCATTGTGGAGGTGTGAGAGGTTAGCTATGGATGATTTCATGAGAGGTAGGAGTATACCGAAGAAGTATTGGGTAAATGTTATTAGACAGGACATGGCACAGTTGCAGTTGACCTAGGACATGATCTTAGTGTTTTATATCAGAATTCTAAGTCCCCTAATACTGTGATACCAGTTCCATCAAAATAATTGATTCATTTACATACTCAAAACTTTTAAAGCATGATTTACAACATCAAAAAAAAAATCAAAATATTGCATCAAAAAAAAATCTGCAAATTAATTCCTAATAATTTTTGCTTTGAAAATTTTTTAACCAGTGATTTCCTCAAAAATAGGAGAAAACCCCACAGATTTCTAATACTTGTTACATCATAAAGATGTCTTATCACTGTCCCTTGCCTACTGTCTGGTTTACAAAGAAAAAATATTCATGAAGGACATGCGGGAATCCGGGAAATATTGTGTCCACGCAATGTGTGGAGCCTTGCTACAAAAAAAGAAAAGATGATATCCCTCCACCAATAAATACGCCAATTGTTGCACCACAACAACAAATAAATTCCATGGCCCCCAAAAAACCTGCAAACTCCAAACCAATAAAAGAAGAAAAAGAAAAATTCCCTGCAAAACCTCCTACCGAAAAACCCCTGACATGGTATGACGCAGTTATGAAAGAAGAAAATGAAAATGCCGCAGCATCTGTGTAGAAAAAATCAACAACTCCCGCACGGGAAATAACTGCTGAGAATCTTTTGCAACCCCTTGCGAAATCCCCGGAACTACAACAAACATTGTTACAACTTCAAATTCCCAAACAAGAAGTTGCTCAAAGCTCAGAAGAAGAAAAAACCTCTCAAAATTTTGCAAAAATCGAGAAAAGAGAATCTTCAAAAAACCTTTCTCAAAAATAATTTTCAAAAACCCAACTTGAGAAAGAAGAATCTTCAAAAACCCTTTCTCAAAAACAATTTTCAAAAAATCAACTTGTGGTACCACAAGTCCCCAAAAAACCCGCTCCTGAATTTTTCGTAAAACCTTTTTTCCAAAATATTGTGACTCTTGAAAAAGAATTTTTTAATGAAGACCTTTTTTTAGCATTGCAAACTTATTTTGGACAAAGATGGTTTTACAAATCATGGGATATTTTTAAAACCCCATATTTTTATCAAGCTAATCTTGAAATATCAGGATCAGCGATAATTAAAAATAATTATTATAAAAATAACTCAGATCCCTCTTAATCTATTTGCAAAATGCTTAACGTAATTGCTCCAAGCGATTGGGGGAATGATCTGTCTCAACTCCTAAATTTCCCAGATACCCACAAAAATAAACCATTTTTTGATATTATATATATATTGCTCGAGCAAAATCATTTCTCCTCCATGTTCCAAGTCCAAAACAGTTCCAATATCACTTACTAAAGATCCTCCTAAGGTTCTAAGCAAAAATCAAAGATAAATTATGCTAGTTCGACGTAAGGAATCCCGATAACACCATCCGGTTGTCCTCTTCCATGTTGCATCGATTTTAAAGGGAACTTGGTGTTGAAGTAAGCTTACAATTGAAGTAATTCTAGTGTTCTAAGGTAAGTTTCATCCTCCTTTAGCCATTCTATGATCAATTTATTCTATTGAGTGAATTGTTGGAAGATTTTCTTAAAACTAAGTCCTAGAAATCTTGAACTAGAATTGTATGACTTTGTTGGGCTATTTTGTTAAGGATATGGAGTTGTGATAGTAATATAACTTGTTACATATGTTGTAGAGACTAAGGGAGGAAGATTAGAGAGGTTGTAGTGTTGAAATCATACAAGAATGGAGATACAAGATCATATAAGTCTTACGAACACAAGTTGTTCGATAAAATGTCTGAATAAGTTTTCTTATGAATTTATGGGTCCGTTATTGATATCAATCGTTTATATAATGTAGATAATCGCTCGTAGCACATCCAAGGACTCGTGAAACCCATATGTGCTACATAACGAGGTATGTAAGGCTTGTTCTTTATATTGGCATGATCTTGGTTAAAAATTAAACAAGACGAGACATTGTTGAACGACTTCCCTTCTTAATAACTTGATAACTTTGTGTTTTCCATTCCAGTAAGCCTTATAATCCTTGTATATTCCTTGATTGAATCTCACACTCACATCTTATGATGTCTTTGTCATACGATTTGTTTTAAGAGCTCTTGTTGGACTGTAACGTTCGATGTATATGATCCCATAATGAAAAATGGGGGCTACCGACATTAGGTCACTCCTTCCTAGTCATATTGTTACTCTAAGGTCTTGCATTGCACTTATATATATTTATCTATTCTTTTACCTCATCGCGCTATAGTCGGCCGAGGAAGCACTAATTTGTGTATACCACATATCAATTGGGCATACATTACCGAGTCCTATATAGTCGGGCAATTTATGATGATATTAGCCCCACAGAGAGGTTTGATACTATACTAGATGGTCCCATAGAGTTGCCCGGTTTTGCATTTATGCATATATTTATTGTTATGTCAATTGTATGTCCTCATCGTTTTTTTTTAGTTTCAGGTTGACATTTGTAACCTTCTCTTACTTTACATTCCTTATTTATATGTTTTACATGCTTTATATATTCATTATATTTTTTCGTATTGATGTCCCTTTATGGGGTGTTGTGTTTCATGCCTACATGTACAGATAGATAGACTGACGTACCTCCTCAGTAGGGTATTTGCTTCCAACTGTTGATAGTCGCACTCCACTTCTCCGGAGTTGCTATACAAAGTCAGTAGATACTATTGCATATGTATATGTTTATTTTGGGTATGTCGGGAACCTTGTCCCGACTTGATGGAACATGTTAGTACTATTAGAGACTCACAGACTAGAGGTTGTTGTATATACGTGTTGGGTGGCCTTGTCGGCCTGAGTCTGGTGTCGTATGCTTCAGGTACTACAGTTGGTATGCTCGAGCCTTAGGGTGCCTAGTGTCGGTCACCCCTCCAAGGTTAGGGTGTGATAGTGGAAACGACAAGTGGTGATGGTTGTGGATGCCAATTGGGATGGTGTTGCCAGAAAGTGGTGAATGTGAATAATAGTTGGTGATGTTGGTGGTTGACGATAACGATCATCGCTGATTGTTGATGTAGTAGTTAGTTGTGACACCTGATAATTGTAGTGGTTAACAGTGATATCACATGGTACAATAAATGATGATAATGTTTGGCAATGTATAATGGTGGATATTGTGGGTACGTAGTGATAGGTGATTGTTGGGTAATGTTGTTTGGTGGTAATGATTGTAAAATGGTGCCTAGTGGTGCTAACAATTTACTGTGGTAATTAGCGGTGATGATGTTTGTGAGTGAGGATGGTGAGTAGTAGTGGTTGATCGTGGCGGATGGTGGTGGCGACGACAGTTAAAGTTGAAAGTGGATGGAGTAGTGCTAAACCGTCACCTTTATATAAATATTTTAATAGACATATAATCATATTAAGACTTTGTTATATATTTTAATCATTTAGATACATTCAGACTGATTAAGTGGTTCTACATTAAATACATAAATAAAATGGACTTGATAATATAGATTTAGACATGAAAAACAAATAAACTTAATGACTAAAATTTCAATAAGCATTTTTTGGCTTATCTATTTGTTTGGTAAATCCTAAAGTGCTTATAAGCCATATTAAAAACCATAACTTGGTCATTCTCAATTTATGGGTTTTCAACTTATAAACACTTTTGATTTGACCAAATTTTTTTCTATTCTATACTTAATATTATATCTAATTCTTTAAATACCTTTCCCAAAACAAATTCTGAACCTTTTCTTCAACCCATATCCATCGTTCCTCATTTCATGACAAAGATACTTTTAATTTTATATATTATATAAAGGAATTAAGGATATTTTAGTCACTTAGACAAAAGAACGATTTTTCCGAACGATTTTTCCGAATCAATAACTTATTTTTAGTTTCAGCATTTTTATTTAAATATGTAACTTTTTGTTTATAAAATATTCAACATTTATAGCTTATTAACTATTTATAACCAGCTAACTCAAATAGACTCTTAAATGCATAATAATAAAATGGAATACGGATGAGATTTGTTGCTTTCCTTTCCAAGCTAATACAGGGCGTAAAAATCTCTAAAATCAACTAGATATCGAATCCCGTGTCAGCACGAGCCCAATATATTTATAATTTTATTTCTATTCAATTTTAAGAGTTTTTCAACATATTCTACTACGTTTTTTGAAAGTCACAAGTGAAAAGCTAGAAGTTTTGGGAGCACAAGTTCAATGATTCGTGTTATAGTATATATTTTTTTTGTTTCAAATTATTTGAAATGCTTTCACAAGTTATATATTTATGTGTAGTCATCTCATTAAGCGTAAAATGAATATCGGATAAATATTACTATTAACATTGGTAAAAGTATTATCAAAACAAGCGGAAGTGATCACAGAGAGGTACAGTAAGTTGTATTATTTACGGGTTGACATGACCTGGCAAGGCCGTCTTGACTCAGAACATATCCAAAAACACCCTAACGCCACCATGGCTCAGCGGTCTAAAACAGGATCATCATCCTGAGTTTCAGACATTCCGCATGGGTTGTCCTCTGCCCAACCTTAGTACCTTCTCACATGAATCATTAGCTATATTATAGCATTAGTACCATGATTCCAAGTAGTCTAGCGCAACATGGGATCAACACAATGAAATTAGCCGATCATAAGCTAATCCAAAATCTATAATAAATAACTAAAATTTAAATATAAAAATTTAAATTACCTAAGATGAAGAGAGTGTGCCCAGTACAGGAGGATGTAAAGCAAACCTTAAGCTTTTATTGTATAGAGTTTTTTTTACAAAGAGAAGAGAGTAGTTTCCCAAAGCCTGCCTCCTACTTACAACTATGGATCCTTATACAATGAATCCTGTGATAATACAGACAAGTAAAGTGGCCTAACATGTGGCCTACAAAGTTAAAAGATAAAAAGTAATAAAGTAGAATTGGCCAAAACGTATGGGCCCTATTATAGTACAATAATTTATCTACTTTATTAAAGTAGATTCCATCTGTTCGGTGGCTTTTATGATGGGTCCACCGACTGCTTTCCTGTGTATCACACTTTTTCTTTCCCTTTGTCTTTTCCTGTGTTGGATGATGCCTCCATCTTATCTTGAAACTTCGCAACGTATTCTTGAATGTCGAAGTCTATATCATAGGGGTCTTAGGAGTCATGAATATCTTCCTCCTCTGTATGAATGGATGCCATAGAAGTATCTTAAGGGAATTCCTCATCCATATTTTTTATCAAATCCTTTTTTACTTCTGCCATATAAGATGCTATAATATCTGCTTTTGAAATCACTCCTTTTTTAAGTTGGAGCTTTCTGGCAATATGCTGAAATGGACTATTAACCTCTTACTGTGGTTGATCTTATTTTAATTTTGTGTAACCTTCAATTGCTGAGGTTATCTGGTCTATAAGTTCTTGCCCATTCAAACCACCTTCTTTGGTCTTTTGTAATAATTTCTTCCAAAACCTTATTTAATTGGTTCGTTGTAAACAAGGAATTTGTTCTGAGGTACGACCCACTTCTCCTGACCATCGCATGATCCATGGAATGGAAAATTCAATGAATAAATGCATATTAGCAATTCCATTTATGATGGTATTATGATTCTCTAATTCTATGATTTTAGGAGAAACATCAATCCATTCGGTATATAGACTTTTAAATGTTTGTGGCAAGATATTAACAGATGAACCATAATTTATTCACTAATGCCAAAACCAAGTAGGTATGTTTTGTTTATAAACATGAGAACATATTTTTATCAACCATGAATATTTTTTGTTATGGTTTTCATATAAAAAGTTTTATAAAAACTATATATATAATCCCAATAATTAAATTTTACCTGAATTCTTTGCTCAGGGTGAAAATATTCTCGTTCTTTCAAAGTGATAAACCCCAGTCTTCTGGAGTAAATATCTTCTTTATAATGATCTTAGAGAAGTTATAAACCTTTTTAGTATGCATAGGAAAATAGTGTTGAATTTCAGCTGATCCCGTGGTTGAGAGTGTGGTCTCATAATGCATTCTTGATTTATAAGACAAGATGGGATATGACCCAGTTTCTAAATATCTTTCCATGAGCTTCCATGACTCATCCTTCCATTGAATATCTTTATAATCAAGAAGAAGTATAACATCTTTCTTCTCATGTTTTCCATAACCCTTATTATCATCCTGCTCTTCATTAGCAACATCTGCTTATGAAGGTTGTGGGCTATCATTTTTTCTTTGGATCTTATAAAATCCATGAATTGTTGGTATAACAGACTTTCTTTATCAATATTTGAATTCCTTGTCTTCCCTTGTGCTATAAGCTTTTGGTTTCCCTGCTGGACAATTGTATTACCTCATCCAGTTCCTCTGCCTCTTCCGTCATGACCTCTATAATTGGGGTCGCTGCCTTGCCAAGTAGGCCTTATCATCCTGTACGACAAAATTATTAAATTATGAACTCAAATATTCTCTAGTCAAGAAATCATGCAGACTATTATTTGTCCCTTTTTTATAATGAATCTCAAAATCAAATGGTGCCAATAAAGCTTGTCATCTTACAAACATTTGTTTAGAAACATTTGTTTAGAAACATCATGTTTGCAGTCTTTATTAAACATAAACTTAGTAGTTGACAATCGGTATTTATAATAAACTTCTGATTGTATAAATCTCCTTGAAATTTTAAAACACGTTTTTCAATTGCTAAAATTTCTTTTGCAAATGTGGAATAATTTTTCTAAGTAGGATTCCATTTGCCATAATAGAATTATATTAAATACTCTTGTTTATCAACTGGAGAGTGTTGCTTCAGTATACCCCCATATCCGATATCTGAGGCATCCGTCTCTATAATTGTTGGCCAAGTAGGATTGACTAAGGTGATACAAGGAAGGCTATGAACCTTAACCTTAATTCTTTTGACAGCTTGAGTATGATCATCTGTCCAAGGTGTAGGAACCATTTTCAGCCGTTCATATAAGATGACTGTATCTTTTGCCAAATCCTTTATAAAAGGATTGATATAATTTAAACTACCCAAAAATCTCTGGAGTTGGGTTTTATGGGTTATAACATCCGGGAATCTTGATGCAAATTCAATGCTCCTATTAATACGAATGATTTTTTCCTTTTCAATGTTATGACCCAAAAATCTAACTTTAGTTTGAAAAAGGGCTATTTTTTGTTTTGATATGACTAGACCATTTTGTATGATGATTTTCTTAAATAAATCAAGATGTTTGAAATGAGTTTCAATATTATTAGAAAATACTAAAATATCATCTATATAAACAATGATGAAATTACTACGAGGCATAAATATATCATTCATAATATTTTAAAATTCATAAGGGGCATTTTTTAATCCGAATGGCATTACATTCCACTCAAATTACCCAATAGGAACATTAAAAGAAGTTTTGTATCTATCTGCTTCTGCAATCTGAATCTGCCAGTATCCAGATTTTAAATCAAATTTAGAAAATATAATAGCGCTACTAAGTCTATCAAGTAAATCTTTTTTGTTAGGAATAGGATACTTGATCCACTTCAGAGCTTTATTAAGTGGTTTATAATTAATAACGAGTCGGGGACTCCTCTTTCCTATTCTGCATGTTTATTAACATAAAAAGCCATACAAGACCATGTGGATTTTATCAAACCTTTCTATAATAAAGAAGTAATCTTTTTTTTACATAATTCCAAGTACTCAGAATTCATATGGCATGACCTAGCTTTTGTAGGGATATTACCCTCCTTAAAATCATCATCATAAGGGAGAGAAACAATATGCTTTTTCCTATCCCAAAAAGCATTAGGATGGTCACTACAAACATGTATTGAAAACTGAGTTTGTATTAAATTAATTTTTTGCCGTAGCTTAAGATTTCCCAATAGCTCTTCAATATTAGAAATATAAGTTTCTTGCTTTAAGAAATTGATTTGTTGGTGTTTATGAATCAACCTATCTTTGAGCTCATTTAACACCCTTGAAAAAGGTTCAGTTATAAACTGAAAAGTAATGGGTTTTCCATTGAAGGTTCCTATGATACTTTTTTTTTTATCAATATTAGTAATTGAAAATAGTTTTTTGTATAAAAGGTGTGCTCAATAATCTGTGATCTCATACCTGAATCCTTAATCAGTTTTAACAACTCCATAAGGCTATCACCTTTGAGAACATTAATGTTCATATCCTAAAATTGAGCAAATATATTATAGAACTCATCATCCTCCTTATTCTGTTTGCTAGAACAAGGTTGTCCGATTTGACAGGGTAGGCATTCTTCTTCTGAAGGGATATAATCTTTCTTATTAAGAACTCGAATTTCCTCATCTGATAAGGAATCATTTGCTTCATCTGTTTCGAAACCTGAGTCTTCTGGTTCCGAGTTAAGCTATAGCTTGGATAGTGAATCCTTTAAATCATCTCCAATGTTAAAGACCTTGATTTTTCCTTAACTTTACAATCCTTATAATAGTGGTATGTCCTGCCACGTTTCCAACATGCCTTGGGATTCTTAGATTTTATAAAAAAAATTGCGAGTTTTAAACTCTTTCTTTCTTCTCTTCTTCTTGTCCAGGTGTTTTGTTTTCCATTTTTGGAAACTTTCATGGTTTTTTGCTTTTCATCTATGAGACACCTTGGCTTTGAGTATATCCCTTCCAAATTGATCACAGAACTCTCCAGTTGTTATCTTTCATTGAGGTTCTAACTTTTTATCTGCTGATTCAGCTTGATCTCATTACACAAAGCTAACCCTTCTTGTATACAAGTGCCTATTAGGCTACCATAAGTATAAATATCATAATTGATGGTAATTCCCCCCTTTCTAAGAGACTTTCTAACTCTTTCCGCAAATAGGGCTGGTAATCCATATATAAATTTTGACTTACAGTGAGGACTATTACACTCAGGTAATTCCATGACTATGTTAAGGAAAAATCCTTATACCACCTAAATGAGGTGAGGGTTTTGCATCTTAAGTTCTGGAGTAAAGTTCTGATATTTTCATAATCATCTGACCATCTTCGAGTAAAGTGCTCTATAATATTAATCCCTAAGGTATAAATCGCATTCTGCGTAGGTTCTACACCTGTTTCGATTTTAACTGCCCCAATAATACTATTACTTTGTTCTTGGGTTAAATAATGATCCCACCAGCCTTTCAACTGGCCAGTGAATCCTGATATAATCATTTCTGCAACAGTTTTGTCAGTGTTACTTGTTAGCTTTGCAGATTGTGCTATACATGAGCATTCTATGAACTATTGTATAAATTTGTCTTTCCGTATAACCATCTATGTTCCATTCATAGATACTCTTTCCACTATAGTTATTATTATCCACAATCTCTTGCTCCTCAAACAAAACATCATGAGGAATAGGTCTAGGATAGTAGTACATCATTTGTATTGGTTTCCTAGCATACTTTTATAGGTTATTAATTTCGTCAGACATCTTCTGCTTATAATCATCGTCAGATAGGTCCAACTCATAATCTTTTGTTAAAGGGTTGATCCGCAAACCTTTAAACTTATCATCTAGTAACTGTTCAAGTTCTGAGTATGCTCTTAACTTGAAATCTTTAATCTCAGGTGGAGGCTGCACATTAGGAGTAGATGTAGAAGTATGATAACTAGAAGAAGGGACTGACTTCATGATTTCCGAAGTTAATTTCTCTACTCTATTGTGTAAAAGAACAATTTGTTCACCCAATGCGTTCATATAAACATTTATGAAGTTATTCTATTTGAGCATAATATGCCAAGTTGTAACTAAGGCAGTATTATTTTCAATTAAATTCGAAAAGGCAGCAAAATCAAGAGATTTATTATCCTTTTCAATATGGAAAGGTTGTTGAGGAGGGAAAACATTATGAGCAATTTCCCACTAGAAAGATTGTACTCTCTTTCTAGAACAGAGATATAATCTCCCACATATTTGATCATAAACCAAGGAACAAAAGATATAATGTTGTTAGCTCGAGAGATATCTTTATAAAAATCCTCTTGCAGCACTATACGTTCACTGTTATCAAAAGTATCAAAAAATCATTTTTTAAAGGTTCCCATCTAGGTTTATAAAAGTCTTTACTAATTTTTTCTCGTGCAGGTGATCCCCGGCTAAAATTAATTTTTGAACTTTGATCCATTAAATACTTGGATAACCCATGTCTGATCAATTATTTCTAGGTCTTCATTAACACCTCTGACAATATTATCATTACCAATTATAATCCTATCGACTCTATTACTATCGGTATTATCAGGCACATGTGGATTTATGAAATTTTGAATACGAGAAGTAGAAGCTCGTGAATGAGATTTAACAATATAATCAATTGGTGAATATAAGAACGATTTGAAACATCAGATCTAGTAGATGTAGAACCAAAATCATTTGTCAAGTAGTTTGGTTTAGAAAACTTTAGCTTGACCGTCCCATCAAGAGTTTGTTCAATATGAGTAATATCAGTATTACAATTACTCTTGGGAGGTGCAACTCCCTCTATTACCCATTGTATGGGAAAATCAATTTCATCCCATTTAATAGGTCTTATGGTGGTAATTTTTTATTTACCAAAATTCGTTTCTATTAAAATAGTTTCGTTTTTAAAATCCATGATTTTGCACATAGGATTCATAGTGTATAAATGTTTAAAATAGATTATATAGCAAATACATATAACTTCAGTTCCAGGCATATATAGTCATAACCATGCAACTTAATACTTAATATTAAAACATTCAATGAATTTTCATCTAGCAAAGATACATGCAAGTTAGGATAAACATTAAAATAAACAGGGCCATATGCCAAACTGGTCTGTACTGTCCCTGTAAGGGACTTTTTCCAGTTCTGATTTCTACCATCCCTTAGAGCTGCTATAAAGCTCTATGGTAAGCCTCTTAAAGTAAGTGGCTTGAAAGCAACCTGTATATTTTTTTTTTGTTTCAAATTATTTGAAATGCTTTCACAAGTTATATATTTATGTGTAGTCATCTCATTAAGCGTAAAATGAATATCAGATAAATATTACTATTAACATTGGTAAAAGTATTATTTAAAACAACAATAGTTGTTATTAAACTTATATTACTACTATATAAATGATATGATGTTGCAGCATAATAGTACTCCCAATGAAAAATTTGAAAGACACCCAAAAGAAGCTGTGATGTATTCTCATTTTTATAGAAAGAGCAAATGGAGTAAGGTGAAGAAGCCTACCATAAACCAAATGGAGACTCAAATTTAAGCTTGAGGTGGGGTAAACGGCTCTTAAGAGTAATTTAGGTTTAAAATGAATTTCGAATAGTTGTTCACCTATGATTTCTTGTGACAATGGATATGCTGAATGTTATTATACATGTTTAAGGTATATAATAGGTTAAGTATGCATCTAAAGTACCTGTTTTGGCCATGCAACGTGATAATGGGTCTGTCTCAGTTCATAGGGGTAAGCACGGGTACATGGTACCCAGATACCCGACTGGAATCGACACTAACATATAGGTTCCAGGTAGTTAAATTAAGAACCGATCAATGTCGGGTCCGGTTCCGGCAAATAGAGACAGGGTACCCTGACCCGAAACCATTACCCGAAACCTATGAATATCAAAGTGGCCACATTTTAAATTAATCTCGTGGTTACATTTGTATAATTCCTCTTTAATACCCCCAACCTTTTAAATTAACAATTTTGAGCCCCTTTTATTTTTAAATCGGTTGAGCATAGTCCAACAAGGACCAGGCCCAGCCCAATCGCCCTTTAAACGAGTGGCTAAGAGCAAACACCCTCAATTCACTTCTTTACTCTCCAAGGGTTGTGAACCCTAGTAGCCACCACCCACCCTTTCGCCTTTTTCGACTAAAATGGCAAAAGCTTAAGGGGATTTTCGCCAGTGCCAGATCGTGCATAGTCAAATTTGGCTAGGGTCTTAATGACCCTTGTCTTCTCCTCCCTCTCTAATAGTATGTCGCGTAGATAATACCTTCCCCCTTTCTCTTTCTTTTATGTAATTATTAATGGATTTTGTCCCATCCGATTTTTTTTAAAAAAGATTTCCTATTGGCCGATTTCATTATCGCTTAACTTGGAACCAAGCCCTTTGGTGGATCCTAAACTAGCTCTAATTAACCATTTCAAACTGAAACTTGTGTTTTCTGTGTGTGCGAGTGCTTTGAGTGTGGAAGCAGAATATTCAAACCCCTACCTCGAATCCTAAGCTGCCCCTCGCAAAAGGTAAATGCCCTCCCTTTAAGTATTTTTTAATTCCACTGTTTATGTGCATTACGTGATTATTGATATGCTTAGTTAACTAAATTGATAAATTGATTATTATTTTACTCCATGAAATTAGGGAATTGGATTAATTAAATAAGGAATTGGATTTACAGGATACTCGAGAACCTATCCGGAATCGCAGGGTCCGGGTAGGTTCCGGGTAGTGATTGCTACGGATAGGTTCCGGATAGTAAATTTAGGAACCGATCTTTTACTAGATAGGGTCCGGATAGTTAAAAAAAGTTAGGATACCCGGACCCGCTCACCCCTATCAGTTCACATGTTGAGAAGTTGCAAATACATAGCATGGTATTTTAAAGTTGGACATAGGGGCCCAACGGTAAAAAAACAACATTTGATAAAACGTAAAAACTATAAATTACAAAATAGCCTCCGTGGAAAGTAAAGTAAAGTAATGTGATGCTTATTGGGCCATGGCCATAAAATTAAGAAGATACCAAACATGCATCGTTGGGGTTAGAGATGACAACAAATCGGATATGGACCGGATCCTACTAGATTCAGATCCATATTCATTTTTCATATCTGAATCCAGATCCGAATTCAAATCCATCGGGTCCATAAAAATCATATCCAAATTCGGATCCACGGATTGGACCTGGATCCACATGTAAACCTTGCTAAAAATGTAACCTTGCTAAGAATTATTTTGAACTGACAAACGATTTTTACTTGGCTAACAGTTTACTGTGTTTCAATTTTGAAATGTTCATATGAGATATTTTGTTCGTTGTCTCGTTTTGATTGTGAGCTATTAATTGAAAATGTTGGACAATGACAATAGTTATGGAAAATGCTGGCTAGTATTTCCACAATGCAGAACTTGCATGTGCTTGGAATCTTCACAGATGAAGTGAATATAATTTTAACTACTTGTCTATGGAGATGTTAGTCATTCACTAATATAACATTGATTTTATTATCGAAGTTACCTCTTTATTTTTTGATTTTTTAGTTAATGCGGGGATAAATTAAACTTGTTTTGAGAATTAAACTTGCAAGGATGTGCTTAACAATTTTAAGAAAATACTTATAAAATTACATTCTAGGTTATGAATATATTTAATAAAAAATGAATCCACGGGTCGGATCTGGATCTCAAATACAAAATCCAAATCCAGATCTGATCCGTCAGAAATGGATTCGGGTCCGATCCGGATCCGTCGGTCCAAATTTTGAAGATCCATATTCTATAAAACGGATCTGGATACACCAGATCCGGACTGGGGTCCAGATCCAGTGCCATCTCTAGTTGGGGTCCATTGGCCTTGTGAGAATTTGGTAATAATAGATCACTAATCCGGATCGGGTCAAAACATCAGAATCGCAGAAAATTTCTTCCCCTCTGTTATCATAAATCGAAACCCTCGTTCTTCTCACACTTCACCACAACCTAATCAACGCCTTGTGAGAAAGATCCTTTCTCAGGTACGCTCCTTCTCTATCTACATTTCTCTATATACGCTGCATTAATTTTTGTATACACAAATTGGATCAGTAGCATTCTTCAATTGATTATAATTTGTTCGCGTTACTTTGAAGTTTATGTTAAATGAATCTTATAATTTGATTTTGCATGTTAATCTTGTGAATGTTTGTGGAAAATTGTGCTTTTTGATGTTGTTGCGAGTATATATGGAGAATTGAGACGTGAATTAATGATGATTAAACTGATTGTAGGTAATTATGATTGTTGCATGAGTGATACATGCAAGTGTGTGAAGGGAACCTGAGAATTGACAGGGAATGATATGTGATGATGGTGGCTGATTGTTGTTTTCTCGAAATTGAGAACTGACGTGGAAGAGTAAGGCATATCCGGGGGCAGTATGGCTCAGCAGCAATCATCACGGCTTAATCGATTGCTTACTTTATTAGACAGTATCCTTTGCGTTTTGTTGCCATTCTTTACTATATATACTACATTTGTTTTAATTTATGTTCCTTGATTTGGAGTATGAGGGTCAAACTAACTAATGTTTGGTGTGAATTCAGATATAGAATCTTCAATTTTTTTGAAATAAAATTTCCATATTTAGGAACTACATAAAAAAATACTGTTAAGAAATATTTAACAATTCAAAGTATTTAAAAGTATGTGAAAATTATGGTCAAAGAAAATATGTTTTGACTGTTCAAATAGTAACCAAGACAAACAAATTGAGACGGAAAGAGTACACAGGGCGAATTAAGCTTTTGTTCACCCGCGTATACTTTTAGATTGTATGCATATTTTGTACCTTTAGAGAATCTTCTCTTCCATTACAGTAAAAACTTGCTATTGAACGAGTTCTTTCTGCTTGTAGTTTTGTATTCTTGCTTCTAGTCATGTTGGCGAGTTGGTGTTAACTTTAGCCAAAATTAAGCTGGCTCGACTCAAGCAACAAGATTGTCAGCTGCTAGGCAGATTGGTGAAATAGCCAAATCACATCCTCAGGACCTGAACTCTTTGTTGAGTAAGGTATGTCTTTGAGTGCAGTTTTTCTCTAATTAAATCAAAATTTGCATTTCTTTTCTCCGTGTTGCGGCAATACACCTGTTATGTTTATTGGAGTCAGAAGCGGTATCATTTATCTATTCGAAAATAGAAGTCTTCTGATTAAAAATCCTTATTTTTCCGAGTTCATGTGCAGTAAATCTATTAAAGTTTTACGTTTTAAATCTTTTCTATAGTTTAGCAGTATTCCATAGTTTTAGATAGTGAGGGCACTTATCTCAGCAATATATTTATTTCTGAAGGAAGTAATTCTACAGAACGTTACATAGTGATGGGTGTGGTTACTTAAATGAGTACCTTGCTGGTCAAATTGTAGCTTGCTTTTCCACATGTTGCCTTTTTAATGGACAAATGAGCATAACCCCCACTTTAAAGGTAGAAAAGTGCCTTTGTAGTTCCTGTTGCATAGCCATTAGGTGATGTAAGACAGAAGGTTTCACAATCTGGTTGAGTTCTTGTATTGGCTAGACACACTTAAGATTCAGAAGAAGAGTTTCATAATTTTATTGAGTTCTTGTATCGGCTAGACACACCTAACATTTTGGCAGATGTATGGAGCTGGGAGCTGGCAGGAGAGTGGAGATGAGTTATTTAGGGTTAGTTCCTTTTATAAGAAGTTAGTGAGAGTCATACAATATCAAAATGCGGAAAGGAAACCCTAAGTTATAAACAAGGAAATAAGGATAGTAAATATACACAAGGAGGAGATTGAATGAAAGCTAGGGATCTTAGATATCCAAAACCCTCATTCAAGCAATCCAAAAAGCACCTAACTCTTAAGTAAACCTCAAGGGAATTAGATCCCCTTGCAATTCACCTCTCAAACAAGGTTCAATCAAAAGCTTCACCAAGCTCTCAAACCTCTCAAGAGTGTAATATCAATATTTAACCTAAACTAGGTCTAAATGAGCTATTCTCAACTATTTATAGTTTAGGCTAGCTTGAAATGCGGTCGAATATGCGGCGTCGCATACTCGGCTTGAGTCCGCATGTGCTCCGCAACTCCCCAAACAATGAGCTATGAAGTTTCACTCCGAATGCGACCCGTTTGTGATCGCATCTCCCTTGTTGCAGTCACATATGTCGCCGCATGAGGTTATCCATTTCAGCATCCCAAGCAATCATCATGACATGGAACCCCCGGTATGAATCAAAGTGTGCTGAAGCGCCTCCATCTTCATGAATAGTTCTTGTAGAGCTTGAAGATATCGAGCTTGGCTCTCGTGAATGGCCTTGATGCAACTTGGCTTGTGTCTGAGAGGAATGTACTTTCCCTAATGATTCTATATGGATCCCTAAAGCATTGAGGAAGGTAGTCTTTGTATGGTTGGCGGCTAGGGTGCGATCTTAACAACAACAAATTTGTGAAAGTGGAGGATCAACTATGTCAGTTGGTGCTTTATGTGTAAGAGTGCAGGCATGACTGTTGATCATCTTCTTTTGCACGGTAAGGTGGCCAATCGATTTTAGAGGGTAATCCTCAATTTGTTTCGGATGCAAGGGGTGATGCCGGGTCCAATGAAGGAGGCATTGCAAAAGTTGGACTCATAGGGAGGGAAAGAGATGACCAAGAGCATGTAGTGTTCCCCCTTGGCAATCATGTGGATCATTTGGATAGAGTGAAATATGAGGGCATTTGCTAGGGTAGAGCAAGATTTTGTAAACTGCATAGTAGTGTGTTGTCTCTAGTTATTTTTTGGTGTACTTACGAGGTCCCTATATGTACAGAGGATTGAATTTCTTTTGTTGAGAACCTATGTTGCTCGGACTCTTCATTTTCGGTGCCTCACCCATGTCGACACGACATGGGTGTGGGTGTGGGATCTATACCCGATCTGGTCAACTGATTTTGGGTACTTTGACCAAAGTTGACGGAGAAATTCCATATAGATTCAATGATTTCTTTAATCAAAACAAAAACTAAGGTGAAATTGAAGAAAATGAAATACCTTGTATATAGAAATTTCTATGTCACTCCTTTTCCTTTTATCTCCGTCCGAGATTCTCCTTTTAATCAATATTTTCTGAAGTTTCTCAGAGAATATCTCACAATTTAGGTTTTATAACTCTATCTTTAGATATTTAAAATTATTTTTAACCGAATCTCCGTATCCGTATCCATATATGGATATATGGATCCGTATTTCCGAATCTTAAAATTTAGATCATGAAGGATCCGACCTCTAGAACCCACACCCGAGTCCGAGCAACATAGTTGAGAACCATGTTTTGATGTAGGTTCTCTTCTTTTGGTATACGGCTTGTATACGGGGTTCCTCCACTTGTTAATAAAATTATTACCTTACAAAAAAAGAAAGAAAAACACTTGGTCGTTAAGGCCTGTAGGGTAGCCAGAGAATAGGTGATGATTCATATCACTAAAAAGCATAGAAGGAATATTGAGCTGTGTACTGCGGTCAAGTGAGTTAGTAGCTAAGAGAGAAGGGACAATATTAGAATTCCACCCGGAATGCCCTAGGTATAACCTCCTATGTGAGGTTGCACAAGTTCTACAGAAGCAACCCAAATAGAATAGATGATTCTAGTATTGTAACTATATCGAATCTAGCCTCGGATTCAGATTCTATTAAATGGAAACATAACAAGGATGGGAAACTTTCTGTTAAAAGGGCTTATGAAATTGACAGCATACAACAAAACAAAAACCAGCAAATTTTGTGGAACAATGTTTGGAAAAACATAGCACCAACTAAAGTAAAATGCTTTACATGGTTGGTAGTCCGAAGGGCTTGCTTGACACAAGAAGTTTGAAGAGAAAAGGGACAGATAATTGTTTCCAGATGTCAACTATGTGGGGAAACAGAAGAGACGAACAATCATCTTACTCACTGCACAATTATGGGCTCTATTTTTTACCCTCACAAACAAAAAATGGACCATGCCTGAGCACACTGCAGATCTATTGAGTTGCTGGATTAGAAGAAGAGGAAGCAAGAGCCAGAAGAAATGGGGAGAATCATCCCACATTGCATCTGGTGGACTGTGTGGAGGGAGAGGAACAACAGAAGCTTCGAAGATAGAATCCAATTCCATTCACATAGTTAAATGGAATTGTATTGTATCTTTTTATTTTTGGTGTAAAGAGAAAGAAGTAGAGGAATCAGAGGTTGTAGATTTGTTAGGCTCTCTGTAAGTAGTTTCTTTCCTTTTTTCCTTATGTTCCTTTTTGAAGGTTGCCAACATATCCTTAATGCTGCGGAATACAACATTACCAGTTTAAAAAAAAAACTATATCGAATCTAGAAAATTACAAGAGTGACTTTGGACTAAAAGAACTCTGCTACACCTGTTAGGGAACATCTGTTAGGGAAATTGTTTCAGAACACATAAATTACCTTTTTTCCCTACCCAAAACAGTCGTAGCCTAAAAATATATTAGGGAATATTAAGAAAGTACCTAGATAAAATTTTCCGCATAATTAATGTTGAAAACGTATTTTGTTTTTGATTTGTATACAATGCTGAAAATGGTAAATTATGGCGGATTAAACTTGACTTGAAAGCAATAATCAAACTGAACAAAACACAAGACTAAACCTAAAACCATTAGTAGATGCTTTAATGGCGGGGTCATGTAATAGAAATGATTTTCTCTTCTTTTTTCCTCTTGCCTCCCTTATCAAATGCTGTTCGGCTTTAGCTTACTGCTCAATTTTTTCAAAAGGGTGACAGCACAGTAGGAACTACTGATCAACTTCTAGTGGAATAAAATTTAGAAATATCTAAGAAGAAATTTTACAAGAAAATAGTGGAGGGCTTGTGAGATGGTTATTGCTAAGTAGTGGGTCGTTAAGTTGCTATTCTTCAGTAGAACAGCAATAAAAACAAAAATCTTGCAACAATGGAATAGGAGGAAGAAGAATGAGAGAGAAGAGTGTAGTGGAGTCAGAGAAGTGTAGACAAAACAAAAAATAGAATAGTAAGAGGAGAGGGAGGGAAACAAAGATTGCAAGGGAGAGGAGGAATCACTGTATTGGCAACTGATCCACTACACCATCAACTCACAACACTTTAATTCCTTTATAAACCACCTTATACGGCTAGGTCCACTGACGTTTGTGCCACACAATACTTCAAGGCCAAGGAAAAAAGACTTGAAGACAAAAATTGGTATCTTGGGGCCAAAATTGGCTTCTACTTTGTAACTAGAGCCACTCATCAATTAGGGATTTTGATAAAAAATGACTGTAGTGCATCTTATTTGTTTGTCAAGTGTCTTCTGCCCAAGCTTTGGCCTGTAAATTACAAGCTATCCATTGCAAAACTTTCCATTTATCTGGATGGTGAACTGTTGTTTATTGGTTCAGATTGGTCATGTTCTTTCTCTTGTCTTCATAGATTATTCCTTTTTTTTTTTTGAACTGGGTCTTCTTAGATTATTCTATTTGTTAAGTAAAATATTGCTCTTGATATTGGATAGAAGATTCTTGTTGTATAACATTGAGTGGCCACCGTAATTCCCTTATGATTGTAGGTTTTACAATATCTTAGGAGTAAAAAGTGGGACACTAGAGTTGCTGCTGCTCATGCCGTTGGATCAATTGCTGAGAATGTTAAACATACAACTCTGGCTGAACTCTGTTCATCTGTAGAGGTGAAAATGTTCGAAGCAGGAATCTCAGGCAATGTTGAAGAATTGGTAGCTTGGCCTAAATATTATCCTAAAATAGGAGGGACCTCATTTAGAAGGTTGCACATTCTGTATTCATCTTTCTTGATACAATATCATATACTGTGTATTTCTTTCTTTTGAATCTATGCTGCTCAGACGTAATATTCAATTGCTCTTTTTGTGTAGTTCACTGCTATTCTTGTATTGTTACCACACTTGATCTTAGCCAATAGGCTGAGAAAGGTATGGTATTCTTGCATCGTTAGATCACTGAGTCTTGTATATTGTGCCTGCAGTTTTGACTTGAACAAAGTACTAGAGTTTGGGGCTCTATTGGCATCTGCAGGACAGGTACTTTATTTTTCCTTTTGACCTTGGCAGTTGTAAACCTCTCATGCTTCCTCTGTGTGAATGCGTTAGAAAAAGCTGTTTTGCTAAAGTGTTGCTTATAGTTATTTGAGATTTTTTTTGGATTCTATGGCTGTATATTCTTCGCGATGCGAGATTCATAGAATCCGGTGGATAGCTGAGATTCAAAGAATCGATCATTGGTGCATGATGCGGAATCTGGTGGATAATCGCGATGCGAGATTCAAAGTAACGTCGCGATGCGAGATTTAAAAAATCGATCATTTCTCGTTGGCATCACCTCGTCACTGTTTTTTTAATAGCCGAGAGATCTCTGAGGTCATTGGTGCATGATGCTGAATCCGGTGGATAATGAGCCGGTTCCTCTACCTTTCTTCACTTAGATACTGGATTAAAGGGGTTCCAACTTAGAGACCAAGGCCCTGAGCTCCTTTGCGCGTCATTGTTTGCAACACTTATGTGAAGTGCATGGATTCACACACGAAGCATTGACACCTTGTTTTGCAAAAGCGATTGCTTTTAATAATTTTGATGCAAATATATACGGAAAAAGGGGACATGTTTGCTGTATTCGTACAATTGATTCGTTTGTGTCTATAAAATGCTTATTGCTTATTGAATGACAAGGTTGTCACTTGCAAGCCCACATATGCATCATAGGAATGTTAAATCTGCCTAGATTAGCCATTAGTCTGAGGATATAAGGCTGTGCTAAGACTCGCTATAACACTCAAAAGGCTTTTGTGGAGTGGATAGTTGGGCAGAATCAATTTCGTCATATCCGCTCCTTTAGCCATATCAATGCTGGTGTAATCAGTTGTCCTTTCTTCCTAGATGCTTCTAATAGCTACCATGAGGATCCTTTTAAGACGCCAATTTCACAAGGGTAGCAAAATTCAGACGAACACAAAGTAATGCACTGGGAAATGCTTTCCAAACAATTAAACAATTGGCATATATGTAGGGGAGTATGTTAGAGTTGATCGAGGGTTTTTGCGACTTGAGGAAAGTCAAATTGGTAGATGACTATATTTTTGTTAAGTCAGAATGGTATATTGCATTAGCACTTCACTTTGCTAGAAAGTTCCTTGTTTCTTTGGCAGTCTTCTATTTCCGTGCAACCCAAGAGGTTTTGACTTTTAGAATTGTTGCTATACGTGGTGAAAAAGGTAAGCTGACCCAAGAGTTTGAGCAAAATGCTAGAGTATTTCTGAATAGAACTTTGTATCCAAACTTTGGTTTTGGAGATAGTAGTTTTATGGGCAATCCTAGTGTGTATGGCAGAAATACTATTTTATGAATAGCGTTGACATACAAAAGGGGGTCGGTAATAAAATTCATGTTTAGGACTTTATTTTCCTTATAACTTTTGGTGTTGCTTTTGAGTTGCATCTTTTTCTCCTTTATGTCCTTTATTTTTTTTTATACAAAATCATCTCCAAACTACTGACGGAGAGGCTTAAGAAAGTAATGTCCAAACTAGTGGATGCTCAACAAATGGCATTCATTAAAGGAAGGCAAATTATGGATGCTAACTTGATTGCAAATGAATGTGTGGATGTGAGGAAGATATCCAAGGTTCCCGGGATTATTTGTAAGCTAAATATAGAAAAGGCTTATGATCACCTTAACTGAGATTTCCTATGGAAGAATTTGGAGTTGATGGAGTTTGGAAGCAAGTGGGTTGAGTGGATTAAGTTCTGTACCAGAACCGTTAAGTTCTGAGTCTTGATCAGCGGCTCACCTTCTGGTTTCTTTTCTTCTGAGGGAGGATTGAGACAAGGGGATCCTCTATCCCCTTTTCTTTTTATTTTGGCAATGGGAGGATTCAGTGATATGTTGAAACTGAAAACAGCTCAAGCTAATAACAGAATTAGGGGTTTCAAGATTAATGCTGGAGCCATTCAAGGGCTATCAATTTCCCACCTTCAATATGCTGATGATACCCTTGTTTTGTGTGATGCAGAGAGCGAGCAATTGAAGTATCTGAGAATTATTTTTATTCTATTTGAAGCCATTTCTGGACTCCATATAAATTGGAGGAAGAGTGTTGTCTATCCTGTTAATGAAATTGCAGATATCAACAATTTAGCAAATATTTTGGGTGGCAAAATGAGTTACCTACTACATATCTTGGAATGCCCCTGGGTGCTAAGAGTAAATCTATGAACATTTGGAATGCTATTTTGGAGAAGTGTGAGAAGAAGCTTGTTAATGGGAAGAGTCAATATCTATCTCTGAGAGGTAGATTGACTCTAATTAACAAGTGTGTTAAATGCCTTGCCTACATATATGATGTCTCTATTTCCAATGCCAGGGGAGATTATTAAAAAGCTGGATACCATTAGAAGAAATTTCCTATGGCAAGGCAATTGTGAGACAAAGAAGTTTCATTTAGTAGATTGGAAGATTGTCATTACAAGCAAGCAAGGAGGTGGGATGGGAATTAAGAACCTGAAAATTCACAACCAGAGCCTTTTACTGAAATGGCTCTGGAGATTTGCATCATAGGAACAATCCTTGTAGAAAGAAACTATTCAATCTAGATATGGGATGGAAGACCAGTGGATTACCAAGGAAGTGAAGAGTCCTTATGGTGTTGGCTTGTGGAGAAACATCAGGAATCTGTGACCCAAAATTTGGCATACCTCCAAGATTAAAGTAGGCAATGGAGGGAAAACATATTTCTGGCATGATGTTTGGGTTGGTCAACACTCTCTGAAGCATATGTTCTCTGAGATTTACAATTTGAACCAACAGAAGAAGGCAACTATTTTGGAAGTTATGGATAATTTTGGTTGGAATCTCAGTTATAGGAGATTGCTCAATGACTGGGAGGTGGAAAGGCTGACAGAATTTTACAACACTATTGGGCAGTTCAAAGTTTTCCGACTAATGTGGACGGTCTAGTAAAAGAAGGGGATTTTCTTTGTCAAATCATCCTACAAATGCATTCACAACAGAAATACCCCCTGGGATTTTGGCCTTGGAAGTTGATTTGGAAAGTTAAGATTCCTCACAAGGTGGCATGTTTCACTTGGTTAGTGGCTAGACAAGCTGTTTTAACTCGAGATAATCGGATGAAGAGGGGTCTTCATCTATGTTCAAGATGTTTTTTTTTTTTTGTGAAACTGAAAGAGAGACCATTAATCATCTCTTCTTACACTGTAAAGTGGCAGAACAACTTTGATAGTTTTTCCTTAATTTAAAGGGTCTCAAATGGACAATGCCAAGGAGTACAGTTGAAGTTCTAGCTTGCTGGAACAGAGACGGGAATCTGTCAGGACACAGGAGAGATGGAAGATTGTCCCAGCCTGCATCCGGTGGATAATATTGAAGGAGAGGAATCAGAGATATTTTGAAGATAAAAGTATCAGCTTCCAGAAGTTAAAAATGAATTGTCTAGTGTTTTTCTATTTTTGGTGTATTCATGAACTCTCAGGAGGCAGAGGACATATCTAGAATTTTAGATGGTAGGTTTTGCTTTTGTGACTACTACTTGTAATTACTACTGCAGTACACTATTGGTGTATTTCTCTGTTCATAATAGATATGTTAACTGTTAAAAAAATTGATTTTTTATGTCCGAGTGAAATGAAATGTCTTTCTAAAAGAATAAGAGGAAAAAGAAAAAGAATAATTTAGAGCTTTTTGGGAACATAAAGTTTTTCCATGAAATGTTTATTGAACTTTGAGCGGTTTCTTTTTGGAAATCTTTAATTACCATGGTCGACCTTATTTCCTTGAATGAAGGAGGATTAAATTGTGCTAAGATAGAAGTAATAAAGTTCTTTCATTCTACATGAGGTGGCACAAATTTATATTTATAAATAAAATGGTTAGTGCATATTACCTCCTCTCGGTTTTAGTGACTTGTTAAGAAAATATGTATCGTCTCATATTATATAAATTGCTTCTTCACCATTTTTTTTGTTTTTTGACAATGGTAACAATTAATCTATATATACACAGGTATACTACATCCAAATATGTAGCCCCCTCCAAAAAGTTACATCTTACATCTTGTTTCCTTACAATATTCTCCCATTACAGTAAATCCAAAACATCAAAAATATCTTCTGTTTGTACTAAAACTACTTGTTTACACCAAAAGTAATAAAGAGTTGAACAATTCATCTTGAACTTCTGTAAACAATTTTGTTTGCTCTCAAAGCACCTCTGATTCCTTTCATTCCACACAGTCCACCAAATGCATGATGGGACAATTTTCCATCTTTCCTCCTCCTTTGTTGCATTTCCATCTCTGATCCAGCTGTTTAAAACTCCTTTGATGCTCCCAGGTTTCACCCACTTGATCTTCCTCAGACTAATGAACATCTCCCATAGTTGTTCTGTCCATTTGCAGTGTAAGAAAAGATGGCTGGTTGTCTCATTTTGTTCTCCACATAAGAATCATCTTGAGAATAGGTGGAAACCTCTTTTGCTCAAGTTGTCATGAGTCAACACCTTCCTCTGCCAAAAGCCAATTGAAACAATTTACTTTGTATGGGACTTCTGTCTTCCAAATCATTTTCCAAGGCCAATCATCCTCCTGCATGCTTGAGGTGTTCAATTCCTTATATGTTGAATTAACTGTGAAATTCTTGTATTGTCCTTCTGCCACTCTATTGTGTCTCTCCTGGCCATTGTATTATGGAAAGCTTCTATCCATTCTATCCCCCCGTCATTTAGGTTTCTTCTCAGGTTCAGATTCCATCCCTGCCCAGTCCACATATCAGCCACAGTTGCTTGTTGCATTTGACAGAGACCATAAAGATCAGGGAACATCTGCTTCAGTGTTGTGTTCTCAATCCACTTATCATTCCAAAAAGATACATTTAGACCATTCCCAACCTTAGATCTGATTCTTGCTAGCATAATAGGCCACAGGGTCCTGATAGCTCTCAAAACAGTACAACTATATGTTTTAGTGTTGTCCAGTTGTCTTCTATTCCATATTTAACAGTGATGACATATTTCCAGAACATGTTGTCCTCTGTATCAAATTTCCATAACCACTTCAACATTAGGCTCTGATTTTGGATCTTCATGTTTCTAATACCCACTCCTCCTGTCTTCTTGGTAATTGTGAATTCTTCCCACTTGACTAGATGTATCTTCTTCTGGTATTCAGTGCCTTGCCAGAGAAAATTCCTTTCAAGTGTGTCAATCCTTTTAATCACATTAACAGGTATTCGAAAGATGGACATCATATAAGATGGTAATGCATCTAGCACACTGTTGACCATAGTCAGTCTACCACCAAGAGGAAGGTATTGACTTTTCCAGTTAGACAGTCTTTTCTCACACTTTTCTAACACACCATTCCATATCCCTTTGGATTTGCTTTTAGCTCCTAAAGACATGCCCAAATATATGGTTGGCAGTTCCCCCACTCTGCCTCCAAGCTTTTCAGCCAAACTGTCCAGATCTGTCACCTCATTTATGGGATAAATGAAACTCTTCCCCTAATTGATATGCAGTCCAGAGACTGCTTCAATAATAACGAAAATGACCCTTAGCATTAGAATGTCATTTTCCACTGCTTCACAAAAAACTAAGGTGTCATCTGCATATTGCAAGTGTGTGATCTCCAAATTGTTTCCTTCAATTTGGAGATCACATACTTGCAATACACCATTTTGTCACGCTTAATACCATTAGTTCCTTTTTGTTTTTTGGAAAAATGGAAAAATGAAAAAATTACACATTTACTGTACTAGAGATAAAAAATAATTAACCTTCTATATTGGTCACCATTGAAAATCTTGACTTAACATTCAACCTTATGCATATTTCTTGACTTATCAAAAAATAAATAAATTCAAACTTGTACATGTTCGCTCAAGTTTGATTGCTCCATAATACTCCGAGAAACAAAAATATGGAAATAGTGTTGTTATCTAGTTAAAAAAATTCTATTACCTACACAATGATTTTATAAAAATTTCAAAGAATTTCGATATCAATTTTAAGCTTAAATTTAACATTAAAGGCAAATATGGCCCAATAGGTGGAAGGAGGACAATTTAAAACCATTTCCAATACGTTGGGGACACTTTTGAATTTTGACTTTCCGTTCTAAATATGCGAATTTTGTTTAAATTTTCTGTAAGTTCGATATCCAAAGTCACATTGTGAATGATGTGTGTTGATCTTTGTACTTAAATGCCATTTTTGTTTTTAAAAAAGGGAGTATATCTTGACATGCAAATATGAAAGTATTCCGATATTTTGGAAGAAAGACTAATGGTGTTTTCTGAGAAATAAGAAGACTAGAATGGTGTTAAGCACAACTTAACGTTGAGGAAAGACGAGTGGTGTTTTAGTTGAGAAAGAAGAAAGACTAGAATGGTGTTAAGCACAAGTTAATATTGAGGAGTAATTTGAGTTTTTAGACAGCTAAGGGATGGTTAGCCTATTCCTAAGCTAATGGGGTTAAGCACGACTTAGGAGTGTCAGTGTGGGGGTAAATCACTAGAGCATAGGGGGCAGCTAATCCATTTCCTTATTGCATAGAAAGTTTCAATTCACTAAAGTCAAATGGGATAATATGCAAAAGAGGTACATGTTTCTTATGTCTTGGGATTGAGTTCAGGAGCCCTACTTAATGACAGGGTTTCTACTTTGACATGACAGGAAATGTCTCCTTTACTGAGAAATTGACCCTAATTATTGTTTCTTTGCTATATTTCCTTTTTTACGTATCCTTCTAATTTGAATTTCATGGTAATTTTGTTCCTGAACCAGAATTATTACTTGAACTTGATAATCCAGTGGGAGGAATTTAGCTAACTTAAAAGATGAGGAAGAACTGCTAGCTTTGTAAGTTAATCTTTTGCAGTAGCATTGTCTCTGAAAATGATGTTTCAGCTCTGGAAAAATCTCATCAAAGAGTAGACTCTTAGTTGGTATCCTCTTATCTTCTCTTCACTATAACAATCATTGAGGCCCAATTCGGCTTAGGAAAAATCTCATCAAAGAGCGATTCTTAGTTGGTATCCTTATATATTCTCTTCATTGCATCGATCCGTTAAGGACTAGGTTTGTGGATGGGAGAAGTATGAGGTAAAAGGTGGTGCTGCCCCTTCTATCTTGTCTTTGGAGCAGTAATTGATCGATAAGGAGACAGTTGATCCTCCATTTATCTTGGAGGTAGAAATGATCCAACATAATATTTGCATTTCGCTGAAGACAAATGCATAAATTTAAAGCCAATGTCCTGAATTCCAGAATATGTGCCCTGTTTTCCTTGATCTAGTGATTTTTTAGAATTTTGTTCTTTTGTCTGATTTTGGAATTAATATGCAAGCGCAATACTCAATGATTTATATTGTCTTTATTCAGGAGTATGATATTCCTACTGACAATAGCAAGAATTCAAGGGAGCGGTTGGCCCGCCAGAAACAAAACCTGCGACGTCGATTGGGTGAGTTCACGTCATGTGCTGACTAGCTGACCTATTTTGTTGAAATAGCTAATATTTTATGCCTTTTAATCCATTTTATAACTAAATCAGTAAGATTTCTGATTGAAGTGCTGGTTGTGTGTTAGTGGTATTGAAACTACTAAAATTGGTTGACTGTATAGACAGGCCAGAAGACTTTGCAGGGTGGGTAGGGGAGTGTTGTCAAATGATACAAAGCTGTGTTCATTGATAGGCTTTAATTAGATCTGCCATTAAACAAACCTTACTTGGTTTGTTTTACCTTATCATTTTCCTGCTTTTGTTGAGGTTAGCCTACTTGGGAGAAGGTGAATGCATGCCATAGGTTGATTGGAGAGGATTCAGAAGAGAATTTTCTAGGATTTGTGATATGAAGGTAATGTTGAGTACTATAGTCAGTAAGGGAGAATGACAAATTTTATGAGTAGATTTTAGCAATTTTCGTTGGATAAGTAGGTCTGGAACTTTGGCAGACTGATCTGGGTGCTTTCTCACAGTTGATCAGAAACAGATTAGCTTGTCTTGAATATCTTGTATGTGAAAGAGTACAACTAAGATCTAGTTCTCCACTAAAGTGAAGTGGTGATTGGTAAATGAAGGGGGAAGGCTGTTCCACGACGATCATGGACTGGGATTTTGGTAGTTGAAATTGAGGCCAATAAAAGAGGAGTTTCATGTAAGATATTTCAAGAGTGAGGGTATTTTGCGAGGGGTTCTAATAATAGGTTCAGCTCTGTTACACTGTTGAAGTATTGTGCAGTCAACAAGATATCCTATCTCTTTGATAATATATGTAGCCTTGTGACTTGTGATGGTGTTTATATCTGTTATTGCTACCTTCTTTTCTTTAGTAGTTTTATGCCCCTTGGCATTCTAAAACTAGCAGAGACTATTATCTCCATGAAGGGCTTGCAGAGGCTAAAGTATATTAAAGAGGTTAGTTGAGCTTCTTTTAGTCAAGCTCCTTTTCTCTCCTGCCACTTATGGTAGATGAAGACCTTCCATGGATGGCAATGATAAAGTTTCTTCAAAGAACAAGCTTCTTTTTCTTGTTTCATCATTATGTATTGGATATGTTTTCTTCCTTGGGGGGGTTGTGTAAGAGGATGAAGCTAGATGTATTCCGAAAGATGAGTAAGGAGGATGAAGCTTGAAAGCTAGATGAATGAAAGGCCTCCAGGGCTTTGGTCTAGTGGTAAGAGCGACGCTCGCTCGTCATGGGTCCGAACCCTGCTGCAGGCAAAAGCTTAGTATTTAATTGGAGAAGGTAAGAGGTGTACCCATTATCTACCTAGTTCGAACTGTGCACCATTGGCCCTTTGGATTTTTTCCGTTATCAAAGAAAAAGGAAGATAGATGAATGAAAGAGGTGACATGGTACCATTAAGAAGATTGTCAAAAAAAATATTTCTAATCAAGATCGATTGCATAGTTTCCTATGTTATGTTTTAGATCTTATTTGCGCAATGTTTTCACTCACTTTCCTCCTTATGTTTGGGGGTCCCATTGTTTGCATAGCATTACTAAGATAAGAGTTTGAGTTTTACTCTGTTTGGGTAAAAGTGGGTGCAAAAGTAGATTTTATAAGTAACTGGTTGACAAACAAAAATAAAAGAATACTGAATTTTGTGAAGAATTGGTTTCCCTCTTAAAAATTAGACACAATTTTGGGATAAACCAAAATGAGCGTTGGGCAGTTAATAAACCTGAGCATGTTCTTAGACACTACCCAAGGCTTATCTTAATGACATTGTTCAAGATGGCAAGGATGCAAGAAAGTAATCTTTTTCATTGTTTGCCTCCTTTCTATTGTTTCAACTTTTGTCTTCAAAACTCTCTTGTTTCACCTAGAGTATCTTAACCCTAATACTGGTTTCCGCTTCAACTGTTGCGTATCTAGAATCACTTCGTGCTGTATTACGTTCTTTTCTTTGGGGTGGGGGTGGGAAGGAGTAAACTTGAAATTTCTTAGGTTGGTATTGCTTACTGTTATCCTTGAGCTTCCATGGAAGTTGGAGAATAAACATATGGAGTTTATGGTGTCATTTATTTCATCCAACCAATTGATTCCAATTTTTACAACTTATTGCAGTTTTCTGTATTTGTAACTGTGATTACCATGTAAATTTCGTACATACCACAAAAGAAGTATTTTTTATTGGGTGGTTGATGGTAGTTATTGTCTGTAGAAAGCAAAATTTGAGGATATGTCGTCTGATTAGATGTGCAGCTATGGGAGGAAGAAGCTGTGCTAGGTATGTGAGGTTGTTACAAAGTACTTCAACAACAACATACCCAGTGAAATCCCACAATGTGGGGTCATGGATTGAATTTCAGTTACACACCTGACCACTTGCATGTGGGAGAAAGAAGCATAGCTGTGTGAGTGTAATAACTAGTTCCCTTATTTTAAGTTACATACCTAACCACCCATAAGTGCGTGCGCTGGCATGCCTTGGTGAGGATAGTTCTTAAGATCATTTAGGTCAAATTGTTCACACCAAGCCTAACTCTTGTTTCTATACATCAGTAGATGGTAGATACGGCAGTGTGTAGTAGCCTCGACACTTGCTAGTTCAGTTATTGGAATTGCTGGGCTGTGGGATCTGCTCTTCGAAGACTCTAAGTGCATTTCAGTATAGTAAATTGTAGATGCTGTAGTTAGAATTAGAAGTCTCAAGTGGAAATAAGTTTTCGTAGGGAACATGTTTGCTCCTTGAGTTTCATCTTTCACTCGCTTTTGCTCCTTTTTCTTGATTGAGATAATTGTAACCAGTTTTTAGATGGTGACTATTTTTTCCTCACATGAAAAATCCTGAGGTTGGTTCCCTCATCTCTGCTAGTTAATATAGCAGTGTGCTTTCTTATTCTCTCTCTCTCATGAGGCTAAACAAATAAATTATTTGCAAACTAACAGGTAGTCATTCTCGTAATCAGGATTAGATGTGTGTGAACAGTTCATGGATGTCAATGAAATGATAAGGGATGAGGACCTGATCATGCAGAGAGCTAATTCTCCAGGAAATGGTGTTGCTGCTCAATATTATTCATCGACGCCTGTTGGCAATATCCGGCATTTTGTTGCAAATATGGTACCAAGTGTCAGATCTCGGAGGCCAAGTGCACGGGAACTGAATCTGTTGAAGCGGAAGGCAAAAATAAGCTCAAAGGACCAAACAAAAGGATGGAATAAGGATGGAGATACAGAAGCTCCACAATCACAAGATATAATATCTCCTAGGAGCATGTCTCCCTACATGTCAAGCTCTAATAAGGTTACAAGATATTCTAACTGTGCTGTACAGTTACATATAACATAATTGAGATACAAGGTGCTACTAGCATCGATATGCATATGTATTTTCACTCACGCGCTGAAAGTTACTCTCTTCTACTATCTTCATTTTTTTGGATTTTGTTATGATCTCTTTTTTCTTCGTCTCTGTCTTTTGAGATTCAGATTTAGTATTTGCCCGCTCTCCTATCATACCGAGTATGTTAGAGAAAGATATCTGTGCGTGTAATGGAGTGAAAAATTTCTTACATTCAAAGAG
Source organism: Anisodus tanguticus (assembly GCA_034509755.1). Taxonomy (NCBI): domain Eukaryota; kingdom Viridiplantae; phylum Streptophyta; class Magnoliopsida; order Solanales; family Solanaceae; genus Anisodus; species Anisodus tanguticus. Next base: position 22,403,474 of record CM067562.1, on the reverse strand, counting down.
ACCTTTTTTTTGTTTGTTCATGAACTTTTAGAGTTCACAGGATATCGGATAATCTTTTATGGATGCATTTTAATTTTTCTTATTTCGTTTGTGGATAGATGTTAGTACAGTCTTGCAGGGTGAACCTTATGGGCATTGTACATGGGGATTTGTCTTATCTTTTTCACTGTCAATGAATGCTATGTCGTGGTGTTTTCGTGATGTTATCTTGCTTTCAGATTCTTAGTAAGTTTGTTAGTTTGGATCCTCTAAATCCCTGGGTCTTCTTTGTGCAATTGCTATTAAACCTAAGTCCACTCATTAATCTGGGAAAAGTCTAGGTATCCAGGTCTCTGTCGAGGGTTATGCTTGAATCTTGTCTTGGCACCATTACTATATCTACTTTTAGTTGGACCTCTCCATCTATTAGTTATCCGTAGTTGCTTCTTACCCCTACCTTTGTGGGGGTAGAGAGGCTGTTTCTGATAGGTGTCACGTCTCTTTTACAAATTGATATTCATTGTTAGTGACTTAGTATGGAAGTGCAACTTGCAATCTTTTGCTGTGAGCGGTTGCTTCGGGACCAAGTATAGGAATTTGGGCTGTTGTTAGATGATTGTCTCTGTGAGTTTTGGCAGAGTTCAGGTGTTGCCTTTGTAGGTACCTAGGCTGCTCTTTCCTTTACCCTTATGTCTTTTGCAGGCTTTTGCAATGCTATTGTAAAAGGAACTGAGTTCTTGATATCTGGATGTCCTTTTTAGGCTTTATGATTCCTGCCTGCAAAGTAAACCCAAGTGACAAACTGGACATAAACTTGTTTAGAGCTGGACTGGCATTGTATCTAGAGGATGTTGATGTGGAGCCGATAAATTTGAGTGCCACCTAAGCTAGTATGGTGCAGTGAATCTAGGAGTTATATTTTCCTGTAAATTTGTAGTTGAAGGTCATGGGCTGAGTAAGTTTGTTAGCTAATAATTACAGCTGAGAACTTGAGATCATGTATGCAAAATATGGGCACACCACTAGTGAATTTGAACTACTGCTTATTCTAGGAAGTTTTAGGAGTGTTTTGAAACTGTAAATGTGGGTTACTTTGAACTGTTGTATAGAATTGAAGATATGGTCAGTTGACATTAAACTTGATAACTGCCCTGTAAATTTGACATTAAAGCTTGCGGAGTGAATTAGTTGGTTATTGGTTAACTTACAGACAAGATCATGTATGCAAGATGTGGCACAATTGTCTAAAATTCTACTTCTTACTGGTTTATTGGGTTGTTTTGTGTAGTTTTGAACTGTTCAAGTTGTTTAGAATTGAAGGTATGGTGGATGTACGAGTAAACTAGAGTTGTTCATTAACAATTGACTGACAGAGAGTTAGGTGTTTTATAGAATTGAAGGTATGATGAAAAAAAAGGAATTAATCTGTTTTAACAATCAATATTATTTCATCCAAAGAAGAATCAATTTTAATGATCAATAGAGATACAGCTTTATCATACCCTTAAGATCAATTAGAATCATCCTCTTGATCTGATAAGATGTTTTCTTTCAATCGATTAATCAACTATGCCCAATTTCAAACTTACTTTATTCTTTCAAAAACTTTTATTCATGGCAATGGAAATTGTCCACTATATTATTTTTTTCTTGTATTTTTGGTTTAGTATTCTTGATAAATCTGCGTATATCATTTCACGTACTTCTGCATTCAAAAGCATGTGCTTGAGTAATTATCAATTTTTCTCTATATTATCAACCTCAAATATTCCAAATCATACCCTTAAAGATCAATTCAAATCATCCTCTTGATCTGATAAGATGTTTTCTTTCAACCGATTAATCAACTATGCCTCAATTTCAAACTTACTTTAGTCTTTCTAAAACTTTTATTCATGGCAATGGAAATTGTCCACTATGTTATTTTTTTCTTGTAGAAAAGATTTTTGGTTTAGTATTCTCGATAAATCTGCGTATATCATGTCACGTACTTCTGCATTCAAAAGCATGTGCTTGAGTAATTATCAATTTTTCTCTATATTATCAACCTCAAATATATTCCAAGTCTTGAAATATATTTTCTGCAGCTACTTGGTGAAAACACATCTGATGAAGATGGTCTAGAGTATGATGGAGATAAGATTTGGCCATTTCAGAGTTTCGTTGAGCAACTCATCCTTGATATGTTTGATCCTTGTAAGCAACTTCTATTATCCTGTTGCGCTTAATTCATTTCATGGTTTTCTTCTAAGATATTTGTTTCTTATTTCTTCTTCAGTATGGGAGGTTCGTCATGGCAGTGTCATGGCTATGAGAGAGATCTTAACTCATCAAGGTGCTAATGCAGGAGTTATCATTCCAGACTTGAGATGTGATAGTGCATTAAATGTTAAAATAAAAGAGAGGGTAGACGAGAATACTGTCAAAAGGGAGAGGCCAATTGATCTGAATATGCAAGTTCCACCTGATGAGTTAGAGTCAATTTCCAAGAAACTGAAGGTTGAACCTGAAGATGCATCGTATTTGGCGATGGATACAATGGTCTGTACCAGCATGGATGGTGATTCTGGCAGTGTTAGTGTAAAAGTGGAAGATGCTGGATTGAGTTTGGCCGTTGAACAGGCAAATGGTGAATTTAGCATTGGTTCTGCTAAGTTGGAGACTCAATCTTATCTCTGTGTTGGAAGCCTGGGTAGTGATATGTCAGAGGAGAAGGGACGTGGCGTGGATAAGACTTTGATGGAAAAGATGGGTATTCTAGAAAATCTTCCTGAGAATTGTGAGCTGATGAACTTGGTTAAATTGGCTAGGCACTCTTGGCTCAAGAATTGTGAATTTCTTCAGGATTGTGCTATTCGTTTCTTGTGTGTCTTATCATTGGATCGGTATGGTCTCCCCTCCCTTGGTTTGATATTTTTGAGTTTAGCTTTGTTCTCAATCCCCCATCCAAAAAATTTAAAAATAAAAGAGAAAAATAATCCAGAAGAAAAAGAAAGGAAGACAGCATTTTATTAATCTATAGACATTGAGGAATGTTTTGGAATACCAAGCAGGAACAAAAGCTGCCTAAAGATTACACCATTGTACTGTTTCTGGTATAATGCTCTTGGTTCAACTTTTTGAGGCTTATACCAATGTGCTTTCCGTTTTCCATTTTTTGCGTTCTCTGTTTTATCTCCTTTTTCTGCCTTTTCAAAGACCCCACTCGTGGGATTACACCTGGGTAAGTTGTTGCTGCTCCGCCTGATTCCATAATTCTTGATGTGAAGGGTTATTTTTCTTTAGGTTACTGCCCCCCCCCCCCCCCCCCCCCCCCACACACACACACCACCACCACCTTTCACTCCTTTTGCCATTGACTGTTTTGGAATGGAACTTTGTTTTATTACTGCTTGCCTTTCATCCCTTGATTCCATAACTCTCGATATGAATGATTATTTTTCTGTAGGTTACTGATACACCCCACCCCGTACCCCTACTTTTTTGCTTTTTCTGTCATTGACAGTTTTGGAGACTATGTATCGGATCAAGTTGTGGCTCCTGTTCGTGAGACTTGCGCACAAGCTTTAGGCGCTGTGCTCAAGTACATGCATCCTACTCTAGTTCATGAGACGCTGAATATCTTGTTACAGATGCAGGTAAATATGAGCCAAGCTCAGCCTTTTGTGGTACAGTGAGTTTGGCCTTAGAGATTTTTAACTTCCATCACAAGTTGATACTCTCCTTCCCCTCTAGCTAGTAATCTCCAGTCGAGATGGACTAGTATGGTTGTTGTACTTACAATTCACTTTCATTTGAATGAATTAATGAGCATTGTAAATTCTTACCATATCTTGCATTACTCCCTTTGTTCCATTTATCCAATTCACTGTGTCTTGGAATGCTAGTAAGTGTTTGACCAGGTAAAAAGATAGTTTATACACATCTGCTATTGTATTAACTTCTGACCGGAAATCTCAATTATTCCTTCTGTCATGTCAGATAGTGCAAGTAAAACAATAGCATCTGCAAAACTTAATGTCACGGTCTCTTCTATCAAACAGTGTAAAGACAGAATTGCATGAAGAGAGTGGACTAAAATAAAAATATCGGTCTTTCTTTTGCACAGTGACAACCTTTCTCTTTTCTATTCCTCAGAGGTTAATCATATGAACCTCCCTTGAGGTTTGCCTAATTACAGGTGTTGTGGAGTCAATAGTTCAACGGCATAGAGAGGAATTTTGAGTCTTTGCTGCCACTTGCCACCCACGCAAGTACTTTTTTTGATTTACTTGGCTGTGGAAAGAAATCTGGCTTGCTTGAGGGTGTGCTAAAGAACTCAGTTAATAACTTAATACAAGTCTCTTCTCTATTAACCAGTTTAAGACTTTAAAAGTTCAATATCATCCGAAGTTTCATATTTTAAGTTCAACAATGGTATTCCATTTGGGACTTATTGATTTGTGTCCCTTTCAGAATAGGTTTTGACAACTGTTTTAATTAGCTGTTCTGGGATTTTCAGCGTAGACCGGAATGGGAGATTCGTCATGGGAGTCATTTGGGGATCAAATATCTAGTTGCCGTGCGGCAGGTAAATCTTATTTTATTGGATGGTTTGCTTAGCTGAATTTTTCCACTGGCTTCTTGCCTTAAATAATCTAATCTGGTTGTTATATGCAATTTGATTTTGAACTTTTTGTGTAGTGAAGTTGTTAGTGCTCGAGTGTTCGAGTCATTGGAGTTGCTTTTCTTGAACTGTCACCTAGTAACATCGTTAAGAGGGAGCTTACGAACAGAAAAACAAGGCTACTAGGAAAATCTTGTGTTTTGAGTGTGTAGAGGAACAAAAGTTTGAAGTTGGGTTGTTGGTTGCTACATGTAGCTGTAGTTAATCTTATCTTGGTCGATGAAATACCTAGGAATAGGATATGATTATGAAATTATTTCTTCCTACTTCCTCCGGATAAAAAAGAGTGTCCACTTAGCCTTTTTTTTCTTAGTTCAAAAAGAATGTCCAGTTACCAAATCAAGAAGGAATTAACCTTATTTTTTCAGATTTACCCTATTAAGTACTAAGTGACCAAATCCCAATAACTATTTAATTAAGGATAATTTAGTCAAATTACCTATTTTTTCCTAGGAGTTAGTATTTTTTCTTAAGGGGTGTGCAAATGACTAAGTGGACACTCTTTTTGATCCGGAGGGAGTATTATTTTCCTTCTGTTCTTTTTTAACAGGAATTATGGTTTGTCTAAAGAAGATGTATGATGCTGTTTTTTTACGTCCTTTGAGATAATCAGGGAATAAACTAACTCAATCTCCAGCATGTTACTTTGGCTTTCTATTTATTGGATCTAAAGTTGCTTTGGTGATGTGGGTTGTATGGTATTTTCCCTAGATTGATAATAAAATGTTCTTTTAGAACGTTGTAATTTGATCTATTATCTCCTTTGTTTTCCTTTGAGGGTGGATACGTAAAATACAATCAGGGGTTAAGGAAGTGTTACTTGATAACTGGTTTTAGTCCTGCAAAGTTGGGAGTGTGGTCTCATATGTCTTCCGCAGAAGTTTCCAGTTCAACTCCTTTTGTTTACTCTTTTTAGTATTATTGTTGCATGTACATTCTACACGCTATGCTGTTTTTGTTGCTAATTTGATTCTCCAATGAGAACAGGAGATGCTTCCTGAGTTGCTTGGCTGTGTTCTCCCAGCATGTAAAGCTGGACTTGAAGATCCTGATGATGATGTGAGAGCTGTTGCAGCAGATGCTTTATTACCCACTGCAGCGTCTGTTGTTGCTTTAAACGGTCAGCTGTTGCATTCTATAATCATGTTGCTTTGGGATATTTTACTTGACTTGGATGATCTAAGTCCATCTACGAGCAGGTAATTTTTATTTTTTCACAAGGTCCTTTCAATTTTGAGTTACAAACTTGCTCACCTTGGTGAATTTCATTCCTCACGTGCAATTGTTTCTTCTCTGCAAGCGTATAGCCTTCAATATCTCATATCAGTCGTTCACTTTATTGTTATGTCAAGATGTTATTGCAACTATGTACAAAAGGAAGAAGAAGATAACTTGTATTTAATTGGTCGTAGACAATAATAGGAGTGCTCCTAGCATCCTAGTTTGATGATGGCCTTTTTGTTTGGGTCATTCATTCCCCTCAAATTCCAACTGATGATTTTAGAATCCCTCAACACACTTCTTTTCCCCCTCTCCGTTTGCCCCGACCCCTGCCTCATACCTGATACCCCCCTGCCCGCTTCCTTATTTCTCCTCCTGCTTTCTTAATGATGGTGGTTAATAATGAGCTGCCTTGTGTGGCAGGATCTTTAGGCAGTAGAGTTTCTCTGCCTTTCCCACTATCTCATTTGTTCATAGATTTGAATTTCCAGATCACCCCAAAACTTTATCTTGATCTTCTCTGTGCCTTTGATACTGCAGTGTGATGAATCTGTTGGCAGAGATCTACTCTCAGGAGCAAATGATTCCCAAAGCTTTTGGGGAGAAAAAGAAATTTGATCTCAATGAAATTAATCGACAAGATGACCTTGGGGAAGGGACATGGTCTTCAGAAAATCCTTACATGCTATCAACATTGGCACCAAGATTATGGCCTTTCATGAGACATAGTATCACTTCAGTCCGTTATTCAGCTATCCGGACTTTGGTAATCTTCCTTGTTTGATCCTTTTTTTATTTGCTATTAACATATTTGATTGCTATTAGTTGTATACATCACTGTAGGAAGGTCTTATCAGCTTGTATTTTGGTAGATTTGTCTTTGCATAGATTGGTTTATACACTGCAATTGCGCCCAAGTATAGAAGATAAAAAACTGAATCTTAAATTTTCTTATACAGGAGCGATTGCTTGAAGCCGAATATAAGAGGAGCGTTGCTGAGTCATCTAGCTCTTTCTGGCCTTTATTTATTTTGGGTGATACTCTCAGGATTGTTTTCCAGAATTTGCTGCTTGAAGCAAATGAGGAGATCGTGCAGTGCTCAGGCAGGGTTTGGAGGATCCTTCTCCAGGTTTATTATTCATACCTGTTCGTCCCAAGTAAACCCCGGATCAGCATTTCACTTTTCACAGTGCTATATTTTATTGCGTCAACACAAACATTCTTTAAATGACTATGATAGTGCATTATCGTCTTAATTGATATCTGATATTTGAATCAGAGACGTTCTAGCAGATTTTACCATGAAAAGAATCCGTATAATTTTTCTTATTATAACATGAAAATAGTAGGAGCATTCTCTAAGATGACATATCTGAAGGTGATTGGGATTTGTGATACAGAGGGATACTATTCTATGTTAGTAGAAGAGACTTTTCTAGGATGCCATATCTGGAGGTGATTTAAAGTCTGGTGTTCAACTATTTAGTTTGTTTTTAGAGATTCTGGTAGGTTGTATGTAGTTGGATGGAAGAATTGAGGTGGCTGGATATTTTATTTCCTTATCTAGAAAGTGGAGTCATTCATTCTCCCCCGTCCTAATGTTCTCGGTCGGGGACGGGGAATAGGGTTAGGGGGGGGGGGTAAGGGGGGTAAGGGAGGTGCTAGGCTGAGAATAGCGTCTTGGAACACTAGGACTTTATCGAGGAAGTCCGTAGAGCTAGTAAAGATTTTAATAGGAGGATTAATATAGCACGGGTAGGATCTAAGGCTAAGGATGTGGACGGGTATAAGTTATGGTTCTCGGGTAGGTCGAGGTATAGGAATGGAGTAGGCATTTTGGTAGACTGCGAGCTAAGGGATCAGGTGGTAGAAGTTAGGAGGGTTAATGACAGAATGATGACGATTAAGTTGGTAGTTAGAAGGTCCACTATGAACATTATTAGTGCTTACGCACCGCAGGTGGGCTTGGACGAGGGAGGAGAAGAGATGCTTTTAGGAGGATTTGGACGAGGTGGTGAGAGGTATACCACTTGAGAAGTTATTTGTAGGAGGGAATTTCAATGGACATATCGGGGCACTTTCGGGGGTTATGACGATGTGCATGGAGGTTTTGGCCTTGGAGATAGGAACGGGTGATAGCCAACTCGAGGTTCCTGAAGGAGCACTTGACGACTTTCTGTAGCTCAGTGGCTAAGACTCAGATAGATTTTCTGCTCCTTAGGAAGGTTAACAACGTCCTTTGTAAAAACTGCAAGGTTATTTCGAGGGAGTACATTACAACCCGACATAAGCTTCTGGTGATGGATTTGGAGATCAAGATGGAGAAGAAGAAGAGGGTTGTAGATGACAGGTTAAGAATCAAATGGGTGGTGAGGAAGGAGGCAAAGCTAGCGGTTACGACGGCGAAAACGGCGGCTTTTGAACGCCTTTACGTGGAATTAGATGAAAAAGGCGGGGATAAGAAGTTGTACAGACTAGCCAAGGCGAGAGGGAGGAGGGCCCGTGACTTGGATAACGTGAGGTGCATCAAAGACGAGGATGACAAAGTACTGGTGGAGACGCGCATATTAGGCGGAGGTGTCAGTCTTACTTCCATAAACTCTGGAATGAAAAAGGAGATAAAGACATTGTGCGTGGGATCTAGAGCAATCTGGTAGGTACCGAAATTTTGGATATTGTAGAAGCATTAAGGTTGAGGAGGTTAAGGGTGATATTCGCAGTATGCACAGGTGACGAGCGACCGGGCATGATGAGATTCTAGTTGAATTTTGAAAGAGCGCAGGCAGAGCAGGTTTGGAGTGACTGACAGAATTGTTTAACGTCATTTTCAGGACGGCGAGAATGCCCGAAGAATGGAGGTGGAGTACAATGATTCCTTTGTACAAGAACAAAGGTGATATCCAGAGTTGCAACAACTATAGATGTATCAAGCTGCTAAGCCACACTATGAAAGTTTGGGAAAGGATTGTGGAGATGAGGGTGAGAAGAGACGTGTCCATTTCTGAGAACCAGTTTGGATTCATGCCAGGGCGTTCGACCACAGAAGCCATTCATCTTATTAGGAGGTTGGTGGAGCAGTATAGGGCGAGGAAGAGACTTACATATGGTTTTCATCGACCTCGATAAGGCATACGAGGTAGGTTCTATGGAGATGTTTGGAGGCTAGAAGAGTACATGTGGCGTACACTAGGGCGATCAAGGATATGTATGATGGAGCCAAGACCAGGGTACGGACAGTTGGAGGAGACTCAGAGCACTTCCCAGTGATGATGGGGCTGCACCAGGGATCAACTCGTAGTCCATTCTTATTTGCCTTGGTGATGGATGGACGGAAGCGATAAATCCAAGGAGAGGTGCCATGGTGTATGTTATTCGCAGGCGACATAGTCTTGATTGATGATACTCGCAGCGGAGTGAACGCTAAGTTGGAGGTTTGGAGACAGACTCTGGAGTCTAAAGGGTTTAGGTTGAGTAGGACCAAGACATAATATTTGGAGTGCAAGTTCGGCAACGAGAGCGAGGAGGTGAAACTTGGTACTCTTGTCATTCTGAAGAAAGGAAGCTTCAAGTACCTCGGGTCTATTATCCAAGGGAATGGAGAGATTGATGACGATGTCACACATCGTATTGAGACATGGTGGATGAAATGGAGGCTCTCATCTGGAGTCTTGTGCGACAAAAAGGTGCCACAAAAACTTAAAGGCAAGTTTTATAGGGTGGTGGTAAGACCGACTATGTTGTATGGGGCGGAGTGTTGGCCAGTCAAGACGTCGCACATCCAAAAGATGAGAGTGGCGGAGATGAGGATGCTGAGATGGATGTGTGGGCATACAATGAGGGATATGATTAGTAATGATGATATCCGGGACAAAGTGGGAGTGACCTCGGTGGAGGATAAGATGCGGGAAACGAGGTTGAGATGGTTTGGGCATGTGCAGAGGAGATACATAAATGTTTCAGGTTGGATATGGACGGGTTCAAGAGGGGTAGAGGTAGGCCGAAGAAATATTGGGGAGATGTGATTAGAAGGGACATGGCGCAAGTGCGAACTTACTACGAACATGACCTTAGATAGGGGGTTATGGAGGACACGGATTAGGGTAGAAGGGTAGTAGGTAGTCGAGCGTAGTCCTACTTACGCTTACAGACATGTAGTTGTAGTGTTATTAGTGTAGGTCTGCTTAGCATATCATACGAATATGCGCAATATTGCTCTATAGTCCCCTGCAGTTTGATTTCTGCTGCTATGTGTTAGTTAGTGGTTCTTTCTTTCAGAATGCGCTCTGATGGCGTATTCGCTTTTGATACCAGCATTTCCATACTGCTTTAAATTTCTTCACCGGATAAGACTGTTTTCTCTTGTTTTTGCTTATGCATATGCCCGTCTTGAGTCGAGGGTCTCTCGAAACAGCCGATCTACCTACCAAAGTAGATGTAAGGTCTGCTTACACTCTACCCTCCCCAGACCCCACGATATGGGATTTCACTTGGCATGTTGTTGTTGTTGTAATCCGATTTCATCTGAAAATGAACTGTCTCTAAAATGTTTCTGACCCTCTTCCCTTATTTTCTTTTGGTCTTTTGGTGTAAACAGAAAGTCCCTAGTTGTATAGATGATTGGGTGAGTTTGTAGAGAATCATATTATTTTGTAGATTCTTTACCTTTTGTTATATCCCTTGTATACGGCCAGTTTGGCCATGTTTATGAATGACAATTAAAAAAAGTTCCTGACCCTCTTCTCTATCTATTAAGTATGAATTTTCTTTTCCAGAGCCTGCTTATTTGTTTCCTTTTTATGTCATATGAGGTATAATTTGATGTGAATTCTGTATTCAGATCTAAAGCGCTCATTCCTTGGAGCTTTGATGTACTAAAGGGGAAAAACAGAAATTTGGAATCACCCCTCTAGTTAATTGTTACTCCTTTCAGTGACATTTCACATCTCTCTTTCACTTTCCCCGTGTTATTAAGGTAGCATCAACTCACCCAGGGATAGAATTACACTAGCTTCATATAATTGGCTATAAAATCAATTAGGGTTACAATGTTATTATTTAATGGAGGCTAAATAGGTATCAGAAGACAGGATTGCTGCTTCTGAATCATTAACCTTGAGCAAGTCATTTTATAGTTAGCTGAGAATATTGTTCTTGGTTATTTGATCTTTTTATATTTGAGATATCTATTTCAATTGCTGTTAGTGCCCGGTGGAAGACTTGGAAGATGCTTCAAAGGCATATTTTTCTTCCTGGTTGGAGTTAGCAACTACTCCATATGGTTCATCATTGGATACTGCAAATATGTTTTGGCCTGTAGCTCTTCCTCGCAAAAGCCACTTCAAAGCAGCTGCAAAGATGAGAGCTGTGAAATCCGAAAACGGTTCCCTTAGAAGCATATGCTCAGATTCAGGTGAAGGCACTACTGTGGTGGAGAAAAGTGGAGAGGCTTCCACCAGCAGTGGAAAGATTGTGGTTGGTGCTGATGTTGACATGTCGGTCACGTATACACGCGTTGTTACTGCCACGGTCTTGGGTGTTTTAGCTTCTAGGTTGTGTGAAGGTTCTTTGCAATTTTTTATTGACCCCTTATGGATGGCGCTTACCTCTCTATCTGGAGTTCAACGCCAGGTACATAATCTTAAACAAGTGTTTAGCATTGATCTTCATATTTTGCCTTTATATTTCCCCTTCTATATGCCAAATTTAAAATGGAGTTTTGATGGTGAATCAGGTAGCTTCAATGGTCCTTATTTCTTGGTTTAAAGAACTGAAAACCAGAAACATTTTGGATATGAATGGGGTCATTGCTGGCATCTCTAGTAATTTTAGGAGCTGGTTGTTGGATATGTTAGCCTGCACTAATCCTGCTTTTCCTACAAAAGATTCTCTTCTTCCTTACATTGAACTCTCAAGAACATATGATAAAATGCGCAATGAAGCTCGTCAACTGTACCATGCGACCGAGTCATCTGACATGTTTAATGATTTGTTATCATCCATCCTCGTTGACCTGGATAATATCAGTGCAGATGATGCAATGAATTTTGCATCTAAACTTCAATTTTTAAGTATTAATACTGCGGGGGAGGAATCTGCCGAGCGGAAAAGTCTGGACGAATTAGAAACATTCAAACAGAGGCTTTTGACCACTTCTGGATATTTGAAATGTGTCCAGGTATTTTTTGGGGGTGATTCTTTAAACATGGTATCTGATTAACCGATAAGTGTATTAGCTTTAGTCTTCTGCTGATTTATCACATCATTTTTTTTAACTTCCAAGTCTTTTCCTTTGACAACTTGCAGAATAATTTGCATGTTACTGTCTCTTCTTTACTGGCTGCTGCTGCTGTCTGGATGAATGAACTTCCCGTGAAACTGAATCCAATTATTTTACCTTTGATGGCTTCTATTAAGAGAGAACAGGTAAGTGGTTAATGTTTGAAATTTCCTGAACAGAGAGCACCCGCTATTTGTATGTTCATAATTGTTTCTTTTTTTGAAGGAGGAGATATTACAAAGTAAGGCGGCTGAGGCTCTTGCAGAGCTTATCTATCGTTGTATGGCACGGAAGCCTGGACCAAATGATAAGTTAATTAAGAACCTCTGTAGTTTGACATGCATGGATCCTTGTGAGACACCTCAAGCCGGAGTTTTGAATTCTATAGAAATAATTGAAGAGCAAGATCTTCTATCCTCAGGAAGCAGCAGTAATAGACACAAATCAAAAGTTCATATGCTCTCCCCTGGTGAAGATCGTTCAAAGGTTGAGGGTTTCATCAGTAGACGTGGATCTGAACTTGCCTTGAAGTTCTTATGTGAAAAATTGGGCAGATCCTTGTTTGAAAAGCTGCCTAAGCTGTGGGACTGCCTAGTGGAAGTTCTTAAGCCATGTAATCTTGAAGGCATGACTGCAGAAGATGAAAGGCTTATTACTCAAGCCATTGAGTTGGTTAAGGATCCTCAGAACTTGATTAACAATATCCAGGTCAGTCTCAATGGTCGTAATTCTTCGATTCTTGCACCTTTTGATAATTACATGTTTATTGCAAATGCAACCAAAAAGGGAATAAATCTGGTATATAAGAAGTATGCACAAAAGTAGGCGAAAATGGCTTCCCATGAAAATTGTTGTCATCCATTTGGGTGGATGGATGGATGTCTGATATGACGTTCTGGGGGCTATGCAAAAGATACAGAAGTTTTGTCCCTTTTCTCCAATGGTGCGCAAGTGCCAATGGAGCTACCTCCCATGATCTGTTTCCTTCTTTTATTTGCTATCATTGAAGATCATTTACAAGAGCAAGAGGGGACACTTGTAATGTTTTATTGCTAAACAGCGATTGGACCAGAGAATGCGATTGTAGTAGGAAATGATTCTCTTTGTGAAGCTACCCTTTATTCTGATCTCAGTCCTCTGTACCTTCTGTTAGGTAATTATGCCATGATTAGTCCTCTTCTTTTTGTAGAAAAAGCTTAACAACCCTTTGTTGATGTTAGTACTTATAGAAAGCAGATAGTTGGTTAGGTTATCATCAAAAAGGTGAATCCCTAATTTTTTCTGGGAGTTTCTCTTTCTTAGTAGATTATTATGGGTATTGGGTGGTAGGACTTCATTACAAATATTGGGCTTCTATAACCAAAGTAAGAAATGTTGTTTGGGTGGGATTTATAGGAGCTTTTTAGTTTCTTTGTGGTGATTCTTAGCTGTATTACTCATTTCCACTTTATCAACTCCTGAAGGATATTTATTTTAGTAAGCCAAAAAAACTCATGCCGGAGGAATAGAAAGGAGGGGAACCAACAATCAAGCTCAAATGTTGGCAGTGAAGGAGGAGATGGAGTTCTCTAATCTTAAAGCTCTTATATATTCACTGATCCTTGAAGCCCCAACGCTTCCTCATTTTGTTTGTCCTGCTTACTATCTTAAGAAGAATCAAAATTCTTCTCTGATCATAGTTCCTATATATGTTTTTTAGTACTTCTCGTGTAGCTTCTGAATATATCCATTTTTTTAAATTTAAAATTGGTAGATGTTTGAATCTAGAGAAACATTGCTTATTTCATTTGTGAAGATTGAATCATGTTATCTCTTTTGCGATGGAGCGAGTGCAAGTTGCTCGTACAGATAACAGTAGCAGAGGTGCAACTAGTCTGCCATTAAGGTCCAGCAGTTTGATGACATGCTTACAGAAGCCAATTTACAAGTGTTGTTGCTTAACTGGCATTGGCTTGGGGTATTTTGCTGGAAGGAAAGCAAAAGGCAAATGAATAGTGCCCTAACATATTATATATTTGTTACCTTTGGGAAGCAACAACTGCAAGTTTTAGCAAAGAATCAATTCATCAGAAATGTACTCTCTCCGACCCAATTTATGTGGCACTATTTGATTTGGCTTGGAGTTTAAGTAAGAAAGAAAGACTTCTGAACTTGTGGTTTAGGACAAGCCATAAATATTTGCATGGCTAGATATCACATCTCATTAAGGTAAAATGGAAAACTTTTACCTTGTAAAAAAAGAAGGTAAAATGGAAAGTTTAGAGTTAAATGTTTTCTAAATATGGAAAAAAGACATTCTTTCTGGGACAAACCAAAAAGGAAAGTGTGCCAACATAAAATGGGACAGAGGGAGGAGTATATCATAATTAGCATTTTCCACCACTTTGCTTGTTATTGTTTCATAAAGACGTGATTAGTTTCAGTACTCTATTTCAGTTGGATGCTCTCTTGCTTTCCTTGACTTGAGCATTGTCTTTGTCTTCTTACTCTTTTTCCTTCGAGTGACAGGTGGTCCGTTCTATTGCACCGATGCTGGATGAGACGTTAAGACCAAAACTGCTCACTCTCCTTCCATGCATTTTCAGATGTGTTCGTCATTCACATATTGCTGTGAGATTAGCTGCATCTAGATGTATTACAACCTTGGCCAAGTCAATGACATTGGATGTGATGGGTTCAGTTATTGAGAATGTTGTGCCTATGTTAGGTGACGTTACATCTGTACATTCTAAACAAGGAGCTGGCATGCTTGTCAGTTTGCTTGTCCAGGGACTTGGTATCGAGCTGGTTCCATATGCTCCCCTTTTGGTTGTTCCCCTTCTGAGGTGTATGAGTGATTCAGATCATTCTGTCAGACAGAGTGTGACACATAGTTTTGCGACCCTTGTGCCTCTGCTTCCATTAGCACGTGGTGTTTCTCCTCCTGTTGGTCTTAGTGAACACCTATCAAGAAGTCAAGAAGATGTTAAATTTTTGGAGCAGCTAATTGACAACTCTCATATTGATGATTACAAGCTCTCAACTGAACTGAAGGTGACATTGAGAAGGTACTTCTTAGCTACTGATTCTCTCTCAAGTGTCTGCAATGTGATATTGTGATGAGCTGATTTTTTTTAAAACTAATATCTCGGTGTCTTGCTGCGGAGATCGATATGTTCCTCTTTCTCCTACCTTCTTCCTTGTTTCGGTTTCTCTCCATCCATATAACAAGGATTGGTGGGACCAAAATCGCCATCTATCATCATGCTTTAAGATTCATTTTTTTTTTTTTTTTTTGAACAGGTAACAACTTTGTATTATAGACTAGTACTTAGGTAGTACTGAAAAACCCTTTACAAAAAAAAGAAAACTAAGAAGCAAAGAAAGAAAAATCCTAACAAGATTCTAGAACTTCTAGGATTGCTTCTGCATCTACAGAGGGATTCTTTGTACACCAAAAACAAAATAGCAACATACAGTCTTACTTGATCTTCTGTAGAGTGCTAGTTCTATCCTCAAAACATATGGAGTTCCTTTCTTTCCAGATAGTCCACCATATGCAAGATGGAATAATTCTCCAATAGCTTCTGTTCCTTGTCCCAATTCCAGCCTCCTCCCAACTATAAAGAGTGTCAACAATCTTGCTAGGCATTGTCCAAGATATGCCTAGATTGATAAAAATCTTCCATAGATGATCAGTAATTCTGCAATGTAAAACCTACTGTCTCAGCTGCTTCCCCACATAAGCAACAATTTGAAACTAAGATAATCCTTCTCTTTCTCAAGTTTTCATGTGTCAAAACAACCTCTTTGGCTAGCAACCATGTAAAGCATGCCATCTTAAGAGGCATCTTTACTTTCCAAACTTGTCTCCATGGCCAATTGTAGTTTTGTGGCTCAGTCATGTTCATGATCTTATAGCCTGAACTCACTTTGTAGTGCCCTTTGTTATGCCCAGCCCACCACAAACAGTCCACCCCATCCTTTAGCCCTTGGAAAGACTCCAAATGTTTATAAAACTTAACTAGTCTAGGTATTTCCCAGTCATTTAACATTCTCTTAAAGATCAAATTCCAACCTTGAGGTGACCACATTCCAGCCACTGTTTTGTTATGATGTTGTGTCAGAGCACAGATATCAGGAAATAGCTTCTCCAGACTTCTATTTCCCAACCACTTATCCTTCCAGAAAATTGTTTTATTACCATTATATACTCTTACAACCGTGTGGCTCTTTAAAAAGGCCACCATGCTCTGATTGACCTAGTAACCGTATGGGATGTTGACCTCCTTAGAAGCCCAAAAATCCAGCTCTCCATACTTCAATTTAATCACTTCTCCCCATAAAGAATGTGAATCTTGAGCATATCTCCATAGCCACTTCAATTTTAAAGCCTTACTTTGATTCTTCAAATTTTTGATACCAAGACCACCTTGTTTTTTACTACGGATCAGAACTTTCCACTTTACCAAATGATAACCTTTTTTTCCTTGTTTCCTTGTTTCCTTGTTTCCTTGTTTCCTTGCCAGAAGAAAGACCTTCTGAGCTTGTCCAGTCTTTGGAAGACACTTGAACGGATAGGAAATAAAGATAACATATATGTTGGAAGAGCATCAATAACTGCATTGATCAAAGTTAGACTGTCTCCCAAAGACAAATACTGTGCTTTCCATCTAGACAACTTCTTCTCACACTTTTCTAGAACCGCATCCCAAATGTGTTTTGATTTTGATTTAGCGCCCAGAGGCATCCCAAGATATACAGTGGGTAGAGAACCTACTTCACCTCCTAGGATAATGGCCAGAAACTCTATATTAGTGACTGAATTGATGGGATATATACTGCTTTTCCCCAGTTGATGTAAATCCCTGAGATGCCTTCAAAGAGTACCATAATGACTCTCAAATATTTTAGTTGTTCCTCCTCTGCATCATAGAAAATCAGAGTGTCATCTGCATATTGGAGATGGGTCACCTCCAAACTCCTTTCATTATTTGTGGAAATCTCGAAACCTGTGATCCATCCATTTGTTTTTGCTGTTTTGATCACGTTATTTGAACCCTCCATAGCTAGAATGAATAGAAAAAGAGATAAGGGGCCCTCTTGCCTAATTCCTCTTTGAGCATTTAAAAAACCTATCCATTAACTAGGACAGAAAATTTCACAGTAGATATACAGAACCTAATCCACTTGATCCATTTATCCCCAAAACCCATTTGCATGAGGATTCTAAGTAGAAACTCCCCGTTAACATGATCATATGCTTTCTCAATATCCAATTTGCACAAAATGCCAGGCTTATTTTGTGATAATCTTGAATCTACTGCTTCGTTAGCAATCAATACAACATCCATGATCTGTCTTCCTCTAATGAAAGCCATCTGTTGAGAATCTACCAGCTTATCCACCACCCCTTTTAACCTCAGTCAGTACCTTAGACAGATGCTTATAGAAACTACCTATCAAGCTTATAGGTCTGAAGTCTTTCAGTTCCATTGCCCCTTTCTTCTTGGGAGTTAACGCAATATAAGTAGCATTGAAGCTCTTCTCAAACATGTCTTGGTCATGAAAATTGTGAAAAGCCTCCATGATGTCTTGTTTAAGAATTTCCCAACATTTGATAAAGAAACCCATGGTGTATCCATCAGGGCCAGGAGCTTTATCAGCGGCACACTTTTTCAAGCAATTATATACTTGTTCCTCAAATCTGGCTTGTAAATTGTTCTTTTCTGATTCTATTATTGAGGGACAGTTGATCATATTTCCAGTAGGCCTCTAGTTCTCTGTCTCAGTGTATAGTTTCTTGTAATATAATTCGATCTCCTCCTTTACTCTATCAGGTTCCACAATGGTTTCTCCTTGCACTTTCAGATGATCAATAAAGTTGTTTCTCTTATGAGCATTGGCAAAATTGTGAAAGAACTTTGTATTGTTGTCCCCTTCTTTCAACCATAGAGTCCTGGATCTTTGTCTCCATGCAATTTCCTCATTTTTGAGAAGTTCTTCATACTCCATAATTGTTGCTGCCTTCCTAATTGATTCCTGCTCCGTCAATGCTCTGTTATCCAGTAATGAATCCAAACTTGCCATTTGACTTAGCAATTTAGACCTTTGAATGTTAAGGTTCCCTTGTTCATTTTTGCTCCATTCTTTTAGCTTGCCTTTTAGATATTTCAGTTTGCAAGCTAAAATGTAATCTGGCCTTCCATAGACCACAAAAGAATTCCACCAAGAACTAATTCTATCAACAAAACCTTCTGTATTTAGCCACCAATTTTCAAACTTGAAGTATGACTTATTGTGTTCCCAAGCTCCACTAAAGAGAGCAATAAGGACATGGTCAGAAGTCAGCCTTTGAAGAGTTTCTTGTTTTATCTTACTGAAGTGATCATTCCAATCCGACGAGAATAAGACCTTGTCTATCCTAGAGGCTGTGATGTGAGTATCACCTCTGAACCAAGTGTAAGTACCCCCTTCCAGCTGTAAATCAATAAGTTCCAAGTCTTCAATGAAGTCTGAAAATTCTACCATGGCTGAAGATCTCCTCTGGCAATTCCTCTTTTCAGAAGGAAACCTACAAACATTAAAATCACCACACACTGCCCAAGGCCCCTCCATAAGTCCTCTAACAGCCTCCAATTCATCCCATACGGCTCTCATTTTCACCTTACAGTTTGGGGCATAGACCCCAGATATATGGCAATTGAAATCCTGGAGCATAGCCTTAAACTTGCAAGTTAAAGTGTAAGCTCCTGTTTGTAAAATCTCCCCCTTCCAAACTCAACCATCCCATAACATAATAATTCCCCCTCTAGTACCACTTGCTTCTAGACAAGCATATCTTACCCCCCCCCCCAAAAAAAATTGTTTCACTAAATCTTGAATGTTCCCCTCTAACTTGGTTTCCTGAAAACATAGAATGTCAACTCTCCAATGATCTACAAGGCTCTTTACCATCCTTTTCCCCACATCATTCAATCCCCTTCCATGACACAAGATTAAGCTTCATTACTTAGACTATTTTTTCCCCTTTCCCGTTGTTCCTGCTCCCGTTACTTTTGAATCTAACATCAAAAGTAATTAAATTCTTTAACTCTTGTGATCCTTTGGCTCTGGATTTTTTAATTTCCGTGGCAGGTTCCATCCTTCTAGCTTGCCTACACGCATCAATTTGCATCAGAAGTTCCAGGGCTTCTTCTTCGTTTCCCTTGGAAGTCAGTGCCAAAAAACTTGCCTAGCTTGATAAGATTTTGGCGAACCCAAGTAGTCGTATCTCTCTCCTTGTCAGTAGCAAGAACTTCCTGCTATGTTAGAATAGGTATGGCCTCTTCCACATCCCATAACTCCCCATTAGTGCTTGAATCGAGATTTACCAATTGTTGCTCTTTGTGAGAATCAGGAACCCCCTTTTTTTCCACCATGTTTTCCCCCTCTGCCCTTGTCAATTGTATTTCTGCATCATCTCTTTTTGAATTTCCCAATAAAATAGGAATCTTTGCATGCATGTGATACTCCTCTATTTCAGCATTAAGGAGTAAACCTTGTGAAGCTATTGGAGAAGAAGCTGTGTGTGCCAATAGCTCCTAAAAAATAACATCATTTTTTTTTTCTGGACTGTGCTGAGAATTTAAGTCATTAAATATGACTTGAACCAGATTAGGCCCACTGGAATTGCTGCACTGGCCCAATTGCTTACTAAAGTTTTCTGAAAAGGTCACCTGCCTCTCGCATGGTTCTGCAGCTTTAAGTTCAACACCCATGTGATTGCATGTTCTCCAGTCAACAGCTGTCATAGAACAGACTTGGTTAATAACCTCATATGAGGCTTTGGACCTCTGGATATTACTCTGCTCTTGTACTCTTCTTTGGTCAGTCATCTCTACAGTCGCCGCCTGAACCGTAGTCGGTTCTTTGGCTGGAATCTTCTCAAAAATTGTATTTCTCTCAACCTAGATCGGGATTATAAAATTGTAGCCCCCCCCTATGGATGGTATGCACCGGTCCTCGTCCGCAACTTCAATTCGAGCCCATTTTTAGTGGTTCTTCAATTCAGTTTCTTCTTCTGATCCTTCCACCCTCCGCACTTGTCGCCGATTTCTTTAAATGTGTTGTGCGACCATAAGTGTAGTGGTAACCCTATTGCTCTGATCCAAGTTGAGACTTTCTTCTGTTGGACTGGTATACAACCAACAAAAGGATTCCACCACTTTAGCTTGATCTTGATATTTCTCCAAACCCATTCCCCTTGTAAAATCTGCTCAGCCATGTTCCTATTTGGGAACTCGAAAAGGAATAAATGTCCAGCTATCTCATAGGTGTTAACCCTGAAAGCTTTCTTCCACAGGGAAGATGCCCACCTTCTAATATCTGAAAGAGTGGGGGTTCCTTTTCTCCAAAGAAACCAGTTATGCATCTTCCTAATATGCCCTCTTCATTAACTGTGCCATCCTTTGATGATTTTTGGGGTTGCCATTTACTGTCTTCAACAACCTTTGCGTACGGAAGATAATTGCTAGTCAGTCTGGGGATGATGCTTCACTGTTGGTTGAGGAGAGACATTAATGAATCTTTCTATCGTACAAGCTATATCTCTCCAGCCCGCATTGATGGCTAGTTCAGGTACAATAATAACTGATCTTGCTTCTCCTTTGAGGGACAAAATGCTCATGTACCTGCCATGTTCATTGTACTTCCTAGTACCATAGAAATCAACCACTCGATCTTTTGTCCTCCATCTCCTTACCAACTTTTTTTGGTCATTCGAAGCTTCCTTGAAGATGAAGCATACCCATTCCATGACCTTTTTGCTCCGAGTTATCAAACCTGTTCCTGCTTCTCTCCACCCAATCGAACCAGATAGTATTGCCTGATATCCACCTAGTGATGTCAAAAGACTTGAAGTAAATTCGGTTCTCCATGCTACTGCCAGATCAGAAACTGAAAAGAAGGATTTTGGCAATAATCACAGTGGGTGATTATTGTTGGCTTCCGGAGAGATTTGGGTTTACAGTATTGTTCATGCTGAAAATACTGTTCACACCGACAGGACTGTTCATCCCGGAAATACTGTTCATTCCGAAAGGTTGACCCCTGTCAAAATATAGATCTGAAGAAGATCTATCTGGATATCTCACCGGTGCGCAGTCACAAAGAATCAAGAAGCTTCAATAAAAGAAAGAGGAGAGGGAAGGGTAGAAGAGAGGAGGGAGAAGAGAGCATTTTTTAAAAGGGTTACAAAAAGAATTCTTTTGTAAAAAGTTTTCATTTTCTTGTTGTGAGATGATTAGCATTGGAATGTGCCAGAACAATAGTTGAAAAGTATATCATGGGCATGAATATAGGCAACATGCAATATGAGGAAGGGCGGAGGGTGTCAAGAGTCTGTCTTAGGATATCTATCAATCAGGTATCCTTTCTGTAATTGAGATGCTACAATTACATGAACAGTATGCCATGAACAACACAAGCACCTACCTTGCTTTAAATGGTCTCTCTGTGCCTGCTTTTTTATTCACTAAACCATTGAAGCCAAGACAAGATAATTCATGCTACGTGAATTACCCTCTGGATAGAGCTTATTGGAGATTGTGTTGCGAGCTTACCTACTCGAATTTTTTTGTACACTGATGACTGAAGACATGCTATTCTAAGTGACCAGCTGCTACGTTCTTAGCCCGGAACATAAAGTCCATGCTTAATAATAATGAAGAAAATTGAAGAGATATAATGGACAGCATATTGCTCTTAAATATCCACATACTACAAGTACTTTTATTCATATTGTCCATAGTCCATCTGTTTCTAAACTGCCACACAACTTAATCACATAGTTGCAGAAAAGCATAAATATGTCCTGCGAGATGTGTTCTTTTGAGGAACATGATAGGTCATTTCTAGTCACTGCTGCTGCTATATCTGCATGGAAACTAGGGAAGAGATGCAAAAAACACAAAGTTTAACGTTGCTGATCTGTCTTGTTCTTTTTGCCTAATAAAGAGTAAGAAAATCCCCCCCCCCCCCCCCACACACACAAAAAAAAAAAAAGAGGGAGAAAATGGAACTTCAATTTGCACTTGAGAAACCTTTTTGTAGTTGTTTTTTGGTCTAAGATTCTCTCTTATGCTTTCAGGTACCAACAAGAAGGTATAAACTGGTTGGCATTTTTGAAGCGCTTTAATCTTCACGGGATATTATGTGATGACATGGGCCTTGGTAAAACCCTTCAAGCATCAGTAATTGTGGCATCTGATGTAGCAGAGCACATTGCTCTAAATAGTTCCCAGGATCTACCTCCATCCTTGATAATATGCCCCTCAACCCTTGTTGGCCACTGGGTTTATGAAATAGAGAAGTTTATTGATGGTTCTTTGCTTACCACCCTCCAGTATGTTGGTTCTGCACAAGAACGCATTTCTCTACGGTCTCAATTTAATCAGCATAATGTTATTGTGACATCATATGATGTTATCCGCAAAGATGTTGATTATCTTAGACAGCTGTTTTGGAACTATTGCATTCTAGATGAGGGACATATCATAAAGAATTCTAAGTCGAAAATAACAGTTGCTGTTAAACAATTGAAGGCACAACACCGCCTCATTCTGAGTGGAACACCAATACAGGTGTTTTAGTAGTTCAACCACAATTGAATATTTTACAACAGTTCATTGGGTGCTGAACTATTAATCTGACTTAAATTGCAGAATAATGTGTTGGATCTGTGGTCACTCTTTGACTTCCTTATGCCAGGGTTTCTTGGAACTGAAAGACAAGTGAGTTACACCATTTAAGTTTTCTTACCAGTTTAGTCAGTTGGTAAATTGCACTTTTTTTGTAGTTCATATGTTGTTCAAATAATTAAATGCTTTTGTTCGATTTGTGCCTCCTAAAAGTTGGATTTGGGTGGGAAGTATGCGCAGGGAAGCTTTCATAGTACTTGCCATCCCTTCAACTCATGAATTAACCTGCCTTCTTCCCTTCAAATTATCTCGATTTTACTTTCATAACAAATTGAATTGAGATTAACTGGCATCGAATTCTTTAGAATCCTTTATTCATAAGGGTCTAAATTATGCAGGGTGAGAGCTCCGTTCATGCTGACTTGCATGTGTCTCGTCAAGCTCTTTTGACACTTCTAGAGGCTTGATTATGTATGTCTGAAAAGTTCATTAGTAGATAGTAACATACAATCCTAGGAGTGCAAATGGTACACATGGAAGCAAACAACAATTATTATAATATGCGATGTTTCTAACTAGGATACATGGGTTTAATTTGGGTTAGCAGTAGGCTCTTTGCGAATTATCCAACTATTCTTAGTAAAACAGCTTTCTTTACAATTTTTTTTTTTAAAATTAAAAAGGTCATAACAGAACCAACAAAAATTAGATTAGATAGCAAGTAGGGTATTCCCGGAAACTAAGATTCATGGTTGTCATATGGAGCATTGTAATCTTTCCCTTTTGGTACTGTAAGTGGGATTTTTCTATCATGTTGATTATGGGCATCATAAGTTTCTTTCAGCATCTATTGTGGATGCTTTAGTGAAACTTTATTGTTTAATTACAAATTTCTTATCGACCCAAAGTTGTTACATGACACTTCATTTATTTGTTAACTTAACAGTTTCATGCCTCCTACGGTAAACCACTACTAGCTGCCAGAGATCCCAAATGTTCAGCCAAGGATGCTGAAGCAGGTGTGCTTGCTATGGATGCATTGCACAAGCAGGTGGGTTCATTTCTACTTGCTTATGGCCTTCTCAGTTCTTGTTACTTCTCATCTAGACTCAAACTGAAAGGTTCTCCTTGACAGGTGATGCCTTTTCTCCTTCGCCGGACTAAAGATGAAGTCTTAACTGATCTGCCAGAGAAAATTATTCAGGATAGATACTGTGACCTGAGTCCTGTTCAGCTAAAACTCTACGAACAATTTTCTGGTTCACATGTAAGACAAGAAATTTCCAGCATGGTGAAGCACAATGAATCAGATACAAGCCAAAAAAACGATTTGCCAAAAGCATCTTCTCATGTATTCCAGGCAAGTTGAGAATAGTCGTGATTATCTATTTTGTTGTTGTGGTCTAATGTCTCTCTTGTTTCAGGCACTTCAATACTTGCTTAAACTTTGTAGTCACCCTTTGCTCGTGTTTGGGGAGAGAGTTTCAGAATCCCTCTCATCTGTTGTGTCAGATCTCTTCTCTCCTGGTTCTGACATTGTTTCAGAACTCCATCAACTCCACCACTCTCCCAAATTAGTTGCTTTGCAGGAGATCCTTTCGGAGTGTGGAATTGGTGTTGATTCAGGTTCTGAAGGCAGTATTTGTGTAGGACAGCACAGAGTTCTGATATTTGCACAGCATAAGGTAATGCCTTGAACTTCTCAAGTTACTTTGTGATTGATTCTGTTCCTGTATTGGCCTGGAATTTAACCCGAACCATGCAGGCCTTGTTGGATATCGTTGAGAGAGACTTGTTTCAAAATCATATGAAAAAGTAAGAGTTGTTCTTGTTTTTTATTTTTCGTTACTTCCTTTTGAAGTAAATTGAACCTGCCTATATTTCCATTTTTAACGAATATCTGTGACCTTTATTTTTAGAGGTTGAGGCATCTTGTAATGTATTTCTTGGGTTATCATGTGAACGGACTCTTGGCTATCATGATTGGGTTTTTGGATATTAGGGGCTTATGCTGTGAACCATCTATTTTTGCAAGGCTTTATAGCGGCGGTCTTGGTTTTACATAAACAGATAGGTTTTATATTGACTAAACTTTTTTCTTTTGAGAAAGCAAGATATTAGTTAATTCTGTAGTTTTTTTCGCATTTCACCTTGTAGAACTGGTATTCAGTTGGATATTAGTATATTGATCTATTCTTTGTTTTCATATTTTTTGGAACTTATTTCTAGTTGGTCTCTAAAATTTAGAACACAGAATATCAAGTTATAAGCCACATAATATTTTGCAGTATTTTGAGTCAACAAGTTGTATATGTTCTCTACTGTTTTCTAGCCCCAGAATGTTAGGATACACAATTTTGGATGGGAAGTCTAGTATGTTGCAGCGTTTCATGTACTTCCAGTCTGCATATTTCTCTTTTTGAAGGATTTTACCACTACCTGATTTGCTATTGCTTTATCCTGAGGCGAGGGTCTATCGGAAACATCCTCTTTACCTTGGGTCTATCGGAAACATCCTCTTTACCTCCCAAGGTAGGGGCAAGGTCTGCGTACACTCTACCCCAGACCCCACTTGTGGGATTTCTATGTTTTTGTTGTAGGATTTTACCACTCAAAATATTTCTCTTTTTGAAGGTAGTTAATATGTTTCCTGAGCTAGGCGAAGCCGACGACGAGAATTTCGGATAGTCAGAAAAGAGTAGTAGGCATACTTTCACAATAGTCTTGTCCGCAAGCAAAACAATCAACTTACCGCTTTTGATGTACCACGATTCTCCTAGTTTAGAAACAAAGGAGAAGGAGCTGAACATAACCCAAGCTTTTAAAATATTTTAAATATATTTTTGAAATGACAAATTTTGCGTGTTGTATTGTCTTCATGGATTTTTTTTCACTTTCTCGAGTTTTATTTCTGAAAACATCATTTTCAGTTTTTGATTTTGGTTAGGAAAGTTATCAAGTTGCTCTTTGTTAGAATGTCCAACGTTGGTTGGGTTTAGGCGCACATTGACAAACAAAAGCCAGGTATTTAAATGAAGTAGGTAAAGGGGATCCAACACCAAGTTTCTAACAGTGCACCCCTGGCCCTCTGAGATTCTCGCTTATAGAGAAAAGGTCTTGGTTAATGATCACCTTATGATCTAGCTTTTGAGATTGAGTTAAGTCCAAAATTATATTTTCTTAAATGGTGTCCGAGTCAAATCCAATATTTATTCTTGGTTACCCAACGTTGGGCCCCGTGTTATATTGTTGGGGAGAAAGGTGTTAGAATATCCTACATCGGGTAGGGAATGAGTTGTCTCCCTATATGGTTTTGAATAATCCCCACTTCTCGAACCAACTTTTGAGTTAGATCCAATGTCCATTATGTTGACACTTGTTAAAAGAAAATGACATTTGGGAATCTTGCTCTTTATCTTTACATTAGAGAGTAATATAAAGTTGGCGCGGAAAGATGAATTTCAGAGTTTGTACAGAATTTCTTGCCAAAGAGACTTGACAATTCAACAAATTAGGACACAAGGTGGAGAGATTTTTTGGGACTTGAGATTTAGAAGGGAATGACAAGATTGAGTTTCAAAGATTGTTGGCCTTATTACATAGGCAAGTCAATCCGGTGGATAATCTCGATGTTTGGTGGTGGGGCCCCGGAAATAATGGATTGTACTCTGTAAAGAGAAACTTTTGGTTAGGGAGGAACTTGTATTTCCCTGCAATGCAATATGGATTCCAAGTGTGGAAGAAGGTGTGTTTTTTTACTTGGTTAGTCACTGGAGGGGTGAATTTAACAGCGGAAAATCTTAGAAAGCGGAAGGTTGTCCACGTCAGTTGGTGTTACATGTGTAAGGAAGCGGGCGAGGACGTCGATCATCTTTTTCTACATTGCGGGTTAACCATGAGCTTATGGTGGGATATGTTTAGGTAGTTTGGCACTCCATGGACAATGCCAAAGACGGTGAAAGATTTGATCTTCAGTTGGAAGAGTGGGACGAGGAGAAGAAGACGGAGGGCTTGGAACATGGTTTCATATGTAGGTAGTTTGGAGAGAGAAATAAGAGAGCTTTTGAAGGAGTGGGGTCGAGTTACTCTCAGTTGAGTAGTCTCCATTCCCTTATTTTCTTTTGGTGTAAACATAAAGTCCCTAGTTGTATAGATGATTGGGTGGAGTTTGTAGATAATCATATTTTTTTGTAGATGCTTTACCTTTTGGTATATCCCTGGTATACAGCCAACTTGGCCGTGTTTATGAATGAGAATATATTTACTTGATAAAAAATTTAGAGAACAATATTTTATTTTTCTATATGTATTTGAGCTTTTAGGATTTTGTTGGTGCTTTTGCTGTCTTGTTGAGTTTGGGTGGAATTGCTATGAATTTCTTGTTTAATCAAAGTGTTTTTATGTTTTTGCTTTAGCTTGTTACAAGTCATGACTGTGTTCATCATGACTTGTAACCCAGTTAATGTCAAAAGTCATGACTCTGTTCAAATTCACAAAAAAAAAAAAAAAAAAAAAAGAAGGGATAAAATCATATGACTGTTTTCATCAGAATGGAAGTTCTGACCTTCATGTAAGCCTTTTCTATTCTTTAGTGGGTTTCTCACTTCTATGTATTGCACCTGGAATTTTTTGTTAACTTCCAGTCATTTCGGGTATTTGAGATCGTCTCAGGATATAAATGGACCTTGTATGCCAAATCTCGACTTTTACAATTATTAGTTTTGCTAGCGCACCTGCGAAAGCCTTGGAACCAGAAAAAACAGATGGTAGAGGATCAGTGATGCACCTACTTTAGTCAAAGACTCTCTTGAAGTATTTGAGTCAGTTCCTTTTGGTTCTACATTCAGTAGCTAAAGAGATTTACTCCTTTGTTGAGCAGTGTTACTTACTTGAGGCTGGATGGATCAGTTGAACCAAAAAAGCGCTTTGATATTGTGAAAGCCTTCAATTCGGATCCTACTATAGACGCTTTATTGCTTACTACACATGGTATGATTCTACGTTTTGGCATGGTTTCTATAGAGTGGAAGACTTTGTGCTCATTTACGAATACTTCTTGCAGTTGGTGGGCTTGGTTTGAACCTGACATCAGCTGATACCCTTGTGTTCATGGAGCATGACTGGAATCCTATGCGAGATCACCAGGTATAGAGAATTAGCCTTTTCTTTGCAGTTTTTTCTTTCCCCTTTGCTGAATATGGTCCAGAACCATACGCCGCATAATTCTTTGGCTCATTGTTAGCCCCATTAAAGGTAAACTGTACTGATAATGCTTAGGTTTATGTTCTTTTTTTTCAGTTTGCGGGGTTGGGGGACTTTGCATGTTGGGTAGGGGTTGTATCTCTCTCTCTCTCAACAACTAATTTTTGAATCTTATGTCGGTGTTATCTGTTTCTTGCCTCTTGCTTGACTTTGTTTTACCGCTTCATTGGTCATCATTTTCCCTGGATGATTGAAAGTAGGGAGACAGTCAAGTTCTTATTTATTTTAGTTGTTCTGCTTCTTAGTAGGCTAAGACTAAGTCAATAAAGTATGGGAGGTTATTTGCTGTCCATCCATATCTTTACTTGGTACCTGTTGCTGGTGGGAGGTGGCAGGTATCCTATGGAATTATTCGAGCTGCGCGCAAGCTGGCCCGAACACCACGGTTATCTCAAAGAAAAAAGAATTGACTTATGGAGCATAATAATCTGGTAAGTGTACCACCCAATTTAATCACAACATTGAGAACAAGATTAATAGAATAAATAATAAACTAAAAAGAACCCAAGGGTGTGGCCTAGTGGTCAATGAAGCGGGTTGAGAATCATGATGTATCGGGTTCAAATTCCAGCAAAGGCAAAAACAGTTAGCCAGTGCATGTACGGGTGAGAGATATCAGATACCCCGTGGAATTAGTCGAGGTGCACACAAATTGGCCCAGAAACTACGGTTATAAATAACATAAAAACCAAAAAGAACACCTGTTAAAATTTACCAACAAACAGGCACTATAAGATGTTTCATTTGTAGTTTCTGTAGAATTAGTCTTAAAGGATGCTGGTGTTACTTTTGAGGATTTAGTAACCTTCGAATCCTAAATTTTAAGACTATATGGATATATTTGCCAAATTTATGGTTATCTTGGGTATTTTGATTTACTTCTTGCAGATAATACATATCTGTGTTCGGTTGTTACATGTGGAGTAATATATTGCAAGTAATTGATGTTCTTCTGCTGTGTTTATATTAGTCGAGCATTCTTGTTGAATCTTGTCATGTCCTGCTTGCTCAAGATGATTTGGAAAGGTAGGATAACTTCTTTATATCCTTTTGTAGGCTATGGATCGAGCTCACAGGTTGGGCCAGCGAAAAGTTGTACATGTTCATCGTCTCATTATGCGAGGAACCTTGGAAGAAAAAGTAATGAGTCTCCAAAGGTTCAAAGTGTCAGTTGCCAATGCAGTGATCAATGCAGACAATGCAAGTTTGAAAACGATGAATACAGATCAGTTACTTGATCTATTTACTTCGGCAGAAAGCAAAAAGGTGATTTAATTCTCAGCTTGAATCTATAGTCTTTCTCTTGATTTCTTTAGAGTTTGAGAAGCATGTATGCCATTTAACTTACAAATGTTGATTATTCTCAGGGAGCCAGTAGATCCGAAAGAACTGATGCAAATTCTGACGTGGACTCAATCTTGCCACGTAACGGGAAGGGATTGAAAGCCATTCTCGGAGGATTGGAGGAGCTTTGGGATCAGTCACAATACAAGGAGGAGTATAACCTGGGCCAGTTCTTAGCAAAGCTTAATGGTTAATTGTCTAAGCTTCACTGTGTGCCGTTTGCATACATTGCATTGGAGTATGCTGATCAAGGTAGGGATGAGATGTAGCTGTGCGTTCCATGTACAAAGTATACATTCTTTGAGTCAGCCCACAATTTTGATGATTTAGAGGTAGTTCCTTTTTTCCTCTTCTATTTTTTTTGTCTTCTTTCTCGTGATAATTCTAGACAGGCAATCACATTTTTGGATTCCATTAAACATAGAGTATTTTTTAGCGGAGCACAGTTGTAGGATGGCACAGATGATGCCTCTGTTAGGAAAGCTGACATTGTAAATCTTGGATGATGTAAATACATTCAGCTTTTCTATATTAATGCAAATCGAAATGAATATTGGTTTCATCATGAATTTATCGCCTGTGCTTCCTTCAAAATTTCTGTTAAATCTCATTTCCAAGTAGTTGCTCCTCCAACGTTTTCGAGTACTCTTTCAACTGTATATAACTGAATTAAAACTACAAAAAGATTTGAATTGAGCTCGATAATTAGCTAGCGAAGCAAGATTATAGCAGCTGAGTTGTATTACCAGTGAAAGTAGTTCATTGGTTAGTTATTATATCAGCTATTAAGAGTCGGTTAGCATATATAATGATGCAGTCGCAGTTCAATTTAAGCTTTGATCAGCTGCTTCTGAGGTGTACGTAAAACATTCATGTTATCTCAAAATAAAATATGAGTCCACTTTAGGGGTCCGATGTATTTGGCCTTCAATGATTGGTTCCAATTACAAGTTCATAGATAATTTGGGGCATGTCATATACTGCAGAAACTCCATTAATTAATACTCGATTATTTAATACTCTTTTAGATAATATTTTTGATCGGTCCCGATTCAGGGATAACGTGCTAAATTAATAGTTTGCTAAAATTATAAGATAATACATTTTTGATTACTCATATAGACGGACATCATGTAAAATATAAATTAATAATTTCTTATATACTACATAATAAATGAGTGATTTATGAAGACTTCTTGAAAAATGAGTCAATTGTCTTTTGTTTTTTGTTTAAATCAATGTCACATTGAATCTTATCTCTAATTTAATATCTATAAAGTAGTACATTGAACACAAGAATGATAATAAAGTGGGAGATTGAAAGGTGCTTTTTAAATTGGTACATACTTCATTTGATAAAGTACATTGAACAATAATGAAGTGGAATATTGAAGGGTGTTTGTAAATTGAGTATTTCATTATAAATTTATCTATAAATTGATAAAGTATTAATTAATATATAAATTAATAATTATTAATTTATCGATTAATTAATATCTCTTTTAATTAATAAATTTTGGTGGTCCCAAGAACATTAATTTATATATATATATATATATATTGACCATATTTTAACTCCCCTCCCACCCCCGAATGAAGAAACGGATTGACCATATTCGTATGCATTTAAAATACGTAAAACATTTTAGGTTATATTGGGATCACTAATTTTCTGTCATAAGCACTTCTAATATTTTATTTCTTAGTACTCTTTGTTTTAGACGTAGAAATGGGTTAAATCAAATAGTCCCTTAAATTTAGGTTTAGGTATATCTTCAAAATTTGAAAAGAAAAAGAAAAAGCACGTTTTTAAGAATTGAAAGGAAAAGCAATCCGAATCCTTGTTTAAAAAGGTAATTTTAAGACCTGAAAACAATCGGAATCCAACCTCAAATAGGAACTTTCTTCTCTTATTTAACGCCTATGCTTCCCTTTCAAACACGCTTGATTATTTTCATTAATTGAAAAGCTATATATACAAGTTACATATTTTCATAATAGGAGAATCTTATTCCTATTCTACTCCTAAAATCTTATTATACTTGGACACTAACTATACAATTATGGTAAGTGTACAATACTAATTACACCACAACATTACCTAAACTATTACCTAATCACGGTACAAAACCGTGGACCATAATCCGAGACCTAATATGTACAAAACACGTGATATACATTAAGTGTATATCACGTGTATAAAACCTATATTTAACACATACCCGCAGTCATAGCGGGCGGTCTTCGAACGCTGAGACTGTCCCTAAAATCTTCAAAAAGGACCGAGGGAAGACCCTTCGTAAAAATGTCGGCAATTTGATATCTGGACGGGACATGACAAACGCGTACCTGACCACGAGCAACCTTTTCTCGAACAAAATGAATGTCCATCTCGATATGTTTAGTGCGCTGGTGCTGAACCGGATTACCCGACAGATAGATGACACTAATATTATCACAATAAACCAAGGTTGCTTTTTGGATAGGATAATGAAGCTCCAATAGCAAATTATGTAACCAACATGATTCCGAGACCACATTAGCTACTCCTCGATACTCGGCCTCTGCACTGGATCGGGACAATGTCGACTGACGTTTCGCAGACCATGGGACCAGGTTATTGCCAAGAAACATACAATAGTTAGACGTAGACCGTCTGGTGTCCGGACACCCACCCCAATCAACATCCGTATACGAGACAAGTGTGGACGTCGAGGAAAGATATAAATGCAAACCATAGTCAAGTGTACCCTATATCGAATGATGTGTTTGAGTGCACTCATGTGCTAAACTCTGGGATCATGCATAAACAAACACACCTGCTGGACAACATATGTAATATCTGGTCTCGTGAATGTAAGATACTGAAGGGCCCCTGCAATACTGCGATAGCGGGTCAGATCATCGTTTGGTATGCCGGCCGCGGCACTAAGCTTGGGCTTAGTATCAACTGGAGTGGAAGTGGACTTACAGAATGACATCCCAGCCATCTCAATGATCTCAGCTGCATAAGTCTTTTGAGATAAGAACAACCCACCTGCATGACGAGTGACAACAATCCCCAAAAAATAACTCAAGGGCCCCAAGTCATTCATAGCAAACTCAGAGCTGAGCATTGTCATGATAGACTGGCGTAAGGCATTAGAAGAGGCAGCTAAAACAATATCATCCACATATAACAGAATATAGGCCAAGGACGAACCACGACGGTTGATGAACAAGGAATTATCCGACCTGCTATGAGTGAACCCAATAGTCGAAACATAGTCGACAAACCGCGTATACCATGCCCGTGTAGACTGCTTAAGCCCATATAATGACTTCTTCAACAAACAGACATGATGAGTACATTTGGGATCCCTAAATCTCAAAGGTTGATGTATATAGGCTGTTTCCTTGAGATCACCATGGAGGAAATCATTTTTTACATCTAACTAATGAATAAGCTATGCTTTCGAAAGACCAAACTAAGCACAATGCGAATGGTAGCCGACTTGACCACCAGACTAAACGTCTCACCACAATCTATACCAATCTATTGAGTCTTACCATCACCCACAAGCCGCGCCTTATGTCGGGCAAATGAACCATCTGAATTGTCCTTATGAGCAAAAATCCACATAGACCTAATAATATTAATACCAGATGAACGGGGTACCAACTCCCACGTCTTATTATCAATAATAGCATTATATTCATCGGTCATAACAATTTTCCAATTCGGGTCATTTAAAGCAGACACAAGATTACGGGGTAAGGGTGATTTAAGAACATTAGAATGTAAATTAAAATGCCTTTTTGGTTTAAAAATATCCGTTGACTACGAGTGACCGATCTATGACTCGGGGATGAATTGGGTGGATTTTTGGAATTTTCTGGGCTCGGGATGGACTGGCCAGCAGGCAGTGGGCCTGCTGGCCCAACACGGTAAACAGACGCAGGAATTGGACCGAGTTCCGAGATGGGGCGGACCGGCCCAATTGCGAAATCGCCCGATGATCGTATCGGGAAACGTAGCTTGTGACAGACCAGTGGGACTAGCGGGCAGTGGGCCCGCTGGAGAATTTTGGGTGCGGGATATGTCCGAAAAATGGTGAATAATATATGGGGATATACCATCATCCAAAAAATTATACGAACTAGGCTACTCACCTTTGCAAACGGAAATTGGGATTCATAAAAAATGACATGACGATTAATGATGATTTTATTAGAGGATAAATCAAAGCATTTGTAACCACGATGATTAGACGGAAAACCCAAAAACACACATGGAGTAGACCGGGCCTGACATTTGTTAATTGTGGTGGACGGGAATAACGGATAACACAAACACCCAAAGACGAAGATGAATATGAATGAGTCTTATTATATAAAATTTGAAGGGGGGAGGAATATGTAACCTTTGGAAGGAATTATATTAAGGAGATATGTAGCCATTTGTATAGCATGATGCCAAAAAGACGGGGGTACGGAAGCATGAATCAATAAAGTGCGGACAATGTTATTTATGGTACGAATTTTGCATTCGGCTTTCCCATTTTGTGAAGACGTATGAGGACAAGAAAACGAAAATTGATCCCATTATTAGCACAGAATTCCCGAAACACCCCATTGTCATATCCTTTGCCATTATCACACTGAATATTTTTTATTTTCCGTTCGAATTAGGTTCTAATGAATGCTCTAAATTTTAAGAAGATGGAGATTTTTTCGCTATCGGAAAAGTCCATAAAAACTTAGAATAATCATCCAAAAAGAGAACATAATACCGATGACTCAAAGAACTAAGAACAGGAGACGTCCATAAGTCACTAGGAATAATATCAAATGGCATTAAAAGTACGAGAATTTGAGTCTACAAATGACAACCTAATAATTTTTCCTAAAGAACAAGACTGACAATTTGGAGTACTACGCGTATCCTTACATGAAATAAAATTATTTTTATCTAATGACGATAAAATAGACGACCCCGGATGACCAAGACGAGCATGCCACAAGGAAGGAGAAAGGGCTGCAAATGCTGATGGCAAGGCTTGACTCGATGGACCGGAACTGGGTGTGATAGGATAAAGATCTCCCCTACTATCACACCTCATGAGAGGACTCTCCGTCTTGAAATCCTTCACAGAGAAACCAAATGGATCAAATTCAATAGAAACGGAATTGTCAGTAGTGAATTTACGGACATACACTAAGTTTGTAATCATAAGGGGGCATGTAGGGTGTTTTTCAAGATAAGGGGTGGATGAGGGGGAGACAAAGTTTTATGACCATAACCACGAATTGGAATAGGATTACCATTACCAACAATGATGCCGCGAGGGTTGCTCAAATTGGAATAAGATAAGAGCGTGCCTGAATCGGATGTCATGTGGGTAGTGGCACCGGTGTCCATATACCAATTTGGGTTCGGAGGATTTAAACCAAACGTGTGTATTGCGGCTTAGATGTCGGTAGACGTGGGTGTCGCGACGTGATGGGCCTACGGGGGCTGAGGCCCAAGTACCCGTGCTTGCTGCCTCGGCCCAGAAGGCTGACTGTACATGGACCAGGTAGAATTGGGCACGGACCGCATTGGGCGGGCCCCCCACCCGGTGGGGGGAAACATGACTTGGCCCAAACTGTGGTTGTGGGGCCACTTCCACTGCATAGGGGCCCACTGTGGGGCCCAGAACTGCTGCTGTTGTTGCTGACCACTGCGAGGGCCACCATCGCCACCACCATTGTGTCGGCTGCCGCCGTTGTTGTCGCCGCGCTTCTTGTCATTATTTTTCTTATTTCCACCCTTTTTGCCATCACCGTTGTTGCGATTTTGGCGCGAGTTATTGGAACCGATAGGATAAACCCTGACTCGATCATCATGACTACGGGACTAGCACCGGTAGCCGCCCTTTTTGCCATGCCTGCTTCTTCGAGTGTAAGCATAAAATGAGCTTGATAAAATTGCGGAAGCGGATTGTTTTGCCGAAGAAGCGTGCCAACACCATTACAGGCCTCGGAGAGGCCGGAAACCATTTGGAGGACCAAACGATCATTCGAAACTGGCGCGCCAACGTTGCGGAGTTGGTCCACCAATTTCTTTAATCTTTTGCAATAAGTCGAAACGTTAGGGAAATCTTCCATATTGACGTGAGAGAAATCCTGCTCAAGAGTAACATCTCTAGAATTTTGATTATCTTGGAATACATCACGCAGTCTATCCCAAGTCGCATGTGCCGTAGCGTCAGGCTCAATAATAGTTTGCAAAAGGTCGATAGAAATTGTGGAATATATCCACTGGAGGACAGTGGCATTAAGAGTTGTCCATAACTTAGAATCATCCTCGCGTTTTGGCACCTCCGTATCCTCAGGAGCCGCGGAGATTATGTGATGGATGACTTGATGCGAGCGTGCGTGAATTTTGAACAGTTCGGCCCACGTCGCATATTGGACGTTTTCTATTTCAAGAACAAGAGGGATGCTATTCTTGATGTTAGAAACTGCAAGGGTAGGATGAAACGTGTTCTTTGATGTAGACATACTGATAGAACAATATGTGATTGAGGGATTTGGAAGAAAAATTTGGGAGAAAGAGGAATCGTCGGCTCGAAACCCGAGAAGGAGGGCTCGGTTTTTGAGGCTTAGGACGAGAATGAGGAAGGAATTTTGGAGAGGATTTTAAGACCTAGACTTCTGATACCATGAAAGAAATAAGCCTTTGATTATTTTCATTAATTGAAAGGCTATATATACAAGTTACATATTTCCATAATAGGAGAATCATATTCCTATTCTACTCCTAAAACCTTATTCTACTTGGACACTAACTATACAATTATGGTAATACAATTATGGTAAGTGTACAATACTAATTACACCACAACATTATCTAAACTATTGCCTAATCACGGTACAAAACCGTGGACCATAATCCGAGACCTAATATGTACAAAACACGTGATATACATTAAATGTATATCACGTGTATACAACCTATATTTAACAGACGCCATGGGAGAGAGGAAAGTGTTGAACAAGTATTCTCCACCGGATTTCTATCCGTCAAAGATTCCGAGACGAAGATAGCCAAAGAATCAGCAGATGAAAGTGCGAATGATGCTTCCGGTGAGTATCCGTTGTGCTACTTGGACAATTACTTGGACAAGGAATTTTGAGCCTTGGCGCGCCAAAGATGAGGCGATGGAGAATGAGAAACGAAAAAGAGATGCTGAAGAGATCGGCGATTCCATGATGTCATTACAAAATAAAACATTGGATTCGAAGAGACAAATTGGCATTGAATTGCAATCACTGAATGCAAGACAAGAAACTATAAGTATAGATGCACTGCTTGAAGCTAAATTTCAACTACGATTGGATGATCAGAAGACGGAGGAACTAAGAGATGAAGTTCTTGGAAGGTCAATTGTCAAAAGAATCCATGACGAACAACTTGAGGAGGAAATTTTCTGAGGAAAAGCCCACAGATTTATTGGCAATATTACTGATAGAGATAAATCATCATCATCAAGTGGTAGCCAAAACACATAGAGATGTATAATTGAATCATTTGTAGCTATTGAGGGTGGAAAGCTTAGTGGTTAAGAAGAACAAAAATCAGTCTTTTGTTTCGAGGAATTTTAATACGCAACGTATACAAACATGTAATGGTCAAAATACTAATGTAAGTTGTTCTATTATTCGAAATATAACATGTATTATGGAGCTACTCATTATCCCCTTTTTAAATTAGCATAACGATAAACACTGTTTGTTAGTTGGGGGAAAGATCCGTTGGAGGTATGCGTAATATTCAAAACCAATTATAATCGTCACTAATTATTGGTCAAGTTATATATAAGTTAATACACGTAATCAAAAATAAAAATAATCAATGACTATAAATCATCATACGTGTTCATGAGAGATTAATTACTTCTTTTTTTCCAAATGCTTCAGAAGTTCGTTGGCTAAGTCATTGTATGACCACAGATTCTTAGGACAGTCCAATTTTGTGGTTTTAACATCCTTTCATCATCGGGCAAAGCCATACTTTTCCTAATCATCAATGCCATAGTTAGGTCATGCATTTTAAGCCATATTCCTATACAACAATTTGCATGCATTGTGCAAACAAGATTGAGATCTTTGCTTGGCTCACAAAATCCCCCAAATAGAGATGTGTCCAAGAACCTTATTTTCAATCCAATATCTTTGATGAATGGGTTGAATTTAATCATGTTGAGCACGTCCTGATCATGTTTTCCTGGATGAGCCTCTCTTAAATTGTTCCAAAATTTGTAAAATTGGATGGTACGTTTATTTGATTTGACATAGATGAAGTCCGTAGAGTTGTACGAGTAATGATCACAAGCAATTCGGAAATCGACGTCCCGATAGAAATGTGCAAATGGTTGTCTAAACCACATCCTAAAGACCACTTAGAAAAATCACATTCAAATTAAAGTCAGACTATGACCTAAAAAGTTCTAAGTAATTGTTTTTAATGAATCTTTTGTTAAGTAATGAATGATGAAGAGTAAGGAAGAGGCTATATCGAAGAAAAGCTTACACAACCAATTAATCCTAGTTTATGGTTGGTGACTTGGTGCTCACTTTACACCAACAGTGTTATTTAACACGTTATTGTATCTATAGATCACTTGCTTTATTTGTTAAGTTTGACTTACTATACTTAGACCACGATCTAAAGAATTTTTGAACTTATTTATTGAAAATGAGATGACATATTATCTTGCTACAACATGTTAAAATACTGATATTGTGTAAAAAATCTTTACATTGTAATGAGTAAAATTAATTAAACCATCATTTATCAGTTAACTAGTTTCACTAATTATAGATAGTTACTATATTAATTTTAGGCGATCTAGTGTAAAATTATCTTACTTGATTAATTTTAAATATTTTGAATTAGTCAATTATTGTGACTTATAATATTTTTTATATAGTTTCCAGATATGTAAATTTTTTAATAATTTCATGCCCGAGTTCACGTATCAAAATTAAACAGTTTGACTCTCGAAATTATATTCAAACTGTGCCACAATAATTTAGGCAAAGGGAGTAAGTAGATCGAAGTTAATTTTTAAGTCTTTTAATAAAATTAACGTTAATAATAAAGTGAAGAAAGAGTACGGTGAAAATGAAAGCTATATCCCATCTCAAGAACAGTACGCTGAAAATCAATTTTCCTCCACGTAATCTTAAATCAACACCTTTTGTAGAATTGTAGTGAGAGCATAGCAGTGAAGTTGTTTCTTCAAGCATCGACAATATGCAGTTTGGTCCAAAAGCTGCCTACTACAACATGTTTCAAAAGTCGCTTTGTTTGATTACCAACTAGAAAGTTTTTCAAGAAAATATCAAGTATGGAGTTTGGCTCAGCCCATGCTGCATTTAAGGTGTTATTATCACTGTTTTGTCTCCCATCGCTGATTTCTCTAACTTGCTTTTTTGCTTCTTCTTCTTCAGACAAATTTGGTAATGATTTCAAAAACTATTTTAAAGAAGAGTTCAATTTAAACTCTTCAAAAGATCTCAAATGTTGTCCTAAAACTTATAAATAAAAGATTATGCACGTTGTTATAAAAAAATAGAAACCACACCAAATTAGTTGATTTTGTGGACCCAAAAGTATATGAGACAAACAGAAAATCTCACACAATTAACATCACTTGTGCGAGACACATGACAATTTAAGTGAAGAGATTATTTGTTGTTGGTGGTGGAGGCCATTGGAAGTGGTGGAGCTCTGCCCTTTAGACATAAAGAATATTAATACTTGGATCACAAGAGCCTTTAAACCTTTTACGAGGTACTTTTCTTCAATTTTTATTTAATTATACTAAAACTAAAAAGTTTTAATCAACTTACTACTATATAGTACTTAGTTTTAAATAAAATCTCCGAGTTTTACGTTAATTTAATTTGAAGCTATCCAAAACTAATTAAAGATAGGCACGAAGACTTTTAACATGCAACATTAACATTAATGGTTCTGCAATAACCAACTAGGTACGTTTGGTAATTTCTATGAATAATACTCCCTTCCTCCCAAAGATATTTATCATGTTTCGTTGACTAAATTTTACTCATTCTTAAGTATAGCTGGCCAGTGGGCTGCGCTCGGGTCTGGCGGGCAGAGTTTGGCGGAGTCGGGGTCGGGACGGGACGGGCGAAGGGGGCGGGGTCGGGTCTGGCGGGACTTGCTTCAGTCCCATCCCGATCCCGTCGGAATCGGGTCGGGGCGGAGTCGGGATCGGGGCGGGTTCCGACGGGTTTTCCTTTTTTTTTAATAACATATGTATAAAAAAACTCAATAAACAAGACAAGATAGTGTAATAAAAACATCCCAAGGCTATTTTTGTGCCTCTTATAATATTTAATAGACATATGATTTTTTTGTAATACAAATACAATTGTCTAAATTGCAACTTTGTGGTGTTGTGCAAAAGTTGCAAATTACATAATAAAATTGCAATTAAAAAAATTACATTCTCAAAAAAACCTGTTCTAATTGCTTGATAATTTCCTATGGTTCTTCGGTTGGAATTGGTATTTGTTGGTCAAATAGATCCATGTCGCTTCCACTACCTTCGGATAAGATTTCGTTGTAGTTTTCGTCTTCTTCTTCGTTGATCTCCGGTTGACCGCACCTTCTCCGCTCCGCTCGTATCCAATCTCTGAATAATATTGCAATTTCCAAGCTGTCTCCGGCTAATGAGTGTATGTGGTCTCCTATTTGATATCTGCCGGCAGAAAAAGCGCTTTCAGACGCAGTTGATGATGCTTGAATGTTCAAAACATCTCGGGCCATAATTGAAAGTGTCGGAAAGGTCTTCTCATTCCCCCTCCAGTATTTCAGCAAGTCTTCATGTCCATCTTTATTGATAACTTCTTGGTACGATACAGAACCCGCAAAACAAAAATATCCAACTCGCTAATTTGGTTAGTAGCGGTACGGCCGCACATTCTATTTCTGAGGCTTTCAATACTAGCCGCAGAAACAACATGTCTTTTGTGAGGTTGTGTTGAAGATGAAGAAGATGATATGGAAGCCGATAAGTTACTAGCAATTTCTTGTTGGTAAAACCTATATATTTTTTTGCATTGGTCTTCTACGCTAGACAACACTTCTTCTTTAATTTGTTCAATAGGTGGTGTGTGATTTAGATCTTTTGGACTTGGAGGTGGTAGTACTTCTATACAATCGTAAATAGTTTCAATAAGTGATTTAGTACCGTCTATTTTAATAGTCGGATTTAATACAACACCAATAATATAAATAGTTGGAATAGGAATAAAATATTTTTTTATTTTGATAAACATTTTTTAATAGCTGCCATATAAGCTGGTTTTTCCATATATTCACTAAGTAATAAAAATATTAGAGTTATATAAAACAACATAGTTGAAATAGTAGGATAATATATACCGAAAAATTCTTTTGTTGCTTGAAAAAATTTCTCTAAAAATACAATAAGTTCGGAATTTTTTACCCAATCACTATCTACAACCATATCAGCTGGATTTTGATTATGAGAGTAAAAAAATAAAGTTCTAGGTTTTCTATAGTCATAAGCAACAAGTAGTTGCTCGTATAAAGAATTCCACCTAGTGGATACTTCTTCTGGAATTTTTCTATAAGGTAGTCCACAATCGTGACAAGTTTTTTTATATTCTTTTCTTCGTTGTACTCTATTACTTTTAAAAATAAAGTTTATAGCAAATTGTATTTTACTAAGAATGTCTTCAAAAAGTGATAGACCATCCTTTACAATTAAGTTATATATATGACACACACATTTTATATGAAAATGATCTGGAAAAAAGGGAGTTAAACTATTTTTTTAAATTGTAATAGTGTAATTGTTAGAAGAAGCGTTATCTAATGTAATAGTCATAATTTTATCGGTTATTCCGTAATAACGACACACTTGATAAATATTATATGCAATAAAAGTACCAGTGTGCCTATCATCTATATATCTATACGCTAAGATAGGTTTTTGCATAGACCATTTATAATCTATCCAATGACAAGTTACCGTTAAATAATCATGGCCGTTAGTACTACGACCTATATCAGACGTGATAGATACCTTGCCATTAAAATGATATAATGAATAACGTAAATATTGTTGATATTCATGTGCGAATTTAAGTACATCTCTCTTAACAGTTGATCTAGGAAAATCGTTAAAAGCAGGATTATATATATATCTCTAATGTAATGAATAAAACCGGGAGATGAAGGAAATGAAAAAGGCAAACCCTCCACCACAACTAATTTTGATATTGCTTCCCTATCTCTATGTTTATTGTATTTAGGGCCTACAATTCCCCCTGTCGTGGGGTTAATTTGACCCTGTACTTGGTCCGGGACAATATGTGAACCTTGTTCCAATGGAGCAGACGTTTGCACACCCGGTTTTGAAGCCTGGTATTGGGCATACCTAGCTGGATGAGCACTTACTACGTGTCTAATTAAACCCCCCGTCCCACCATGACCTTTTTCAGTTTTAAATTTTAAAACATTTTTATAAATTTTACATCTAGCTACTTGATTCTCTACGTCCCTATCAAAAAATATCCATGCATCTGATTTTAATGGTCGTTTTGCTGGACCTCGTCTCATACTAGGGGGAATAAGAGGCATTTCAGTTGAAGGTGAACTAGTGGGTGTGTTGTCATCAACATTAGTGGGTGTATCATCTAGATCATCGTCTAAATTAAAGTCTTCTTGAGTTCCAGAAAATAGCTCATCGTCTAAATCTAATGTGAGAATACGTAGATCTTTAAGATAAAGAGTTTTTAGAGGAGATTGGTATGCTAATCCTTTGCTAGGAAGTATGTTAAGAAGGAAAGTAGCCATTTGTAATACATGATGCCAAAAAGAAGGGGCTACGGAAGCATGGGCTAGTAAAGTTCGAACAATGTTATTAATGGTATGAATTTTTCTTTCGGCTTTCCATTTTGTGAGGACGTATGAGGACAAGAAAACCGAAAAGAGATGCCATTTTTGTTACAAAATTTCCGAAAAGGCCCATTATCAAATTCCTTTCCATTATCACACTGAATGTTTTTAATTTCCCATTCAAATTGGGTACAGATGAATGCTCGAAAGGTTAAGAATGTTGAAAAAACTTGAGACTTTTTAGAAAACGGAAAAGTCCACAAAAAATTATAGTAATCATCCAAGAATAACACATAATAATGATAGCCCAACGAGCTCACAACGAGAGATGTCCACAAATCACTATGAATAATATCAAAAGGCATCAAAGTACTGGAAGTAGAGGCTACAAAAGGTAATTTAACATATTTTCTAGGGGACAAGAAGGACAAATATTAGTACTATGCGTACTATTACAATCAATAAAATTATTATTTTTAAAAGAAGAAATAACAGACGCCCCCGGATGACCCAACCGAACATGCCATAAGGAAGGTGCTAGAGCGGCAAACGTTGATGGAGTGGCTTGACTTGAGGAAGTGGTGGTGGTGATTGGATAAAGATCTCCCCGACTATTACATCTCATTAGAGGTATCCCCTCAGAAACATGCAAGGATAAGGTGCCTACCACCGATGATGACACTGAGTTATGGGTAACTCTTGATGCTACGATACTCCAATGGATTTATTCCACTATTTCTACGGATCTCCTGCATACTATTATTGAACCCGACGCTACGGCAATGGACACTTGAGATAGGTTGCGTGATATATTTTAAGAAAACAAAAATTCCCGTGACATGACCCTTGAGCATGAATTCTCTCACATCAACATGGAGACTTTTCCGAATGTCTCAGCCTATTGTAAAAGGCTCAAGGAATTGGCGGATCAACTCAAGAACGTTGGTGCGCCCGTCACGAATTTTGTATTAGAAAAATGTAGCAGTCTTATACTAGGAAAATGTAGATTTAATTTTCATAATTAAATATTGTATCTCATGTATATATTCAGACCTAGACAAGAAATTTAAAACAATATGAAAATGAGAGTAACAAAAGCGAATAAGCCATGATAAAACATTCTGAAAAAAGAAGCAGTAACTAACGCAGATAAATAAGATAGACAGAGTACATGAAATAACCTACAGCAGCAGAAATCAAAGGACAAGAAACTATAAAATAATATTGCGCCTACTAGTATGATAGATTAAGAAGGGCTACAATAATAACACTAAGCGTAAGTATGACTACGCTGAACAGTATGAAAGTGATGAAGATATATGATTGAATTATTGTTGTAGCTTTGTAGCAATTGAGGGTGGAAAGCTTAGTGCTTAAAAAGAAAAAACTTCAGTCTTTTGTTTCGAGGAATTTTAATACTCAACGTATACAAACATGTAATGTACAAAATTCTAATGTAAGCTGTTCTATTATTCGAAATATAAGATTTATTATGGAGCTACTCATTATTTTTTTAAATTAGTAGTACAATAAACACTGTTTGTTAGTTGGGGGAAGGATCCCCTGGATTTTTTTGAGAAACGTGTACTCAAAATCCTTAATAGACTTATTCAATTTCTGAAAGAGTTTTTATAATGCTACATATTATAATTTAATTAATTAAAGATCGAGTCACAAGAGAATTTTTCTTTACAAAACAAAAAATATTTTTTAAGAATTTAAGTGACTTGCTTTAAAGCGCTTGAGAGAATTGGATCAAGTAAAATCTAGAAGATACCCTCCATAAAAGGTGAGAATTATAATGTTGAAGATAAGTCAAGTTATCTGGTACAACAAACATAAATGATCAGCTAGTGTAAGTATTTTTTACACCGTGAATGAATATTATAGTTAATAGCAGAATATATTATGATAAGAGAAAATACTCAAAAGGATATATAAAAAGAAAAAGAACAGATACCAACAAAAAACAGACTGAAAAAAGGTAACATGAAACTATTTTACAATTAATTACTCAATTTAACCACAAATTCTTGGGACAGTCCAAGTTTGTGGCTTTGACATCCTTTCATCACCAGGCAAAGCCATATATTTTTCCCAATCATCAAGCGCCATGGTTAAGTCATGCATTTTGTTATCAATTCCAATACAACAATTTGCATGCATTGTGCAAACAAATTTGAGATCTTTACTAGGCTCACAAAATCCTCCAAATAAAGCAGTGTCCAAAAACCTTATTTTCAGTCCTATATCTTTGATGAATGGGTTGAATTTGATCATGTTGAGTACGTCTTGGTCGTGTTTTCCTGGATGAGCCTCTCTTGCATTGTACCAAAATTTGTAAAATTGAATGGTACGTTGATTTGATTTTACATAGTTGAAGCCTCCATTTGGTGAGTTGTCTAAGTCTGTAGAGTCGTACCAGTAATGATCACAAGCAATTTGA
This sequence comes from Anisodus tanguticus, assembly GCA_034509755.1. NCBI lineage: Eukaryota > Viridiplantae > Streptophyta > Magnoliopsida > Solanales > Solanaceae > Anisodus > Anisodus tanguticus. Next base: position 22,358,695 of record CM067562.1, on the reverse strand, counting down.
AAATCGGCATCCGGATAGAAATGTGCAAATGGTTGTCGAAACCATAATATATCAGCATCCTGAAAGGACATAACAAAAAAAATACTTTTTTGTAGCTAGCAGTATATAGAGCAATATATATAAATTTCCAAAGTAGAAATATAAGGGTTGAAAATTTCTGACTACTAAACACAAAAAATATTTCAATTGTTTTCTTATAATTATTTTTATTATTTACAGTTTTTTTTGTTATTTATTATTTTTTTAGTAATGCAAGTTCAAAAGTAATGAAAACACAATGAGTTGTTGTCTGTATTTCTCGTATATGATTATACACACACCGATCGCGCAGGTCTTGAATTGATTGGGACTATTGAACTATTATATATTATCTTGGATGCAATTCATACATTATCAGCTAGCTTTGTAGTTGTGTTAGGACACATTTATTTTCTAACAGAAAAGCTTACACAATAGATTATCCAATTTTTCAATTGATATTTTTGAAGTACAATTTAATTATTAAAAGAATAACACAAATTGTATAACAGACTGGAAAAACTTAATCGTGTATATGAGATTATGCGATTGTTCAAGTGACATTCTCCAAGTAAAGTTGATAAGATGTAGTTCGAGTAAGGGAATTCTAGTTAATTTTTAGTACTTTAATTTCACTATAACAACTACTCTCTCCGTTTTAATTTACCTGTCCTTTTTTAGTCTGTATTAACGTGTGTACTACATTATATTTACCATATTTAGTGTTATGTAATTATGACAGAACTAGGATCTCTGTTTTATAAGGATTCCATATTGTACACCTATATATATTTTGTATTAATGAGAAAGGCTCCCCAAAGGAGATTAATACAATCTTACATGGTATCAGAACCAAATTCATTCCAATTCTTCGTTCACCGATGTTGGGCCCCCAAATTATATTATTCACGCTCCAGTTAACAAGGTCTGGGCGTGCGGGGGAGTGTTAAGAGTCCCACATCGAAATGGAATGAAAACATGGACTCTTTATATGGACTTGGATAATCCTCATCCTATAAGTTAGTTTTTGGGTTAAATTAGGCCCAAAATCATTCTTTACATGGTATCAGAAGCCTAAATCCTAGTCCTTTTGTTTCCTATTCCGGATGATAGCCCCCCTTTTTCTTTTCTCGAATTTTGGTCCGACTAGTGGCCGCCAAGCAACACAATTTTCTTTTCTCTTCTTTCTAAACACCCTGCAAATTGTTTCTCGGTCCAGCCAATTGTGTCAACCGCCCCCTGTTTTCCTCGAGAGAAGCAGTAGAAATTATTTTCATTGTATCTTTCATTCTGCTGCCCTTTTTCCCTTGTATCTTTTCCTTTTCGCAAACAACTCTTCGAAAATTTAGTGGCAGTCACGAATTTACAAGGCCTTCCCCAATCTAATTTGGGTTAGGCTTTCGTCACATTGACTCCTCGGTAGTCCGATAATGCGTGGTATATGGATACTGGCGCCACGTCACATCTCACAAACAATTCTGGTAATCTTCCTCAACTACGCAAGTTACATACTCTGCAATCTATTATGGTTGGAAACAGTCATAGCATTCCGATTCAAGGATTTGGCCACACCCTTACCCCACCATCCGCATCTCCACTTCTCTCTTAAAAATGTCTTTTATGCCCCACACATTATCAAAAAATCTAATCTCTGTTAGAAAATTTGCCACCGATAACTCTGTCTCAATTAATTTTAACCCGTTTGGATTTTCTGTATCGGACCTCCATACCGAAAAATTCCTTACGAGATGCAATAGTGAGGGGGACCTATATCATTTTCTACCCACACCCTCTGCTAGTGTTACTCCTCCCACCGTTTTAACAACCATATCTCCTTCAACGTGGCATAGTCGACTTGGTCATCCGGGTTCTCACATTTTTTATTCTCTTAGAAACCGAAATTTAATCCAATGTAACAAAGGGAACCTTTCTCATAGTTGCTCCTCTTGTCAGTTAGGAAAACACATTAGACTACCATTTACGACTTCTATGAGTAATACTTTCTCTCCCTTTGATATTATTCAGGCTGATTTATGGACATCTCACATAACTAGAAACTTAGGCCACAAATATTATCTGGTATTTTAAGATAATTTCTCTCACTTTCTTTGGGTCTATCCACTCAAACTCAAATCTCAAGTGTTTTCCAAATTGTTGAGTTTCGTACACTAGTTAAAACGTAATTTGAAAAAGACATCAAAATCGTTTCAATGCGATAATAGTCATGAGTTTAATAATTCCCTATTTCATAAATTTTGTGCGGCTAATGGCATGATCTTCCGTTTCTCGTGCCTCCATACCTCTCCTCAAAATGGAAAAGCCGAAAGAATTCTCCGAACCATTAATAATATAATTCGTACCCTCATTTTTCATGCGTCTCTCCCCTCTACTTTTTGGGTATAAGCACTAAAAACGGTAGAACACATTCTCAACATTTTACCTACCCGAGTGATTCAAAATAGGACACCACCGAAATTCTCTACCGTCGGATCCCTACCTATGACCATCTTAGAATTTTCGGTTGTCTGTGTTACCCTAATCTAACATCCACGCCTCTCCCCAGATTGGCACCCAGATCTACTCCTTGCGCCTTTCTAGGTTTTTCGTCAAATCATAGGGGGTACTTGTGCTATGAGCTCTCCACAGACAAAATCATAATTTCTCGCCACGTCACCTTTGTTGAGTATGTTTTCCCATTTGATAACATTAAAAAATTATGAGTCACTGATTACCAATTCCTCAAAGATTCAGATCCATCACCGCTTGTCCAACAAGCATTCCAACATGCTGTCACTACCGGCGGTCAGCCCTCCGCCGCCACCACCACTACCTAATCACTGTCACTGCCTCAAACCGCTGCCACCACCGACAGTTCCCCCGTCCAATTTGTGCCCTAATGCCGCCGCCATAACACCAACTGGCGTCTCTACCGCCTGCCCACTCTCTGCCACCATCACCGTCGATTGCCACCACCATCGACAATCGGCCCACCTTCTCAGTGCCTTCACTGGTCCCCATCCCCGTATCTGCTCCGATATCCACCCAGAACTCCCACCGCTCCAATCGCCCAATGTCCACCGTATCGCCATTGCACCACCATTCCGACACAACGACACACTCAATCACTGGAAACCCAGGCCAAACCAACCTCGGTAACCAGAACACCGAACCCCACCCCCCATCGTCTCCAACCCATATAATGTCGACCTACCCAGTTTGACCACATCGCCACCCCCGATGCCACACCCAGATTCCACAATCTCGACATCCTAACCAGTCGTCAAATCTGATTCGCCACCTACAACCGTCCCGTCAACCAGTAACTGAAACCCACATCCACACCCAATTTCCAACAGTACCTCTGCACCCACTCACCACATGGAAACACGTGCGCATCGCAGAATTTTCAAACCCAAAGTCAAGTTTAACTTGTCCATCCAAACCGTTTCCCCAATTTCCAAAAACCAAAAATTAGACAAACTAGACCCTAATTGGAATGTGGCCATGTATGAGGAATTTAATGCTTTAACGAAACAACATACTTGGGATCTGGTTCCTCGTCCGAAGGGGGTTAATGTGATCCGATGCATGTGGCTTTTTCGTCACAAATACAGACACAATGGTGACTTAGAGAGGTATAAGTCCAGACTTGTGGCTAATGACACTAATTAGCAGTAGGACATTGATTGTTGTGAGACATTCAGTCCGGTTATCAAACCGCTACCATTCACACAGTTCTGAGTATTGTTATGGGTAGACATTGGCCGATTCATCAGCTTGATGTTAAAAATGCATTTCTTCATGGGGATTTAAAAGAAACTGTCTATATGCACCAGCCGCCTGGTTTTGTTCATCCAACAGCCCCTCAATATATATGCCGTCTTCGTAAGTCACTGTATGGTTTAAAACAGGTCCCTAGAGCATGGTATGATCACTTTGCACAGTACATTATGCGGATTGAGTTTGTATGCAGCAGGTGTGATAACTCACTATTTATTTTTCATAGAGGTAGTAACATTGCATATTGTTGTTGTATGTGGATGACATTGTTCTTACTTCCTCTTCTGATGTGTTAAAAATGAGATCATTGCACTGCTTAAAATTGAATTTGCTATGTCTGACTTGGGTAAATTGAGTTATTTCTTGGGGATATCAGTGACTAAATCTGCAAATACTATGTTTCTTTGCCAGCGTAAGTATGCAGAGGAGATTGTGTACATGGCTAAGATGGTGAATTGCAAGATCATGTCCACTCCATTTGACTCAAAATCAAAGCTTAGTGTTGTTGATGGTAATCCTGTATCCGATCCCACTATCTATAGGAGACTTGCAAGTGCACTACGGTATCTTACCTTCACCGGCCCTGACATTCGCTTATGATGTTCAACAGATATGCCTATTCATGCATGCCTCTAGGGAGCCTCAATTCACTGCCCTCAAACGTATCATTCGATATGTTAATGGCACACTTGACTATGTATTGCAACTCTACCCCTCAACACCGACCAGATTGTTATCATATACGGATGTGGACTGGGCAGGTTGTCCGGACACGCGACGCTCCACCTCTAGCTACTGTGTGTTCTTAGGGGATAATCTCATCTTATAGTTTTCCAAATGGCAAGTCACCTTATTCCGTTCGAGTGTAGAAGTAGAGTATAGAGGTGTTGCAAATGTTGTAGCTGAGATCTATTGGCTTCGAAATCTACTGTTAGAGCTTCAGTGTCCTTTGCGTAAGAAGTCTTTGGTCTATTGTGATAACATATCCGTCATATATTTATCTCATAATCCGGTCCAGCATCAGCGACCAAGCACATTGAGATGGATATACACTTTGTTAGTGAGAAGGTTGCTCTCGGTCATGTTAAGGTGTTGCATGTGCCTTCCTTGTATTAATATGCGGACATCTTCACGAAAGGCCTACCTAGACAGCTTTTCCTTGACTTCAGATCCAGTCTTAGCGTCCGGCCTCCTCCCGCTCCGATTGAGGGGGGGTGTATTAACGTGTGTGTACTACATTATATTTACCATATTTAGTGTTATGTAATAATGGCAGAACTAGGATCCATGTTGTATAAAGATTCCACATTGTACACATATATATATTTTGTATTAATGAGAAAGACTCCCCAAAGGAGATTAATACAATCTTACAGTCTAGACTTAAAAAATGTTATACTTCATTTTAGAAAATAATTAATACTACTAAAAATATTTATTTTCTATTTTTCACTGAATGTCGGTGTAATAAACCTAAATAGTAGTATTTTTCACACGAAAAATTATGTAATTTCCCAGCATTTGATGGAAACTTGTTTCCCACCATGTGTTTACCCACTGAGCTGGTTCGGTGGGAATGAGTTGAGAAAATCATATTTTATAGCATAAATTTCTCACCGAATGTCGGTGGAAAAAATCTCTATTTCTAGAAGTGTAAAATTTAATTCTATTATAGTCTTAAGATGACTTATTCACACAAATGTTTATAACTTCTTTTAAATTCACAAATTTCAATTATTTTTTTTCTTAAACTTTGTGTCAAGTTAGATAGTGGGGCATACATTCAAAGTATTATAAAGTGAAAGAAGAGTACCGTGAAAATGAAGTTATATCCCATCTCAAGAACAATTCTCAGAAAATCAATCCTTCTCCACATCATCTTCAAATAATCCTCACTCATAAAATGAGCCTCTCCTGAGAAATCAACACCTTTTGTAGTTAGAGCATAGCAGTGGAGTTGTTTCTCCAAGCAACGAGAATATGCAGTTTGGTCCAAAGCTGCAACAACAACATGCTTCAAGAGGGACTTTGTTTGGTTCCCAACATTAAAGCTTTTCAAGAAAACCTCAAATATGGAGTTTGGTTCTGTCCATGCTGCATTTAAGGCTGTTATTATCACTGTTTTGTCTCCCATTGCTGCCTTTTCTAACACTTGCTCTAACTTAACTTTTTGCTTCTTCTTCTTCTCCTGAAAACATATACAAATTTAGTAGTGATTTTATTAGACAATTTAATAAGAAGAGTTTAATTTAACCTCTATATACTGACAATACCGTAAAAGAATAATATTTGATATTTCAGACCAACTAAAAGATAACTAAGAGTTGACAGTACTGTAAAAGAATAATATTTGTTATTTCAGACCAGCTAAAAGATAATTAAGATTAATCATGCATATAAAATAAGATCAATAAACTGAAAATAAGAATAATTGACTTCTAAAGCAGATTAAAAAGGGAATGAATGGATGAAGCCAGGAGGCAAATACACCATCAGTAGAGGAAAGGGGACATGGAAGTACGGGGAGGAAGCAGGTGGGTGTGGAGTGTAATAAATATACCTAAACACTGCTTCATAAATTGGTTAGCAGCATATAACAAAGCAGAGACTGAAGAAGATTGGGATTGTAGATGATGCCAACTGTGCACTATGTGGAGATAAGGAAGAGAATAGAGCACATTTGTTCTTTGAGTGTGCATTTTCAAAAGCATGAGGTGTACACAAGGGACAAGCACATGAAACAGAGAAAGGAAAGTAGAGCAGGAAGAAGATGGATAGATAGCTTATACCAAAATACATAGGGTGATAGATGATGATTTATCTAAATTATGTTTACTGTTTTTTGAATGATTGATACTGTAAATAGGAGACTCAAGGGATGCCTTAATCTCATAGTATAGATATGATGTAATGTTTTTTAGGTGATCAATAAAGTTTTCTTTTCACCAAAAAAAAAAAAGATTAAATTATATTAATAGTATAAAAATTATTTTACACTGAAGTTTAATTCTTTAAGTGATAGAGTTTTTTTTTTTGATTTTTTACTAGGTATGCGGTACTTGCTTTGGGTTCAATTAATTCAAATTTGGAGCCGAAAAATTCATTTGTGGGGGAGGGGGCGCTCTCTACCAAAAGATGACGCTATTCTTCAAAATTTGAACTCGAGACTTTTATTAAGGATGGAGGGACATTTACCACTCACCACAACCTTTGGTGGTATAGAAAAGTAATTCAAGTTTTCTCGCTACCGATCCTTTATAAGTAATTGATGATATTTGGGATAGTTATATATATATATATATATATATATATATATTTGGTCCCTCAGTTATTGTAACTTTAATTTTGGTCCTTGTATAGTTGTATTATTTGATTAAGCATACTTAGAGTCTATTTGGCCTAGCAGTTTTGAGGTTAAAAGTATTTTTTTTTTTGGAGAAAAGCATTTTTTTGAACTTTTGAGGTGTTTGGCTAATTAGTAAAACTGCTTTTAAGTAAAAGCAGAATCAATTTTTCTGCGGTTGGAAAGAAGCAGAAGCAGAAAATTATTTTTTCCATGACAAAAATATCCCTACCATAAATACATATTTACCAAATATATCCCTCTTTAATTATTAATTTCAATAACTCTGTTTTATTTTACATTAATTTCTCTAAAGCTGCATATTTTCCTTCTCTTTATAGTCGTAGCATAAATATTACAGTATTAATTTTAGTATATTTAAATAATTGCGATGATATTAAATCAATATTTAATATCTTTTTATTTATCTACGTATTATATTAATTGAATTTTTTTATATGTACTTTTAAATTTTAATTAAATAAAAGTAGAAATTTAATTAAAGTCTTTCATAATAAATATTTAAAATAATTTCTCTCTGTAAAATAATCTTGATAGTAAACGTTCATTGATACTTGTCTTTTTCGTAATTTGACACTCAAAAGCACTTTTTAAGAAGATTAGCCAAACACAGTCTGCTTATTAAAAGCAGTCAAAATCACTTTTTAAATGAATTAGCCAAACACAAAATGTTTCTTAACAAAAATACTTTTTTTAAAAAAATACTTTTTAAAAAAATTACTTCTCAAAATAAGCAGATTTTTACCGCAAGGCCAAACATGCTCTTAACCTTCAATTAACTAAAATATGTAGTTTTTGATCCCTTTATATAGAAATATGATATATAGACTATTTTAGAACTATATTACTCTATTGTAGAGTAACAATACAATTTAACATAATATATACATTAATAATAATAATGTAGCACTTAATAATAATATTTCTTGTTCTATTTATTGTCCATGCATGTATAAAATTTCATCATGTCCCCCCCCCCCCCCCCCCCCCCCGTAAAAATCCTTCATGTTAACCATTTTCTCAGTCTCTTCTTTTTCTTTTTATTTCCTTTTGTATATCATAATCTTTTCCTATTATAATATATTTTTAGAAATAAGGGATGGAAAGATAGAAGGTGGGAGACTTTGGTGGTATTTAAGTCCTGCACCTAGCCATTAAGTCTACGCATCCATTTCAAACATGATTAGGTAATGTTTAGAAATATGGATCATAATTGGGTACTTTTACATTTCTTTCTTTTATTTTCCTTCAGATGTGATGTATTATGAGAACTAAACTAAATGTGATATTATAATACCATTATTATAGTTAAGAAAATGCTTATTTTGTAGGGGTTTATGATCTTTATAATTAATCTGAGGAATTTCATCTGTTGATAATAATTTAAAGTTTATGATATTTATAATTAATACTTTGTCTGATTCGTGAAATTATTTAAGTGTGAGAAAGTTGACTCTATTTGAGATGAAATTGTTTTAAAAATAGGACGTTTTAGGATTTTGAGAATGATTCTACAGATTATGCTGATTTTTATAGCCGAAATTAATAATTAATAATGGACATAATTCATCTTAAGACATACTATATCATCGTATGATTAATAAGTAAAAAATACATAAACATTGATAACAAATTAACAATCGATGAAACAACCTAATGTAAGAAGAAGTGGTATTTCCTCAATCAATTAACTTAATAATTCATTACTTGATTAAATGACCTGAAAAATAAATTGTAACTTAATAAATTGTAAAAAAGGTTTATTACTTGATTAAATGACCTGAGAAATAAATTGTAACTTAATAAATTGTAAAAGAATTTAAAATTAAAATTTCACAACCATACACTGGCTAAATATTCCTCTAAATATTACAGATTACCGATTTAGGAATTGTATGACAAGATTGATGATGTACTTGAAGATGACATTAATTGAATAAATCTTAGGGCCGCCTAAGAAAATTCTTCTGCTACTTTTCGGTGTACAAATAGACAATTCTATAGTTGTAGGGACCTTTAATTTTCTTTTATATACGTGGAATTAATTTTGGTGACTCGTTAGCGATAAAGAATTATGGTACAACAATAGATTAGCTAGTTGATTTTTTTTGTGGGGTACATAGTTAGCTAGTTGAATTTTATGCTATTACAAAGAAATAAAGGAACTATATTTCTTTTAAATTAAAAGTTAAGGTGTGAAAAATATTCACATATTAGTTATTAGTTCCTCTATCCCAATTTATGTGACATCTTTTCGATTTCGAGATTCAAACCGTCTTTCTTTGATTGTAATTTTTGCATATAATCTTTTAAATGTTTTGTATTATCAATTATTGTGACTTATAGTATTTTTTACGTAGTTTTCAAATATGTAAATTTTATTTCAAAAAATCTAAAAATTTCATTTCAAAAAATTTAAAAATTTCATGCCCGAATTCATGATCAAAATTAATTGTTTGACTTTTGAAATTCGAACGGTGACACATAAACTGAGACAAGAGTATTAATAAACAGTTAGACAGAGATTTAGTCAATGAAATAGTAAGCATAGTCCTATTAGTGAAAACCACGAACGATTATGGTGGGGTCAGAGCTACAATCAGCGAAGAGTTTTAATTGATCCCACTCGCTGAAAAGGTATAGATACCGAGTATATATATAATATATATTGAGAGTTCTGGTGAAGAATGAAAACATTATTTATCTATCCCACCTAATGGTGAAACCAAAATTTTCTCTAAGAATATTTAATAATCAAAATTTGGTAATTATGTATGAAAATATATATATATATATATTCTTAGAGAAAATTTTGGTTTCACCATTAGGTGGGATAGATAAATAATGTTTTCATTCTTCACCAGGGCTCTCAGATTTGAGCAAATGAATATGGAATTGCTTTTAGTTGAAAACTCTTTACTACACTTTGAAATTTTCTAGTGTGAATTCAAACTAATCAAATCCTAGTTAAAACTTAAAAGGGGTCATCGATTATTGCGCAATAGATCTTCCAAAAAGTTAAATTCTATTACACCTAAGTTTTTTTTCTTTCCTCTAACTTATTGTCAAACCTTATGCATAACTATTTAATTTGGTCCCTTGTACAGGGAGTAATCTATATATATATATATATATATATATATTCCTCCATCTAGAATATATAAACAACTTGGGCCACATTGAAAAAGTGTGAGCATTTTCCTGAGTACATTCTTCTTCTTACGGAATGCGTGAAAGATCATCATTCTTAGCCCACATTTTTATTGAAGAGAAAAATACTAATTTATTGATTTAAACAGTTGACATTTATACTTAAATTGTTGACCTTAAAATCCTCAGTTTTTTAGACGTTTGATTTTGCACTACAAGAAAATGAAGAACTGACACCAAAGCTTTATAACAAAAATTTAATATATTATTACTAAAAAACATAAATGACAAAAAAATATTTGTTATTGCAAAAATTTGTCCAACATATGACAATAAAAAATATTGATAAATGTCCTTCTGGTAGTATCGACTTATAACATTCAATTTTCCAGAATACAATAAGATAAACTAATAGTAAGGAATACGGATTCATGATAAATTTTCTAAAAATAAAGAGACATCATCAACAACAAAATAATCAGACAGATATATTTAAAGAGTAACTAATAAATGGACTAATGAGTAAATAGTATAAAGAATTTAAGGATGACAATGGAGGTTAATTCAGATTGCCTGTAATTAACTGAGATATAATTATAACACTTTTCAATTTATCTAAGGCATTTGTTAGAGAAAAAACAAATCATGTTTCTGAAAACTTTTTTGTTACACATTGAATGTATGATCTTTTTTTTTTTATATAAATAAATCTACTAGGCATAACACCTAGGAGCTCATTTTTTAAATTTTACAAAAAAATCTTTTTTTTTTTTATATATATTGTATAATCTTTTTAAGAAGTTTTAAAACGTTTGTTTTGTTTGTTTGAAAAGAGGTTTTATCATGAAGAAGTGTTTGAGGGTGTTCTTTTATTCACAAAACACTAAAAAATCTCCAGCCCTTTAGCCGGACGGATAATTAACTTACTTATTATTTAGCCAAAAAAATAAAAGGAAAAAGAAAACGAAAACTTACTTTTGAAGGTAGGGTTCCTTGGGTAGAAACATTTGCAGTACTATTGTAGCCATGAAGCAAATTTCCAGCCACGGAGCGATGTGATGACGGAGTTATGTTTACATAATTCGAGTCGAAAACAAATGAGGAAACAGGTTTATAATTAGGAAAAAATTGGAGAGGGTAAGAAAAAAAGTGATAAAAAACAAGAGAAGGAAACACAACTGCGGAAAATAAGAGAAAAATCTTCACAATGTTACGTGAAGAAATTATTTGTTGTTGATGGAGGCCATTAATGGAAGGGGTGGCTATGGCTTCATCCCCTAATTTGTTGTTGCTTCCACCTCCCTCTAGATTTTCCATTCTTTTTTGAATGTTGTTAGATTCTTTGGCAATACAAACATTATATATCCCCTTTCTCTCTTAAAATATGTCCAAATCAACTCTCTCACTTATTCCCTTTTCTTTGTGAGGGGAAAGTCCCGAAGGCGAACTCACCTGTACCAGAGGCCCTTTGACCAGGTGAGATGTAAATCGAGGAATATGCGCGAGTGGCAGTCCTGCAAGGGAGAGGACCAACGGGACACGAACTCAAAGAACAACCCTTGCAATATTTCAGCAAAGACTGTCACCACACGAATTCGAATCCGCGACGTCGGAGTGGTTGTACCCCAATCACCTTGCACGTACCAACTCGTCTGTACCCCTGAGGCACTTATTCCCTTTTCTAAGTAAAAAAAAAAAAAAAAAAAGCCTTGTTTGTCTCTTCTCTCTCCCCTCTCTTTTGTTTTTAATTTTTTAAATCAAAGGTACGAATAAATTTGTTTGTTAAATTTCTTAAATTTCATAAAAATAACTCCATAAATTTTTTTATTTATAGTATTAGGTGACCAAAGTTCAATATTATTTAATTAAAAGTTAATATTTTCTTAAGAGAAGTGTAAATGACTAGATGAACATTTTTTTTATCGGGAGGGACTAATAATTATCAGAGGAGGTATCCAAATCGACTTGTTTCGCTCAATATCACCACTCATTACCAACCATAATTCTCCTAATTAATTTAGCACTTAAAGAATATTAATACTTGGATTCCAAGAGCCCTTTGCCTTTACTACTTCTCTTCAATTTCTATATAATTACTTGTCGTTAAACTGAAAAGGCTTTTCAACTTACTGTATAATTCATTTAGTTTTAAATAGAATCTCCAAGCTTTACTTTAATTTGAATACACATATATGTTTATCTACTATGTTTATTATCAAATAATTAAATTATCATTTGATGAGATCTATAATTAATTAGGACGCGGCTCCCCTCCAGTAGAGGGACTGTCCAGTTTGTCCAGTGGATTACTAATGTGCTGACATCTGGACACTTATAAATCTAAGGGCCAACAATTGTTTAACATAAACAACCTCTTAAACCATGGTTAAAACAAACTAATTTTATATTTTATTTTTTCCTTATTGACAGCATATGTGTTGGCGAGAGTCTCGCTCAAATCATTCTCTGTTCCTACGACAAAATGGAAGATATCTCATTTTCACAGTTTTTATTTTAAAATTTATTTTCATGGTTTTCTTTATGTTCCAAAAATTTATTAATTTCCACACCAAATCCCAGCCTCTTTCAAGTTAAACACTCCATTATTTTCATGGATTGTTTTAGCAACTCTTCCCAGATTCCTTCATACTTCCTTCGTCCCAATTTATGCATCACCTTTCAGATTTAGAGATTCAAACAAGCTCTTGTTTGAACATAATTTTGCTTGGTTCGCTGATGTTGAACCGGATTATGAGAAAGATAGATGGCAGAGATGTTATCACAATACACAATAGATGCCTGACGCAAAGGACACTGAAGTTCTAACAGTAAATTTCTGAGCCAACAAATCTCAGCTACTACATTTGCAACGCCTCTGTACTCAGCCTCGGCACTGGAACGAGATAGGGTAGCCTGTCGCTTGGCAGACCAAGAAATCAGATTATCCCCTAAGAAAACACAAAAGCCGGAGGTGGAGCGTCGCGTGTCCGGACACCCTGCCCAATCTGCATCCGTATATGAAAGCAACTTGTCTGGTGCAGAGGGGTATAGGTGCAAACCATAATCAAGAGTGCCCTTAATGTATCGAATGATACGCTTAAGAGCAAGATGAAATGAGACTCACCGGGGAATGCATGAATAAGCACACCTGCCGAACAAAGATAAGCTATGTCCGGCACGGTGAATGTGAGATACCGAAGTGCACCCGCAAGGCTCCTATACGAGCAGCAGATCGAGACTGGAGCACCATCCATAGCACCGAGCTTAGATTTGGAATCAACCTGGAGTAGGCACCTCTTTGCGGTTCGCCATATTAGCCCCGTACACAATCTCTTCGCATACTTACGCCGACACAAGAACATATGATTGCGGACACAGTCACCGATATCCCCAAAAAGTAACTCGCTTTCCCAAATCGGTCATTGCAAATTCGGACTTGAGCAAGGCAATAATCTCGCTTTTCAATCCGTCGGAGGAGGCGAAGAACAATATCATCCACGTAAAGTAATAAGTAAGCCGTGCTACTACCTCGATGAAAAATGAAAAGTGATGTATCACTCTTGCTGCGCATACAAACCCAATCTTCAAGATATACCTGGCAAAGCGATCATACCACGCACGGGGGCCCGCTTCGGAGCCATATAGTGACTTACGGAGACGGCACACATAGTGAGGAACTGGCCGGATGGGTGAACCCCGGTGGGCGATGTATGTAGACTGTCTCTCTCGGATCCCCATGTAAGAATGCATTCTTCACATCAAGCCGATGGATCGGCCAATGTTTGCCCATGTCTATGCTCAAAACTCGTGCGGATGGTAGCCGGTTTGACAACCGGGCAAGGTCTCACCACAATCAATGCCCTCCCCGCGATTTGTGCCATTAGCCACAAGACGGGCCTTATACCTCTCAAGATCCCCATTGTCTCCGAACTTGTGACGAAATAGCCACATACAACGAATGACATTCACCCCCTCGTGTCTAGGTACTAGATCCCACGTGTCTTGTTTAGTTAAAGCATTGAATTCCTCATACATAGCCGCATTCCAATTAGGGTCTTGTTTGGCCAATTTTGGGTTCTTTGGAAGTGGAGAGATGGTTTGGGCAAACAAGTTGAAATGGACTTTGGGTTTGAAGATTCCATGCTTTGAACGAGTTTCCATTGGATGGGTAGGGACAGTGGGTGGCGGAGTGGTGTCTGAGACGGGGGGTAAAGTCGGATAAGGAGAGGGTGGGGGCGAAGCCGTCGGAGGTGTCGCGGCTCCCGGATCGAGAGTCGCGGTGCTAGAAGGTTGACGGCTTCTCTTGAAGTTTGGGCGCCGCGGCTCGACGACGGAACCAGAGGATGTGAGTTGTTCGATTATGAGGGGAGAGATGGCAGACTTGTCAAGAAATGAGTAGTCTTGTTTTTGGAATTTTGGAAGATTCGAAAACGGGAATGTGGTCTCGTCGAATGTGACGTGACGAGATATGTGGATCTGACGAGTCGACAAGTCATAGCATAAATAGCCCCTATGGTTCGGCGGGAATCCTAGAAAGACACATGGAGTGGACCTAGGAGCGAGCTTGTGAGGGGCGGTGGAGCTAAGGTTGGGATAGCACAGACAACCAAAAATTCGTAGATGATCATAAGAGGGGATTCTATGGTAGAGGATTTCGGTAGGGGTCATATTGTGAAGAGTGCTAGTAGGGAGAATATTTAGAGTGTATTCTGACATTTTAGCAGCATAGACCCAGAAGGGTGGAGGGAGGGAGGCAAGAATCAATAGGGTGCGAATCATATTGTTAATGGTGCGGATGATTCTTTCAGCTTTACCGTTTTGTGGTGAGGTGTGAGGGCAGGAGAAGCGAAAGACCATGCCATTATTGGTACAAAAATGGTGAAACATAGAGTTATTGAATTCACGACCATTATCGCACTGAAATGATTTTATGCCTTTTCCAAATTGTGTTTGAATGAACTTGCGAAACTCAAGAAATTTGACAAACACTTCCGATTTAAATTTAAGAGGGTATAACCAAACGTAGTGTGAAAAATCATCAAGCAACACAAGATAGTATTTATGACCGAGAGAACTAGTGATAGGAGATGTCCATAAATCGGCATGTATAATATCAAAAGGAGCAAATGTAACACTAGTAGATGATTTGAACGGAAGACGAATATGTTTGCCTAAAGAGCAAGAAACACAATTTTGGGCAAGTTTCCCATTACAAGCAATGAAATTGTTGCCTCTAAGAAAATTAAAAACTGGGACTCCTGGATGACCAAGCCTATTATGCCGAGTTGAAGAAGAAACGGCCGCTAGAGTGACGAGAGAGCAAGATCTGCGCGTAGGTGGAAGTGAATGGATAGAGATCCCCCGTGCTATTGCATCTCGTAAGAGGTGTCCCCGTATGAAGATCTTTTACAAGTAAAACCAAAAGGGTCAAAATCCACGAGACGAAATTATTACGAGTAAATTGGCGGACATATATGAGGTTCTTAATCATGTGTGGGGCATATAGGGTGTTTCGAGGGAGAAGGGTGGATGATGAGGTTGTGTGTATGAGGTACCATAACCCTTAACCGGAATGCGTTGTCCACTACCAACTCGTAACATATTGAGGATACTTTACATGAAACAGCTTTAGGAATAGTACCGCCAGACCGGGTGACGTGAGATGTGGCGCCGAGTCCATGTACCAAGTATTGTCGGTCGTTGCATAGAGAGGGGTCTTTGAACGCCCGACCCAACTCGGTGGGTGTCATGCGGAGGAGGGCTGCGGGACGACCTTGTATGAAGTGGGCTGTTGTGGGGCCGGAGCGGGGCCTAGCAAACCGGGGTAAGAATACGGATTGTATGGTGGCTTGTGCACTCGGAATGGACTTGGCGTAGCGGCTCTAAACTGGGCCACCGCGGCGCTGTAGACGAACTGCTGAGGAGCCGCAGCCCAGTTGTTCTGCGATCTCTGTTGCTGTTGCTGCTGTTGGTTCTGTTGACCGTGACCCATGCCACGACCACGACCTCTTCTACCGCCGCGGCCTTTTCCACCCTTGCCGCCGCGGCCCGCCTTGCCGTTGGGAGTTGTCCGGTGGCGTCTGATCTTGAGGTTGCGTGTCAACAGCTAACACCTGCTGGGCGTGCTCATCCTGCTTAGCACGACGGGTTTCTTCGAGCAACAATTGTGAGCGAGCTTTGTTAAAATTCGGTAGCGGATCTGCCTGTTGAATAATGGTGGCCAAAGTATCATATTCGCCCTTAGTAAGGCCGAAATCATTTGTAGCACCATTTTATCGTCGGTGACGAGCGTGCCGATGTTGGAGAGTTGATCCGCTAGAAGTTTAAGTCGCTTGCGTACTCGGAGACATTGGAGAAGTTTTCAAGACGTGTTTTGTTGAACTGTTCTTCCAAATACACGCACGAGTGTGCTTGTTGTCTGAAAAATTTCCTCCAAACGATTCCACAAGTCAAGAGTCGTGGAGTCGATTTCATGATAGTAAGGAGCAAATCCCGAGAGATACTACCATATATACATTGTTTGACGCCGGCGTCGAGACGGTGCCGATAGAATCATCAACCTCCGTAGGCGCGGAATAGTGTCATCAATATGGTCAAGCACGTTATAAAGACATGCATGATTACAAAAAAGTTCAACCCGGGGAGAATACGGTTGTTTTCTTGATCAAGAATAATGGGAATATGGTTCTTGATGTTGGAAACAGATAAGGGCGAGTTTTCATGTCTTTTAAAAATTTTCTCTCGTCAATTTTTTTAGTGATTTATAGCACTACAATCTCCAAGATGTCTCCGGCTAATGAGTGTCTGTTGTCTCCTATTTGATATCTACAATCTCCAAGATGTCTCGTAGGCGAAAATTTGATATCTGCGCTTCCGGACGCGGTTGATGCCGCTTGAATGTTCAAAACATCTCGGGCCATCATTGAAAGTGTCGGAAAGGTCTTCTCATTCTCCCTCCAGTATTTCAGTAAGTCTTCACGTCCTTCTTCATTGAGAACTGCTTGGTACGGTACAGAACCCTGCAAAACAAAAATATCAAACTCGCTAATTTGGTTAGTAGCAGTACAACCGCACATTCTATTTCTGAGGCTTTCAATACTAGCCGCAGAAACAACATGTCTTTTGTGAGGTTGTGTTGAAGAAGAAGAAGATAGTATGGAAGCCGGTAGGTTACTAGGTAAAACCATATACTTTTTTGCATTGGTCTTCTACGCTATAGAACACTTCTTCTTTAGTTTGTTCAATAGGTGGTGGGTGATTTGGATTTTTGGGACTTGGAGGTGGTAGTACTTCTACACAATCGTAAATAGTTTCAATAAGTGATTTAGTACCGTCTGTTTTAATAGTCGGATTTAATACAACACCAATAATATAAATAGTGGGAATAGGAATAAAATATTTTTTTATTTTGATAAATATTTTTTAATAACTGCCATATAAGCTGGTTTTTTCATATATTCACTAAGTAATAAAAATATTAGAGCTATATAAAACAACACGACGATCTCTGGGAAAACCATACGACTGCTTCTTTTGTTGCTTGAAACAATTTCTCTAAAAATACAATAAGTTCGGAAATTTTTACCCAATCGCTATCTACAACCACATCAATTGGATTTTGATTATGAGAGTTAAAAAATAAAGTTATAAGTTTTCTATAGTCATAAGCAACAAGTAGTTGCTCGTATAAAGAATTCCACCTAGTGGGTACTTCTTCTGAAATTTTTCTATAAGGTAGTTGGCAATCGTGACAAGTTTTTTTATAATCTTTTCTTCGTTGTATTCTATTATTTTTAAAAATAAAGTTTATAGCAAATTGTATTTTACTAAGAATGTCTTCAAAAAGTGATAGACTATCATTTACAATTAAGTTATATATATGGCACGCGCATTTTATATGAAAATGATCTGAAAAAAATGGAGTTAAACTATTTTTTAAAATTGTAATAGCGTAATTGTTAGAAGAAGCGTTATCTAATATAATAGTCATAATTTTATCAGTTATTCCGTAATAATCGCACACTTGATAAATATTTTCTGCAATAAAAGTACTAGTGTGCCTATCATCTATATATCTATACGCTAAGATACGTTTTTGCATAGACCATTTATAATCTATCCAATGACAAGTTACCGTTAATAATCATGATCGTTAGTACTACGACCTATATCAGAAATGATAGTCACTTTGCCATTAAAATGATATAATGAATAACGTAAATGTTGTTGATATTCATGTGCAAATTTAAATACATCTCTCTTAACAGTTGATCTAGGAATACCGTTAAAAGCAGGATTATACAAATATCTAATGTAATGAATAAAATCGGGAGATGAAGGAAATGAAAAAGGCAAACCCTCCACAACAACTAATTTTGCTATTGCTTCCCTATCTCTATGTTTATTGTATTTAGTGCCTACAATTCCCCCCGTCATAGGGTTAGTTTGACCCTGTAGTTGGTCCGGGACAGTATCAGTATGTGAACCTTGTCCCGATGGAGCGGGCGTTTGCACACCCGGTTTTGAAGCCTCGTATTGGGCATACCTAGCCGGATGAGTCCTTACTACGTGTCTCATTAAACCCCCGTCCCACCGTGACCTTTTCCAGTTTTAAATTTTGAAACATCTTTACAAATTTTACATCTAGCTACTTGATTCTCTACGTCCCTATCAAAAAATATCTATGCATCTGATTTTAATGGTCGTTTTGCTGGACCTCGTCTCATACTAGGGGGAATAAGAGGCATTTCAGTTGAAGGTGCACTAGTGGGTGTGTTGTCATCAACATTAGTGGGTGTATCATCTAGATCATCGTTTAAATTAAAGTCTTCTTGAGTTCCAGAAAATAGCTCCTCGTCTAAATCTAATGATATTGTAGGAAAATGTTCAGTATCAACAAAATCATCCAGTGTAGGAATATGATTATGTCTAGAAATAGGACCCTTACCCTTGTTTCCCCTACTAGAAGAAGCATGACCCCTACCCGTAAGCATACATTTAAATCCTTCCATTATAAATTTATAATTATACTAATAAATAATTAAAGTAAATGAAATTAAGTGCGCTAAATAAAATAAACATACAATAATAATTTAATGAAGGAACGAATGTACCAAACGCTGACGTAACGTCGACGTGTAATCGAGAGGTTGAAAATTGAAACTTTGCTCGATGGAAGATCCTCAAGCTAGTTGCCAACTCCACTCCCAATTCCCAAATGAATAAATAAAATTGAATATATAGTAGACAATGTAGACTTGTAGAGAGATAGATTGAGAGATTAGAGAGATTGTAGGAAGATTTGTGAAAAGATGAAGAGAAAATGAGGTATTTATAGTTGGAAAATTGGGTTAAAGTGTAAATATAATAACTTATGGGTTAAAAATAAATATTAAGGGGGTAGGGGGTTGGGGGAGGGGGAGGCCAAAAATGGCCGTTACACAAATACCAAAATGTAAAATGGTCGTTGGTGCAACAGTTATTTTTGCAAAAGGGGAGGTTTGGGTCGGGATCGGGTCGGGATCGGGTCGGGACTGGCGGGCCTGGGGCGGGCTGGGACGGGTTGGGATGAGACCTTGTCCCGTCCCGGTTCGAGTCTCGATACCTCGATTTTTTTTTAAAATACTCGGGTTCGGGGCGGGACCGGGGCGATGTTGGGGTGGGATCTGGCTGACCAGGCCCACTGGCCAGCCTTAGTCTTAACTACCTTCTAGGAAGTGTGCCAAGGAGTAATAGACCTCACAAGAAGTAACTAATTACAAACAGTATGAATAAACGAACTACAAATCCTACCTTTCTTTGTGTTCCTAAGTATGTATATTGGTAATGGTCATTTTCCCAGATCTTTTTCCAGTTAAGAAAAAATGAAAAATTTGAACAGAATTAAAATTTAGAGATGAAAGCAATTAGAGACAAATATACATAGAGATCAGCCATTGTTCTGGATGTTACATAGTAAAGGTAAGAGTGTATTAATCTTCCTTGGGGAGGCTTTCTCATTAATACAAATATATATAGTGTACAATGTGTGGAACCCTAGTACAATAAGAATCCTCTACTTACCATAATTCTACATCACTAAATATTTAAACAATATATGAGATATATTATAATTATGGTGGTGGGATTGAATTGGGATTCTAGTACACGTTAATACACCCCCTCAGTTGGAGCAGGAGGACCTTTCATGAAGATATCCGCGTACTGATATGAGGAAGGCACATGCAACACCTTAACATGATCGAGAGTAACCTTCTCACGAACAAAGTGTATATCCATCTCAATATGTTTGGTTCGCTGATGCTGAACCGGATTAAGAGATAAATATATGGAGGATATGTTATCACGGTAGACCACAAACGCCTTACGCAAGGGACACTGAAGCTCCAAAAGAAGGTTTCGGAGCCAACAGATTTAAGCCACAACATTTGCAACGCCTCTATACTCTGCTTCTGCACTCGAACGGGATAATGTAGCTTGCCTCTTGGAAGACCAAAAAAATGAGATTATCCCCTAAAAACACACAATAGCCGGAGGTGGAGCGTCGCATGTCCGAACATCGTGCCCAATCAGCATCCGTATATGCTAACAACCTGGTCGGTGATGAGGGGTATAGATGTAATCCATAATCAATTGTACCCTTAACACATCGAATGATGCATTTAAGGGATGTAAAATGAGGCTCCCTGTGGGCATGCATAAATAAACATACCTGATGAACAACATAAGCGATGCCAGGCCTGGTGAAAGTAAGATACTGAAGTGCACCTGCAAGACTCCTGTAAAGAGTGGGATTGGACACTGGGTTACCATCAACATCACTAAGCTTTGATTTAGAGTCAACCGGAGTGGACATGATCTTGCAGTTCACCATTTTAGCTATGTACACTATCTCCTCTGCATACTTGCGCTGACATAAAAATATAGTATCTGCAGAATGAGTCACTGATATCCCCAATAAATAGCTCAACTTCCTCAAGTCAATCATAGAAAATTCAGTTTTAAGTAGTGTAATAATCTTATTTTTCAACACATCAGAGGAGGCAGTAAGCACAATGTCATCCACATATAACAATAAATAAGCAATGCTACTACCACGATGAAAAATAAATAGATAATTATCACACTTGCTGCATACGAACTCAATTTGCATAATGTAATGTGCAAAGCGATTATACCACACTCGAGGGGCTTATTTCAAGCCATAGAGTGACTTACGAAGACGTCATACATACTTAGGGGCTGCTGGATGGACAAAATCAGGCGGCTGGTGCATATAAACAGTTTCTTTCAGATCACCATCTAGAAACACATTTTTTACATCAAGCTGATGAATTGGCTAGTGCTTTCCCATAGCAATACTCAAAATTGTGCGAATGGTAGCCGATTTCACAACCGGACTAAACGTCTCTCCATAATCAATACCCTCCTGCTTATTAGTGCCATTAGCCACTAGTCGCGCCTTGTACCTCTTTAGATCACAACTGTCTTTGTATTTGTAATGAAAAAGCCACATGTATCGGATCACATTCACCCCCTTCGGTCTAGGAACCAAATCCCAAGTGTGTTGTTTCGTTAAAGCATTAAATTCCTTACATATTAGGGTTTAGTTTGGCTGATTTTGGTTTTTTGGGAATTGGGGAAATGGTTTGGGTGGACAAGTTAAACTGGACATTGGGTTTGAAAATCCTGTGTTTGTCACGGGTTTCCATACGGTGCGTGGGGGCTGGCCGGGTATGTTCGCTGGGTGTTGGGTTGGGGTCACTATCGGGGGTTGTTTCCGGGATCTGGTCGGGTGTCGGAATCTAGTGACGATTAGGTATAACGGATTGTGGACTGGGTATTGTGTTCAAGGTTTAACGATGGGCTGAGCGGTGCGGCAGATATGGGTAGGTCAAGGGTGAGATGTGGGTTTCTGTGTGAGATCGATGACGTGGGGTAGTGTGTCGGTGGTGGTGACACAGTATGAGGGATACTGACCGATGGTGGTACTGTGATGTAGGGTTGAGTGCCGCTGGTTGTGGCGATCAGCGTTGGAGGTGACATAGCATTGTATGGTGGCAGAGGCGTAGAGTTACCGCCGGATGTGGGAATTGTCACAATCGAAAGATGGTCAGGGTCACTACCGGAGGTGGCAGTGACGGGTGACAGGGATGGCGGTGGTGGAACTGGGGTGGTTGCACGACACAGTTCGTCGAGTAGGACGGGAGAGGTGTCGGACTCAAGAAATGTGTAATCCATGTTACGAAACTTTTGGATATTTTCAAACGGAAAGATAGTTTTGGCAAACGTAACGTGACGAGAGACGTGAATTTATCAGGTGGACACATCATAGCACAAATAGCCCCTATGGTTAGGTGGGAATCCTAAGAAGACACACGGAGTGGTTTGGGATGTTAATTTGTGTGGGGCGGTAGAGGCAAGATTTAGGTAGCACAGACAGCCGAAAATCCAAAGGTGATCATAAGAGGGTATCTGACGGTATAATATTTCGGTTGGAGTCATGTTATGCAGAGTACTAGTAGGCAAAATATTGAGGATGTATTCTACCATTTTGATTGCGTAGACCCAAAAAGAGGGAGGGAGAGAGGCATGAAAAAGTAGTGTGCAAACCATGTTATTTATGGTGTGGATGATTCGCTCAGCTTTGCCATTTTGAGGGGAGGTGTGAGGAGACGAAAACCGTAAAATCATACCATTGTTTTTGCAAAATTTTCATCCCGGGACCTTTTACTTTTTTTCATCATGTGGGAGTTAGAATTAATTCCATTGTGAAACGATGAATTATTAAATTCACGACCATTATCACACTGAAAGGATTTGATGGCTTTCTCAAACTGTGCTTTAATAAAATTACGAAAGTCAAGAAATTTTGCAAACACTTCCGACTTAAATTTAAGAGGATAAATCCAAATAAAGTGAGAAAAGTCTTCTAATAAGACAAAATAGTATTTATGACCTGATGAACTAGAGATAGGAGAAGTCCACAAATCAACATGAATAATATCAAATGGAGAAAACGTAACACTTTGAGATGACTTAAACGGAAGACAAACATGTTTGCCTAAAGAGCAAGAAACGCAGTGTTGGGCAAGTTTCCCATTATTACATTTAATAAAATTATTACCTCTAAGGAAATTAAAATTTGGGCGCCTGGGTGTCCAAGCCTATTATGCCAAGTTATCAGAGAGATAGTAGCGAGAGCGACGGGAGAGCAAGAGCTGGCATCGGAGGTGGATGAGAATGGATATAGATCCACCGTGCTATTGCATATCGTAAGAGTTGTCCCCGTACGAAGATCCTTCACAGTAAAACCAAAAGGGTCAAAGTCAACGGAGATAGAATTATTACGAGTAAATTTTTGGATTGGAATTAAATTCTTAATAATATTTCGAGCATACAAGACTTTATGGAGGGAGAAGGGTGAGTGATGAGGTTTGGTGTATGTTGTACCACAACCCTGAATTGGAATGCGATAACCATTACCGACAGTAATAAATTGAGGATACTTTAAACGAAACAGTTGGGGAAGATTACATGTCGATCGGGTGAGGTAAGATATGGCCCCCGTATCCATGTACCAATTTTCATCGGGCTGCTGCATGTTTAAGGAGCTGAAGGCCTGACCCAAATCAATGGGGCCAGGCCCATATGAAACTACTGCTGGACCGACATGTGGGCCTGTTGGTCGGTTGCACCTGCTGTATATGGTCTCTGTTTTGGGCCTAGACCGGGACCGAGCAAACCCATCTGCTAAAACGTCCCTTGGGCCTGTGGAGGCTGGAACGGATAACTAGCCCAGTTAGAGAACACATGCCACTGGGCATTCATGGGCCACTGACCGGGAAACTGCTGCTAGGCCTTACCACCGCGGCCCCTTCCTTTCCCCCCTTTGCCGTTACATGTGCCACGACTGCCTTTGCCTCCGCGCCTGTCTCGCGGCTGGTTGTCCGGTGGTTGTCTGGTGGTGGCGGCTGGGTGGTGGGGGCTCCGTTTGGCGGTGTATTTTCCACTGTTAACGCCTTTTGATGCTACTCGTCCTGTTTAGCACGACATGTTTCTTCCAATAACAACTGTGACCGAGCCTTATTTAAACTGGGTAAGGAATCGGTATGTTGTATCATTGTGGCTAGGGTATCATACTCACCTTTTGGAAGTTCTGCGACTAGTTGGAGAACCATCTTTGTTTTGGAAACAGGTGATCCCACGTTTGATAATTAGTCCGCCAATAGTTTAAATTACTTGCAGTATTCGAACATGTTAGAGAAATTGTCAAGACGTGTGTTGTTAAACTGTTTTTCCAAATAAACAGCATGAGTGTGCTTGTTGTCCTGAAAAATTTCTTCTAACCGAATCCATAACTCGCGAGCAGAGGCGCCGGTTTTCAAAATAGTGAGGAGCAAGTCCTGAGAAATAGTGCCATAGATCCACTACTTGGCAACGACGTCCAGACGACGCCATGTGGTGTCGTCAACCTCAATAGGTCGAGGGAGAGAGTCGTCAATGTGATCCAACACGTTGTAGACACATGCATGGATACGTAAGAGTTCAACCCATGGAGAATACTAACCGTTTTCTTGATCAAGAATTATAGGGATGAAGTTTTTGATGTTAGTTACGGTGAATGCTGGGTGAACAGATGCTAAAAAGGATTGTTTGGGTATGTCAGGGATGACGACAGTTGAGGTTGATGCTGATGTCGGAGTTGTGGGAAGAGTCATTATAGTAGAGTATTTTTGTGGGAGTAAGAGAGAAAAGACAAGGAAGAAGAGGGGATGCTTTCGGCCAAACAGTGGTGTCGCCGCCGGGGTGGTGATCCTGTGGTGGTGGGCGGCGACGGTTTAGTGGAAGAAAAAGAAAAGTAGGGTTTAGGGTTTGACTTTTGATATCATGTAAGGGTGAATTAATCTTCTTTGAGGAGACTTTGTCATTAATACAAATATATATAGTGTACAATGTGTGAAACCCTAGTACAATAAGAATCATCTACTTACCATAATTATACATCACTAAATATTTACATAATATATGAGATATATTCTAATTATTGTGGTGAGATTGAATTGGAATTCCAGTACACGTTAATAGTAACAACAACAAATACCTCAGCATAAGTTCCAAGGAAGTGAATGTAGTAAATAGTCAAGAAAATCTTTTTCCAACGAAAGGAAATTTCCACAGAAAATTTTCCCGAAATTTTTTCAATCAGCAGAGAATTTTCACGGCGGCATCCCCGGATTCTTCTTTTATCTTGTCAAATTTGTATTGAGCTAAGCGTACTTGTGTTTTAACCAGATTTAAGAGGCTATTTATATTAAATAATTGTTGGCCCTTAGATCTATAAGTGTCCACATGTCAGCAGATTACTAGTCCACTGGACAGTCCCTCTACTGAAGGGGAGCCGCGTCCAATTAATTAAGTTAATTAGAGCATTAATGATGACAATTAGAAGCTGTCCCAAACGCATTAAAGAAAGGAGGGAAGACTTTCCATGGGCAACGTCAACTTCTGCAACCCAATGAGGAATGTTTGGTGATTTCTACAAATAATATTTTTTGGAAAATTGCTTCTTAAATTTATTTACATCAACACTTATTCAGTGACCAATTAATTACTTACTTTGAGCTCGTTTTCGAGTTCGCGTTAAGGAAGCACAACAACATGCATTAATATTACATTATTCTTTATTTCATTTATGTTTTTCCAATTTTTACAGGTTCAATTGCTTTATTATATTTTAAGCTAGAGGAAAGAATAATTCATATTGGCGCCAGTTATATTTTATTCCCTCAGTTCCTTTTTACTTGTTGATTTTAAATAAATCAAAATAGATTTATTTTTATTTTCTAATATAAGTATTAGTAGTTAAATTTAGATTTCCAAATCAAAATTAATATGAATAATTTAGTAAAATAATTCAAAGAGTGCTCATTCAAAATGAAGTTTCGTCAAGATAAAAGGTGTAAATAGACGACAAGTTGCTAATGGTACAAGTATCATTAACTGAAAAGTATATAACAAAATAATCGAAAGTAAAGGGACAAATTTGGCCTTAATTTTCCGGGTATTCAATAACAAAAAAAAAATTATACTACTATTCATCTTGTCTGACTTTTATAGTACATAACTACATATCTAAACAGCAAGTTTAATCCATTACTATGTGGACGGTGGGTCTGAACGGGCCAACTCACTTTATTTAAAATTATTTTTTATAATTCTTTAATTTAAATTATAATTTATAATGCTAACATAAATATTTACAAACAATATTATATGATGTTGCTACTTGCTAACCAAGTCTCAAATTCACAAATAAAATGATTCTAATATTGCTTATTAAGTTTGGCGTCAAGTAAAGAGTTGATTGTATGACTTCGGTATGAAATCTCTACCATTCGATGCAATTATTTTGGGTATAACTGAACAAAGAAACGATCTTGTAGGACCAAACCTTCTGCGAAACTGAATAACTTTTGATATTGTTAATATTTAATATATTAATAATTAATTTCACTCGAACTAAATAGAGATATTAATAGAAAACTAAACAATTAATGAGTAGCAAACAACTAGCTAAATAATATTAATCTAGCTTTGTTCCAATAGATCTCAATGAAACTCAAAAGAAAATGATAATACTCCATCCATTTAAAGTAAAAATTAACTTCTCAACGAAACTTTCATGGCACTTATAACGTATTCAACACCAACATAATCTTCAAACACATATGATTCTCATTATTACAAGTTTGTCTTACCATTTTCATTTGCTTTCTATTTTTTTATTTTGTGATTAAATTCTTTTTGATCCACGAACCGGCCCAACCCACGCGCACTCAAAACCACGGGCCAACGAGCTTACTAGGAGCCGGGCCAAAAAGTCTCGTTCTTAAATAAATTCTAAAAATTCAAATTCAATCCTATCAAATTACGGGTTAAATTGGGTTGGCCCACATGCCTTAGCCCACATTGTATGGCTCTAACATATCATAGATATTAAAGGGGGATTAATGCTGCGAGTTAGTATTTTATTTGGGGACGAGGTTACTGCTGACTTTTATTATTTTAAAATAATAAAAATAAAAAGTCTTATAGAAAAAAATGTATAAAAGAAGTTTGTATGACACGTTTCATCAAATCATTCGTATTTAAGTCGTTCTATTGTTTTTTTTTTCTTCAGAAACGGACATCATTTTGCAGCTGATTGGTTTCTTATTTTATAATCATCATTAATTATTGTTAGGATATATAGAATAGTATTGAAAAATTAGTTGTACTGAGTATACAGCTCAGACACGGTCATGGTCATAGAATAAAGTGGTTGAATAATCCTGATAAAATATTTTCAACACACGTATCGAAAGCAATATGAAAGACTAATCAAGGAGGCATATACAAATGGAAGAGGTGCAACTTGCAAGTAATATCCATAAGTAAAATGTAGCACAGAAAGAGATCTAAATATTTTTAGTCAGTCGCTAAGATATTTTTTACCTGTTTAGCCATAATCATTTTTAGTCGTGGCTGATATATATTCTGTATATAACAAATATATAATTAGTGTACGAATTGATTACATGTTATACACAGCATACTAGTTAAAATTAGTACTAAAAAATAAAAATATAATTATTTCTTACTGGGAATCTTTATGAGAAGTATAACAGTATAAAAAAGGGAATACGACGAACCTAATACCACGGGATTTACGATTTCCACTTCTTCTCTTTTATAAACCTTCTTCTCAAGTCTCAACAAGATAGAAATATGTAAATCCTTTACAAATAGATTCATAATTTGAATTTTATGTGCTCGAGTTTAAAATTTCAGCATAATTTACTTAATTTATTGAATTCAAAATATATTACTTCTTCAATTCACTTTTATTTGTCTATAATATAATGGACTTTGCGTTTCTCTTAAGAAATAATAAATAAAATGCATATTTTATCGTAGTGTGTATAATCTCAATGGACTAAAAATGAAGAAATTGCACGGTTTGTCCTTCGAATGGGTTGTCTTTAATATCAACCCTTCAAATGGGATGGTCTTTAATTTTTGCCCTTCAAAATCCAATTTATGCTTAGTGAGACACAAGTTCTTTAAAGCGCGAGCATAACTTGTAGGATATTATGATGCAAAAATGTAAACTTACATATTTTAAAAAAAATTGTTTGCCCTTGTGGCAAAAAATAAAAACCAACACAAAATAGGGAAAACGTGCAAATGACCCCTTGAAAAATGATTTAGAAATGAGTAGTTAATGTTGAGGTAAGAAAAGAAAAATATATTAAAGTGGACAAATAAAAATAAAAATTATTTTTTAATATAATAGACAAGTAAAAGCGAACATCCTAAAAACTTCGGAAGCTATTTGACCATGAGTTCACAGCTTAGGATCAGAAAGAAAGATTCCATCCCGTCTTTAAAGCAATGGTCTACGACTCCGCGACTTGATTAGGTTAGGAGAGCTCTTTTGTTATTTTTGTTCTACCGTTAAGAGAAGGATCATAAGCCCAATCCCAAACTAAACAACATATTCATCTGCACCTGAAGGGGTCTTACATAGAATAATTCGGATAGCATATCAATTTTCTTATATGGACTTCATTTATTCCTAAGCAAATGTTTTCAACAAAGAGGGAAGACTGTTCATAGGAAACAATATTAACAATAGTTTTGTGGTCCAATGGGTTTTATATTTGTTAATTTCAATAAAGAATCTTTGGATGGTTGCTTCTTGTTTATTTAACAATGGTTTTGTGATCCAATGGGGTTTATATTTGTTAATTTCAATAAATAATCTTTGAAAGTTGCTTCTTCTACGTCCTCCGTTCACTTTTACTTATTAGATTTCTTTTTCAATAGTCAAATTATATTAATTTTAACCAATATTTTAAAATATATTTTTATCATATTAATAATATGAGAAGAATTACAATTTATAATATTTTTGTATAGTTTTTAAAATTTTTAATTTAAAACTATTAAATTAATTTATATCTAAAGGCGAAGATCTCTTTTTGACTAGCAAGTTTACGTATCGCCTCCGACCCGAGAGAACATAGGGTCAAGCCAAATCCTGACCCGCCCCGGATTGACAAAAGAGGCTTGGATTGGAGATTCTTGTGTAAACAATCAAGTTGATAATCGGGTTTCTAGACAACTGGTGGGCTCTGAAACTAATTTCAGTGATTTCGCTAGATTATTTAGCTCTGAAAATTAGTTAAATTGACTTTCGAGAAGCAAAATGTGCTAAGTAAAAACGAACGGAGGGAGTATTTCTTTTTTAATACACTTATGTAGTGAGCTAACGGAAGGAGTATTTATTTTTTAATCAACACTTATGTAGTGACCACGTAGGTGGTTTGAGGTCGTTTTGAGTGCGTTAAGGATGCCCGTCAAAACAAAAAAAGCAGCCCTTCCAAGTAACTACATTTGTTCTCTAATAAATTTATATTCTCCATTTCATTGACATATTTTTATACTTTCCAGCTGGTTCAATTACTTTATTATTTTTAATTCAGAGGCCGTATAAGTATATTTCTTATTGGCCGCCAACAATATATTACTGAAAATCGACATGACACATCAGAAATATATGAACTATGAGGTTTTGTGTTTTTTATCTGAACTATCGTCAATTATTTATCAAAACACACCTCAAAATTAATGAGTCAGCTACTACATGGATGAAATTTTATGAACAAATTAAGCTGTCACGTATCTTTAGCCAATTGTATTCAAACACTTGATCTAATCAATTTCGAGATACGGCAAATAAAGGTGATCTTTCCTGGGGTTGAGGATGGGAGTTTTGATATTGAACTCTGCCTTTTACCTGAAACTTTGGAAGCATTAGGGAAAGATAAAGAGTTTACGGAGGCTTCTCTATTTAGAATAAGCTGAACCCTTCGCAAGACACTTGTGGTTGACAATATTTTTCACTTAGATATCTCAATTAAACCTTATACCCATTGAGCACTTCACCACTGCCCGGCAATCAACAATCACAGCCAACTTCAGCCGTTCCACACAACTCGTTTGCAACACTTAGAATATTTTGGGACAATAAGAAAAGAAACAACACACACACATTTAACGGCAACAATGCCCAACCTTTATTATTCTCATTTTTCCAGCCACTACCTCCCACTATTTTCCCAATCTTAAACTCCTTCAATGAAAGTCGAATTTGATCTCTTCAATTGCAGTAGCCAAATTAGATGAAGATGGGTCATTCCATTGTTAAAAATACATTACTTGCGGTGAACGTACATTTTTCTCCATCTAAACATGCTTCACTACTCACACAGTTCTTGCTAAGACTGTCCAGTGGGCCGGGTCGGCCCGATTACCGCCCCGCCTCTAGCCCCCCATAATAAAACGGAACGAAATTGTAGGTAGCGGGGTTCGATCTCGTGACAGGACTAGGGCTCTTCCTGCCGATCCCGATTCAGCCCCATCCCGGTCTCCCCCCCTCCCCCCCTTGCAAAAATAACCTTTGCAACAACGGACAAATTTCAATTTTGGCCGTCGTGCAACGGCTATAACGGCCATTTTTGCCCCCCTACTCCCTTAATATTTGTTTAATCCCTAAGTTAGTATATTTATACTTTAACCCTATTTTTCAACTATAAATACCTCATTTTCCTCTTCATTTTTCTCCCAAATCTTCCTACCATCTCTCTAATCTCTCAATCTATCTCTCTACAAGTCTACATTGCCTACTAAATATTATATTTTATTTACTTATTTGTATCAAAGTTAAAAAATTGGAAGTGAAGTTGACAACTAGCTTGAGGATCATCCATCGAGCAAAGTTTCAATTTTCAACCTCGATTACATGTCTACATACGTCGGCGTTTGGTACCTTCGTTCCTTCTTTAAATTATTATTGTTACTTAATTTTAATTATCGTACTTAATTTTATTTACTTTAATTATTTATTTGCATAATTATAATGGAACGATTTGGACGTTTGATTTCTGGTAGAGGTACTAGGGGTAACAGGGGTAAGGGTGCATCTTCTAGTAATCCTATTCCTAGTCCCGATGATTTCACTCATATAGATGAAACTGATTTTTGTAATGATATTAATATACCATTAGATCAAGAGGTATATTCTACAACTGAACCAAACTTTAATTTTGAAAATGAATTAGACGATAATGTAGATAACACACCCACTAGCCCACTAGTGCACCTCGACCTCAGGCTTAGACTGAGTCTCAGCTTGAAACTTAAACTGGAATACCTCTTATTCCCCCTAGTATGAGTCGATGCCCTAAACAACGAAAATTAAAATCACATGCATGTGATTTTTTTTTGATAGGGACAGTGAGAATCAACTATCTAGATGTAAAATTTGTCAAGAAGTTTATAAATTTAAAATAGAAAAAGGTCATGGTGGGACGGGGGTTTATTGAGACATATACAAAGCATCCAAAGCTGGGTATAATGAATATTTCACTAAAAAATAGGGTGTGCCAATGCCTTCTGAGTCCGGACAAGGTTCACATAGTGTCCTCGACCAAGTACATAGTCGAATTAACCCGATGACGGGGGGGGGGGGGGAATTATAGGTGCTAAATATGATAAACACAAAAATAGGGAAAATATAGCAAAATTAGTTGCGATGGAGGATTTGCCTTTTTCATTTCCTTCCTCTCCTGATTTTATTCATTAAGTTAGAGAAACATATAATCCTACTTTTTACGGTTTTCCTAGATCAACTGTTAGAAGAGACGTTTTTAAATTTGTATATGAATATCAACATTATTTACGTTATGCATTATATCATTTTAATGACAAAGTGGCTATCACTTCTGATATAGGCCGTAGTACTAACGATAATGATTATTTAACCGTTACATGTCATTGGATAGATCAGACTTGGTCTATGCAAAAAAGTATTTTAGCATATAGATATATTGATGATAGGCACACTGGATTATTTATTGCAAGAAATATTCATGAAATTTGTGAATATTATGGAATTACTGATAAAATCATGACTGTTACATTAGATAATGCTACCGCTAATGATTATGTTGTAAACCTTTCAAAAACTCAATTTACTCCAGCTTTTCCCGATATTTTTCATATTAGATGTGCATGCCATATTTATAACTTAGTTGTAAAGGATGGCCTAAAACTTTTAAAAAACATTCTTGATAAAGTACAATTTGCTATAAACTTTATTTTAAAGGTAATAAAATACAAAGACGCAAAGAGTATAAAAAATTTGTCATGATTGTGGACTACCTTATAGAAAAATTTCAGAAGAAATTTTGACTAGGTGGAATTATTTATATGAACAACTACTTGTTGCTCACGAGTATAAAAGACTTATAACTTTATTATTTAACATCCATAATCAAAGTCCAACGGATATGCTGGTAGATGATGATTGGGAATTTTTTTTGGAACTTATTGCATTTTTAGAGAATTTTTTTCTAGATACTAAAGAATTTTCTGAAATTTATTATTCTACTATTTCAACTATGCTATTTTATATAGCTCTAATATTT
This sequence comes from Anisodus tanguticus, assembly GCA_034509755.1. Lineage (NCBI taxonomy): Eukaryota > Viridiplantae > Streptophyta > Magnoliopsida > Solanales > Solanaceae > Anisodus > Anisodus tanguticus. The sequence continues at coordinate 22,325,848 of CM067562.1, read as the reverse complement.
TTGTTACTTAATGAATATATGCAAAAATGAGCTACTAAAATATATTTATAAAATTAAAAAAATACTTTTTTCCTGTTCCCACTATATATTTTATTGGTGCTGTATTAAATCTGACTATTAAAGTAGACGGTTGTAAAGTACTTGTTGAAATGATTTATGAAAGCTTAGAAATACTTCCAACAGACCCAACTGAAGAAGAAGAAGAACCAACTAACGAACCAACTATAGAAGAAGTTATGTCTAGCATACACAATGAATGAAAAAAAAATATATGTATTATTAACAAGAAAGTGCAAATAATCAACCGGCTTCGGTACCATCTTCTTTTACTTCACTGCAACCTAATAAAAGACATGCAGTTTCTGTTGCTAGTGTTCAAAGCCTTAAAAATAGAATGTTTAGTGGTTCAACTTCTTCACAACTAAAATTGTCTAAAAAAACCCCAAATCCCGCAACCAAACCCGACCCGTCCCCCTAAATCCCGGCTCCTCTTCCGGTGGGATGTGGGATGGGACAGGACCTCTTCCCGTCCCGCCTATCCCGACCCGCCAGTCCCGTCGGATCCTGGTTCCGACCAACCCCCGTCCCAGCCCTCCCCGCCCCGCTGGCCACCCCTAGTTCCTGTTGGTTTCCAACTTTTGAAATTCGATAAAGTTGCTGGGTGCTTCCACTGTTTTCTTCTTTGCTTCAATTTTAAAGTAATGATTATTCTTTCAGAAATTTCTTGTCAGTTCTGTGAATTTGCGCGGGTTCCCATTTTACTTATTACAATATACTATTTTATAGGGCTGCTGAGGAAAGGAAGTAGATTTCTTCCCACGGGAAGGAAGTAGATCACTCACCAGATTTGAGTTTTCTTGAAAGAGAGAAGAAAGGGGGAAGGAGGGGTGGGTAGGTGGGGTGGAATTTAGGAAATAGGTTATTTATTTATTTATTTATTAAAAAATAGTTTTTTTAATAGTTATTTTGCATCGCCACATGTCCTTTTTTAATTAGTCATCTGATATGCGGTGCAATTACGCATTTTTTATACCATTTCCTTAAGCTTTTCTATCCATTTAAGTAAGTTTTAATGTCATTTCTAATGTTTATTTTGTTTTTGTAGGAATTTGGAGTTGAAGTGTCAAGAATCGCAAGAAAATGAGAAAATATTGTTTTGTGACCATTTTGCTGGCCGCAGAATCGTTCTGTTGGCCGCAGAATGGGTAGTGGAATGGGACATGATGTTTTGCTATCACTGTCCCATTCTGCTGGCCACAGAACCATTCTGCTGTTTTGCTGGCCGCAGAATAGGTAGCGAAATGGAACATGAGTCACTGTCCATTCTATTAACCATTGTATTGGCTGCAGAACCATTCTGTTGGCCGTAGAATGGGTAGAAAAACGGGAAAAAGACATTTTTGACAGAATTTGTAAAATATTATTTTGCGGTATAAATATAACATTAGATCATTTTAGCCATAAAGAGAAATATACCAACTCATACCAAGACACAAGAACCATTCTTCAACACATTTTGAGAGCTTAGAAGAGGGAGAATAAGCTTTGGATGCTAGAGTTTCATCACCCGTCACCTTGGAAGTGAAGACTTGAAGCCATTAATGAGAATTTCTACTTCATCTCTTTATTTTCTTGCTTTGTATTGTTATATTTGGTGTGGGTAATGACTTTGGACAACAAAGTTGTAAAAACTTGTTGAGTAGTATTTGTATTTAACTTTGTTGCTTTTGTATTAATTATTTCTTGCTATTTATGAAATGGGTCTCTTGCTTATTTAATTAATCTTGTTCCTGAATGTTTTCATTGGGATTAACTAACCCTAGGACTTGCCCATCTATCCTTAATTAAACTTGAGAGAGGAAACTAGGATTTGGGATAAATTGATTATCACGATTTGGGGATTTAAACCTCATCTAATGGGTTTAACCTAGAGATAGGAAAAATTCTAGTATAGCCTAAAATTGGAATGCGATTAATTCTTCTTAGTTTGATTCGAGAGAATAAACTAAGATAAACCCGCTAAATAGTCGAGAGGCATTAGTGGGTAATTGAGATTTCAAAGCTAATTTGCTAGACCGATGATTAATTAGTGATAGATAATTACTTGTAATGGATCATTATTGAGTTTAAGTTAAATTACTATGTTCCAAAGCTCCAAATTTCCACAGCTTATGCTCCCCATTAGTTAGTTTTATCTTTATTCTGTTTTAAACAAAATCAAATATTTGAAAATTATTTGGCTTAGATTAATTGGTGATAATTCCATAACTAGCTTAATTGCCCTAGTATATTGGTCCCTATGGATTCGACCCCGACTCCTAGTTGGGTAAATTATGTTTCATACGATTGTGTACATTCTATTTAATAGAGTGGATTTGGACGTTATCAATTTTGGCACCGTTGTCGGAGAACAATTGGCGTATTGAGTTAGTTTAGGAAGTAAACCGAAAAGGCTTTGTCCGAATTTTGTGAATATTTGCGAGTCTTTGTGAATATGTGTTTGTGAGTTTTTGTGTTTCTTTGTGTTACTTGTTTTTCATTTGTTACTTGTTTAATCATGGATTGAAAATGGGTTTTATGGTTGCAACCCTTATTTTGATGACCTATGTCCATATTGTGGAGGACCCCACTTTTGGCAAGACTATGAAAATGCTTTTGGGAGAGATGTGTGCACGGTGTCAATCCTATGATGGGTATATTTGTAATATGTGTGATGGTCTAGATGGACATTGGTGTGATTGTCCCAACTATTTGGGAGAGTTAATAGAGGATTTCCAACCAACCCAAAAGTAGTGAATGATGCCGATGTTGATGAAATGATACTAGAGTTGCAAAGAAAAGTTCATCAAATTATTTTTGAGGACTCTAGTTCATTTGGGATTGAGGATGTAAAAAATAGAGCAAGTTTGAAAATGGAGCGGCTTAGATCGCATTCCAACCATTTTTCAACATTGTGCTTGATTGATGATATGGAAGTTGAAGTAACCGAGCCTATGAAGAATTATGGAGATAAAGAACAAGACGTGTACATTTTGGAGTTTGACATGCCTAAACGACAACAAGACATCCCTCACTTGAAGGCCAAAAAGTGTAAGATGCGACACCCAAAAGTTAGCCTCTTTGCTTCCTACCACCGCCTCATGAGAATCATCGAAACTTTGATTCAAAGTTGGTACGACAATTCATATCCTTCAAGTGGAGAGAAAAGTGATAAGGTTAACACACGTCGTACCGTGGCGTTAATTTAAGCGCTATTGGGAGGCAACCAAAATTTTTACTTTTTTACTCTTTTGTTTTTTTTATTTTATTCCATTGTGTGCTTTGATCGTTTTTTCTAAGTGTGTAGGAACTGGAAAAACTGGTGCATGGAAGTTGGAGATAGAAGTGTTGAAGAAAAAAAGAGCTGAAAATAAGGAGGATCATTATGCGGCCCCTTCTGCGGACAGCAACCACGGATTGCGGACCGCATTTTGATCCGCAAATCCTCCCAAACGAATTGAAAAATGGAACTTTTAAAAAATATGAACCATTTTGCGATCCGCATTCCTGGTATACAGACCGCACTTTCGATCGCAAAATTAGACAGACCACTAAGAGGTTGAATATAAAACTGCAGAGGAAAGGATTCATTATGCGGACCGCAAAACAATTTTGTGACCTATTATGCGATCGCATTTTGGGTGTTATGCAGTTGATAAAAAAATAGGTGCCTAACACCTCGACTATCTCTTGGCACCACTTCACCTACGCGTGCTACTAGTCCTACACCACCAGAGCCCGTGAAAGGTAGTTCAGAGTTACCCGTTCCCGTTTCACAGTCTGAGGGCACTGATGTCCAGATAGAACCAAATTCAGGAGAGCGCTTAATGCTCCACAAGGAGCTCCTCAAACTTTTGTCCTTACGTTTTGATTTTATGCATTGAAGACACTGCATGGTTTTAAAATTGGGGGTGGGGTAACATGTTTAGTCTTTATTTTGTAATTTTTCCTTTGATCCCCCTTGATTTATCTTTGCCTGGTTCTTTTCCAAGGGTGTATGTTAAATTATCACGGCCTAATAATAGAGTATTTTGACTTGATAGGTACCTTTATGTAGTTTCTAGCATGTGTAACTTCTTTTTGGTTTTGATAACACCTCTCAAAAAGTTGTATTTTAGAAAAAGAGAGTAGCTTCGCACTTGAATGATCATTTTGTGAAAGCATGCCTCATTTTGTTACTATATGTCTACTTGTGTTTGAATGTTCATGAGATGATAGACTTGTATTCAACAGTGAGCTAAAAATGTAGCGGTTCTGGTAGTTCATGTGCATTGTATGTTGAGAATTTGATTGCTCTCCTGTGCTTGCCTGTATCATCTAGAACTTGCCCCGTTGGTTTGTCACCACAATTATAGATTTTGGTAGGTTGAGAAAATGATCTTAGGATTTCTTATGAGACTAAAACTCTTCTTGAAACTTCTTTATCCTACCCGTGAGATGAGAGTACCTAGTTGTCCCCTTTTGAACCTTTTAATTTTTTTTCCTTGGCTACCATATCACAAACTAAAATCTTTTTTGAAACAAATCGTCTTTTGAACCAAATTCCTCCTTGAAATGCTTGAAAAGTTAAGATTGAGGTTAAAAGCCTAAGTTGGGGGTGAAACATAGGATGGGAGAAGGAAAAAGGAGAGCAATGTGAATAATTTAAAAAGAAAAAGAGAAAAGATGAAAATGAAATGAAAAAAAATATAGAAAAGAAATAAGAAAATGGAAGACAAAAAGAGTGAAATAAAGTGGGGAAACTAAATAAAAGAGAAGTCAGAAGAAGGAAATGAAAAAAAGAGGAACTGAGCAAAAAAATGAAAAATGTGTAGTGCTAGAGGAGGGAAAGTCACTTGTACCCAAATGAACATCCTACCCGTCCCTAAGCCTACATTACAAGCTTGAAAAGACCTTTGAGATCTGAAATCGAGCATTACTTGAGTAGTGGTGACTTAAAATAAGGGCAAGCCTATGGCATAATACTTGTAACACTTAACATTTTTTGTGAGTGTGAGTGATTTATCTATGTCCCATGATGTGATTTTGACATATAAAGTGTTGGGACTTTCTTTGTTGCGAGTGCACATGAATTGCATAAAACTTTTGAATTGAGGGCTTTGCGAATTGTTGTACTTATGCACATCTAGTCGCTAGTAGCGTTTAAACATCTCTTGCTGCTTGATTTTCATGAAGTGATTGTTCGTAGCTAAGCAATCTTGGGTTGTTTTTGAGAAAATTGAGGGTTGTTAACATTTTGAATCGCATGCTTGTGAACTCATAGGTAAAACCAATCATAATCATTCTTGCTTTGTCGTTAGTTGTAACTTTTAGTTTTGTTTTAGTTGCTTGAGGACAAGCAATAGGTAAAGTTGGGGGTGTTGATGTGCGGTGAAATTACATGTTTTTGATACCATTTTCTTAAGCTTTTCTAGCCCTTTAAGTAAGTTTTAATGTCATTTTTTATGATTATTTTATTTTTGTAGGAATTTGGAGTTGAAGTGTCAAGAATCACAAGAAAATGAAAAAAAACTATTTTGTGACCATTTTGTTGGCCATAGACCTGTTTTGCTGGTCGTATAATGGGTAGCGGAATGGTACAGGATGTTTTGTAATCACTATCCCATTTTGCTGGCTGTAAAACCGTTCGGCTGGCCGCAAAATGTGTAGCTGAATGGGACATAAGTCACTGTCCCATTCTGCTAGCCGCAAAACCGTTCTGATGGTAACAGAATGGGTAGCAAAACGGAAAAAGGATATTTTTGACAGATTCTGTAAAAGATTTTTATTGCGTTATAAATATAACATTATGTCATTTTAGCCAGAAGGAGAAACACACCAACTCATATCAAGCCACAAGAATCATTCTCCAACACATTTGGAGAGCTTACAAGAGGGAGAACAAGCTTTGGAGGCTAGAGTTTCATCACCCATCACCTTGAAAGTGAAGACTTGAAGCCATTAATGAGAATTTCTTACTTCATCTCTTTATTTTCTTGTTTTGTATTGTTATATCTGTCATCCACAACCCTCTTCTTCTTCTACAACTTGGTCTCCAAATCCATAACCAAAAGCTTATGTCGGCTTGTAAGATCCTCCTTTGGAATAACCTTAAAGTCTTTACAAAGACCTTTGTCAACCTTCCTAAGGAGCAAAAAGTCTATCTGCTTCTTAGAAACCGAACTACAGAAAGTCACCAAATGTTCCTCCTTCTTCAGGAATCTAGAATTGGCTATCATCATCCCACAAGCTCTAGCGAACTCCAAAAGTGAGACGCCTCCCCCATTTCTGACCCCGAGTCCAAATCCTCCATGCACGTCGTCATAACCCCCTGGAAGTGACCCGATATGTCCATTGAAATCCCCTCCTACAAATAACTTTTCAGTGGGCGGTATACCTCCCACCACTTCGTCTAAATCCTCCCAAAAGAGTCTCTTCTCCTCCATATCCAAGCCCGCTTGTGGCGCATAAGCACTAATAATGTTTATAGTGAACCCTCCAACTACCAACTTAATCGTCATCATCCTGTCATTGACCCTCCTCACCTTTACTATCTGATCCCTTAGTTCGCTGTCTACCAAAATGCCTACCCTATTCCTATACTTCGACCTACCGGAGAATCATAACTTATACCCGTATACATCTTTAGACTTAGGTCCTACCCATTTAGTCTCCTAGACACATGCTATATTAATCTTCCTTTTCTTAAGAATCTTAACTAGCTTTATGGATTTCCCCGTTAAAGTCCCAAATATTCCATGACCCTGTTCTCAGCCTAGCATCTCCCATACCGCACTTACCCCTACCCCTTGCCCCCGCCCCGACAGAGAACATGACCCTAGTCTACCATCATTCACCAAAGCCACAAACCCTTTTTTGATTGTTCCTCGATATGGTAGAGCAAAGACACAAAGAATACTAATCCAAGGTTAACGCTAACACACACGGGAAGCAATACTAGAGCACAAGTTAGCAAGAATCTAGAGGTAAGTCAGGCTACTACAGATTCGAATGATAAAACAAAGGGCAACAAGAATACATGCAAGATGTAAAGTCCAGATTCAATAAACCGCAACACGCAAAATTGAACAACACTGATAAGAACAAATATTGAGTACAGACAACTGGAGGTACCAACTCCAGGCTGATAAAACCTGTTCACACGTTGGAAAATACTGTTCACTACCTAAAATCATTGTTCCTACCGGAAACCACTGTTCACTGCCAGACGACGTCGCAGATCTAGTGATACCTGTAAAAAAAAGGAGAGACAGAGACCTCCGGAGGTTTTCGGAGACTGCCTGATGCAGTGGCTGGCAGCGCCGGCGAGCAAGGCTAGTGGGAGCAGAGAAGGTTAGCGGCGGAGTCCGTTGGATGTCCGACGGCGTGGAGCAGGGGTGGGGTTCGGTCGGGTGAGCAGATGGGGGTGGGGGGTTCTCTTTCTCGAGCACCATGGATGCAACGATCGTGATACTCGTCAAAATAAATAGAACATTCCCATGTATGATTATGCTTAGAAAGTAGAATCAAGGAAAATTTACCGATAATTGCATCTGTGTCAATTGGATGCCTCTTATGTACATGAACAACCTATAGCTCCAATCTACAGGAGCAGCCCGTCGGTAATAGATACAATACAAGAAAAAACAAAAGAAGATGAAAGTGGACGAAACAACAAAAGGAGTGACACATTCAAGATTCATATCAGCAATTTCGACTCTTTCCAACTTACGGTATCCCGAACTTGAGCCATACCATGATGTGCCAAGGCTAAAGTCATCCATACCTTTTTGTACACCAAAATAACATTGTATTAGTGACTAGTGTTTTAAAATATACTTTTTAATATGACTAATTTGGACGGAGGAGTACAATTAAGAACTTTTTAAAAATCCACCTTGAAATTGGATTTGGGTGAAGTTGAGTGCAATTAGAGAATTTTGATATATTTATAAGACCAAGTAATTGCGCTCCTCAATTCTCAAGGAGGTGTTGTCAGTAAAATTTTGTGTATTCTTCTCTATTAAATTTTCTTTTTGATTGGAGGGTCGTTAGTGACGTATTTCTCGAACGTAGAATAATGCAGACATCCTTGTGATGCATTTGATCGTCATGCGCTTTGATATTTCTAGTTGATATTGAGGAAGAACGTTTGTTGATCACTTCGCCTTTTTCGTTCTATATTTTTACTATTATAGAAGAGTCAGTCAATTATTGGATCAACATGGCTGCTTCATGTCCATAATTAATAAATAGAGGACATTTTTATCATTATAATTAATTGGCCTATTCTCCTTTTTACTCTATAAGATTGTAATTGTTTAAATTATAAATATTTTTATCACTAAACTAACTCATTTTTCGTATTGTGTTCGTACTTGCACAGATTTACCATTATCTAGTATATGGAAGATACCCTATGCAACTTCCATATTGGCTTATATACAAGACATTCAACTACAAAAAAAGTTACTCTATCTTTTATGCTACAATAAGTGTAAATGATCCGATAGTATAAAACTATTTTTTACACCATGAATGAATATTAGTTAATACTTAATAGTAAAATATTATGATAAGGAGACAATACTCAAAAGGAAATAAAAAGAAAAAGAACAGACTGAGAAAATACCAATAAAAAAAAGACTTGATGAAAAGGTAACATGAAGGATTTTACACTTACACGGACCATAATAAATAGAAGAAGAAATATCGCTCTTTTAATAGCTCAATTTAACCACAGATTCTTGGGACAGTCCATGTTTGTGGCTTTGACATCCTTTCATAACCAGGCAAAGCCATACACTTTTCCCAATCAACAAGAACCGGAGTTAAGTCATGCATTTTATTATCAATTCCAATACAACAATTTGCATGCATTGTGCACACAAAATTGAGATCTTTACTAGGCTCACAAAATCCTTCAAATAGAGCAGTGTCCAAGAACCTTACTTTCAATCCAATATCATTGATGAATGAGTTGAATTTAATCATGTTGAGCACGTCTTGATCGGGTTTCCTGGATGAGCCTCTCTTGCATTATATCAAAATTTGTAAAATTGGATGGTATGTTGGTTCAATTTGAAATTTGATGAATTGTCCGAAGGAAATTGACTTATCCGAACCGAACGATAGCGGCTTAAAGCGTTGCCTATCACGAGCAGCCTCGCTCCTTGATCGGCGGGGAGGAGCATCTCAAAGTATGGGGCAAAGGATATTGCATTTTGACTTTGTCTAAGTCCGAAGTGTCATACGAGTAATGATCACAAGAAATTTGAAAATCTACGTCCAGATAAAAATATGCAAATGATTGTCGAAACCACAATATATCAGCATCCTAAAAGGACAAAAAACACTTTTATATATATATATATTCCAAAGCATAAATATATTAGTGGATGAAATTGTGAAAGCTGATTACTGGAACACTTGGAAAATTTCACTCAAATTAAAGTCAGACTATGATCTAGAAAATTCGAATGAAGAAGTTTCTCCATTTCTCTTCCAAGTTCGTAACAAAAGCTTACAAAACCAATTAATCCTAGTTTATTTAACATGTTATTTCTCTTATATAGAAGCTACTAACTTGAGCAGCTTGGGGTCGACATATGTGCTTCAGCTGCATACTTGGTACTAAAACTGCCCGTGCATTAACTTGACATGTGGAATGACTTTGTAATGCTTATCTCGAATTGAAGTATCACGCCTTAGGTTAAAAAGAAAAATTACCCTTGGCCCACTGTTACAGTTTATGAAAGAGTAATTTCAACTCACAGTGGAACCTACCAAACATTGTGCACATATTTTCCCACCTGTTAAAAGAAGACATCTCAACTTATCTAATACTATAATGATTTATTAATGAAAAAAACTCAAACATCTTTAATTTTTTACTGACTTGGATTAGGTCTGCTGAAATCTGGATAGACTGTTCTTACATAAGCTGCTCAAGTTAGTGGCTTCTATATAAGAGAAAAATATTTGTTTTTCCAACTTCAAAAGCATGTACTACCGCAAGAGTTTTCATGAAAAAATTTATAGAAGGAAACTAGAAAAAGAAGAGGCAAGCTTGTAGTTGCTTTACTTCATCCAGTTTACAAAGAAAATGAATAAAAATATAAAGAAGAAAAAAGTCTGGCTCTAATTAAAAAGCATAATTTTAGTGATTAAATTGACAGAATAAATCCAAATCATAATATATATACATGATTTCCCCCCCACAGTGTCAACCAACAGCTTTGTTGTTATAAAGAACTATTTGGAATTATTTTTGAGTGAACTAATTGATTCTTACACAGTCAATGAATAGAACAAAGTCTCATATTATTATTTCGTAGAATTATATAGATCAATTTTAAGAACAAAAAACTATTTGAAGCAGTTGGAAAAGGGAATAATCTATACTCACAATTCAATTTTGATAAAAAATCGCTCACAGATCTTAAAGGAAATATTTTCCGTGTCTATTTCATTCCTTGAATACAATATTATATACATCAATACAATACTAAATCTAGACTACAATTATGATAGAATATACTAAGAATATTTACATCCTAAATATAAGATATTTGATTTGATTATGGAAATAATCAAGGATTATTTTCATAATCTATCAGTCCCCATCAGTCTTAGCGAGAGGTTCTAGTATGATGAGGACGTCAGTACCCGGTCCGATAAGGCAAGTTTCGAATTTCGGGGATGGTTGGACAGAGGACGTCAGATTAAAATAACGCTTAGGCCGAAAAATCACATGCATGACACATGTTTCAATGGACCGAGATGGACTGCTGGGTTACTGGATTTTCGGCCGAGGGAATATTAAGCCTGGCCTGCCACTACACCGCGGGAGTAGTGGGCTCCCCGGATTTGGGCTTGCGGCAGTGGGCCAGTTACTCGATTTGTTGAAAAGGAAAAGGGAGCAGTGGGCTCCCTCATTTGGATTGATTTATTTCGGGAAAGGGGTTGGGCCGCGACTGATGGTGAGGGAGAAGTGGGCTCCCTCATTTGGGCGGCCTATTTTGCCGAGACCAGTGGACCGAGGCTGAAAGAGGGGGAAAAGTGGGTTCCCATATTTGGGTCAGCCCATTTCGGGCAAGGTTCTGGACCGAGGGAAAGGGTGAAGGAGCAGTTGGCTCCCTCATTTGGGCATCTGGATGGGCCAAGGGTGCGGAAGAAGGAGTTGTGGGCTCTCTTAAATGGGCTTGTTTATTTGGATTGTTGAGATGGTATTGCAAAAGAGGATGTAGCCCCATGTCCAAAAAATCGTATGAGGGTGGGGAATATGTTTGTATATAGGCAAACATGAATTTGGACTTATAAAAAATAACGTGACGAGAAATGATAATTTTCTCATTAGACATATCATAACACTTATAACCTCTATGGTTTTGTGGATATTTCAAAAATACACATGGAGTGGAACGGACTTGAAGTTGTTTATCATTGTGGAAGGAAAAAGGGGATAACACAAACATCCGAAAACCCTCAAATATGTGTAGGAGGGGACACAATGATAGAGAATTTGTGGGGGTGAGTAGTTTGAAAGTAACTTGCTAGGAAGAATGTTTAAGAGGTATGTAGCCATTTGAAGAGCATGATGCCAAAATGATGGTGGTATGGACGCATGAGCCAAAAGTGTGCGGATTAAATTATTTATCGCTCGTATTTTTCGTTCAGCTTTCCCATTTTGAGGAGAAATGTGTGGACAAGAGAGACGAAAGACCATACCATTTTTGTGACAAAACTCCTTAAATTGGTCATTTATGAATTCCTTCCCGTTGTCACATTGGAAGCACTTAATTGATTTCTTAAATTGGGTTTGGATGAACACACTAAATTGCAAGAAAATATCGTGAACCTGTGATTTCTTCCCAATTGGAAATGTTCAAAGAAAATTAGAGTAATCATCCAAAATAAGCATGTAATATTTATGACCTGCTGAACTTAAAACCGGGGATGTCCACAAGTCACTATGCATGATATCAAATGACATAATATTGTTTGAAGTAGATAAAGAAAATGACAATTTAACATGTTTCCCAAAAATACAAGACAAACAAACGTGAGAACCCAAAAATGGTTTACAATCAATAAACTTATTTTTTCTAAGGGAGTTTAGCACAGGTGCTCCCGGGTGTCCCAAACGATTATGCTATAAAGTAGGAGATAAAGCAGCAAAAGTTGAAACGTCGCACATATATCAAGTTTTTAATAAGTTTGGGTGCATGTAAGACATTGTTTAATTGTAAAGGTGGGTAAGGGGATGGGATTGTGGATTGCTCAATACCATGAATTGGAATTTCTTGTCCACTGCCAACCACAATATTTTTATTATGACTCATATTAAAATAAGATGAGAGAGTACCTGGAGATGCCGTCACGTGAAAGGTCGCCCCCGTGTCCATGTACCAGTTGTCATCGGAAACATTGAGAGTCATAGTTTGCATGGCGTGCTCGATATCCGTCGGAACATAACTTGAGGAAGATGGTCCATAGGCTACAAATGCTTGCTGCGAATGACTACCGAGAACCCCGGGCTGCCGAGATGTTGGAGGAGGCTTGGCCCACTGTGCCATAGGGTACGGGCAGGGAGGGGCAACCCACTGTTGCGGCTGCCAGCCCCACAGTGGGTACTGCTCCCACTGCCCGCTGGCTGGATGGTTTGGCTACTGCCAGTGGGGTCTATTTTTCCCTTGCTGGCCGTGACTGTTGCCGCCACCAACATTTTGTCCTCCACCCCGACCTCTTCCCTTTCCATCATTATTTTTTCCTTTATTATTGCTGTGATTTTGACCCCGTTTTGATCCATTATTGTTATGATCCGTACCATTGCCCAAACCAGAATTTTGAGGGACAAAATCATCGGTATACATGTTGGTGGAAAGGAGGGCGGTGCCGACATTATTTGCCGTCGTCGCTGCTTGTTTTACTTTCCGAGTTTTTTCAAGAATTAATCTCGAACGAGCCTCATAAAATGGCGGTAACAAGTTACTTTATCAAATGAACGTAGCAACACCATCATATTGTTCATTCAAACCCACAATTAATTGAAAAACTAACCTTTGATTCGTCACCGGTGCACCAACGTTTGATAGTTGATCGACAAGCATTTTCAACTCTTGACAATATGCAGAGACGTTCGGAAAATTATCTATTTTGACATTAGTGAATTGATTTTCAAGATAAACCGCACAAGAATTCTTGTTATCTTGAAAAGTATTTTTCGAACGCTCCCACGCTTGTTGAGCCGTCGAATTCGGTTCCAAAATGGTGTGCAAAAGGTCATTTGATATAGTGCCGTAAATCCATTGAATGACTATAGCATCCAAGCGAGACCAAATATCGGTGGATTTTTCCATGACTCCCGATTTAGAAGGAAGGATATGATCGATGACTTGGTATGCTCGGCAATGGATTTTGAATAACTCCACCCAAGAGGAATATTGCCCCTTTTCCATCTCAAGGATTATCGGAATGAAGTTCTTGACGTTGTTTACGGTAAGAGTGGGATGAAATTTGTGTTGGTCGGCCATTGTTGCCCTAGAGAAAGAAGAAGAACCGAAACAAAATTAGGGTTTCGGCTAGGGGAAGAATCCAAAATAGTTAGGGTTCAGCTAAGGGGGGTGGCGGAACCCTAATTAGGGTTTGAAGAGGAAGAAGTGGCCGAAAAAATGTTAGGGTTTGGGGGGGTTAATTTTTGGCTTTGATACCATAAAGGAAATGTTTTCCGTGTCTATTTCATTTCTTGAATACAATATTATATACATCAATACAAGACTAAATCTAGGCTACAATTATAGTAGAATATACTAAGAATATTTACATCATAAATATAAGATATTTGATTTGATTGTGGAAATAATCAAGGATTATTTCCATAATGTATCAGATCTAGTAAAAACAACATGTAGTTCTTTTTATCAAAATCCCTCTTGAAAGTCACCACATTTAGCCTTAATCTAGCTTAGATTCATGTAAAACTCATGGATTTGAGTTAGAAGCAATACCTTGATGATATTCCATGATTACCTATTGATTTCTTTCTCAAATGTCATGTTTTGATGTTCCAAAAGTGCTCTCAAATGAATTAATTCAGATCAAATTTTTTTTATATTACAACAGAGACATTTCTAATATTTTTGCAAAAGAATATTCCTAGTTTTAACGCATTCGTTAAAATTAAAAGGGGCATTTTTTAAAGAAATTTGAACTACTAATTCATAGCCTGCGACGTGCATGTTTTTAAATAATTTCACGTATACATGTTTGGTAGGGATGGAAATTGGGCGGGGCCTGTGCGGGTACCCCTCCCCTGCATCCGTATCCGTTAGAAAATTTTATATCCGTCACCTACCCGCCACCCGTGGCGGGTACATTTTCAACATTCATACCCGCCTAGGCGGGTATATTCCTAAATCCACACCCCGTCCACCATCCAAGTGGATATCCTCAAAATTCATTATTATTGGGCTTATGGGCTGCTAAAATTATGTGTGCCAATTTATTTGGGCTTTAGATAAATATAAAGTTGTACAATAAAATTATAGTTGGCGGGTATAAAGCGGGTGTGTGGATTTGGAGTGGGGCAGGCGGGTATAACTGCAAATCCACCACCTATCCATACCCGCATACTACCCGCCAAAGTTATACCCATACCCACCTTAACTGGGGCGGGTGCGATACGATACAGAATCCGCAAAATTATACTCACCTAATATCCCTAATGCTTGGTATGAAATAAATATATATTAAATTATAATAAATATTTTAATAATATTAAAATTTTATTTTAGATATAATAAATACTAATTGATAAAAAAATATTAAGCATATGTTGAGCCCGTGCTTAGCACGAGCTATGCTTCACTAGTAGTATCTATAGATCAATTGCTTTATTTTTTAAAGTTTGTTTTACACTATCATATCAGCTATAAATATGTCTCGTTCATGAAAATGAAATGAGTAACCCATAAAATTTGTCAGGTTATCTTGCTACAACATGTTAAAATACAGATATTGTTTAAAAATTCTTTACATTGTAAACGAATAGAATTAGTTTGCCCTTATTTATCAGTTAACTAGTTTCACTAATTATAGATAGTTACTATTAAGTTTTAGGTGATCTAGTGTAAAATATTTCTTACATGATTAATATATAACCTCTCCATCTCAATTTATGTGACATCTTTCGAATTTTGAGACTTACAGAAAGTTTTTCTTTGATCGCAATTTTTTCATGTCTTTTAAATATTTTGAATTGTCAGTTATTGTTACTTATAGTAGTACTTTTAACGTAGTTTTTATATATATAAATTTTTATTTTAAAAAGTTAAAGATTCCATGCCTGAATTCACCTACGTCAAAAATTAAACCATTTGACTTTCGAAACTATATTCAAACTATGCCACAATAATTGAGGCAGAGGGAATATAATTTTATTTTAAAATCTTTTAATAAAATTAATGTTTAATGATAAAGTGAAGGAAGAGTACCGTAAAAATGAAATTATATCATCTCAAGAACAATTCTCAGAAAATCAATCCTTCTCCACATCATCTGCAAATAATCCTCTCATAAAATGAGCTTCACCAAAGATATCAACACCTTTTATAGTGAGAGCATAGCAGTGAAGTTGTTTCTCCAAGCATCAAGAATATGCAGTTTGGTCCAAAGCTACAACTAAAACATGTATCAAAAGTGGTTTTGTTTGGTTCCCAACTCTAAAGTTTGTCAAGAAAACATCAAATATGGAGTTTGGTTCTCCCATTGCTGCTTTCTCTAACACTTTCTCTAACTTGCTTTTTTGCTTCTTCTTCAATATCTTCTTCCATCTTTGGCCAGAAATATGCACGAGACAGCAAGGCAAGCTTCCGTTCAACACCCGGATGACCTGCCCAAGTAGTGTCATGTGCCTCCTTCATCAAGTCTTTACGCAATCCACCGCCTTGAGGTACCACGATTCTCCCCCCCTTTAAAGTGGAGCAGATCGTCCTCAATCCAATACCTCCGCGGAATCCCGTCTCGAACTTGACTCATTAATTTCACATATAATGAATCATTTGCAGCACATAGTCTAATCTTATCAATAAAATTAGACTCCAAATTAGAAATCGAATACACATCAGCAAATACCTCCTTTCGACTCAACGCATCTGCGACGTTGTTGTGTTTGCCCGACTTATGCTCCCACACAAAGTCATATTCAACCAGAAATTCTTGCTAGCGAGCTTGTTTTGGACTTAGTTTGCGTTGCGTTTAACGTATTGGCAACGTTATCAGTCCGCATCACAAACTTAGTCCCCAATCGATAAACACGCCACACCTGCAAGCAATGTACCACAATAACCATCTCTTTTTCGTGAGTAGAATACCTTTGCTCCACATAATTCAACTTTCTGCTTTAAAAGGCCATAAGATGACCTTCTTACACCAACACCCCTCCAACAGCCTTGTCGGAAGCATCAGTGTGTACTTCAAATGGCATTCCAAAATCAGGCAGCTTCAATATCGGTTCTGAAGTAATGGCTTCCTTCAATGCACGGAAGGCAGCCTCACACTTCTCGGACCAAGACCATTGGACATTCTTCTTCAATAAGTCTGTCAATGCATCAACCTTTTTGGAATAACCTGCTATAAATTTTTGGTAGTAATTTGCCAAACCCAAAAATGAACGCAACTCCTTCACACCGTTTGGTGCTTTCCAATCAACAATGGTCTGCACCTTCTTCGGGTCCATCCGCACTTGATTCTGACTCACCAAGTGCCGAAGAAACTTGATTTCTTGTTTGGCAAACTCACATTTTTCCATTTTTACATAGATCTTGTATTCCCGCAACTGAGACAATACCTTGCTCAAATGTTGAACATGTTCATACAGCGTTCGGCTATAAATGACTATATCATCTAAGTATGCTACTACAAAGTCATCAACATTCATTAGATTACAGAAAGTAGCCGGGGCATTTGTTAAGCCAAACGTCATTACAAGGCATTCATAAGAGCCATATTGTGTCACACACGTCGTTTTTGGCTCAACCCCCTCCGCTATCCTAACCTGCCAATAACCAGAACGTAAGTCCAGCTTAGTAAACCAGCTTGCTTGACTAAGTTTGTCCATGAGGTCTTGCACCAGTGACACCGGATACTTGTTCTTACTAGTCACTTTGTTCAGCGCCCAGTAGTCAACACACATTCTCAACAAACCATCCTGTTTCTTTTGGAACAAAACAGGAGCACCATAAGGAGCTTTCGATGGTTGAATTAATCCAGCATCAAGCAACTCATTTAATTGCTTCCTCAATTCAGCCAACTCCTTGGGATCCATTCGGTAAGGTGCTTGAGCATGGGCCAAAAAACCACGCAGCAACTCAATCTTGTGATCAATATCCCTCTTTGGTGGCAAATTTTTGGAGAGTTCAGGGGCATAATATCAACAAACTCGCCCAACAAATCAGCCACATAATCTGGCACCTCTTTCTTTACATCTGGTTTGATTTCAACTAGGGTAGCAAGAAAGGTTTCATCCACTTTCTTCAACCCTTTTTCAACAGATATGACAGAAATAATAGGACTCTTGTACTTACTTGCTTTCTTTGCTTCTTCATGCGGATGAACTGCTTTAATGAACCCCGCCATCTTTTCATGCATCACCATCACTCTATTCAAGTGAGGCATCGGGCAAAGCAATATTTCCTTAGGAAATCAATTTCGAGTATAACGTCGAAATCGCTCAAGGGAATCACCATCAGGTCGTGTTTTCCAACCCATGGACCAACCATCCATCTTCACATCATAAGCCATCCCAACTATCAATTGAGCAACCTAATTCACTGTTTTGATATATTCAGATTCTTAGTCAGCCTTAGTCTGAGTTTTGCAGCAACTTTCACGTCGATAAAAGTGTGAGTAGCTCCAGTATCCACCATTGCCACTAACACTTTATCGTCCACCTTCATCTCAATATGCAACAAACTAGCATGTGGGTTTGATGAAGCCTCACTCACCATGCTCGTTCCT
Organism: Anisodus tanguticus; assembly: GCA_034509755.1. NCBI lineage: Eukaryota > Viridiplantae > Streptophyta > Magnoliopsida > Solanales > Solanaceae > Anisodus > Anisodus tanguticus. The sequence continues at coordinate 22,307,812 of CM067562.1, read as the reverse complement.
CATTTGGTGGAATGTTTCCAGCCATCATTGCGTTAACTCATTCCCGATTTGGACAACTCCTGGCCAAGTGAGGCCCCCCATAAGTCCAACAACCTTTTTCACTTGCTGAATTCTTCTTGTTCTTTGAGTTTCCATCATCAGGCACGATTTTTCCCTTACCATCATCGTCTTTTCTAGCTTCATTCCACCACTCCCCTTTTTTCCCGTCTTCTTTTTAGGCTTAGAAAATGAAGGATTTTCAGAAGGAGTGCGGGTTGAACGAAAATCAACCAACGAGTCAGCAACCGCAATTGCACCGGGGAGGTCCTTCACGTTCTGCCTCCTTAATTCATTTTGCGCCCAAGCCTGCATTCCAGAAATAAAGTTGTGCAACTTATCTTCGTCAGACATATTTTGGATGTCTAATATCAAAGAAGTAAAGTCCTTGATATAATCACGAACATAACCGGTATGTCTAAGCCTTTTCAAATCGATCCCTAGCAATCCAAGAAGCATTGCTAGGCAGAAACTGGTCCCTCATCTCATTTTTCAACTTTGCCCACGAATCAATCTGTGGTCTGTTCGCACTAGCATCATCTGCATCACGTGTTCGCCACCACAGTTTTGCATCACCCGCCAAGTACATGGTTGTGATGTTTAACTTGTCATTTTCAGTAACACGGGCAGTTGAGAAGTATTGCTCCATGTCCCAAAGGAAATTCTCCAGTTCTTTAGCACTTCTAGTTCGGGTAAAGGCCTTAGGCTCCGGAATTCTCACCTTCGTGCGGTCGTCGCTTCCAAGGCCAGTAGTAGTCACTGCCTTGCGCAACACCACCACTTTCATGTGCAAATTTTCGTTTGCATTCTTGAAGTCCTCGACCAGAATGTTAGCCGCATCACGGTCATTCACCAACCCCGCTATTTGAACACTTACAATGTTCTTAAAGGCAGCCAACTCAATGTTTATGCCATGAATTTGGGTTATAAGATTGACTAGATCCTACGCATCATCAGTTATGCCCACCAACGCCTACAAACTTTCGATTCTTCTCCACAATTAAGTGGTTGAACTTCCACCAACCATCGTACGCAACGTAGGCAGTCTGCGTTCTGATACCAATTGCAACAAAGGTGATTTTTTTCGAGTTCACCACTGCCTGGCAGACAACAATCACAGCCAACTTCAGCCGTTCCACACAACTCGTGTCAAACACTTCGAATATTTCGGGACAGTAAGGAAAGAAACAACACACACATTTACAGTCAACAAGGCCCAACCTTTTATTATTCTCAATAATACAAAGGACTCACGTTTACAAGGAGGGTACAAAACTGACTAACACTTTCTAGATGATATAATCAACATTTGCTCGTTGATCTCTCTCTATTTTCTGATGGCCTAATGCCTTAGTCGAAATACAACATAAATAGGGAAATCTGCCAGTGGCTGTTACAAGGGGGAACAAGGGGCGTGCTTGGCACATACCAGCCCAAAATACAAGGAAAAGTTAAGCACAGCTCAGGGGCACATCGCCCTACTCAGCAACTTCACGCTTCACGCACAAAACCGTCATGTAACCATTGTGTGTCACGCACATGACGAAACCGTCGCATGTGCCGCACACAAGGAAGTAACCGTCGCCTTTTCCATGCGCTTCGCGCGTGTCTGGCCTTCAGTTCAGCTTCGCCCCAAAACTTAGCCGAATTTCCTTGCCTTTCCTGCCCATGCGATGCCTTCGCCTCGCTCACCTCAGGCCTTCGACCAGCCCGTACCCATGCGATGCCTTCGCCTCACGCACTTCTTGCCTTCGATCTATTCCACTTCCTTGCACGCATGCCCTATCGGTGCCATGCGCCTGTACGTGCCCATGCGATGCCTTCGCCTCGCGCACTCTTGTCAAGGCTGCCTTGCCTTCGACCAGCCCGTGTCAACACTCACGTCTGCCCGAATTATCCCACTTCCTTGACTTAGCCGCACATTGCTTCTATTGCCCACATAGGCCAATGCCAAGGGCCAATGCACAAGCCCTTGACACTGCCTTCGCCTGAATCTGTTTTTTCAAATATTTTTTATCAGGATCTGAAAAATGAAAGATGGTGGCTGCTTTATACTAGTGCTTTGACACAGATTGATTTCTGGCCTCCGGAGCTTTTTACGGGATTAAAGGGTTTTGCATCAAAGACGGCTTGGAGAGGAGAGGTATTTAGTTCATGACCTACTTTCCCTCCAATGGGTTCTGGCAATATGCCTGCTAGATTAGATTTCAAGAAAGATTCATTCTGTAGAAAATTTTCAATTTTCGATTCAGCTGGCAAAACTTGAGATGTTGATCTAATAGCAGAACTTGAAGATGCACCCACACTATACAAGGTTTTTGATCAACCAGACACTAGTCCGGAGTTTGGGCATGCGATCTTTTTCGGGGGATCCGGTTCTAACAAATAAATGACATGCATGCCTTTTTCTAGTTAAGCCTAGTATGCAAAATAGGAAATCATTTTCTGTAACCCTTATTACTAATTTGCATCGTGGTCTGGTCTCAGTTATTATAATTAAACAAATAAATAGAAAGTAAGCTTTTTTGTACGTACTGGTGCTTGTTTCTGCATTTATTTATTCTCTACCGTACGTCTGAGCTGAGATTGGTATCTCAAGGTAAATGTGAATTATTCAATTGAGTGTGTATTCAATTAAAAATAATAATTAATTAAGTGCAGTATAATTGATTGTCAAATCAAAACTATATATTGGATAGATTTTGGCAACCACGTCATCAACATTTGTAAGGAAGAAAAATATGTTTAAGCACTAACGAAATGATGAAGATCATATAAACTTGCGTTGGTCCAAAATAGGGCTGTCCACCGGGGCGGGCCGGGACGGGACCCGGGGTACGGGGAGGGTCGTGAGTTGGGTTCCAGTGGGCTGGGATAGGCGGGATGGTGGGAGGTCCCGTCCCGTCCCACAACCCGCCGGAACGGGGTCTGGTTGGGTCGGGACGGGTCGGGAGTCGGGAGTCGGGAGTCGGGATTCGGGATTAAGGTTTTTTTTCACTTAATTTTAAAAAATAATATATATAAACACTTCAATAATTGAACAAGATAGTGTAATAAAAATATTCCAAGACTGTTTTTGTGCCTTTTATATTATTTAATAGAAATATGATTTTTTTTTGTAATACAATTTCAAAATTGCAACTTTGTGGTGTTGTTCAAAAGTTGCAAATGACATAGTAAAATTGCAATTAAAAAAATTACATATTCAACCATACTCTTTCGAATGTCCTCACAATGTCTTGAGGATCTTCTGTTGGAATTGGAATTTGTGTGTCAAATTCTTCTACGTCGCTTCCTACTCCCTCGGACAAGATTTCGTTGTAGTTGTAGTCTTCTTCGTTGGTCTCCGTTTGGCTTCACCTTCTACGCTCCGCACGAATTCAGTCTCTGAATAGAACTGCAATCTCCAATGTGTCTCCCGACAATGAATGTCTGTGCTCTCCAATTTGAAATATTCCAGCGGAAAAGGCGCTTTCAGACGTTGTTGATGACGCTTGAATGTTTAAACATCTCGAGCCATCTTTGTTAGCATCGGAAATGTCTTCTCATTCTCCCTCCAGTATTTCAACAAGTCTTCTTGTCCTTCATCATTGGCAATTATTTCGTAAATACAATACCCTGCAAAACATAAACATCAAATTCGCTAACTTGTGAAGAAGTTGAACCACTACACATTTTATTTCTAAGGCCTTGAATACTAGCAACAGAAATCGCATGTTTTTTATAATGTTGCAGCGAAGTAGTAGAGATACAGAAGCCGGTTGATTATTTGCACTTTGTTGTTGGTAATACGTATATTTTTTGTTTTTGCATTCGGTGTGTATGCTAGACGTAACTGCTTCTTTAGTTGGTGTGTCAGTTGGGTGGGTCTGTTGGAAGTACTTCTACACAATCATAAATCATTTCTAGAGGTGTTTTACAACCGTCTACTTTAGTAGTTGGATTTAATACAATACCAACAATATAAATAGTGGGGATATATTTTTTTTAAAATTTTTTAAACATCTTTTCAATAGATGCCTTATAAGTTGGTTTTTGCATATATTCATTAAGTAGCAAAAATATTAGAACTATATAAAATAACATATTTGAAATAGTAGGATAATAAATACCGGAAAATTCTTTAGTAACTTGATAAAATTTCTCTAAAAATCCATTAAGTTCTAAAATTTTATCCCAATCATTATCTACAAGCATATCCCTTGAATTTTTATTATGGGCGTTAAATAATAAAGTAATAGGTTGTCTATAATCGTAAGCAACAAGTAGTTGCTCATACAGAGAATTCCACCTAGTCGAAACTTCTTTTGAAATTTTTCTATATGATAATCCACAATCATAACATATTTTTTTATATTTTTTGCGTCTTTTCATTTTTTTACCTTTACAAATAAAGTTTATGGAAAATTGTAATTTATCAAGAATGCTTTCAAAAAGTTTTAGAACATCCTTTACAACTAAGTTATAAATATGACACGCACATCTTATATGAAAATGATCAAGAAAAGATGGAGTTAATCTAAGTTTTAAAAGTCTTATAGAATAATCATTATCTAATGTAATAGTCATAATTTTATCATTTATTCCATAGTAATAACAAATTTCATTAATATTATCTGCAATAAAACTTCTAGTGTACCTATCATATATAATATATCTAAATGCTAAAATACGTTTTTCCATAAACCAATTTTGATCTATCCAATGGTATATTACCGTTAAATAATCATTACCGTTAGTACTACGGTCGATGTCAGAAGTGATAGCCACTTTGCCATTAAAATGATACAGTGCATAACGTAAATACTGTTGATATTCACTTAAATTTAAAAACATCCCTTCTAACAGTTGATCTAGGAAAACCATTAAAAGCAGGATTATATATTTCTCGTATGTAATGAATAAAACCAGGAGAGGAAGGAAATGAAAAAGGCAAACCCTCAACCGCTATTAATTTTGCCATATTTTCCCTATCTTTGCTTATATCATATTTAGGACCAAAAATTTCACTCGTCGTCGGGTTAATTTGACCCTATACTAGGTCGAGGACACTATGGGAACCTTGTCCTGACTCGGATGGCATTGGCACACCCAATTTTTTAGCCAGCTATTGATTCCACCTAGTTGTGTGCTCGCCTTGTACACGTCTCAGTAAACCTCCTGTCTCACCTTGACCTTTTCAGGTTTTAAATTTATAAACATTTTTACAAATTTTACATCTAGCTAGTTGATTCTCTTGGTCTCTATCAAAAAATGTCATGCATCTGATTTTAATTTTAGTTTTGTGGGGCCTCGATTCATACTAGGGGGAATATGAATCATTGAAGTTGCAGTTTCAGGCTGAGACACAGATTGAGCCTGGGGTTGAGGTGCACTAGTGGGTGTGTCATCTATATTATCGTCTAAATTAAAGTCTGGTTCATCTACTTCATCATCTAATGGTATATCATTAAAAAAAAGCAGTTTCATCAATATGACTGAAATCAATCAAATCGTCGGGACTAGAAATAGAATTACTAGAAGAAGTACCCTTACCATTGTTACCCCTACTAGAAGAAACACCCTTACCCTTACCTCTAATCATACATTTCAGTCCTTCTATTATAATTATGCAAATAAATAATTAAAGTAAATGAAATTAAGTGCGATAATTAAAATTAAGTAACAATAATAATTTAAAGAAGGAATGAAGGTACCAAACACCGACGTAACGTCGACGTGTAATCGATGTTGAAAATTGAAATTTTTCTCGATGGATGATCCTCAAGCTAGTTGCCAACTTCACTCCCAATTTTTTAACTTTGATATAATATTAAATAGTAGAAAGATTTGTAGAATTGTAGAGAGATAAATTGAGAGATTAGAGAGATGGTAAGAAGATTTGTGAGAAAAATGAGTTGTTTATAGTTGAGAAATAGGGTTAAAGTGTAAATATATTAACTTAGGGATTAAAAATAAATATTAAGGAGGTAGGGGGGTTTATGGGGTGGGGGGCCAAAAGTGGTCGTTATAGCCGTTGCACAACGACCAAAATTGAAATTTGGCAGTTGTTGCAACGGTTATTTTTGCAAAGGGGGAGGGGGACGGGTCGGGACGGGACGGGTCGGGATGGGGCGGGTTGGGTCGGGATCGAGACGGGCGGGACGAACTCAGGCCCCGTCCCGAGTTCGAACCCCGACCCCGGAAATTTTTTTATTTTTGGGGATCGGGACGGGGAGGGACGGGTATCGGGATGGGCCGGGTCAGTCCGATCCCGACCCGGCCCACTGGACAGCCTTAGTCCAAAATGTCCTAATGTAAAAAACTATTAGTAATTATCACTACGGACCTATTAGCCTGTACATAGAGTCGTTTTATTTTTTGCTAAAGTATAACCAAATCAATTATGTCTATTATTGTAGTATAAACCAAATGAAACCATTATAATTCGATTTTTTCCGTCTAGATTTTTTTTCAGTTTCTTCAACCTTTTCGATTATTTATTTATATCAGCATAACAATTAATAATTTGGACTCTTCTTAAAGTAAGAAAACATGGTCTAGCTAAGCTTAAATGGAGTACTGTTAGAAAAATAAGGAAATTAAAATTGAAGAATAAAGGCTTTGGCGTGATACTCTAACAACATACCCAGTGTATCCATAAGTGGGGTCCAGAGAGATATGAAAAGTCCAAGCTACGAATAACATAAAAAAAAAATTATGGTTATGCCAACATGATAGACTGCCTACAAATGATTATTTAAACAAATATAATGGCTCAAGGATGATGTTTTGCAAGACATGCAATCTGTCACGACCCAAATTATGGGTCATGATAGCACCTACATTGTCCTCCTTTAGACGAATCATCTCAAAATCATTTAAACAATCCATTAAAATAATGCAGAATAGTAAGAATTATAGATGAATTTAAATCGCTTCATTAGAAAAACTCATAAACATCAAAATTTCCTTTACATCACATCTTTCCCAGAACCTGGTCTGACTTGTACAAGAGCGACTATGAATACAGTAGAGTTAGGAATTTATACTAACAACTTCGTTGAAATAATAAGAACATTATAAACATAGAGGAAGACCAGGGCAGCAGATAGGATATGTGGCCCACCCGGAGCCTCTATGAACGTCAAAAGTCATAATTGGATCAAATAGCCGAACCTGCATCCACATAAAAGATGCAGCAAGTTTAGTATGAGTACACAATGTAACCCCGTAAGCATCATAGGCCGACAATAACAAATAACATGTAACAAATATAAAAATTGAGTTGACTCACAAGTATCCTAAATTCCACGCAGTTATTATTAACACATAAGTCACTTCAGAACACAACAATTATTGTCTCAACCCTAAGTCATCTCAGAACCCATAAAATAGGTAACACATATAAGAATTGAATATACCACACTCTAACTAACGGTCTGAAATCAATCTTAGTCTATTCACCTATTATACTTGGAACACAAAGATAGAGAAATCATACACTTAGCAAACAACTTCATCACAGTTTGTTCTCATAAAGACATATCCGAAATATACTCCACTTCATAACACTTTCTTAAGTCCATTAGACCTAAGTTACCTCTATACCACACATCTTGTCCATTTCTATACATTATGAACCTTTATGCATACATGACCCTTGACTAACCCCTTTTCCCTCAAATAAGCAAATACATTAGTGAATCTCACATTTTAGCGCCAACTTAAGCATATAAACTCACATAACCGATTCTTTCACCACCAAGGGCGAGGTTTCATTAATGATCTAGACTTTATGTTAACTAAAGCAATTATTCTTTTTACAGATCCAATCTTTCATCCCCTAGATAAGAAGTCGATAGGGAACTATTGTTATCATCAGTTTACTCTGGGAACACCAACCATGCCCAACTTGTATTATCTATGCATACATATCACATAAACACTTCAACAAACATGTAAGTATGTGGTGCAAATGAAATGAATGTAATGGTATGAAATATGATGTGATGCAATGCAACTGGCTATATTTCAAAACCGGTATACACATGCTACAGTATGTCGTCTCGTAGATATGATCCATGGGGGACTCCGCGAGTCCATATACCGCTCACAACCAACCTAAATGATCTATCAGACTGACTAGAGCATCAAATCACGAACTCATTTGTCGAGCCATATTATTTCACATCATTTGAGTATCCAAATCACCTCATAATAGTATCATTATCCATATTATTTCACATCATATCAGCATCCAAATCATCTCATAATAGTATCATTTACCTTTGTTTCCCGGTCTCATCGGACCAAATAACATTCCATACCCAACTTCATCCCAATGTCAAGATAATATGAGTATATGAATCCAACATAAATAAATCAAGTAATCATTAAGTATGAGATGAAATCATGTTCAATAGATGAATAAACACATGCCTCAATATCATCAATAACACACAATTCTCCCAGACAGTTCTTTAGAAAATTATGCCTTAGTTTGGTTAAATAGGGAACCCAAAGGTACGAGCGAGTTTCTAGCATTGTTTACCTTAGATGAGCATGTCTGGTTTGTGTTCAGGGATTCTCGGGAGTGTTTTGGGCATTGGATATGAGTTTGGACTAATTTTCCATTAATGGTATCTGGTGTCCACCACGGCGGCACCAGTGTCCGCCACGACGACACCAGTGTCCGCTCCGGCATGTATGCCTTAGCGAGAGATTGGCTCACCGAAGCGTAAATTAGGAGAAGATGGGTTTTTTCCGTAGCGGAAGATTTCTCCGTAGGGGGGACTCCGCCGTCGTGTCCATCGTGATGCTGGGTGAGGTGTCAAGTGACACTGCCTCAGCGAGGGTTTGGTCCACCGTAGCGGATTCGCTCCAGCAGAGTCAATTCTGCTGGGGCGGAAGTACTGTATCAGGTGTCCTATAAAATCTTTAGGTCAAAATTCTTTTCCCAAAATAGAAAACCTCGAGACCAGAGCCGTCATACAAGCATTTTCAGAGATTGAGTAATTTCATCCTTAGGTAAGTGATTCTTCCTTTGTGGATTAAGTTTATGCTTTTAAATTCTTCATTAATGGTCATATAGTATGAATATAAGTTAGGGAAGATGAGTTATGCATGTTTGTGAGATTAAGAGAGTTATATTATTGATTAATGGAGGTTTATGGATTAGTTTACTTGTATTGTTGTAAATTAGTGATGGATATTGTTAGAAGATCATGTTTTAAGGCTTAATTTGGTTGTAGAAGCTTATTTCAATTGGGGGGAAATTTCTACGGTTTCAAATTGAGGCTTTTCGTATATTATCCAATTGAGGGTTCAAATGTGTATAGATTTCCAATTAACTTATGGATTTGACTACTTAGTATGTGTTCTTAGTATTTGCGTATTAAAGTTTAATTCTTGGTAGTGTGGGCCCGGATGAGTATTTAAAGTCTTGCTTTATATCGTGTTAGCCTTATATTAACGATATAATATACGTGATTAGACTTTGATTATCACGAGGTGCAGAGGAAGGGCAAGGCTATCATCGAGGCTTGATCATGTAGCGGCTCTTGTTCGGCCCAAAGGTAAGCTACATTTTAGTTTTTTGAGACATCGATAGAAGTGCGTAATTAGTTATAAATGTTGAGGGGTATTGGGCATGTTTGGGGGTCACACTCAGCCAATTGTGATGAACGTTTGAGTAGGTACCAGTGTTGAACTGTGATGATAGGTGATTTAGGGAATCAGCCTTGAGCTAGTTCTGACTGCTGTTTATTTGGGCTTGTTATCATATTTGCTATCGTTTGTTTACTCATCACACATGCGTTCGATATGATATCTTGATTCTGACCTGAATTATGCAAATGTGTTGTTGAATCATGAAAACACGTGACATGTCATCTCTATATTTGATTCCTTCCCATTATATCTTGATATTGTATCTTGTGTTATCATTTGTATTCATATACTCATGATTCTATGATATTGGTATGAGAGGTATAGATATATTATGGATCCAAGAGGCCGAAAATGTAAGAATACTATGAGATTATGGCACATTGAGATGATATTGATACGCGGGGAGCGGAGTCGCATGCCTACAACATGTTAAGGCTCGACAAATGAGTCTTGGGCTCTAGTCAGATTCGTGTCTGGAATTCCGGCTGGCTAGGAGTAGTATATGGACTTCACGGGTCCTCCGTGGGTGTACGGATCATAATAAAATCTTGACGTACTGTATATCAGGTTGAAAAAGGTACCTTACATATGCATTGCATTCATATCATACATACTTATGTCATTTTATTGATAAACTGTGTTTGGACTTATATTTAAGGTGGTTGTTGATAACTTGACCGGATTCTAGAATTTGAAGAATTATACATGGTACTTGATGCTTGAATTATTGTTGAGCTCTATGAACACTAGGTGAGCTATGTAATTTACTTGGATTATTGAACTGTTAGTATAGGATTACTTGGTGTCAATTTGATATTTATCTCTGATTATGTATGTTCTGTCATTGTTGGCCTATGATGCCTACGGGGGTACGTTGTGTACTTATGCTACACTTGTTGCATTCTTTTTGGATGCATATTCAGTACCTTCCACCTCCGCAACACCACGTGGTCGAGTTCAAGTAGTGGATCTCCAGCATTCAGGGTGAGGATGCTATCTCCAGCATACCCTTGAGTTTTATCTATATTTTAGTCTTTTGTTGCATTTGAGAGACATAACAGACTTTCTTAGACTATTTATGTTTATTTTGGCCTGCGTACCTATTCACACTTGTATCGAATTTATTTGTGCTCTTGTATCTATAGACTAGATCGCTTAGGGATGTTTTGGTATATCAGACTTATTCCTTCTTCTGCATTTATATTATGAGACAACTTATTTAGTATTTGCTATCTTCCGCTTTCATTTATATAATGTCTTGTGAAAGATTGAGAGTGGTTCGCTTACCGGTGGGATTATGTAGGTGCCACCACGATTGCTAAAAAGGGGTTGTGACAAAGTGTGACTAGAGACAATAAGCTTTAGAGGGGTGTTTGCAACCAACCCTCATTTAATTAAAATGAGGAGTAATTAACTACTACATTTAATAAACTATTTTTATATTAAAAGGCTAACCTAACTACCACATTTCATTTTTAGTCACAACCCCAACTAAGATTCTAGCCACTCATGGTGAAATATAAATAACAAAAAATAAAAAAAAAAAGACATAGAAGGAATCATAGAAAGCTAACACTGAGTTTTATATTAATAAATGAAAATATTCTTCAATGGGAACAAAAGTGAAAAGAATCCAATGGACAAGACTTGATAAGACAAGAGACGAGAATATTTTAAATTGAGTGAGAGATGAATAGTAAAGTGTAATGAATTGTTCAATAAGTGGTCTTCATCACAAAATCCTAGGCAAAGCCTACATAGGGACCTAAAATTTCGGATTACACTTAATTACAAAAATGTTCTGTCATCCCCTCTGCGACCGCAGAACATGTCTGTAGTCTACAAAGTTGGTTTAGGGTATGCAGAGTGGACTTCATACTAGACTGTCTAAAATTGTGGTAGGAAGTGTAGTCCGCATAACTGAACTATGGTACACAGAAATGCTCTGAAGCATCACAATATGAGCTGAGACTGTGGAAGAGCAGTGGTTCGCAGATCGGATTGCGGTCCGCCAAATGGAAGTGCAGATAGTAGAATGGGTCGCACTTAAGGACTCCAACTTCCTCTATTCACTGTTACAAACTACAGTTGAGCTTCCCAGTTGCGGTCGCAGTCTAGTTCTGCGGTTCAAAGAAGTGGTCTTTGCTACACTTCTTCCTTTTTTCAGCACTTTTGTCCACATTTATGCATTTTTCCTCATTTTTGGTGTCCTGAGGCAAAAATATACAAAAACCAAAATATCGTAAGAAACTCACACTATAATTGCATTAAGAACATCAATTATCTATAAAATTGGTATCAAATGTGTCATAAATTTGTGGCACATCAACACCCCAACTTAAAATATAGCTTGTCCTCAAGCAACCTAGACAACACAAAGTTACGACTAATAACACAACAAAGATGACTATGGTTGGTTCTACTTACGAGTTTACAAGCATGTGTTTCATACGACTGACATCCCCTCGCTTTTTCAAAACAAAACTCAAGAGTGCATTTCTACAATCAATGATTTTATGAATGTCAAACCTCAATAGATGTGTAAAGGCTACTAGTGACTAGATGCGCCTAAGCATTCAACTAGAGAAGCTTTCACTTCACAAGATTCATGCAATTCAAGTGCCCTCACAAGAAGGAAAGTCCCAATCTCTCAAAAGAAGTTTTTCAAAATAGGGGACAAACAAAATCACTCACACTCACAAGGAATGTCTAGTGTCACAAATATAATGCCATATGATTGCCTTTATTTTAAGTCACCACTACTCAAAGAATACCCGATTTTGGATCTCAAAGGGCTTTTCAAGCTTATAATGTAGAATTAGGGACGGGTAGGATGTTCATTTAGGTACAAGTAATTTTTCCCTCCCTTTTTAGCTCAATTGCTTCCTTCTTCTTCCAACTTCTTTTTTCCACCCATTTTATTCAAGTATCCTCATTTTATTTCACTCCTTTTGTGCTGCATTTTCTATTTTCATTTCAATTATTTTTGCATTTCATTTTCTTGTTTTTCTCATTTTTTAGTACCACTCACATCACAATCTTCTTCCCTTCTTTTCTCTTATGTTCCACCCCCAACTTAGGCTTTTGGCCTCAATTCTCACTTCTCATGCTTTCAAGGAAGGATTTGATTCAAAAGATGGTTCATTTCAAAAGAGTTTCGGTTTGTAATGTGATAGCTAAAGAAAAAGTTAAAAAACTCAAAAGGGGACAACTAGTTCTCTCAAATCACGAGTAGGTCAAAGAAGTCTCAATCAATAAGGTTCACTCTCATATGAAAGCATAACATCCTTTCCTCGAGTAAATAATTCCTAGTTTCACGGTGACAAACTAATGAGGCAAGTTCTAGATAATACACGCAAACATAAGATAGCAATCAAATCCTCACCACTCAATGCACATAAATTACAAGAACCGCTATATTTCATACCCTCTATCGAACACAAGGCTATCATCTCATGAAGATTCAAACACAAGTAGTCATAGAATCACAAAATGAGGCATACTTTCATATAACAATCATTAAAGTGCAATGCTACTCTTGTTTGTAAAATCCAATTTATTGAGGGGTGTCACCAAAATCCAAAAGAAGCTACACATGCTAGAAACTATATAAAAGTACCAACCAAGTCAAAATATTCTATCAATAGGACATGGTTACTAAATATACACCCTTGGGAAAAACCCAGGCAAAGAAAAACCAAGGGGAACTAAACAAACACATACACAATTTCTCAAAAGAAAAACTAATCAATAGAATAATAAAACACATATATACAAAACTACTTGTCAAGTCTTACAAGTTCCAAAACATCCCAAAAACATACATGGTACTCCACCCCCAACTTTTAAAACATATAGTATCCTCAATTCATAAAATAATATAAAGTATAAGGACAAAAGTTTGAGGGTCTCCTTGGGCCGCATTAAATGCCCTTCTGAGTCTGGCTCATGAATGTGGCCTCTGCTGGGCATAAGTGCCCTACGACTATGGAACGGGGATGGTTACCTCTACATTACCCATTATAGGCTTAGTCTGTGGTTGTGGTGGTGGACTGGACTCTCGAGCCTATTGAGTGGTGCCCATAACTGGCTGAGGAATAGAACCTCCGGTATCAATCTCTATTTGTGGCTCCAGGGCCACCCCACTAGTGTCAATCACAGAGGAATAGAACCTCTCGAAGAGACTACTCTCCCACTGTATCAAGAATTGCCTGCAATCAAATGCAGGTATTCCTCAGTTGTCTCAGCTACAGTACAAGGTTTGTCAAGCCCTCCTCATCAGTTTTATCATCCTACCTCCCAGTGTTATCCGGAGTCTCACCAGCACCCTATCTCTGACCCTCCAATTCGAGCTCACTCATTCGATGTGACTCCACACTCTCTGGCTAGAGCGGAACATCAAGGAGTTCATCAATCTTGATGGTCTTCAAGCTCTCCACTTCCTTATTCAGCTATCAATGTTTGTCCGAAGTGAAAAAATATCACCACCGCTATCGGACTCCAACCTTGCCACCCGACCTATCAATAGAACGAATGCATCCTCATGATCTTTTTATTTATGTTGCATCATACTTAAGGCTTCATTGATTGGGTCTAAGACACTCCTAATTAACTTTGGGATGCTCTTCTCAAAATGAGATGACCTAGCATCCGCAGTCACAACAATCTGACATACCCTCACTATTTCGGACCTCGATAGAAGGGAGCCGATCCTAAAGTATATGAAGGTGTAGGAGAAGTAGAGGATGCTGGGGTGGGAGTAATTTCTGATATAGAAGTGCTGGTTGTATAGGGAATAAACGAAGTAGGCTCGGCCGAAGTGATGGCATGTATCTTTGTCCGCTCAGATGCGGAGCCCTCTAAATCAGCTATCTCAAAAGGTGGAGATGTGTCTACTAAACCACTGGTGGTTTTTCTTTTTTCCTTTCTGATTCTCTTCATCCTGGATCCTTAAAATATCACATGTCAAAGATGTTTCGATGACATTGTCAACCCGAGGAAAGACATGTACTTTGGCTCTCTAAAACCCATATTGACACGTGATATTTTGAGGTCGGTATTATTTTAATTTAAACAATTTGGAGGCATTGTCAACTGAAGGCAAGGCATGTACTTTGGCTCTCTGGAACCCGCATTGACGCATAATATTTTGAGGTCGGTATTCATTTAATAAAAAAACTACCCCACTCATGATTTAGAGTTGGAAGCGATAGTCTCTGCATTAAATATTTGGAGTCACTATTTGTATAGGGTTCATTGTGAGGTATTCGTCGATCACCACATCTTTTAATATGTGTTTAGTTAGTGGGATTTAAATTCTAGACAGCTCAGGTGGATGGAATTACTCAAAGATTATGATATCACTATTCTTTACCATTCGGGCAAGGTCAATATGGTGGTGGATGCCTTGAGCCGAAAGGCAGTGAGTATGGGGAGCTTGGCGGATTTTATTGTTGGTGAGCGACCTTTGGCTTTAGAGGTTCAGTCCTTAGCCAACAGATTTGTGAGACTTGATATTTCAAAATCGGGCATGATTATGGCTTGGGTTGACGCGAGGTCATCTCTTTTTGGAGAAAATCAAGGCCCAATAGTTTGATGATGTGAAATTGTGTAAGATCAGGGATTAGGTGATGCAAGGGGAAGCCAAGGAGGCTATGCTTGATAATGATGGAGTCTTGAGGATCAAGAGGAGAGTGAGTGTACCTTGTGATGGAGGTTTGATGAGATTAACTATGAATGAGGCTCACAGTTCTAGATATTCTATTTATTTTGGTGCAATGAAGATGTATCGTGATTTAAAGTAGCACTATTGGTGGGGTAGGATAAAGAGGGACATTGTGGAGTTTGTGTCTCATTGTTTTAGTTTCTAACAGGTTAAGTACAAGCGCCAGATATCGGGTGGTATGACTCAGAAGATGCCCATACCCTAGTGTAAATGGGAGAGGATAGCTATGGACTTTATAGTTAGGCTACCGAAGACTTTAGGCAAATTTGATGCCATATGTGGTATTGTGGATAGGTTGACCAAGTATGCATACTTCATTCCGGTCCAGAAGACCTACAATTCTGAGAAGTTGGTCAAGATTTATATTAGAGAGATTGTCCGGATGCATGGGGTGCCCATTTATATTATTTCAAACCGAGGTACTTAGTTTACTCATTTTTGGAGGACATTGCAAAAGTAGTTGGGTACTCGTTTGAATCTTAGCACAATATTTCACCCACAGACGGACGGTCAGTCCGAACGGACCATTCAAGTTTTGGAGGATATGTTACGGATTTGTGTGATTGATTTTGGTGGTCATTAGGACCAATTCTTACCTTTGGCCGAGTTTGCTTACAACAACAGTTATCACTCCAGCATTTATATGACGCCATTTGAGGCTATATATGGTAGGATATTTCATTCTCTGATTGGGTGGTTTGATGTATTTGAGGTAAGGTCATGGTGTACAGATTTGTTAAGAGACTTCTTAGAGAAAGTGAAGATAATCTAGGAAAGCTCCTAGCGGCTCAGAGTAGACAGAAGGAATATGCGGATCGGAAGGTTCGAGATATGGAGTTCATGGTTGGTGATCGGGTTCTATTAAAGGTCTCACCTATGAAAGGCGTGATAAGATTTTGTAATAAGGTGAAGTTGAGTCGGAGGTATATCGGGTCATTTGAGGTTCTTCGGAGAGTTCGTGAGGTGGCATAAGAGTTAGCTTTGCCACCAGGCCTTTGAGGTATTCATCCAGAATTTCATGTTTCCAAATTGAAGAAGTACTATGTTGATGGATCCTACATTATACAATGGGACTTCGCGTTATTTGATCAGAATTTATAATTTGAAGAAGAGCTTGTGGCCATTCTGGACAGGCAGGTTAGAAAGTTGATATCAAAAGAGATTGCTTCTATGAAGGTGCAATGGAAGCACCACCCTGTTTAGGATGTTGCTTAGGAGATCGAGGCTAATATGCCGAGTAGATACCCTCATCTTTTTACTGATTCTAGTATGTTTAATTGGTATCTGATATAACGACTCGTCCGACCATTTTTGGATAAAGACCTTTACTTGACCGAATTACCCTTTTTCATAGATTTTATATGGGGTTAGTGACTCGCCGAGATAAGTAGCACGGTTCTCGAGGCGATTCAGATGAGTTTCACAAGAAAAACCTAAGTTTGATATTTTTTAAATGAAAGAGTTGACCCAAAGTTGAATTTTAAGTATATGGGTTCATTTATGAGTTTTATCACTTCCGTTAGGTCCAGAACATCATTTGTGACTTAGTTTGCTTCCCAAGGCGTCCGGATGTGTTTTGAGTCCTTATTTGATAAATTGCGGAATTTGAGAAATTTGAGAGGACTTGTAGAAAAGTGAACCTTAGCTTTATCGTATGAGAATTATGAGTGCTCAAGCAAGTTTGTAGTGTTGTTTACACTTGGGTAGCATATTTGGTTTGTGTCCCGAAGGTCTTGGGTGAGTTTCGGGTGTTTGATGGAAGTTTGGGATTTTGGATACAGTTGTTGGTTCCAGTGCAACGCACCAGCGAGCTTAAGCCGCTTCTGCGGAAGTTGTTCCGTAGATGTGAGCCATGAGAAATTTAGGAAAGTCTGCTTTTATGGCATGTTATGCGCAAAGACGAGCCGCTTCTGCGGCGTCATCTCCTTTTTTGCAATGATGCGGTACATTAAGTTAGCCCGCTTATGCGGTCATCTTTTTTCGCAGAAGCGAGCTTCTTCTGCGAAGACGATTTCACATAAGCAAAATAGTTGTATTAGACCTAAATAAAGACCCCATTTCGAGATCACTTATCATATCTCATATTTTTACAAGTCTAAGCTCGGTTGGGGAGTAAATTCAAGGTTCTTCAACATTTTCATCTTAGGGATAAGATTTCTAACCTATTTCCATTTCCTATGTAAAATTCTACAATTAAATCTAGGTTTATTATCATGTTTTGTGTAGTTTAAATCTGGGGTTTATGAATAATGTTAAGAGAGCTTAATGGATGCAATTGGGGGCCAAGATTGAGTCTTTATGATATGATATTTCATATTTAAGTTGTTTAATGATAGAATGACCTATTGTTATGTGCAATTTGTTAATTCCATTTCATGAATTCTGGGAGAAATTTCTAGGGTTTGCCTAAATTAGGCTTTTTTTATATATACAAAAGGGCAATTGAAGGCCTAATTTGGGTTAGATTACTTCTAAACTTAAGGTTATAACTAATTAGACGATTATTATGATTTTGTATCATTAAAGTTTTTATTTTACTCTTGTTGGCCCGGGGTCGATTTAGGGGTCGGATATTCGATTTCTTAGAAAGGTTGTACCTTTTTGTATGATTTAGAATACTATGTTACCCTAGAATCTATATAATAGACTACGAACGTTCGGCAGCGCTTCGAAAGGGCAAGGTCTTGACTTGAGAGTAGTACGTGCACCAGTTCTGCTTCGAGGTAGGCTATTGTTTTCTCTATTAGACTCTGATAGATATATGTAATTTATATAAATATTGATGGGTATTGAGTGTGATGGTGATCCCACCTTAATGACTGTGATGAGCGCTTGAGTGGGTACCAATGTTGAACTGTTTGGGGGATCATACTTAGGGTTGATCCTGACTGTTGTTATGTGGGCTTGTCACCATGATTGATATTATTTGTGATTGTTGTTAAAATTACTCATCACGTATGCTAATATGAAAAACTGATTATGTGCTATTGATAATCCTGAAGCATGTGTTATTCATCTCTTGAACTTGATTGCATCTCATACTTTATGACTACTTGCCTTATTACTGTTGCATTCATACACTCATGTTATCTTGATATTGAAATGGAGTGGTATGGAATGTTGTTTGTCCGTTGAGATTTGGAAACGAATGTAATGATATTGTTATGAGATGGTTTAATTTGATATGTCTCGAAAATGAGTCTGAGGCTCTAGTCAGACCGATGGATCATTCTGATTGGTTATGAGCGGTATATGGATTTCGCGGGTTCTCCAGGGGTCATAACTATATGACAAAGTCCGATAGTATGTGTATACCAGTTGATTGAAACGTACTGTTGCATTCATGCATATCATCCATTAACATACATTATGATCATGATATCTGTACTCGATTGGAATTACTGTTGTGACAAGGTGATTACGTGTTGGATTGTACTTCTATGTTTCTGAGTTGGCTTAAGTGGTGAACCATACCTGTTGTTTGAAGTGACTTATGTGCTTAGTCAGACTGTGTACGTTAGGGATACATGTGTATTGTTGACACCCAATTTTGTCCCGTCTTTTCCAATTTATTTGCATTTTTAAATATTTTTTGACACCTCAAAACAATTTTAATATATATACATACATTCGTATATATATATTATTATTCTCTTATTATTATTATTATTCGCATTTTTTACTATCATTTGCATTTTTTATCATAATCATAAGTTTTATCCGAAAATTCTATGTTATTTTATTCTCGCAAAATTGCATCGCATTTCCATTTTTTATTAAGCATTAAACATTTCGCAAATATTATATTATTATCACATCGTTATGTTATTTTAAATAATTCACATCTTTTACAAAAAATAATATTTTTTATATTAAGCCCCTTTTATATTTTTATCCATAACCCATTTTCATTTTTTCAGCCCAATACCCATTCTCTCCCAACCGGACCAGCCCACTCCCCAATCAACCAACCCGTTGGCCCACCCGAAAACCCCTAAACCGGCCAACCCCTTACCCCTTTTAATTCCCCCAAATACCCAAAATCCCCCATTTCCCAGAAAACAAAAAAAAAACCCTAAACCCTTCTCTCCTTCAACCCAAACCCGCACGCCATCCCCACACCCACACCTCCGGTCACCTCACCACCAAACCCTGACACCACCACGCCCCTCCCATCACTTCACCATACCCTATCCCCCAAAATCCGCTTCCAAAATTCAGAATTCTTTGCCTTTAATTCGAATTTCAAACTCACTTCGACAAGGGGAACGTTGGGGGGGAAACCCATCTATAAATACCCCCCTTGTTCTTCATTTTGGGAGGTTGGAAAATCCGTCTTTGGGGGGGTCCGAAAATCTATCTTTGAAGGGTCGATTCTTAGAATTTTCGGGTCATTTTTAGGTCCGAAATCCGAAATCTCCTTAAAGGTTTGGCATTATATTTTGTTTGTGTTGTTCTTCACTAAAAAAAAAGGGCAATCCGAAATCTTTGTTTGTTCTTGCATGTGTTCTTCAACTTAAAGATTCCGAAATATAGGTCGAAATTATTGTTTTTTTTTGTGTGTTGAAGAATCTGGATTTTTAGCTATTTTTCACTGTTTTTCGGTCCGGGTCGGGTCGGGTCACTGCCGGGTCGGGTCGGGTCATTCCGGGACGGGTCAAACATCCGAAAATCAGAAAAACAGTCCTATTTCCAGAAAAAAAAATCAGAATTCAAAAAAACCTACAACAAATCAGAATTCTAACATTTCCGAGCGGATTCGACGATTCAAAACACGCCTCGGTTCGCTACCCGAAAAAGGTTAGACTCGTTCCAATTCTTCTATATTTCTTTAAGCTTATTTGATTGTGTTGTTTATGCTTGATTTAGTATGATATTTTGCTAAGTAAGGTAGTCTTGATTAATTAATATGATAATGAGATGATTTTGCTTATATAATTGTATTTATGTCGTTGGGATATTTCTGATTTGGAGTTGATACGTGATAGATGATATTGCCTCGATGTTTTGGTTAACTAATTATTGTCATTAGCTTTTGTAAGGTATCTTGGGTTCATTATTAAATGCAATACGGATTAATATGTATTTGGAAGAGCTATGGCTTGATTAAATACTCTTAGGACACCTAGCGGATTGTTTATATTCAAATTATTGTATGTTGTGTAAGTTGTTAGTTTGGTGGCTGCCTAATAAATCAAAAAACGAGCATACTTTAATTGATTAAAATGACGACATTTACATGTTATATTCTAGATTAATATGTGCAATTTTAAAAGGAGTATGTTATCCACGTTTAATATAATAGTATGTGCGTTTGGTTTAAGTTTATGAATGTCATGTTTCTTTAAGATTAAGACGAGTTCAACGGATTTTATCATGTATGTTTACATAATTTATATATTGGTCTTCCTTGCCTCTTTTATTCTTGTTTAAATTTAGAGCCGGTTGTGTTAGCATACATTCTTTCTTCGGCTACTTTAATATGCCAAATCTGAAAAAAATAATGTCTTAAGGATATGTAAAATATATGGCCGGGAGTATTCACTCCTATGTATATTTAATGTTGTATATTTCGTGTATATATATATTAGGAATATTCATGAGTTTATATTTTCGTTCCGTCTACTAATCCTTTTCTTTTCTTTTATTTACATGAAATGCATCGGGAGCTACGAAGAGTCTCGTTATGAGACTCATCATGACTTCGTCCAAAATGAAGAACCACATCTATGTTCATTGCATTCCCCGCTCTCGGAACTTCAAAACAAATAGGGTGCCGATGATATCGTCATCCGTCCTAGCGCTCGCTTCGTTTATTGTTTAATTTGTCTTTCATTATTATTTGGGTTGTAATAATTATTTAATTATGTACTGTCATTAGAATGCTTAGAATAATTAGGCCGCGAATAGATGAATGAATAGGATAGTCTAACTGCCGTTAGTTTATTTCTTAGGCTCGTTTGAATTGGAAACCCGTCGCTAGCTTATTTGCTTGTAGGCTCGGTTAATTCAAACTTAGAAACCCTCCGCTAGTTTATTTATTTTCGGGCTCATCATGCATATTTAAAATTTTCAAAACAAACTTGACCATCTTTTGTTCACTTTATTAATTGTACAACTCAAAATGATTTCCAAAATTACTTCTTTGGCATCATAAGTAATTCGTTTTTTCTCCTTATTATTAATTGTCCCAAATGCATACTTTTTCAAACTTTACATGTATTTTCTTTAATACCATGCAAATGCATACTTGTACAAAATGCATCATTTACTAAATATTTGCAAAACTTTTGTTTAACTTTATATATTTTAAACATGCATTTTTCTTAGTGTAATATTAACTCGAGTTTGACCGGATAACCGCAAGTTAGCGGATCTTAAAGGATGCCTAACCCCTTCCCTTTAGGACAATAAAGAACCCTTACCTAGAATCTCACTAGTTTCGCAGACCTTAAAAACGGAGTTTACATTGCATCATTTAGTTTAAATATTTAGGTGTCCTAATTCACCATAAAAAATAATTAGGTGGCGACTCCTCAATTCTTTACCCAGGAATCACCGAACACGTCGTGCTCCGCTTTGACCTCTCGCGGGGGGTCGGGTCAAAATAGGGCGCGACAGCATGGCGACTCCGCTGGGGATATTTCAGGTTCTTGACCATAGCCAAATCAGGTTAATTATTATTGTGCTTTACTTTTTGCTCATTATTTGTTTTAATGCTTTGATATGTTTCATTTGTGAAATTTTTGCATAATTGCTTTAATTGCTATATTGTTTTACTGCTTTCCTTAAATTGGCATTCCGCTCATATTTCTTCCACTCGGAAAATTGACACTATCACCCACTACACGCGAGGTGTGTTTTGCGCACCCGCAAATTTCTTTCAAATTTCCAAATTTTTAGGAGAGTTGGTATATGCGCGGAGCGTCCGGACCATCGGTTGGCCGCGTAGCCTTCTCACTCGAGCGTCCGCTCGGGAACCTTGAGTCTAGTCCAAATCTTAGAAAATTTAGATAGAGCTATACCACCCTTTATTTTAAGTCATGCATGCATACACCTTAGGTGGATCGATCCTTGGTATCGACTCCACAATTAAGAAATCTACCAAAATTGTCACGGGTCTCACAACCCAACGACCAATCGGCATATTACGTGTAGCATGATAATGATAGACAAATCCAAGCCTAATCATGACATGCCGAAATTGGAAAATGTACATTCATTTTGTCTCATTTCCAACAAAAGCATTACGGTTTATAGCTTGGATCAATCTATTCTAATCTCGCATATCCGGCGTTTAGGCCCACCTCCCAGCATAAGAGAAGCCCCATGTATATTAGGATGCGCATTTAATTTCATACAATTTGTTTGCTATTTACTTACACTCTACGCATGTTATTTGAAACAATAATTACTCGCCTTATACTAACTTGATTTTCTTCATTTTCGGAGGTTTATTTTGTCTAATTTATTTTTCCCCAAAGGTTGATTCGTGTTGACTAAAACGGCGGAGCACCCCATCTTTTATTTCTCAATCATGTCTACCCAAATTGTATTAATATTTAATGAAACAATGCGATTCGATTGAGGCTGAATCATATATATGCATTTAATATGTTTTACCTCCACCTTTTGAAAGCTCAAAATGACACATCCGCATTGCTTTTGCTAGTTTAAAATCTGTTTTTTGTTTAATAATTTTCTTCTTTTTCATCATGCAAATTAATAAATCTGTCGATAATATGTGACATATAATGAAACAAGCAAACAAGGTCCCAAACAACAAGCAAGACTTCGAAGAATATGAGGAAGACTCACAACCGGAAGAAGCTGGGGCATTTTTTTTTTTTTTGAATAAGTCAAAGACGATTTGGATGAAACATCGGGATGGTTGATAAGTTACAAGCATCGGCACGGACGTTTGCCATTTGTACTCTTGGGCTACCACGCTACGACCATGACTTCTACTTGGGGCATTTCCCTATCGTTCGAAGCCAAATCATGTACGAAGAGGCGGTTGATGAAAGCGGATGGACGCAATCGTCCGGGGCAACCTTATCGAATAGAATGGCCGAAAACCATCAATGCGGTGCAAGAACGGATACCATATCTAGGATTTGTTATTCTCTATGTAATACTTTTTCTATGTTGTAAAAGTTGCGCTCCCTGGCGGGATACGCAAAGAACTCATGTCGCATAAAAATTTCCCAAAAAACACATTTTTTTTGTTGTAACATGAACTACGTTATGACCGATTTCTTACGTAAGCGGCCACATCGGCTTCGGTCCCAGTTTTCTCTTGTTTGCTACCCGAACTACGTTGTAGGCATTCCCACTTTTAGAAAAACCCTCACAATATCCTCTTTACTTACATGAACTACGTTATGACTGATTCCCTCGGCGGGATACGTAGGCGGCCACATCGGCTTCGGTCCCATTTTCAGAAAATCCTTACAAATCTCTTGTTTGCTACCTGAACTACGTTATGACCTGATTCCCTCGGCGGGATACGTAGGCGGCCACATCGGCTTCGGTCCCATTTTTAGAAAAACCCTTACAATCCCATTTGCTTGTAATGAACTACGTTATGAACTACGTCGGCCACATCGGCTTCGGTCCCATTTTAGAAAAAACCTTACAATCCTCTTTGCGCATGAACTACGTTATGACCTGATTCCCTCGGCGGGATACGTAGGCGGCCACATCGGCTTCGGTCCCATTTTAGAAAAAACCTTATAATCCTCTTTGCATAATGAACTACGTCATGACATTAGGATACATAGGCGGCCTAAATCGGCCTCGGTCCCACCATTAGGAAATATTTTTCTCCTTTATATCACATATGACAAAATGCACCCATCTGATCACCCTGATAAGACAGGAAAGCAAATCACACAAGACTCGGTGGTCCGTTCGAAAGATAATCATCCTCACATATTAGAAACTGGGCATTTTTTTTTTGGGATCACTGCCAGAGGACGCCGATAAACATGGAAAAGCATCGGCAAAATAAGTCTTCAGCCAGAAGAATTTTGGATAAGACGTTTGCTTTGTTTCACCGCATGTCACTGCTCGACAAACATTTACATATATGCATACTTTTTATAAGCAAATTATTTCCAACAAATATTTTCATTAGAGATCGACAAGAACTTTAATGATAAGCATACTTTCTTATAAAACAAATTATTTTCAACAAATGTTTCCATTAACGGTTAGCCAAGGCGGGAACTAGATAGGGGCTACAGTCCGAATCGGGAACATGCAACTATCAAGAGCGAGAAGCTACAAAGTCAACGCGAATCAACCGCCCCTCCCCCAAACTCACAAATTTTCTTTGAGTACGGGTTCTTCGAGTTAAAAAATCGGGAAGCCATATCACTTATGATCAATTTTCCAAAGATTTTTGGCACCACAACTCACTACAAGGATTAAGTTCTTGTTTTGCATTTATACGATGACATCATCTTGACCTACGGGGTCCCGACTATTATGTCTGCACATAGAGATGTTATTTTGAATCATAAAGAAACGACAACACGGCAAACCCGACGGCAAAGACGTCGCATCACATTTTCGCCCGTGCCAGGACGACATTTCAATTCACGTGAGTTTGGATCGGAGAGATTCGAATCGGCAAAACCCTATTCAACGCGACGCGGCTATCTTTATAACATCTCAACGACGTCAACAACATTACAATAACGTCTTATGGCGACACGACGAAATTATCTTTTACAAAGATCTCAACGACGTCAACAACGTTACAATAACGTCTTCAATACAAGTAACTATCTTTTACTTATCTTTTACGGCAACACAACAACTATCTTTTACCGCATCTCAACGACGTCACGACGTTGAACAACAACATTACAATGACGTCATTACAACAACGTCAACGTTCTTTGCAACTATTTTTACAATTACAACGACGTACATTACATTACAACGTCTTCAACGCACGACGTTTTACAAGGCATTACAACAACGTCATTGACGTTACTGCACATCTACTATCTTTTTTTTACAAAGATTACAATGACGTTCAACAACAACTATCTTCAACGTCTTACAACGACGCTTCAACATAACCGCTTCTACAACAACAAACATCATTACAACAACGTCCATCGACGTTACTGGCGACGACATCTATCTCTTACGGCATTACAATGACATCAACAAAGATTACAACGATGTCAAGAATATCTCTTTACTGAAAACGCGTTATCATTAACAACGACATCGCATTACATTCTTGTAACAACGTCATCACAATGACGTCTTCAACACAACACGTCGATACAACGACGACATCAGCATTACATTCTTACAACAACGACATCAACAACATTACAATGATGTCATCAGCAACAATGCGCCCATACAACGGCGTCATGAACAACACGCCCACGCAATGGCGTCTTCTGCAAAACAACTATCTTTTACAACATTACAACGACATCAATAGCATTATAATGATGTCATCAGCAACGCGCCCATACAACGGCGTCATCAACAACACGCCTACGCAACGGCGTCTTCTGCACAACATTTATTTTTACAGCATTACAATGACGTCAACAGCATTACAACGACGTCTTCAGCACAACAATTATCTTTTACAGCAAAACAGCATTACAACAACGTCCTCGACGTTACATACAACACAACAACTGTCTTTTCATTACAACGACGTCAACAATATTACAACGACGTCTTCAACACAACACGTCAATCCAACAACGTCATTTCAGGCGCCCACCTTATAATGCGGGTATTTTAATTTCAGTCAGGCGCCCACCTTATAATGCGGGTATTTTAATTTCAGTCAGGCACCCACCTTATAATACGGTATTTTAATTTCGATCGGCGCCCACCTCCTAATGCGGGTATTTCCAAGTTATATTCTCTACAATTTTTCTCGGCGGTTATACACTAATTTTATCTTAAGCTTTAGTTTGCGGGAAGCTTTAGTTTGCGAGTTTTTAATTTGCGGGAACTTCATCACAACGTGGAACTATCTCTTACGGCGAACCGAGGCAAATTGGTCAACGACCTACTTCGAACGTCGATCCGCTCTTTCCCAATAGTTTTGTCACATCTGCGACCAGTGTCATCATAACTCGACACCTTTGGGCAATATTTCTTAAATCCGCACCAACTTTTTCATTAACTTCTCTCCCCCGGGATCCTATTTCTACCCATGCATCCCTAATCGTTCCTTCGAGTCCCGATGATCAGAACAAAATTGGCTACTCAGTCAACTTCTTTAGCCGAAACCTCTTTCATCGTCTCCGCCCAAAGAGGGGCATCTGTTGACACCCAATTTTGTCCCGTCTTTTCCAATTTATTTGCATTTTTAAATATTTTTTGACACCTCAAAACAATTTTAATATATATACATACATTCGTATATATATATTATTATTCTCTTATTATTATTATTATTCGCATTTTTTACTATCATTTGCATTTTTTATCATAATCATAAGTTTTATCCGAAAATTCTATGTTATTTTATTCTCGCAAAATTGCATCGCATTTCCATTTTTATTAAGCATTAAACATTTCGCAAATATTATATTATTATCACATCGTTATGTTATTTTAAATAATTCACATCTTTTACAAAAAATAATATTTTTTATATTAAGCCCCTTTTATATTTTTATCCATAACCCATTTTCATTTTTCCAGCCCAATACCCATTCTCTCCCAACCGGACCAGCCCACTCCCCAATCAACCAACCCGTCGGCCCACCCGAAAACCCCTAAACCGGCCCAACCCTTACCCCTTTTAATTCCCCCAAATACCCAAAATCCCCCATTTCCCAGAAAACAAAAAAAAAACCCTAAACCCTTCTCTCCTTCAACCCAAACCCGCACGCCATCCCCACACCCACACCTCCGGTCACCTCACCACCAAACCCTGACACCACCACGCCCCTCCCATCACTTCACCATACCCTATCCCCCAAAATCCGCTTCCAAAATTCAGAATTCTTTGCCTTTAATTCGAATTTCAAACTCACTTCGACAAGGGGAACGTTGGGGGGGAAACCCATCTATAAATACCCCCCTTGTTCTTCATTTTGGGAGGTTCGAAAATCCGTCTTTGGGGGGGTCCGAAAATCTATCTTTGAAGGGTCGATTCTTAGAATTTTCGGGTCATTTTTAGGTCCGAAATCCGAAATCTCCTTAAAGGTTTGGCATTATATTTTGTTTGTGTTGTTCTTCACTAAAAAAAGGGGCAATCCGAAATCTTTGTTTGTTCTTGCATGTGTTCTTCAACTTAAAGATTCCGAAATATAGGTCGAAATTATTGTTTTTTTTGTGTGTTGAAGAATCTGGATTTTTAGCTATTTTTCACTGTTTTTTTCGGTCCGGGTCGGGTCGGGTCACTTTGCCGGTCGGGTCGGGTCATTCCGGGACGGGTCAAACATCCGAAAATCAGAAAAACAGTCCTATTTCCAAAAAAAAATCAGAATTCAAAAAAACCTACAACAAATCAGAATTCTAACATTTCCGAGCGGATTCGACGATTCAAAACACGCCTCGGTTCGCTACCCGAAAAAGGTTAGACTCGTTCCAATTCTTCTATATTTCTTTAAGCTTATTTGATTGTGTTGTTTATGCTTGATTTAGTATGATATTTTGCTAAGTAAGGTAGTCTTGATTAATTAATATGATAATGAGATGATTTTGCTTATATAATTGTATTTATGTCGTTGGGATATTTCTGATTTGGAGTTGATACGTGATAGATGATATTGCCTCGATGTTTTGGTTAACTAATTATTGTCATTAGCTTTTGTAAGGTATCTTGGGTTCATTATTAAATGCAATACGGATTAATATGTATTTGGAAGAGCTATGGCTTGATTAAATACTCTTAGGACACCTAGCGGATTGTTTATATTCAAATTATTGTATGTTGTGTAAGTTGTTAGTTTGGTGGCTGCCTAATAAATCAAAAAACGAGCATACTTTAATTGATTAAAATGACGACATTTACATGTTATATTCTAGATTAATATGTGCAATTTTAAAAGGAGTATGTTATCCACGTTTAATATAATAGTATGTGCGTTTGGTTTAAGTTTATGAATGTCATGTTTCTTTAAGATTAAGACGAGTTCAACGGATTTTATCATGTATGTTTACATAATTTATATATTGGTCTTCCTTGCCTCTTTTATTCTTGTTTAAATTTAGAGCCGGTTGTGTTAGCATACATTCTTTCTTCGGCTACTCTAATATGCCAAATCTGAAAAAAATAATGTCTTAAGGATATGTAAAATATATGGCCAGGAGTATTCACTCCTATGTATATTTAATGTTGTATATTTCGTGTATATATATATTAGGAATATTCATGAGTTTATATTTTCGTTCCGTCTACTAATCCTTTTCTTTTCTTTTATTTACATGAAATGCATCGGGAGCTACGAAGAGTCTCGTTATGAGACTCATCATGACTTCGTCCAAAATGAAGAACCACATCTATGTTCATTGCATTCCCCGCTCTCGGAACTTCAAAACAAATAGGGTGCCGATGATATCGTCATCCGTCCTAGCGCTGCTTCGTTTATTGTTTAATTTGTCTTTCATTATTATTTGGGTTGTAATAATTATTTAATTATGTACTGTCATTAGAATGCTTAGAATAATTAGGCCGCGAATAGATGAATGAATAGGATAGTCTAACTGCCGTTAGTTTATTTCTTAGGCTCGTTTGAATTGGAAACCCGTTGCTAGCTTATTTGCTTGTAGGCTCGGTTAATTCAAACTTAGAAACCCTCCGCTAGTTTATTTATTTTCAGGCTCATCATGCATATTTAAAATTTTCAAAACAAACTTGACCATCTTTTGTTCACTTTATTAACTGTACAACTCAAAATGATTTCCAAAATTACTTCTTTGGCATCATAAGTAATTCGTTTTTTCTCCTTATTATTAATTGTCCCAAATGCATACTTTTTCAAACTTTACATGTATTTTCTTTAATACCATGCAAATGCATACTTGTACAAAATGCATCATTTACTAAATATTTGCAAAACTTTTGTTTAACTTTATATATTTTAAACATGCATTTTTCTTAGTGTAATATTAACCTGAGTTTGACCGGATAACCGCAAGTTAGCGGATCTTAAAGGATGCCTAACCCCTTCCCTTTAGGACAATAAAGAACCCTTACCTAGAATCTCACTAGTTTCGCAGACCTTAAAAACGGAGTTTACATTGCATCATTTAGTTTAAATATTTAGGTGTCCTAATTCACCATAAAAAATAATTAGGTGGCGACTCCTCAATTCTTTACCCAGGAATCACCGAACACGTCTGTGCTCCGCTTTGACCCGAGCCAGGTCAAAATAGGGCGCGACATGTATCGGCTTGGTATTTATGTCTGTTACATGTATTCCGTCGTTGTCGGCCTATGATTCCTATGGGGTACATTGTGTACTCATACTACACTTGTTGCATTCTTTTTAGATGCAGATACAACGTCGTCGACCAATACCGAACCTCATGGCTGATGTCCGAGATGGTGGACTTGAGTACTCAGGGTGAGACTGCCCATCCTCAGCAACCCTGGATTCTCCCTTCTATATTTCCTGTCTTTACTTTGTATTTAGGACACAGTGTTCGGACTTTCTTCCTTTATGTAGTAGTGACTCTTGTACTTAATAAGACAGTTACACAACTATTCGACTCGGAGCATAAATTTATGTGTAAAAATTTACTAAAATATGAACTCATAACAATAAAACTATAATAAATTCAATGCTAATAATCTTTAAAATTTTAAATTGACTCATAAAATTTAAATCCTGAATTCACCTATGAACGCTAGGGCACCCCATCGCGCTAGTCATAGCACCCAAGGCCCAGGTTCAAGTATAAAAGGAAATGGAAGAGAGAGAATTCAATTTGTGATGCCTCTTTTGCGATAAAATAACCGTAGAATGGGATTGGGCTTGAAACTAATGAAGATACTACAAACTGCATATTAAGTAAAGTTTTACAAACCAACAGTAAAAAATGAGAAATGCTGACAAGCCTATAAGAAAAGAACTCTTTCTCAGTTCAAAACTATTAAAAACCTCATAAAAAAACTGTTTTGACTCTGCTATTATTTTTAAAAAAAAAAACAGTCTGGTGCACTAAGCTCCGCTATGTGTGGGGTTCGAGGAAGGGCCGATATCACAAGGGTCTATTATACGTAGTCTTACCCTACATTTCTGCAAGAGGCTATTTCCACGACTTGAATCTGTGACCTCCTGATAACATGACAACAACTTTATTAGTTACTCTAAGACTCCTCTTCCTGTGTTATTATTTCAAAAGGGTTAAAATACCATCCTAGTATGACCCATCCTACTAAGGGATTTATTTGGTAAAAACAAGGACTCCGCATCTCTATCATTTAACTATTCAGATTTAGTAGCTCTGACCTGCAAGGAGCTCCAGTCTTGATTTGTCCCTGAAAATTTCCACGAGAATACTTGTTTACACGTAATTATAATTTAGTATGATTAATAATCCGTAGATTATCAAAAATTTGACTATACTCACTCCAGATCAAAAAGAGTATACACTTAACTTTTATTTTTTGAGTCCAAAAGAGTGTTTACTTGTCAAATCAAAAAAGAATTAACCTTACTTTTTTTTAGATTTTTTCCTATTAAGTGTTAGGTGACCAAATTCCAATACCTATTTAATTAAGGATATTTTAGTCAAATTACTTATTTTTGCCTAGAAATTAGTATCTTCTTAAGAAGTGTGCAAATGACTAAGTGAACACTTTTTTTTATCCGGAGGGATTATATGCTATTAAATTGTTAAATTCATCTATTTATATCATCAATTTGGTGTTGTCACTTCGTTTTTTTTTCTCATGTTGTCCTTATTTTATTTTATTTCTCACCCCTGCCATTTTTATAACAATTTTATCTCCCGTGGCATATGAAACGATAAGAAATCATACAATTTATCTAAATAGTATATTCATTACAATAATACAGTACGACATGTTATAGAATGATATGTAATAAGTAACAACCATCTAAACAAGTTGTAAAGCAAGTAAGCGACAGACCAAAACATCTTCAAATTGAATTGTTTGGAAATAAGGATATCAATTAAAGACGAAAAAGTAACTGAGCATAAAAATCCATATAATATTTGAAGAACAAAATTTTATCAATACAATGTCAATGTGTCACATAGCATTGCAATTTCGTTTTTTTTTTTTTTTTTTTTTTTTGCAACTTTGTTACATGCAATTTTCTTAACTTTTTTTTCCACAAGAAAAACAAAAAAAGTACAATAGTAAAACTCTAAGGATACGTTTGAATCTTGGCCATTTGAAGAAAATATTCAAAATCATCGACAGTGTAACTTCTCGAATTATGATGTCTTCTTGAAATTCATCGATGAATTCCTAGAAAAAAGTAGAAAACAAATATTGCTTTGGAACCTCATATTTCACCCCCTTTTCGCTCACGTACACAATAAAAAATGCATTCTTGCATTTTTTTGTAACTTCTTGGCACTTATAATCTTCTTCTTATTCTTATTCAACATCTCCTTAACCTTTTTGCAAAAACCAAAAAAATCCATTGAAACTTTAGGATGATAAAGAGTAGAGAAATATTTTGTGAGTGTTTTTCCAATACTTTGGAGAGCATATATATAATGGATTTTAGACTTTAATCTTTATAAAAGTTGGATTTATAATCCTGATAAAAATAGGATTAGGAAGCACTACTTTACGAATTGTTTTTGGATTGGATTTTGGGTGGGTTTTCTTGTAGTGGCTTCTAGCGTATAAACCTCTAACAAGATGGAAATAGAAAATGTCCTACTAAACATTGGACTTAAAGTAACGGACCAAAATAGCTAAAAATTTGTCTCAATTAAACTGTGGTGCTTACAATATCCATTTTCCCGTTCATTGTGAATATTTTTCACTAGGTTATACTCCATCCGTCTCAAATTATTTTTCGTGGTTACTAAAAATAGTTTTTCTCAAATTATTTATCGTTTTAGAAGTTCAAGGCATAATTAATTATTTTTTCTCCATTTTACCCTTTGTCATTAATGAAGATGATACATAAATAGAGTAGATATTTAATGGAGAGATTATAATTTAAACTTAAATAGGGGTAAAAAGTAGATCAAATATCCCTCCTAATTAAAATTCCTTAAGAAGCGTGTAAGCCACAAAAATAACAAAGAGTAATTTTCTAGATTCCAAGAGATTGTCTTTTATATAATTTTACCCTTTACTCACCCTCTTTGAACATCGTAATTCGTAAGACCTCACCAAACCATTTCAAAGGTCAAACTTCAACAAACTCACGGAATTTTTTGCGAGCCCGTGGTTGCTATTAATTTCCCTTACATGAATTCTCCTTTGTATGCATGAGATCAGTGAGCTTAATTAACAAGCAGAATCGAGAATTACATGGAGCCAAATTAACCCAAATTCCCACCTACATCGTACATATTTATCATGATACTTCATTTCATATATGGAATACTTTTCACGTTTCAAAAGGATATGTTAAAAGTAGAGAGTGATAGGTCACGGAGGAATTCTAAAGACAGACCCATCATATGGATCCATATGATGTCATTTTTCCTATAGATGTTTTTGAAAGAAATAATTCTTTGATTATTTTTATTAATGAAGAAGTATATATATAATTTATAATTTTCTAATAGGAAAATCCTATTCCTAGTCTACTTCCAAAACTTATTCTACTTGTACAATAATTATACAATTATGGTAAGTGTGCAATTCTAATTATATACAAAAGTGTCCTAAAATCAATGCACCAAACCGTGATATACTATGGTAAGTATATCACGGGTATACTATTTATCACACCCCCGCAGTCATAGCGGCCGGTCTTCGTACGCTGAGACTGTCCCTAAAATCTTCAAAAAGGACCGAGGGAAGACCCTTTGTAAAGATGTCTGCAATTTGATACCTGGAAGATACATGGCAGACAGGAACCTATCCACGAGCAACCTTTTCGCGAACAAAGTGAATGCCCATTTCGATATGTTTAGTGCGCTGGTGCTGAACCGAATTACTAGAAAGGTAGATGGCACTAACATTATCCCAATAAACCAATGTAGCTTTCTAAATAGGGCAATGAAGCTCTAAAATCATATTACATAACCAACATGATTTAGAGACCATATTAGCAACCCCTCGATACTCGGCCTCTGCACTGGAGCGGGACAAAGTCGACTGACGTTTTGCAGACCAGGAGACCAAGTTGTTACCGAGGAACATACAATAGCCAAACGTAGACCATTTGGTATCTGGACAGCCACCCCAATCAGCATCTGTATACGAGACAAGTGTAGACGTCGACAAAGGATATAAATGTAAGCCATAGTCAAGTGTCCCCTGGATGTATCGAATAATGCGTTTGAGCGTATTCATATGTTCAACCCTGGGATCATGCATAAACAAGCACACCTGATGTATGACATACATAATATCTAATGAAGGGCCCCTGCAAGACTGCGATATCGGGTCGGATCCTCATACGGGGAGCCAGCCGCAGCCCCTAGCTTGGGTTTAGTATCAACTGGAGTGGAAGTGGACTTACATGATGACATACCAGCTCGCTCAATGATCTCAGTTGCATACTTCCGTTGGGACAAAAACAACCCACATGCATGACATGTGACAGCAATCCCCAAAAAGTAACTCAAGGGCCCCAAGTCTTTCATAGCAAACTCATAAATGAGCATTGTTATGATAGACTGGCGTAATGCATCAAAGAGGCAGTCAAGATAATATCATCCACATATAACAGTATATAATCAAGGAAGAACCACGACGATAGATATGAATAATGAATTATCAAACCTGCTGTGAGTGAATCCAATAGTCAAAACATAGTCTGCAAACCTCTTATACCAAGCCCTTGGGACTGTTAAGCCCATACAAAGACTTCTTAAATAAACACACATGATGAGGATATTTGGGATCCCTAAAATCTAAGGGCAGATGCATATAGATTGTCTCCTTGAGATCACCATGTAAGAAAGCATTCTTCACATCTAACTGATGAATGGGTCATGATTTCGAAAGAGCCAAGTTGAGCACAACGCGAATGGTAGTTGGCTTGACCACCGGACTAAATGTCTTACCACAATCGACACCCACCTGCTGAGTCTTACCATCACCTACAAGTCGAGTCTTATTCCTCGCATAAGAACCGACATCATTGTCCTTATGAGCAAAAATCCACATAGACCGAATAATATTAAAATCGGATGGACGGGGAACTAACTCCCACGTATTATTATCAATAAGAGCATTATATTCGTCGGTCATAGCAATTTTCTAATTCGGGTCATTTAAAGCAGACACTAGGTTACGGGGTAGAGGGGATTTAAGAACATTAGAATTTAAATTAAAATGTCTTTTTGGTTTAAAAATACCATGTTGACTACGAGTGATCGGTCTATGACTCGGGGAGAATTGGGCCAATTTTGGGAAACATTGGGACACGTGACGGACTGGCCAACAGGCAGTGGGCCTGCTAGACTAACACGATAAGTGGAACTGGATGTAGAATCCGAGACTGGACCAGTTTCATAATTGGGCTGGGTCACTGGCCCAATTATCGAGATTGACCCAATCACGGGTCTGGTAACTAGGTTGTGCACAGTCGTTGGACCTGAAACTAGAACATTAGACAGTGACGGTACGACATGTCCAGCGAGCAATGGCCCGCTGGCGGATTATGGGCGCGGGATGAGTCTGAAAAATGGTGGATAATATACGGAGAGACGACATCGTCCAAAAAATCATACGAACTAGGCTTGGGACTACTCGCGTTAGCAAATGGAAATTAAGTTTCATAAAAAATAACATGGCGACTAATGATAATTTTATTAGATGATAAATCAAAGCATTTGTAACCACGATGATTAGACGGATAACCCAAAAACACACAAGGGGTAGAACGGGCTGAAGTTTGTTAATTGTGGTGGACGAAAACAACGGATAACATAAGCACCCAAAGATCCTAAGATGGAAATACGAAGGAGTTTATTATATAAAATTTGAAGGGGGACGAATATGTCAAACCTTTGGTAGGAAGAATGTTAAGAATATATGTAATCACATATAGAGCATGATGCCAAAAAGAGGGGGTATGAAAGCATGAATCAATAAAGTTCGGACAATGTTATTAGTGGTACGAATTTTGCGTTTGACTTTCTCATTTTGTGAAGACGTTTGAGGACAAGAAAAATGAAAATTGATCCCATTATTACCACAAAACACCCGAAATACCCCATTATCATATTCTTTTCCATTATCACATTGAATATTTTTAATCTCTCATTCGAATTGGGTTCTAATGAATGCTCTAAATTTTAAAAAAAATAGAAAAAAAAACTTGAGATTTTTTCGCTATTGGAAAAGTCCATAAAAATTAAAATAATCATCCAGAAATAGAACATAATAACGATGACCCAAAGAACTGAGAACAGGATATGTTCATAAATCGCTATGAATAATATCAAATGGCATTAAAGTATGAGAATTGGAGTGTACAAATGACAATCTAACATTTTTTCCTAAAGAACAAGATTGACAATTCGGAGTACTACGCGTACCCTTACATGAAATAAAATTGTTTTTATCTAAGGAAGACAAAATAGACGCCCCTGGATGACCTAGACGAGCATGCCACAAGGAAGGAACAAGGGCTGCAAAAGTTGATGGCAAGGCTTGACTCGAGAAACCGAAACTTGGCGTGATAGGATAAAGATCTCCCCTACTATCACACCTCATGAGAGGACTCCCCGTCTTGAAATTCCTTACATAAAACCCAAACTGATCAAATTCAACAGAAACAGAATTATCAGTGGTGAATTTACTGACACACACCAAATTTTTAATCAATTTAGGGGCATGATGGGTAGTTTTCAAGATAAGAGGTGGATTGGGGAAGATAAAGTTTTATGACCATAACCATTAATTGGAAGTGAATTACCAATAATTATGCCATGAGGGTTGCTCAAATTAGAATAAGACGAGAGAGTACCTTGATCGGATGTTATGTGGGTAGTGGCTCGAGTGACCATATACCAATTCGGGTCCGGTGGAGTTAAACCAAGTGTATGCATAACGGCTTCAATGTCGGACGGGGTAGGGCCCGTTAAACCAAGGGTTGCCCAAGAATACATATATGCTGCCCTGGTCCAGTACCATGTCGGGAGACACTGGCCCAGTTGATATTGGGCCGATATGGCTGTTGTGAAGCCCACGATCAGTGGGCTGGAACGCTAGAGGAATGTGGGTTGTTGGGCCATTGCCCACTAGCCCAAGCCCACGGCCAAGGAGCCCAAGGTTGGGACCAGTGGGTAGGTGGTCCACTGTAGCCGGGATGGGGCCTACCGCCACTGTTTCGACCACCGTAACCACTGTCGGAACCGCCGCGTTTGCCATTTTTGCCATTATTTTTTTGACTATTTTTGTCGCCCCCTTGAGACCGATTTTGGGACGAATTGTCACCAAAAGTTTGAGACGGAGAGGAGGACGTCATCATGACCACGTGACTAGCACTAGTAGCCTTCTTTTTAGCCAAGCCGCTTATTCCAAAGTAAGTATGGAGTGGGCTTGATAGAGCTTTGGGAGAGGATTACTTTGACGAAGGAGAGTATCCAACACCACTATAGGCCTCGGAGAGGCCAACAACCATCTGGAGAATAAGAAGATCATCGCTAACAGGTGCGCACCAACGTTGCGGAGTTTGTCCGCCAATTCTTTCAACCTTTTGCAATAAGGTGAAATGTTTGGGAAATTTTCCATATGAACGTGGGAAAATTCCTGCTCATGTGTAACAGCTTTGGAATTGCGATTATCTTGGAATACGTCACGCAACCATCGTCGTAGAGTCCGGATCAATAATCGTCTGCAACATGTCGGTAGAGATAGTGGAGTACATACACTGAAGGACAGTGGCATCAAGAGTCGTCCACAACTTAGTATCATCCTCGCGTTTAGGCACCTCCGTGTCCTCATGAGCCGCGAGGATTATGTGATGGATGACTTGATGCGACCATGCGTGAATTTTGAATAGTTTGACCCACATCGCATATTGGACGTTTTTTTATTTCAAGAATAAGAGGGATGTGATTCTTGATATTAGAAACAACAAGGGCAGGGTGAAACGTATTCTTGGAGGTAGACATAACGAAAGAATAATAGGTGATTGAGGAATTGGGAAG
Source organism: Anisodus tanguticus (assembly GCA_034509755.1). Taxonomy (NCBI): domain Eukaryota; kingdom Viridiplantae; phylum Streptophyta; class Magnoliopsida; order Solanales; family Solanaceae; genus Anisodus; species Anisodus tanguticus. The sequence continues at coordinate 22,270,116 of CM067562.1, read as the reverse complement.
AAAGAATTTTGGGGATCAAAATTATTGCAAGGAAACCGAGGAAGAAAGCTCGAACCGGACGACAATTTTGGGGAGAAAATTCTCAATCTAGACTTTTGATACCATAAAAGAAATAATTCCTTGATTATTTTCATTAATGAAGGAGTATATATACAATTTACAATTTTCATAATAGGAAAATCATGTTTCTAGTCTACTTCCAAAACCTTATTCTACTTGTATAATAATTATACAATTATGATAAGTGTGCAATTCTAATTATATACAAAATTGTCCTAAAATCAATACACCAAACCGTGATATACTTATGGTAAATATATCACGGGTATACTATTTATCAGTTTTGCACCTAGTCGTGTCACGGGTATCTTTAGATCATATCAATGTTTATGAGTTCGTTATATGTTAAAATCATCACTCTACAATGAGATTATTCTGATCAATATCTTGTATGCTTAAAAATATGGTATATTTCTTACAGAAAATGAACAATGAAATAACATTTCCTTCCTTTCCCCCTTAATTTTATGGTAAGAACTTAATTGTTTGTATCGAGTGTTTATACGAAATTTATAGATACATAATATGTGATTGACGAATATACATAACTAACAATTAACTATGGTTAATTAGTATATGTATTACTTTATTATATCACTTAATTCTGATAAGTTGAATTGCATTAGTGTAAACAACTGGTGCAAGACTGTAAGTAAGTTTTAACCCATTTTCTTTTCTGGTATATTAGTGTTTTAATTGAACAAGAAGAAATATTACTTCTGTTTCATTCTATGTGTCTTAAGTTTGACAAGGTATTAAGTTTCAGAAAGTAAAAAGACTTTTAAATCTTATGAAATTAAGCTAAAAATCTATATATGTATATCCCTTGAACTTGTAGTTTAAAACATATCAAGTTGGATGTTAAAATTAGAGAGTTATTAAATATAAAAAGTAATAAGCATGCCTTTTAAAAAAATTGAAAACAAAAGTAAACACATAAATTGAAACATATATAGACTCCCTCCATCCCAATTTGTTTGAAGGTTGACCAGTTTGAGGAGTCAAATAACTCTTTCTTTGACTATGATTTTTGTAACTCTTTTCATATATTGTGAATTATTAATACTATGATTTTCTATAACTCTTTTCATATATTGTGAATTATTAATTATGCAGACTTATAATATTTTTTACGTAGTTTTCAAATATGTAAATTTTATTATAAAATACTCGAAGAATCTACGTTTAAAATTAAATTAAAGATTAAGTTGTTTATCTCTCAAAACTAGTCAACATTTAGACAAATTGAGACGGATGGAGTGGTAAGAATCTGCCACATATGATAATGTTGTTAGCGGTTCTTTGATTGTTGATTAGCATTATGCATGTATTAGTAATATAGAAATTAGTTATGCATGGTTTAATTTTTATGTACTATTAGTTATTTCATTTTTTACCTTGCAAAAATAATATAGATTCTCATAACTTATACATGCATTAATTATGCGAGATTGCAAACTAATAATTGTTGAAAAAATATTAGAAATGATCATATTAAGAAGAACAAATGAGAAACAAATAAATATAGTAATAACAACAAGGATAATTAGACATAGATGAAATTGGAAACCCGGTTCAAGACATGCTATGACTTGCGTTGTCTTTAGAGTAGATTTCCATCGCTACCCACGTGCAAATTGCAAAGTGACGTTCTACTACCGAAATACAATGAACCACTCAGATATCTTCTAATGTGCATTCAAATGGAAGTTTCGGATAACCCTTTAAATCTCTCGATTGAATTCGGAATAAGAAATAAAATGGACTCTTGAAGAGAGTGAAACGACAAAGAACCTAAGGATCAAGATCAGTTGTACACTAAATTTATGCAGAGGGATAGGAATTTATAGAAAGTGAAATACATCTTTTCATGATTGGATGTACCCATTAAGATTGGATGACACATTTTAATAAGAATATGGGTATCCTTTAAAGAATGAGTAACACATTTTCATAATATATTTTGTCTTTCAAATGGTGCTCTTAAATTTTGAATCACTTCTAAATAAATTCAAACAATAATCAAACATCGAGTGTGCTAAAATTTACATATAACAACTAAAATACTATCAAACATGATAGTATAATAATTACATAATAATTCACTTCTTACCCAACAAATAAACTACTTCCGAGAGGCAAACGATAGTATAGAAGTGCATAGAAGTAGACATTCCAGAAAAAAGAAAGTTGGTTCTGTAATTCCCTGCTTTACTGCACTATTACAGTTTCCAAGAATGATATTGACATTAATTTGACGCAATTAAACACTTAACTACGCAAAGACACTGGTGAAAATCATTTAAGCCATTCTAAAATGAGTCACAATCCCAAAGCCCTTGAAAAGGGTTGTCCGATGTATAAAGTATTCCATGTTAATAAGGTTCAGGAAATGATCCAAAAGATGGATCCTTAAAATTAATGATTGCTTGTACAACTCAAACCCTTGACCTAAAGTCACAAGGAGACAACTTTAATGTTGCTCTAAGACTCCCCTTCCCCTAGCCTTCAAAACTTCATGAATTAACCCGCAAGGGTAGCCAAGTTGGTGTAGCAGTAGAGCGCGGGACCGCAAGGTCACGAGTTCGATCCCCTGCATAAACCTTCTTGGTTGAGCTTTCACACACATGGCTTGCCAAGTGTGGTTAATCGGCTGACGTGGTTTGCAGGCTATTGCGTCAGTCCGGAGTTTACCCTGTGCGCACTCGAAAGAGTAGCGGCTGCGGGTTCCTTCGTCAACAACAAAAATAAAAAAAATAAAAAAAGGAAAGGATCCAAAAGGTGTGATATAGATAGTCTATCTTAATGCAAACATTAATGATTGCTTGTACAACTCAAACCCTTGACCTAAAGTCACAAGGAGACAACTTTATTGTTGCTCTAAGACTCCCCTTCCCCTAGCCTTCAAAACTTCATGAATTAAATCAATTTCAGGTTGAGTCTACTTACTGAAGCAAAAACAAGAACGAAAATATTGCTCCCTCCATTTCATTCTAAATGTTACTTTAGCTCAAAACAATTATAAGTGTCACTTTAGAAATTCAAAAATTGGCAATTGTTTTCAACTTACCTTTAACGTATTTAAGAAGTAATCCTTTGTAATATTGTTCAATTCTTAGAAAACATTAAATAAATTAAGATAACTTAGTAAATTATACCTTGTATCTTTTCTAACGGGATGGAAAGAGCTAAAGATATAGTCAAATTGGTACGGAGAGAGGAATTGTCCTCCGGTTCTATGTTTGTACTTTGTAACGGATTGCACATAAACATTTCCCATTATACATGATTAGATCTCGTGGTGCTCTTTTGCAGAAAAACTATATATAGACAACGTTGATGCTAAAATGGGTTTCAAAGATGTCACATAAATAATTAAATCATGAGTGGTTATCATTAATTTAATTTTCAAAGTCCAATTAACTCATAAGTAAGGCAAAATCACAACCTTGAAATGTTCTAAAATAGTACTTAAAAATTAATGTTGCTACAGATTCTTGTCTTGCAAGACGCATTAAGCAAGGAGAAGTGCTCCCTATTCAGAGTTTTTCCTAGAGCTCAAATTTAAAATATTTGGTTAATATTGTAGGGAACTCATATTATCCACGACACTTCTTGGTAAGTGATCCACACAATAACTTCTACACAGTGATATCTAGTAGTAAAAAGGTGAGAGTTGTCCTCCAGGTCCAGGGACATTCGATAAAATTGAAACAGGATAGAAAATTAGTATGCCCCTACACAAGGATGACATATACAAATCGAGAAATAGTCCAAAGTTTCTAGAAAGAACAAAAAAACTCAAAGCACACTTGGTAAAAATAAGAATCATAGGACATAAACTTGAAAATGCCATATTTATCAATATTATTAAGGAACTTCAAATTGGTAAGTGAAACACTCATTAATACAATCTTCAAACTCCATATCAAAGTATTGTGTCCTCCCAGAAATAAAATATAATTAAGACAGACTTAAACATTCTTGAGAATTTAATAAGGAAACAAATTACTCCTTAAGAGCACTGGAAGCCAGCAGGAGCCTCTTTGGAGCAAACATTAAGGAGCAAACTAAGTGAAATAGGGACATTAAGGTTAATCCCCAAAATATTTGCCTTAATTGCAGTGCAAAGACAAAGTGCAGCTTCAGTATTGGCAAGTCCAGAAAGAAGACTACAACAAGGAGTCACTGATGGTGAGCCAACAATAACATTCACTAATCCAAGAACATCAGCACAAACACCTAACTTAAGTGTATCAATTGGACAAGTTTGTTTTGGACTATAAGGAGGAGGAGGACATGATGGCTTAGGTTTAGGACAAGTACCACAGCCAGAAACTAAGGCAAAAAAAAGGTTAAGGCAAAGGAAAATAGCAAGACTAGGGGAAAAAATATTCTTGGATGCCATTGTTTTTTTAATTGTTTTTCTGTTTTTTTGCTCAAGTGATGAGTGCATAATTACGTAAGAGGTCAAGGGTATTTATAGATTTGAAAAAGTAAAGAGATATCCTATTTCTTGAATGAGGGCTTCTTATCTTTTAGTTCCTGTCTTGGGTTTATTATGATTAGGGGCAATTCCCAGTATGATCATCCAACTTTCGGTTTATATAATAAGCTAGAGGCGTAAAACTATTTTTATTAAAGAAAAATACTTTACTTTGCCAATATATCATATGGAAAATAAATGTCGAAAAATGCTAAATTCGTCAAGGAAAATGCAACTGGAGTATGTCATGTATAGAATTTTCATGGAAGTATATGTAGTCATGTAGGTCACTCACTTTATATATATAATGTTTACGTGATACCACTTTAAAATAAGAGCATAAAAACATATTAGTTTGTCGACCCAACCATTACCTGCTGCATTTGTGGCACATCATGTTTTTCCATTTTTCCTAGGTCAGCTAGAAAATGAGTTTCAATTTTTTTTAAGTGATGTCACGTTGATATTATGTACGGTGATTAATTGTTAAAGTGGTAGTTTGGTTGTATTTTTAAAATCAGATTTAGCATTTCTCGACGTTTTTTTTATTTCCCGTGACATGTACAGAAGTGTAGTAGTTCCGTTACGAAAAGTTTTATGACTTTAGTTTAGTAATTTGAAGGTTTATTGAAAGATATGCATGCATGAAATTAACCCCTGTAATTTTAGTTCTTTAACTTTAAATATTCCCAAAGCAAGGTAGTTTAATCTAGTCCTTGAAGGGATGTCGGTAACCAAACTAAATAAAGTTTGCAACCTTACTAGTTTCCAATCAATCATTCCCTTAAGCACCATCGATCACTAAATTAAAAAGAAAAACATGTAGGGCTCAATAACGCGATTTAAAAAGAGAGAAGAGAGCTTCAAAGGTCTTTTTCTTGATAGTATTGTTTTTTGTCTAAAATCTAATCCACTATTAAAAAAATAGGAACTAGCTACAGATAAGTTATGTAGCTAAACAACAAATTAGTAGCTAATCATATTTAGTGATGAATTAGCTATAGATTATTAGAAAACTATATTAGCTACGCAATTTAGCGACGGTTATAGCCAATTTTAATTTTTTATAGTGATTATTAATAGTAATTTTTAAAATGTTTATCATATTATAGAGTTGCAGGTTCAAGTCCTGGGAATAGAGAACTTCTGATAGGGAGCATTTTCTCTTTAATTTTCTTACCCGGTCAAACTTCGTTAATCGAGACGCAAATAAGAGTACCGAACGGCAGATATTGACTGAAAACAAATAGAAGTAGAGTTACCAGTTCATTAAGCAACTTTATGTGGGATACAACAATTGCAGGGAACGGGAAGTAAGTAAATATTACAATTGCTAGAAAGGATAAACTAAAGATTACAACAAAACTGAAATCAAGAATGAAACAAACTCCTTGTGTGATTTGGTTGAGTCGAGTGATGGCACTCTGTCTTTAAGACAAGATTGCCCTGTATATCTCTTTTTACGTTGTCGGGCAATAGTCTCCCAAAATACAACAGCAACTTAACGATTGAGCAAAGGAAACTCAAGTGTTACTCTTTAAGAACTTTGAGTGTAGTAAACTTGCTAGAGATGAAGAAAAAGATGTTAGAAAATTCTGTAAATATTTCTAAGTGTAGTGAACAATTGAGCCAAAGGCCTCAATTTATAGTGTAAGGAGATGACCCTTCAACTAGCCAACTAATGGCCTTCAATAGCCATGTAATGGCATTTATTGAGAGGGGTTACATTCAGCCAAATAATGGATGAATTCATGTGCCAAGTAATGGAGATTCAATGCTCCAAAACCAGTCCAAAGGTCAGAACTTTCCAACTTCCCGTCGCGGTATTCTGCCTCCGAAGCGTCGCGACTCTGTGAATTAGCATGCGGCTTCAGTGACTAGCCACCCAATTAGTGTCGCGGCGCTGCCTGGGAGGCGCCGCGGCTCCGACGGTGTTGCGTCGCGGCCCTACACGGCTCCGCGGTGATTTTCGACTCGTTTCATCTTACACTTCTTCCTTCGTTTACCAACATGGAATACTTTGTCATTTGGCCAATAACCATCCATCATTCTATGTCTCAAACGTATTACATACATACCAATATCTTTTTCACTAATGAAATTTGCGATACTTGGCACTACGTGTGCACGTGTGTGGAAACGACGTTTCCGACGTGCGGGGCCCCAATTATTTGAGTCATAAATAATGGGATATACTTAATTCCACATTAGTAAATTTCCAACAATTCCCTCTTGAAAGAGGTTTTGGCGCACTCACATGGTGCCTTTTCCAGTAATCTTTCAGCGGACCGATGTTGCATCTGGATAGGTAGCTTCCGCTTTGAACCTTTCATAGTGGAATACCATCGGAATTACTTATTGCACGGTGAATGTGATGTCTTGAACCGTCAGTGTTTAGTGTAAGCCAAGTCAACGGTACCAACACAACAACTTTCCTTACTCTGTTCTTCGTAATGTTTTGTCCGTTGTGGCCGTTGACACTTCTTGGATTCTTAAGTGTGTTCATTTGAGGCGGTTTGTCCTCGCACTTAAATAGGTGGTCTCCCACAAGGTATCTTGCTATACCCCACTTTACAAGTGTTAGGAACCATTAAAAGTTTCCTCAAACCTAACCTTAACCGGTGAGGATCATTAACGATTTTGGAAACTTAACATTTACCCACACTATAGATAGAACTTATAGTCTATCGCGGGAACGGCTTTGGATTTGGTGTTTCTTTACATAAATCACTATCCGAAGTGCTCATGCTTCCACCGAAGCACTCAACTGAACCTTTACAGCTTAGTTTTCCCATTGAACCTAATTCCTGGGATCTCCAATCAGTAAGGTTGGGTTACTACCGTATTGGTGCTTATACCTTGGGTTTTAAGCCCATTCCCCTAGACAGGCAGAACATCTGATCTTTGGGTAAGCCCTTTGCCAGTGGGTCCGCTATGTTATCCTTTGATTTTATGTAATCAATGGATATTATACCCGTGGTGATCAGCTGCCTAACGGTTTTATGCCTCCATCGAATATGACGAGACTTGCCGTTGTACATAGAACTCCGTGCCCTTCCTAGATCCGACTGACTGTCGCAATGGATCATTACAGAAGGTACGGGTTTGTCCCAACAAGGAACATCCTCTAAGAAGTCATAAAGCCACTCAGTTTCTTCTCCTGCTTTGTCTAAAGCGATAAACTCTGATTCCATCGTGGATCGGGCGATGCAAGTTTGCTTAGAGGATTTCCAAGACACAACTCCACCACCAATTGTAAATACATACCCACTGGTGGACTTGGTATTCTCTATATCAGATATCCAGTTTGCATCACTGTACCCCTCTAGTACAGCTGGATATCTCGAATAATGCAACCCATAAGTTAGCGCGTATTTCAGGTATCGTAGTACCCGATTCAACATTTTCCAATGATCATTACTCGGTTACGGGTAAACCTAGCCAACTTGTTGACTACATAAGCAATATCAGGCCGGGTGCAGTTTGTTATGTACATCAAACTTCCAATCACCTGTGCATATTGCTCCTGGCATATGGGTGCACCATGATTTTTATCAAGCTTTTAATTTCTATCCATTGGTGACTTCATAGGCGAACTATCAAATATCTCAAACTTTCTCAACACATCCTCGATGTAGTGAGACTGAGATAAGACCAGTCCGTCAGACTTCTTAGAGATCTTTATCCCTAAGATGACATCTGTGGTATCAATATCCTTCATGTCGAAGCATTATTTCAACATGTTCTGAGTCTCTAGAATCCAGTTAGAACTGCTCTCTATGATCAACATGTCATCTACGTACATGCATATCATGACGAACAAGTCAGAATTACCTTTCATGTAGACACATTTGTCACACTCATTAATGGAGAAACCCTTCGATAGTAGAGTACTATCAAATTTTTTGTGCCATTGCTTCGGGGCTTGTTTCAACCCGTACAGAGATTTGACAAGCCGATAGACTTTCTTCTCTTACCCTAGAACCACATACCCATCGGGTTGTTCCATATAAATTTCTTCTTCCAAATTACCATTTATGAAGGTTGTCTTGACATTCATTTGATGTATCTCAAGGTCACGCAGTGCTGCGACCGCAATGAATACTCATATGGACATCATCCTAGACTCCGGGGAGTACGTGTCAAAATAGTCAAGGCCTTCCTTCTGTCGATAGACCCTGACTACCAACCTGACCTTGTACTTATCTATAGACCCATCTACTTTATACTTCCGTTTGAGTATCCACTTACAACCCAACGGTTTATTTTCCAGAGGAAGATCAACCAACTCCCAAGTATGGTTATGCATGATGGAGTCTATTTCACTCTCAATAGCTTCTTTCCAGAGCGGTGCCTCTGGAGTTGACAATGCTTCAGCAATTGTCCTTGGTTCGTCATCAACCATATAAGCAACAAAGTCAGGACTGAAGGATTTATCCTTTTTGGCCCTTTTACTTCGCCTTGGTTCCATCTCTAGAGTCTCCAAGTTCTGAGAATCTGGAACACTAGATTCCGAATATTCAGCCACTTCGAAGTCCACTAGATCTGAACCATCTAGATCCGGGTAGTCAACGGCTCCCGGTTCCTGAGAGCTTTGTTCATAACTTCATTTGCAAGAGGTCTTTTTCCTTTCTAGGAAAAGTATCTTCAAAGAATTGAGCATTCCTTGATTCCATGATAGTACCCCTGTAGATATCTGAAATATCTGACTTATGCACTAAGAAGCGATAAGCACTACTGTTATTTGCATATCCGATGAAAATGCAATCTACAGTCTTAGGCCCAATCTTGACCTGCTTTGGCTTGGCTACTTCAACCTTTGCCAAACAACCCCACACCTTTAAATATTTATAGATGGGTTTCTTGCCCTCTCATGATTCATATGGAGTTTGGTCCTTACCCTTATGTGAGACTCTGTTAAGAATCGTATTAGCGATAAGGACGGTTTCTCCCCACATGTTTTGGGGAAGACCAGAATTGATAAGCAAGGTATTCATCATTTCCTTCAATGTGCGGTTCTTACGTTCCGCCACACCATTTGAATGAGGTGAGTATGGAGCCATCGTTTGATGAACAATGCATGATTCGGCATAATATTCCTCAAATGGCGCTACGTATTCTCCCCCTCTATCGCTACGAATGGATTTAATCTGCATGCTTAGTTGGTTCTCAACTTCTGCTAGGTAACGTCGGAACGCTTCAAAGGCTTCATCTTTACTTCTTAACAAATAAAGGTAACAATGCTTTGTGATATCATCAATGAATGTCACAAAGTACTTGTTCCCCCCTCTAGTTTGTGCAAACTTCAAATCACATATATCTGTGTGAATAAGTTCTAGAGGAGCGGTATTCCTTTCGACGGATCGAAAAGGAAGCTTTGTGAGTTTTGCCTCTATGCACACCTCACACTTATGTTGAGGGTTTACATCGATAGACGGCAACAACTCCAACTTAACCAACCTTTGGATGGACTTGTAGTTAACATGTCCTAATCTATGATGCCATAAATTAGAGGACTCACGCAAGTAAGAAGAAGCTTCAATATTATTGCTTGCACGTATTACAGATATGGCGTTAACTTTGAAGAGGCCTTCACAGACGAAGCCTCTTCCGCAAAGGTTCCATTCTTGGTGATTACAAACTTATTGGACTCAAATACTAGCCTAAAACCAGTATTAACCAATAAATGACCTGAAATTAAATTTCTCCTAATCTTAGGAACATGCATCACTTCCTTCAGAGTGAGCTCCTTTCCAGAAGTCATCTCCAAGACTATCTTTCCTACCCCTAGCATATCATAGGAAGCGTTGTTACCCATGAACAACTTCTTGTTTGTAACTGGCATATAAGTGGAGAAGACATCTCTATTGGAACAGATGTGTCTTGTAGTACCGTGTCCATCTACCATTGCATGGGATTATCAAGAAGGTTTTCTTCAAGAACCACTGCTGAGAACTCCTCAATCATGTCGTCCAGAAGCCTATCTTTGACGACGTTAGCCTGAGCCTTGCCTTTGGCCTTGGCCTTCTCTTGTTGCTCAGTCTTGAGTTTGCAGCAGTCCTTGATCATGTGATCAGGTTTCCCACAGTGGTGACAGTTTTCTTTGAACTTCTCTGTCGCTTGGGTCTTGCCGTCTTTCTGGAACTTGCGTTTCTTGCTAGGTTCCCTTTGGCCTCAGCCAGATTTGCCTTTGCCTCAGCGGGTTGTTTTCCCCTGGGCAAGGCCTTCTTATTATCTTCCTGAATCTGGAGTTTGATAATAAGTTCTTCAAAGGTCATCTCCTTTGTCTTAAGTTTTAAGTAACTCATAAACTCATTCCACGAGGGAGGTAACTTTTCAATCAGTGATGCAACCAAAAACTGTTCATTTGTTTCATACCTTCCAAATCCAGGTAATGTAGAATCATTTGGAATTCCTAGACTTGGGACATCACAGTTTTGCTATCCACCATTAGGAAATTTCAGAAATTTCCCAATGATTAATTTCTTAGTACCTGCATCTTGTGCGTTGTACTTTTTTTGCAGTTTTTCCCATAACTCTTTGGTAGTGCCTACGGTGCAATACACCATGTAGAGTGGGTCTGACAAGCAATTCAAAATATAGTTCTTACACATGAAATCACTATGACTCAATGCATCAAGAACCATCTTCATGCTATTAATGACATGGATACCTTGGCCCCCTTCAGCCGTTTCAGTAGGCGAAGGGTCCACTTCATCTCCATCTAGTGGAGGATCTTCTGTTAGGAAATGAGCCATTCCCATAATAGTCAGGTAGAATAACATCTTTTGTTGCCATCTCTTGAAGTTGGAGCCCATGAACTTTTCAGGGCGTTCATGGTGGAACCCAGCGGGTGGAGGAACGACAACGTTACCTTGAGCAACAGAAAAGGCGTTAGATGAGCCTTGAGCAGCCGTAAAGGCATTGGATGTGCCTTGAGCAGTGGGGAAGGCAGGGGGTTGCCTTAAGTAGTAGCAGCAGCAGAATCAGAAGCGAGTTGTTCTCTTCCAGTCATCTTCTAAGCACTTACAACAAATCTTGTCTTAAATTGTGGGATACAACAATTGCAGGGAATGGGAAGTAAGTAAATATTACAATTGCTAGAAAGGATAAACTAAAGATTACAACAAAACTGGAAATCAAGAATGAAACAAACTCCTTGTGTGATTTGCTGAGTCGAGTGATGGCACTCTGTCTTTAAGACAAGATTGCCCTATATATCTCTTTTTACGTTGTCGGGCAATAGTCTCCCAAAATACAACAGCAACTTAACGATTGAGCAAAGGAAACTCAAGTGTTACTCTTTAAGAACTTTGAGTGTAGTAAACTTGCTAGAGATGAAGAAAAAGATGTTAGAAAATTCTATAAATATTTCTAAGTGTAGTGAACAATTGAGCCAAAGGCCTCAATTTATAGTGTAAGGAGATGACCCTTCAACTAGCCAACTAATGGCCTTCAATAGCCATGTAATGGCATTTATTGAGAGGGGTTACATTCAGCCAAATAATGGATGAATTCATGTGCCAAGTAATGGAGATTCAATGCTCCAAAACCAGTCCAAAGGTCAGAACTTTCCAACTTCCCGTCGCAGCATTCTGCCTCCGAAGCGCCACGACTCCAGTGACTGGCCACCCAATTAGCGCCGCGGCGATTTCCGACTCGTTTCATCTTACACTTCTTCCTTCGTTTACCAGCGTGGAATACTTTGTCATTTGGCCAATAACCGTTCATCATTCTATGTCTCAAACATATTACATACGTACCAATATCTATTTCACTAATGAAATTTGTGATACTTGGCACTACGTGTGGACGTGTGTGGAAACGACGTTTCCGACATGCGGGGCCCCAATTGTTTGAGTCATAAATAATGGGATATACTTAATTCCACATTAGTAAATTTCCAACACTTTATGCGTATAAAGTACTTACATTATCAAGGAAGATGTTATGGTTAAGCACTCGAAGTAGATTGTTGATATTAAGCATCGTAGGTGGTTTAAATTAACTCTTCTAAATTTTGAAAACCTTCGAGGAAAACACCTACATTTATTTGTTTGATCTACCTAGGAAGCATTGATTTGGAAACTAAAACGAGAACTAAGAGTGAAAGTGAAACCTTTCGCTGTCTCTCATTACATTGATGTTAACAAGCATATCATAAAGAAGATGGGAAAAGGATGTAGAGCACCCATGTGCCATTATGGCAATACTTTTGGCTCTATGCAGAAACACAGCCCAGATTTTGGAGGTTTGTGAGGAACACAAGCACAAGTTGGGTTCTGAATTTTTCTTCTTGGTCTCTTAATTATCAGATACCAGAAAATTAGTGCTTCTTTTCCAGCTATTTTTTCTTTTTTTTTGGTGCAAAAGATATTAACATTATGAGCCTAGCATGCATCATAATAGAACCAAAATCGAAGCCATGATTTCTAACTTTATGAATTCTGAAGTTTAGAATCGTGATTCGATAACAACTGAATTCTAAATATAATATTTGTATATATTTAATTATTTTCTAATACATACAATGTTTGAGCGAAAGCTACTGAGTTCAGTCGAATCCATATCTAAGACTTTTAGTTGTGCCCCTGAACAGAATAGACGATGAGCTAGGACGACAATCGCCATGTCCTTGCACTGTAGGCTTGTCCAGTACTAAACTAGTACTATTAGAAAGCAAACTTTTTATCAAGGGAGTTCCATATTTACCATATATATAAAATTAACCTTGTATATTTAATGTAATTTTCTAGCCAAGGTCGGGTTGGAATGAACCCTTCCATTGTTCTTAATTTGTGTGTCATTATAGTTTTACAGACAAACACACATTATTGAGAATCTTCTTCATTTGCCAGTAAATTGGCCACCCTATTCTTTTGAGTGAATTAGGACACAAATTCTAGGTACCAAGTGGGCTATATGTGTATGGTACAATACGTTCGTTGTCCTAGTTACATGAGTGGCTGAGTGTTCCTCATGCAAGAAAATATCTTTCTGTTCTTTGAGAATTAATTGGAGTGTAGCCCTACAAAAGATTCTACATGTTCCAAGTCAAAAAATGTGTTTTTTATTTCAACTAGAAGAAAAATGAGAATATTATGAAAACAGTGAATAGTTGCATTTCTATAGAAGGTTTTGGGAGAGACAAATTAAACGCTACTCTCAACATAGTCGTGTTTTGGAAGAGGCAAATTAAAGTAATTTTTGTTAGCTAATTAAAAAATTATGGTGACGATAGAGGAATTATCACTTTTTGGTGATAAAAATGATATTATTGCATTTCTATTATCAAAATATATTACTTCTAACTTCCAAGATTGAGCTGGTGATAGAGGTATAAGTTTGGTGATGTACATGTGTGAAATCAAATTATACTAAACGCAGTGATAGCAATTTGGAAAACGATAGATACTTGAAAAAAAGAAAGAAATCGTCCAAGCTAGGTTCCCTAAATTTAACTAGTTCTATTTAGTGAACACTTAATTTACTTTTAGTTCTGATTATCTTCTTGAACTTGATAGTTTGATAGTTCTGATCTTCATAGATGTAGACTTTACAAAGAGTGTAAATACACTCTATCAAAAAATAAACTTTTAAGTAGGGTATTTTTCTACCGTTAATTTTCACACATCAAATCAGATAGAGCAAAAGAGAGTCCTATGAAGTATGTTCACTAACGCCTATCTTCTTATTTATGAGCAACAATTTACTTCAATGTTTTTAATTTCAAGAAATGTGTTAGTGAATATGCAACAATCTATTTGGTATTTCTTCTTGTTTATTCTTAACATACAATGTACATTTTATACAATTTTTTTCTGTTTATATCTTCTTAGAAATGTATGAATTTATATTTTAATAGTCTATTTCTTCTTTTTCGGGTCAAAAAAGATACGGAGGTTTGGGATCTTTGAGTTGAATTAATTTTGATTAGTGGCTCGGATTTAATCAGGTGGGCAGGTTTAAATATTTTAAATGGTGACCAGATTTAATTGAAGGAAAAAATAAGCCATATAAGAAAATTAAGATGGGGATATGCGGGGATTTAACAAATTAGGGGGAAATATGGCTGAAAGTTGGACAGCAAGGGCATGTATATCGAAAAAGTATAACAAATGATAAATATATTTTTTTAATAGTATAGGGACAAATCTGACCCTTTTCCAATTAGATAAAAGCTAACCACAACGCAAGGATAAGAATCATATTACAGAAATCGTTAAGTGTTACAACACTATCCTATAGATGGTCAACGAATTTCATAGGATTCTGCTTAACGTAACCTCAATTTCGACTTACATTTTGGCATTACACAATGACGATCATGACCTTACTCAAAAAAAAAAACCTACAATAAGTAAATTGCAAGTATGCAAATTCTGTTGGTAAAAATAAGTAGTTTTACTCCGTATAAAGAATCGTCCTTTTTTTAATATAATTATCTAATTTCGAAATTTACTGATTTAACTTCAAATTCACACAACTTATGACTCATAAATGGAAAGCGCTTCTTTGAGAGAAGTTTCTTCATTTATAATAAAGTTGAAGAAATCCACTAATTAGGGGAGGATTGATTAAAAAAATGCAACGCAAGATGAACAAAATCAAAGAATAATAAACAGAAATATTATAAAAGCAGCAAAAGTCTATCGGAAACAGCTTCTATATACCTTTCAGGATAGGGATAAGGTCTACATAAATACTATTCTTCTCATATCTCACTTATGAAATTACATTGATATGTGATCACGTTGTTGTTGTACTATGAGAGCAGTTAAAATCTTATTTAGTGGAGCATCCTTCAAGTGTGATTGGGAAAGGAATGGCTGGTAAACTGATAGTTTAATTAGTTGTTAATTAACGAGTTTAAGTTCAATACACTGTGAATGTAAAAATATTTAAATTATTTAGCCACTTAGAAGATAAATGCAAGTAGCTCCATTTAATAGCGTTGATTGGCAACATAAAATATATTATCATTATATTTTACTTTTTACTTTAGCAGTATTAATAGTCGAATTTAAGAATTTTAAAGTATCATTAAAAATAGTTTAATAAAATAAAAATACACATAACAAATGATCCATAATTTGTTATGTGTATCCCTATGTTCACTCCCATCAGGGGAATTTTCCTTGATTTCGATTCTATTACGTACAAGTGGGCCCTAGATTTTGGAATCTGTAATTCTTCAAGAAGACGAGATTAACCCAAATCAAAAGAAAGCTCCTTATTGAGAGACAAATTACAATAAAAATGACTCGTGAATTAATTAACGATTTTTAAAGAGAATTGCAAAATGCAAAGCTAAAAACTAAAGGAAACGAGGGAGCACCCAACCACCATGCAGGCTGAAGAGACGAGAAGTCGATGGAACCTCGTTCCTATAGTTTACTAGTGTGTTGGATCAAAGGCAAATTCAGAATTTTAAGTTTATGATTCCTACCGAAATCTAAAATTAGTATCAGAAGTCTAGGTTTTCACCCACTTCGTCCGAAATTAACCTTCTGTTGCCTCGGTTTCTGGTCTTCTCCTCGGATTATGTGTTCTCCTTCCTCCTCTTTTCCCAAATTTTCTTCCCTAGTTCACCTATTGTTCTTTCATTATGTCTACGTCAAAGAACATGTTTCATCCTGCCCTTACTGTTTCCAACATCAAGAACTAAATCTCTATTATTTTTGAGATGGAAAACGTCCAATATGCGACGTGGACAGAAGTTTTCAAGATTCATGCACGTTCGCATCAAGTTCTTCATCATATCATTCCCTCAGCCGCAGGCAAGGCGCCTGCCCCAGAAGTGACCCGATATTATGGACTACTCTTGATGCTACTGTTCTGCAGTGGATTTATTCCACTATCTCTACGGACCTCTTGCAAACGATTCTTGAACCCGGTGCAACGGCGATGGAAACTTGGAATAGGTTGCGTGACATATTCTAAGATAATAAAAACTCCCATGATGTTACTCTTGAGCAGGAATTTTCTCATGTTAACATGAAGGATATTCCGAACGTCTCAGCCTATTGCAAAAGACTGAAAGAGTTGGCAGACCAACTTCGCAACGTTGGTGAGCCAGTAATAAATAATCGTCTTGTTCTCCAGATGGTTGCTGGCCTATCCGAGGCTTATAGTGGCGTTGGAACTCTCCTTCGTCAAAGTGATCCTCTTCCACAGTTCTATCAAGCTCGGTCCATGCTTACGTTGGAGGAAGCCGGCTTGGCTAAAAAGGCGGCTACTAGTACAAATCCAGTCGTCATGATGACAACTTCCGACGCTACTCCGTCCTTCTCTGAAAATTCAGGCCAAAATCGCAACAACGGTGGCGGCAAAAATGGTAAAAATTAAAAAAAATCGGAAAAATAATGGCGAAAACCGAGGTGGAAATAACGGGGGTGGGCCTCGGGGCAATGGGCCGCAAACAAACTGGTCGCGGCCCTGGGGTCCGTGGCCCTAGAACTGGGCCAGCGGTCCTTGGCCCAATGGCCTCTATTGCCCACCTTCGGCCTACCCAGGAAACTGGGCCCAATTTTCGCAGACAATCAGGCCCAATTTTTTGGGCCAACAGTACAGTCCGAGACCACATTCTAGGCCGGGGCAGCAAGCCAGTGTGCTTGGGCCTCGGCTAGCCCAGTCCCATCACGTTGCGGGTCCCACTTCAACGGATATTGAAGCCGCGATGCACACACTTGGATTGAACCCCCCGAATGCATATTGGTACATGAACACCGGAGCCACTTCTCACATGACATCCAACTCAGGTACTCTCTCGTCTTATTACAATTTGAGCAAAAATTATGGTATTATTGTTGGTAATGGTCATACTATTCTAAAACATGGTCATGGTAGTGCAACTTTGTCCTCTCCTCATCCGCCTCTTGTCTTAAAAGATGCCCTTCATGCTCCTCACTTAATTAAAAATTTGGTGTGTGTTTGCAAATTGACCATTGATAATTGGGTTTCTGTTAATTTTGATCCTTTTGGGTTTTCTGTGAGGGCTTTCAAAACGGAGATCCCTCGTATGAGATGCAACAGTAGGGGCGCTCTTAATCCAATTACCACCGTCAATTCCGTCACTCCAGCCATGCCATCCACTTTTGTTGTTTTTGCTCCTTCCTTGTGGCATGCACGTTTGGGTTATCTATGGTCGTCCATTATGTCTTCTTTAAATAAAAACAATTTTATTCATTGTAAGGGTACGAGTAGTACTTCAATTTGTCCCTCTTGTCCGTAAGGAAAACATGTTAGATTGCCTTTTGTAGCTTCTACTTCTCGCACTTTGATGCCTTTTGATATTATTCATAGCAATTTATGGACATCTCCAGTTTTAAGTTCTATGGGTCATCGTTATTATGTTCTATTTTTGGATGATTATTCTATTTTTTATGGACTTTTCCGTTAGCGAAGAAATCTCAAGTATTTTCCACTTTCATCAATTTTAGGGCATTTATCTGTACCCATTTCGAATGGAAAATAAAAAATATTCAATGTGATAATGGCAAAGAATATGATAATGGGTTGTTTCGGGATTTTTGTGGCACTAATGGAATAAATTTTCATTTCTCTTGTCCTCATACGTCCTCACAAAATGAGAAAGCCGAACGCAAAATTCATACCATTAATAATATTATCCGAACTTTATTGGTCCATGCTTCCGTACCCCCTTCCTTTTGGCATCATGCTCTACAAATGGCTACATATCTTCTTAACATACTTCCTACCAAAGGTTTGACATATTCATCCCCTCTTCAAATCTTATATAATAAGACTCATTCGTATTCACATCTTAGGGTCTTTGGGTGCTTGTGTTATCCACTATTTCCGTCCACCACAATTAACAAACTTCAGGCCCGTTCTACCCCTTGTGTGTTTTTGGGTTATCCTTCTAATCACTGTGGTTACAAATATTTTGATTTATCATCTAATAAAATCATCATTAGTCACCATGTTGTTTTTTATGAAACCCAATTTCCATTTGCTAACGCGAGTAGTCCCATGCCTAGTTCGAATAATTTTTGGATGACATCGTCTCTTCGTATATTATCCATCATTTCTCAGACTCATCCCGCGCCCATAATCCGCCAGCGGACCCACTGCCCGCTGGACCTCCTGCCACTGTTTCGGGTCCTCTGCCCAGTTCTTCAGTCTCGGGTCCAGAAACTGAGCCAAATATTCGGCCCAGTTCTGCCCCTACTACTGTTCTCGGTCCAAATCCCAGCCCCAATTCCAGTATTGGGCCAGCAAGCCCACTGCCTGCTGGTTAGTCCGTCACCTGTCCCGATATTTCCCAAAATCCACCCAATTCTCCCCCGACTCACCGACCGGTCACTCGTAGTCAACGGGGTATTTTTAAACCAAAAAGATATTTTAATTTAAATTCTAATGTTCTTAAATCTCCTCTACTCCGTAACCCAGTGTCCATTTTAAATGACCCGAATTGAAAATTGGCTATGACAGACGAATATGATGCTCTTATTGCAAATAAGACGTGGGAGTTGGTACCTCGTCCTTCTGGTGTTAATATTATTCGGTCTATGTGGATTTTTACTCATAAGGATAATTCTTACGGTTCTTTTGCGAGGCATAAGGCTCGTCTTGTAGGTGATGGTAAGACTCAACAGGTTAGCATGGATTGTGGTGAGACGTTTAGTTCGGTAGTCAAATCGAATACCATTCGCATTGTTCTCAGTCTGGCTCTTTCGAAAGCTTGGCCCATCCATCAGTTAGATGTGAAGAATGCTTTCTTGCATGGTAATCTTAAGGAGACCGATTACATGCATCAACCCTTGGGTTTTCAAGACCCCAAATATCTTCATCATGTCTGTTTATTGAAGAAGTACTTGTATGGGTTTAAGCATGTCCCACGGGCTTGGTATAAGAGATTTACGGACTATGTTTCATCTATTGGGTTTTCACACAGCAGGTCTGATAATTCATTGTTCATATATCGTCGTGGTACTTCCCTGGCTTATATACTATTATATGTGGATGATATTATCTTAACTTCCTCTTCTGAAGCTTTGCGAAAGTCTATCATGACAATATTCAGTTCTGAGTTTGCTATGAAAGACTTGGGGTCCTTGAGTTACTTTTTGGGGATTGTTGTCACTCGTCATGCATGTGGGTTATTATTATCACAGCGGAAGTATGCAGCTGAGATCATTGAGCGAGCTGGTATGTCCTCATGTAAGTCTACTTCCACTCCAGTTGATACTAAACCCAAGCTGGGTGTTGCGGCTGGCTCACCGGATCCGACCCACTATCGTAGTCTTGCAAGGGATCTTCAGTATCTTACTTTCACGAGACCAGATATTACGTATGACATACAGCAGGTGTGTTTGTTTATGCATGATCCCAGGGTTGAGAACATGAATGCGCTCAAACGCATTATTCGATACATCTAGGGAAAACTTAACTATAGCTTACATTTATATCCTTCATCAACATCTACACGTGTCTTGTATACAGATGGTGATTGGGGTGGTTGTCCGGATACCAGACGTTCCACATCCGGCTATTGTATGTTTCTTGGTAATAACTTGGTCTCATGGTCTGCGAAGCGTCAGTCTACATTATCACGCTCTAGTGCTGAGGCCGAGTATCGAGGGGTGGCCAATGTGGTCTCTGAATCCTGTTGGTTACATAATCTTCTTTTAGAGCTCCATTCTCCTATTCAGAAAGCTACATTGGTTTATTGTGATAATATTAGTGTCATCTACCTTTCTGGTAATCCGGTTCAACACCAGCGTACTAAACACATCGAGATGGATATTCACTTTGTTCGCGAAAAGGTAACTTGTGGCCAAGTACACGTCTGTCATATCCCTTCCAGGTATCATATTGCAGACATCTTTACTAAAGGTCTTCCCTCGGTTCTTTTTGAAGATTTTAGGGATTATCTCAGCATATGAAGACCGTCCGCTATGACTGCATGGGTGTGATATTCCGTGTATATCACAGGACGAATGCTCAAAATCAAGCTGTTAAATATTTTGTTGTAGTTAAATTAGAATTGTACACTTTCCATAATTGTATAATTATTGTACAAGTAGAATAAGGTTTTAGGAGTAGAATATGAATATGATTTTCCTATTATGAAAATTGTAAATTGTATATATACTCTTTCATTAATGAAAATAATTGAGAAATTATTTCTTTCGGAATCAACGGATTGAGTTTCGAGCTAAATATTCAGATACATTTAATAAATTTTAAAAATATAAATAAATAGTCTGAACAAAAATTACTGAATTCATGGACCCGTAACTATTTCACTATATCCACTCATGTGTTGGGCCGTGCTACATACATCAAAGTCGTTGAGACTTGACTTAGTCTACAACATGGCCAGCCAAACCAAAAAGTGCGTCAATCCAATGCACTCGAACTGACATTTAAAGGATTTCATGTGCAAAGTTCTCTAGGAAACTTTATAACAACAAAAAAGAACTTCAACGTGGTTTTTTTTCATTTTAATTAGAAAAAAAAGACATCAGTTTAACAGTAAATAAGATGAAATTTATGTCATAATTGGAAGCACTTAGGAAACTAAATATGTAATTCTTGAAATAAAGATTTTTTTTAGAAGAATTTATGATTAGGTTAAACGATTCCAATGTCAAGTGACAACATCAAATGAATTGACTAAGTAATTTTAAAACCATCAAAACCATAATTCCGAGAATTAGAAAACTACAAAAAATAATTAAGATGGCGAAAAGTGGCCAAAACCATTAAATTTTGCCCGTAAGAGATCGACGATTCGATAGGGGGGCATGAATGACCCAATCGCCATGTGAACGTAAAGTTACACTTTCTGCATTTTCATTTTATACGATATTGTTCATGAAATCTATTAAAGAATTTTTTTTTCACACACATTAAAAATTTCTTTAAAATTTGTGGTTTTTAAACACGTCTTGATATTTTTGTGGTGGTAAAAATATAATAATTAAATAAAAAGTTTAAAGTTAAAAAATATTTAAATTATATAAAAATAATACGTCATTCTTCTTGAAACATATACGTCACTTTTACCACCCCTCTTTTTCCATTCCTGATGGCTTGATGGCCAGATGGGCACCTCACAAGTTATATGTTATTTAGTCAAGTAAAGACCATGCTCTAAGAAAAAATTAATACTCGTACTCAATATCAAATTACATAACATACACTACAAAAGAAAAAATAGAAATTAGTAATATACGATTTATGTCATTAAACAATAAATTCATCACTAATCTTATGTAACGATGGATTAACGATGATTTTCAAAAACTCTTGTGAATTACATGTTAATTAGCAACAAATTTCGTAGTTACTTTTCATTTAATTCAATGTATAATTCAAGATATTTAGTTTGTATATAAAAAACAACTCCCTAGCCCTTCTTCGATTATCGTATTATTTGTTGTGACTATTGTTCTTTTCTCCTTTATTTTCATCATGGCTTCTTCTGAATATATTTATCTCCTAGAGACAATCTGTATTAGGACAAATGTACTTTATACACATTCATATTATTATTAATGGATATTAATATTTTGGCATTTGCAATTATTGAATTATTATTTGATTGTTTGTGATTATTCATTAATGTGCATCCCTTGAGCTTACGTTGTCATTAATAGAGTGAGATATTTTATGATAGAGCGTAACTCTTAAAATAGCATTGACTAATGATCATCGAGAATGGAATATCGATGATATATGATAAGTCGACATGTGGTCTGCATCACATCCTTAGAGGATGTAGTATGTCTCACATGCTACGAGTAATAGTTACTCGTGATGGACACATGGATACTTTGGAAGTATTGGTATACCCTGATAATATATTGTTTCTATCAGCGTGTGGGAGATAGAAGTCCTTAGACTTGAGGTCAATACGCGCCTTATCTACAAAGTAATGTACTTTGATCCCGTCCTAAGCTCAAATGCCTTGTAGGTTGAGATACGGTTTGTATTGGGTACATTACGATGTGGATTGAAGGTGGTAGTTGAGCCAAGATTAGGATTCATTCCTCGAATGTATATTCGAGAGAACACTCGGATTCTCAGTGATATTAGGTTGACTAAGTCGTTGGCCAACACAATAGACATATTTAGAATATGGTCTAGTAGTCAACTAATATAGATGAGATACAATGATTAAGCCATTTGGATAGACACTTGACAAATCCTAAGCTTGATCGGGTGTGTGGTGAATGAAAGGATTTTATCTTAGCACATAAAGGTTAAGTTTACTGGATTCGCCTAAACGTACTTCACATATTGAGTTCGTCTTCCGGCGCCGTCTATGAGTTCCGTGTAGACCTTAATTTGATTAATGTCGATATGAGAAGGCCTGTAGGGTCACACTATGTCGGTTGTCCGTTTTGATCTAAGGATGTATTGAGAGAGTAATTAAATGTTCGATTTGGAATCGAGATATTTAAATGAATAATGATTGTTTTAATTAAGTCAAAATTGGATTTTGGATTTAATTAAGAATGCACGAAAAATAAAGTCGAGCGTCGCGGCGCAGTGAAGGCTTATGCCAAGTGCCGCAGCGCCCATACCCTAGGGCCGAGGCGTCTGTGCCTCGATTTTTGGGTCAGGCCCAAGGTCAAACCATAATCCGGTTTTAACCTATTTTTCAACTATAAATAAAGGCATTCACCTCATTATTCAATACCAATTTTCAGAATAACATTCTAAGCCTTAGAGACTTTGAATAAAATACTCTCTCGAACCTCTGCTGGATTTCCTAGCTTTTCGAATGAGGAATACATTAAAGCTTGGAGCTTGGAAATTGGAAGTGCAATCGCGTGTGCACCTAACAGTAGAAAAGACTCCAGATATTCTAACTTGTAAGTATATGCTTTATGTTACAAGTTTAATTGTTGTATAACCATACCAGAAATGTTGTTGGGGTAAGTAAGAAACAAAAATTTTAAACTTCTGATGTGCCTTACTTATGTGCTTTGTACCCAACAAAACCCTACAGTGGTATCAAAGCTCAGGATGGTTAATGGTTATATAACAATTGAATAGAATAATAATATGGGTTGAACATAAAATTGGATTAAAACGAGGTTTCTTGAAATCCTACGTATCTTGAACAAATGTTGACCTTTTGATGTTACCCTAAATTATCTCCTACGCTAACTCGATGAAGTCATTCCAATCTAACTCGAACTAAGCCAAAGTGTGTAGTCCGGCTCATTGTACGGTACACGGCTAAGAACGAGTAAGAACGGATGATGGTCGAATGGGCGTTATTGATAATGGTGGGTGATGATTAAGGACCTGTGAATTGATCCCTAAATTGGATTTAGGGGTTGATTGATTTTTTAAAAATCAACACAGAAACGCTTGTCAGGACGTCGGCGCTGCGGCCCTTTGATAGGGCGTCGCTGCCCTGGCTAGGGTTTCAATGCGGCGACGCGGCTCCATGGTGGAGCGTCGCGGCGCTGATACGTCATTTTGGAAAATATGAACTCACTGGACAATAGGTGTTGCGGCTCCATGGTGGAGCGCCGCGGCGCTAATGCAAATTTCTAGAAGCCGAAAGGCTACGGCCTCAGTGGCGTCGCGGCGCTGATCAATAGCTTAGTGGCGCCGCGGCGCTGATCGATAGGAAATAGATTTTGAATTTAATTTCCGGTCCATCTAATTCTTCAGATTATAAAGAAAATGTCGAGCTTGTAGTTGAAAATGTTGATTGAGATGAATAAACTTACTGGACCGAACTACCTTGACTAGTTAAGGATTTTGCGAATAGTGTTGAGACAGGAGAAAATTGAATACGTGTTGGACACAGTGTTCCCTCAGTCCCTACGACAGATTCTGAAGAATATGCCTCCTTTGATAAAGTTGCTTACCAGAAACATCTAGATGATGCCACTTCGGCACAATGTGTGATGTTGTCTTCCATGTCTATGGAACTTCAGATACAGCATGAGAACATGGGGCCCAATGAGATGCTCGAACACCTGAAGAGCCTCTATACTCTCAATCCCAGACAACGGAATATGAGTTGTTAATAGAACTCTTCAAGTGTAAGCTTAATGAAGGGGGCCCGGTCTCGCAGCATGTGCTAAAGATGATAGGGATGATAGAGAGGCTTGCTTCAATTGGAACGAAGCTTGAAAAGAATGTCGCTACCACACTCATCCTAAACTCTCTCCCTCGTTCATTTGAGAACTTCATAGTGAACTTTAACATGAATGGAACGAAGGAGACCTTTCCGGAGCTGCATAACATGCTCAAGACCTTTGAGTCCTCCACTTCTAAAGAAAAAGATGTGCTCATGGTGAGCTCTTCTAGCCGACCCAAGCCGAAAGGCAAGGATTGGCAGAAGAATAAGGGCAAGGCATTTGTTGCGCCCGGCAGCTATGAAGCCCAGGGGAGGTGTGAAGAAGAAGGTGAACGTGGATAAGGATGAATGTCTCAACTGCCATAGGAAGGGGCATTGGAAAAAAGGACTGCACGGCACCAGGAGGAGGAAAAGCACCAGGTGCTCCTGCCTTTGGTGGACAAGGTATGTACGTCATTGAAATAAATATGTCTATAAAAAACTCTCATTCCTGGGTATTGGATACCGCTTGTGGCTTACACATTTGTACAAATGTGCAGAGGCTAATTAATAGTAGGAAGGTTAGACCAAGAGAGGTAGACCTACGTGTTGTAAATAGAGCACGAGTGGATGCTGAGCGCGTAGGGACTTATAGATTAAATTTACCTTCCGGCTATTATTTAGTGTTGAATGATTGTTATTATGTTCTCTCGTTAACGAGGAATATTATTTCTATCCCAGTGTTGGACATGGAGGGCTTTTCCTCGTATATTTTTAATGGCAGTCACTTAATGTCTTGTAATAATGTTATATATAGAACTGCTCCTCTTGTGGATGGATTATATACACTGAACTGTAGCCGAGAAATTTTCAATGTACAAAATAAATGAGCCAAGATAAGTAATAGAAACTCTACCTACCTATGGCACTGCAGACTTGGTCATATCAACGAATCAAGGATAGCAAGATTGAGGAAGTTAGACTACCTAGAACCATTTGACTTGGAGTCTTATGGTAACTGCGAATCTTGTTTGCGAGGAAAGATGACTAATAAACCACTTTCTGGGAAAGGTGTACGAGCCAAGGAGGTGCTTGAGTTGGTCCATACTGATGTATGTGGGTCATTCTCGACTCAAGCTAAAGGAGGCTTCCCATACTTCAACACTTTTACTGACGACTTCACAAGGTATGGATATGTGTATCTTATGAGACATAAATCTGAGGCCTTTGAGAAGTTCAAGGAGTACAAATCGGAAGTAGAGAAGTAGCTTACAACAAATATCAAGACCCTTCAATTGGATCGATGGGGTGAGTACTTGAGCAAGGATTTTCTAGATTACTTAAAGCTACATGGAGTCCAATCTGAATGGACACCTCCAGGAACGCCACAGATGAATGGTGTTGCCGAAAGGAGAAACAGAACCTTATTGGATATGGTTCGATCCATGTTGAGATCCTCGGCTCTACCGACATAGCTTTGAGGACATGTTATACAAACCTCTATATTCTGAACAAAGTTCCCTCCAAGTCAGTAGAAAAGACACCCTATCAGATATGGTGTGGCAAGAAGCCGGTCTTAAACATATAAGACCCTAGGGGTGCCCTGCATATGTTAAGACGATGCTCAATGACAAGTTGGAATCTAAAAGTGAGAAATGTTACTTCGTGGGGTATCCAAAGGAAACTAAGGGATACTACTTCTATCTTCCTGGAGAACATAAGGTCATTGTTTCCAGGAATGCAACTTTCCTTGAAGAAGAATATGTCTACAAGGAACATAGCTGTACAAAGATAAAACTTGAAGAAATTCAAAAACCACAAGATAACACAGAAAATGAACCTTTGTCGAATGACCTAAACAAGGATTCAGTGGGAGTATCTGGTGAAGATTGGGTACTTAGAGTACGCCCTTCAGCCAGTGGGAGTGTTGTGAGAGATAGTGCAGAAATGCAAGGCTCTCATACACAACCAATGAAAGATGATACAATGGTTGTACATCATCCCATTCAGGAAATACATGAAAATGACATTCTTGAAAACTCTCAAGGTGATGGATTGTCCAACACACAAAGAACTTCTCACAATCAGAATGCAACAAACACTGAAACGCAGAATATTAATCCCGTAGGTCTACTAGGACTCATCGTCCACCTGAAAGACTTAATCTCCTTGTTGAAACACACAATGAGATAGATATTCCTGATTACGATGAACCTACAACCTACATCGAAGCTATATTAGACATTGATTCGCAGATATGGGAAGAAGCCATGAAATCTGAGATAGACTCGATGTACATAAATCAAGTTTGGAACTTGGTTGATTTGCCAATAGTGGTTAGACCCATAGGATGCAAATGGGTCTTCAAGCAGAAGATTGATGCATATGGCAAGGTACAGACCTATAAAGCAAGACTGGTGGCTAAAGGTTATAATCAAAGGCATGGGGTCGATTATGATGAAACCTTTTCACATGTTGCTAAGATTAAGTCCATTCGGATTTTGCTTGCAATAGCTGCATATTATAACTATGACATTTGGCAGATGGACGTTAAGACTGCTTTCCTCAATGGTAATCTAGTTGAAGAAGTGTATATGAAACAACCTGAGGGTTTTTCAATTGAGTCCAAACCGAATGTCGTATGCAAGCTACAAAGGTCCATTTATGAGCTTAAGCAAGCCTCGAGGAGTTGGAACATTTGCTTTGACAAGGCTATCAAATCGTTTGATTTCGTCAGAAGCAAAGAATATCCATGTGTTTATAGTAAACGCAAAGATGGGAGTATTGCCTTCATTATCATATATGTAGATGACATATTAATAATGGGAGACAATACGACTCTCCTGCAGTCAGTAAAAGAGTGGTTGTCCAGTACCTTCATAATGAAGGATTTAGGTGAAGCCTGCTACATTCTGGGGATTAAGATCTATAGAGATAGACCTAACAGATTGTTGGGGTTGTCACAGTCAGTCTACATAGACAAAGTGCTTAGACGTTTCTCTATGGAAAATTCCAAGAAAGGTGGTCTACCTATGGGACAAGGCATCAAGTTATCTAAGAAGAATAGTCCTTCTAATTCTATAGAACTTGAACGCATGAAAAGGATCACATATGCTTCGGCTATAGGATCGATCATGTATGCCATGACATGTACTAGGCCAGATGTGGCCTTTGCACTTAGTATGACTTGCAAGTTCCAGCAGAATCCTGGGGAAGAACACTGGAAAGCAGTCAAGAGTATTCTTAAGTATCTCAGACGAACTAAAGAATATTTCTTAGTCTATGGTGGACAAGAGAAGCTGGTATGTACTGGGTACAATGATGCTAGCTTCCAGAAAGATGTTGATGACAACAAATCTAAATCAGGCTACACATACATTTTCAATGGTGGAGCAGTGAGCTAGAAAAGTTCCAAACAAGCTACAACTACCGACTCGACAACAGAAGTTGAGTACATTGCTGGATAGGAAGATGGTAAAGAAGTTGTCGCGATATCTGAGTTCCTGAAGGAACTAGGGGTTGTTCCAAGTGCCACTTGTCCAAATAACGGTTTATTGTGACAACATTGGTGCGATTGCGCAAGCTAAGGAACCAAGATCAACCAACAGAAACAAGCATGTACCAATGAAGTACCACATAATCAGGGAGATGGTAGAGACTGAAGAGATTAGATTATACTATGTTCTCACAGACGATAATCTAGCTGACCCATTTACTAAACCATTAAGCTTAGTCAAGCATAATGGTCATTTTGAGAATATGGGCGTTAGATGTGTTGGAGATTGTCTCTAGGCCAAGTGGGAGATTAAAAGTATATTTATGTCCTAGAGACAATCTGTATTATGACAAATGTACTTTATACACATTCATATTATTATTAATGGAGATTAATATTTTGGCATTTGCAATTATTGAATTATTATTTGATTATTTGTGATTATTCATTAATGTGCATCCATTGAGCTTACGTTGTCATTAATAGAGTAAGATATTTTATGATAGAGCGTAACTCTTAAAATAACCTCGACTAATGATCATCGAGAATGGGATATCGATGATATATGATAAGTCGACATGTGGTCTGCATCACATCCTTAGAGGATGTAGTATGTCTCACCTGCTACGAGTAATAGTTACTCGTGATGGACACATGGTTACTTTGGAAGTATTGGTATACCCTGCTGATATATTGTTTGTTATACTTGTCTAACGTATGATCAGCGTGTGGGAGATAGAAGTCCTTAGACTTGAGGTCAATACGCGCCTTATCTACAAAGTAATGTACTTTGATCCCGTCCTAAGCTCAAATGCCTTGTAGGTTGAGATACGGCTTGTATTGGGTACATTACGATGTGGATTGAAGGTGGTAGTTGAGCCAAAATTAGGATTCATTCCTCGAATGTATATTTGAGAGAACACTCAGATTCTCAGTGATATTAGGTTGACTAAGTCGTTGGCCAACGCAATAGACATATTTAGAATATGGTCTAGTCTTCAACTAATATAGATGAGATACAATGATTAAGCCATTTGGATAGACACTTGACAAATCCTAAGCTTGATCGGGTGTGTCGTGAATGAAAGGATTTTATCTTACCATATAAAGGTTAAGTTTACTGGATTCGAATAAACGTACTTCACATATTTAGTTCGTCTTCCGGCGCCGTCTAGGAGTTCCGTGTAGACCTTAATTTGATTAATGTCGATATGAGAAGGCCTGTAGGGTCACACTATGTCGGGTGTCCGTTTCGATCTAAGGATGTATTGAAAGAGTAATTAAATGATCGATTTGGAATCGAGATATTTAAATGTATAATGATTGTTTTAATTAAGTTAAAATTGGATTTTGGATTTAATTAAGAATGCATGAAAAATAAAGTCGAGCGCCGCGGCGTCTGTGCCTAGTTTTTTGGGCCATGACCAAGGTCAAACCCTAATCCGGTTTTGACCTATTTTTCAACTATAAATAGAGGCATTCACCTCATTATTCAATACCAATTTTCATAATAACATTCTAAACCCTAAAGACTTGGAATAAAATACTCTCTCGAACCTCTGCCGGATTTCCTAGCTTTCTGAAGGAGGAGTACATTAAAGCTTGGAGCTTGCAAATTGGAAGGGCAATCGCGTGTGCACCTAACAGTAGAAAAGACTCCAGATTATTATAATTGTAAGTAAATGTTTTATGTTACAAGTTCCAATTATTGTATAACCATACCAGAATTATTGTTGGGGTAAGTAAGAAATAAAATTTTAAACTTCCGATGTGCCTTAATTATGTGATTTGTACCCAACAATTCCCTACATCTTCTTCATTACAATATTTTCTTTTCATGTTGTTTTTGTTATGCTTTACCGGAGCTGAGGATCCATCGAAAATAATCTTTTTACCTTCACAAGAAATAGGTAAGGCTGCGTACACACCACCCTCTTCAAACCTCACTTATGAAACTACACTATGTATATTGTTGTGGTTATATTTGTTTTTGTGATTGTTGTTGTACTCTTAGCCCTAGGCCTAGCCCAATTAAATTAAAGAAAATGGCTACTTGTCTAGTCTTTGTTCATGTGAGGATTAATTTCCATGAAGGAATTATAATATGAAACTCTTTTTCCAAAGTTCCAACCTTTCTCATTACTAGGGTTGTACAAAAAATGAAAAATAGCATCAAATTGACAAATTGAATCACACTGGAAAAAAAAATTGATTAGTAATTTGGTTTGCAAAATAAAATAAAATACAATAATAGGTTTTATTTGATTTTAACTAAAAAAAAAATCAAACCAAGACCAAATCAACCTGATGACATGTATATAATTTTTAACAACTTGAAGTCAAGGCTTTTGTTGAATATGTTGCTGACATAAATACATAATTGTCCTTCATTTGTTATAAAATAAAGTGTTCGTTGTTTTTTAAACCTGCAGTACACGTCATTATTCCATATAGGAGAATGTCATTTCTTCACCCACTCTGGGAACATCTCTTGATAACTCACTATCTAATATGTACCGCTCTTCTCCGAGATCATTGTCTTATCTTATGTTAATTGAGATAGCTGCAATTATAATAGTTTAGATGATTTAGAGTATTACTACTTCGTGGATTTTAAGGTGAATTCTTATTTTTGCTATATTTTGTTCTCTACGACAATGCGCCAAAAGTTTATTTTTGGTCACGAGAAAATCGAGATTAAAAAATTAATCCGACATCAATGATTTGGTTTGATAATTAAAAAAGTCGAACCAACTCGATTCATGTACACCCCTAGTCATGACCTTTCTCATCGACAAGTACAAGGCCTTGTGGCCATTTTCTATTTTCCATTTTTAGCTCAATCATTGCATAAGAAATCGAAAACTCTTGTTAGCTCTACGGACTATGTGTAGATCAACATCGAATTTCACAGGTAATTTCTTCTTTTTTTTAATTCAAGATTCAATATATAAATTCAAGATATTTATTTTCCCTACTCTTAGACCAATTAAATTAAAGAAATTGGCTAGTCTTAGTTCTTGTGAGGTTTAATTTCCATGAAGGATATTAATATGAAACTTTTTAATTTCCAAGTTCCAACCTTCCTCATGAACTATTTCATCAACAAGTACATGCCCTTGAGGCCATTTTCATTTTTTCCATATTTAGATCAATCTTTCCATAAGAAATTCAATTCGTTCGAAAGTTACTGGACATCTTTTTGTTTTCCACTAATTTGTCTATTATCGTCGACATACAAAAAACGTGTAGAGACCATAGCCACATATTGTAACTCCAATTATTTCGAAAAGTAAAAACCATTAGATTAAAAAAATATCTTACTTATTAAACCTTTTTTAGTTCATCTCTTAATTATTAAACTGACTAGAGTCTTCTATATATCCTTCTAGTCAATTGATTTAAAATAGTGTTAAATAGCAATCAAACTGAAATTTGGTTTCTTGTTAGAAATATAACACATACCTCTCTAGAGATCCCAACTTGTAACACATACTTACATTATCAATCTATATATTACAGAAACCTCACTTCTTTTATATTTACGTAACAAAATTATATTATGATTAACAAAATGGATAAGTTTGTCCATTATGTGTTTTTTTTTTATCTACGTACCAGCATAAAAATACCTTATCTATATTTTTAGTTTTAGTGTTTGATGTATGTGTACTTGTAGATGAAGAGGATATATATTACACAAAAAATTAATATTAGAAAAGATATAAGAATATGTTTTTCTCGATTCTCTATTTCGTTAGTTTTCCTTTTTTTCAATTTTAATTGCAGATTTTGTTACTTTTTATCCTACATTTACTTTTATTTACATTTGAGTGTCAAAATTGTTTGTAGAAGTGATCAAATGGATGATGATGATATATATGATTACATTTATGATTCGATAAAACATGATAGGTAATTTTGTTTAACAAAAGGGTAACATTTCAAGTACGATGTCTTAGAAAGAAGAAGAAAGGTCATATGTATATACAATTTGTTTTGACATATTAATGTTAAAATTTGAGGAACCTAAAGCAGAGCTATATAAATATGTTTTTGAATCGATCTAAAGAAGAACTCGTAAATTATGAATTTGATCGATCACAGTATTTTTGTTTTATGTAAGAACTCTTAAGTAACAAATTTGACAATACTTTTATTTGAATGACTAATCATTCTTACTACTTTAAATTTGGTTGGCCCATAGGGTCTTTACAGGCGAAAGCATACAGTCACCAGAAACGACAAATTTGAGGCTTAGAAATCAAGTTGTGTTGTCCGCTTGGGCAGCTCAATTGGTTTCAAGGGTGATATTTGGAGTAAGAGACCAAGGATCGAATCCCGTCAGCGGCAGTGTGGGGGTTTCTTCTTGAAATAAAGGAGGGCCCCTTGTGCGCAGCGTGGTACTGGTCTAATCTTTGAAATCAATTAAGTCATCATGATTTACCTCCTTCACAGACCTGTCGGATCGGAGGGTGGGGGCTCCTGAGGTGGGAGATTCCACCTTTTTTGGAGTAAGAAATCAACTTGTGTTTATTAAGGAACATTTTACCTTCCAAGAGAAACTTTCTGGAGCAGCAAAATGAGAACCTGACATCGGATGAGAGATAAAAAAAATATATATATATATATCTATATATATATATATATTTTGAGACAGGCAAGAAATGTACGTTCCAACAGATACAGCTAGTTGAGGTGTTTTTGCCTTCTAACTCATGTGACGAGTAGTTGAATCTTAGTGGGGCTTGGGGCAATACTTTGACCATATATAATTGGAAGTTTTCGGATTGAACTATTAGGCTTTTGTCCAATATCTGATTGAAATATTTACACTTTTTGATACCTCAATTATTAATTATTTTCATTTTGGTCTTTTGATATATATTTTATTAAGCATATTTAACCTTATTTTAATTAAGATGTGTGTTTTTTTATTCCTTTTACATAGAAAATATGTTATGTTTGGAATATTTTTTGATCTATAGTACTTTCAAATATAGAATAATAATACTAAATGACATAACACATCGAGAATTAAATAATTTATTGGTCAATAATTTGTCAAAATTGTAAAAATATATATCCTCAAGCAGATCAAAAGTGTCCATTTTTAGAAAGATCAAAAGTGCTCGTTTCGATTAATTGAAGGATAAATATGCTTAACCCGATATCACAAGGACCAACACCAGAATTTGTCAATATCTCAAGGACTAAAAATATAAATTAATAGTATCCAAAGTTGAAATTGGAAAAGACCTCCCGATCGTATCTCTCCCGAGATGAAAGAAAAGATTGGCAATTTATCTTTTCAGAGCTATCGCCCCAATAAAAAAAAGATTCTGGTGGTAGGCCATGTTCCTGGTCAAAAATCTAGTGAAATAACCTTCCCTATTCTTTTCCCGGACAAGTTTGTGTTTGAACTTCAACTAAGAACAAAATTTATAAATGTGTGGCTAGAATTATTATTTCATCTGATATATTCTTAAACAAGCTTTCGATATTTCACCAGTGTTTAAAACTCTAAAATTCAATATTTACAAATACTGATAATCGAATCTTTTAAGGCATTTTTTTTGTAGCCGTTGTGGCTTTTCTCTAATTCATAAAACGAAAGTATTAGCAACCAAACGAGAGTTTTACAAGAAGCATGTTAAAACAGTTGGAAGGGAATTTCCTCAACTTTAGGAAACTCTAATGATTGGTCTCAAGTGTTACTGTTTTTCATGCTAATTAAAATAATACAAATTATAGAATGTGTATGTAAGACTGTGTACAATTGACCCTTGTGGTCCAACCCTTCCCCGGACACGCGCATAGCGGGAGCTAGTGCACTGGGCTGCTTTTTTTTTCCTATTGTTGTTGTTGTTGTTGTCGACATTATTGTTGTTGTTGTCGTAAGAAATTTGTTGCATAAAATTCTAACACAACAGTGTTGCAAATGTTTGGTACGGAAGGAAATATTTATCAACAAATAGTTTTTATTTTTTTCATGTTCGGTTGGTCAAAATTTTTGAATATATTTTCTCTATCAAAACAAGTTCCTTAATACGACGAAAACGACTTCTCAGTGGAAGCTGGAAAAATAATTTCCAAAAGGCAATCCCATTGATTGTTTTTCTCCACTCTCCAACACACCTCATCTTCACGCCCATCCCCCGAAGCCCCCATCTCCACCACACCCATACCCTTCACTCCCACCTCCCATAATATTTGTCAAAATTATATATAAAGATTTTAAGAATAATATTTTTTACTTACATACTGAACACAAGAAAATAAAAAAAAACTCACTTATTTTTCTGAAAAATACTTTGCCTCCCACCGAACACACCTGAAGTTTCCAAAGAGAAATCTGAAGCTCCACATTTTAAGTATATATGCATGACTTCTAGATTGGTGTGTTAGGTACTTGCTTTTATAGTTATAACACACAAGTCGCCTTGTAGTAATTAATAATTCGTAACTTATCAAGAGTGACCGTGAAAAATTACACTATGAAAATAGTGTTGGAAATTTGCCTTTGGCGGGGAGATGCGTCCACCCATCTTTGATGAATTAAACACTAGTGTTCCGCATGTTGGAGACCTTGTCTCTTTACATATGCATGATCAACGAAGTGAGTAGATGACCGTTGGGCCAAGAATCGTCAAATTTCGTTGAGAAATGAAAGAGATATTGGTCCACGAAGTAAGGTGTTTGAGGCAAGAAAATGTGGTGTGGGACAAATCTACCACATCGGTGGGAATATGAAGAATTGCTCTCTATATAAGTCTCAAATTGGTAAAGGGTTTGGGACCCCAAGGGGTATCCCATGTGTTTAAAGGAGGGAAGACCTAGATGTGCTTGGGTTCATGGCTAAGCCCACACGCGCGCCGCCGCCGCCCCCCCATCCGGTCCGGTCCGGTCTCGGTGTCGGGCTCGGGTTTCGGGTTTCGTGTCGTGGGTCGTGGGCTATGGGGGCGTGGGCGTGGGGACTTTCTCGATATTATCTTTTTGGACCGAGAACTCGCCGGATGTACGCTTTGATCTCTCGGGGTTTCATATGTACGAGCTTTGGACCCGAATTCTTTCATATGTACATTTTGTCCCCGGAGTTTCAATATTTACGCTTTGGTCCCCGCAGTTTCGGGAGACTTTTTGCCTACCGTTGGATCGCGTTTTGGAGCATTAACCACCATTACTTGGCTGATTAACTCTCCATTAACAATCCATTACTTGGGCAATTGAGCGACCTCATTCATGGCCACAATCCACCCATGAATCACCTCTCTAATGCCATTAACGCCCTCACTTAATGGCCATTACAGCCTTGTTTGTGGCTGTTGGGCTACCCTCCTACATGCTATATATTGAGCTATTTTTTGGCTCAATTCGTGATAGAATAATAGACAAAAACGTGACTGAAACTCAAAGACAAAATAGTGAGCAAAACAGCCACCAAATAGCACAAAACACAAATTTCAAAATAGTGAGCAAACTGTGATGAAAAACAGTGACCAAACCCTCACATATACACAAGATATACACTACAGAGACACACTATATACACAGAGACAAAAGAGAAGAGTAAAGAGAAACTCTTCCTTCCTATTCCATATCTTCAAATGAGTCATATTTGTTTTCTTCGTCAGGCTCAACCTATTGGCTTTGTAGCGTTGAGATTAAAGTGTTGTTTTATCTTGGGAGACTATTGCCCGTTAACGTAAAAGCATATATATGGGGCAATCTTGTCTTAAGGACAGAGGGCAATTCCTCAACTCAACACACAACGTTGTAACCATCCGTATTTAGTTGTTTCTTGATTTCGGGATATCAAGATTCAAGACACAACAAGCTTGCGGCAGCTTCTCAACATTGGCCTTGCAAGGTTATCAAGATTCAAGACACAACAAGCTTGCGGCGCTTTTGAAGATTGACCATTTATTTATCCTTTCGAACATTTGTAATAGTTACTTACTTCCCGTATCGCTTTATAAAGTACAATAGAGTACCAAACCATGATTTCAATCGGTTATATAATTCATATCCATTGGTGGCTTCCCGTAGACAAGGAGCGATATGCAAAGGTCACGTGTAGTTCAATGTATTGTACACACTACAACCGACCTGGTATCGGCCTACAAAGCAGATCAGTTGAACTAAGGTTCACTGATGATCTTAATACATGATCGGTAGAAGGCGTTAAGTCGGATATGACGATATCTGAATTATTCGCTTATCTACAGATTAGAGTATTCTGGATGTCCAGCGATTTTGGGAGAACACCGTGATGCAAAGTGGACATCAGATCTGAAGAACACCAAAGCCATAAGTAAATGTGTAAGGTGGGTCTTAGAAAAACCTCTAAGCAAACTTGCATCGGCCGATTCATGATGGAATCGGAGTTTATCGCTTTATATAAAGCATGAAAGAAGTTGAGTAACTTCACGACTCCTTAGAGGACGTTCCTTATTGGGAGAAATCCGTGTCTTCAGCAGTTATACAATGTGGGTAGCCGGTCGGCTTCGGAAGGACACGGATGACGGCGTCTCGGACATATCTGTCGGAGACATAAGATCGTATGGCGTTGATCATCACGGTGTCACATCCTTGTGTACTAACTAAGGGACTACCCGGAGATCAAGTGTTCTGCCTGTCTAGGGGAATGGGCTTAAAACCCAAATAATATGAACCTTTGCGGTGGAAACCCAACCATCCTGATTGGAGATCCCAAGAATGTGGTTCAATGGGAAAACTAAGCGGCAAAAGGTTCAGTTGAGCGCTTCGGTGGAAGCAAGAGCACCTCGGATGATGATTTCTGTTGAGAAACATGATCCAAAGTTGTTCCCGCGATAGACATTAAAGTGCTACCTGCATGGTGGGTAAAGGTTAAGCTTCCAAACCTTTAAAAGATCCTCAAACGGTTGAGGTTAAGGTTGGGGAAACTTTTAATGATTTCTAACACTTGAGAAGTGTGGTATAGCAGGATACCTTATAGGAGATCACCTATTTAAGTGCGAGGATGGCCGCCTCAAATGAACGCACTTAAGAATCCAAGTGTGTTCATGGCCACAACGGACAGAAACGTAAGAAGGAAAATGAATAAGAAGAGTTATTGTGTTGGTATCATTGTCTTGGCTTACACTAAACACTGACGGTTCAAGACATCACGTTCACCACGCAAAGAAGTAAGTCCGATGGTATTCAACTAGGGAAGGTTCAAAGCGAAAGCTACCTCTCCTGATGCAATATCTTTTCGCTGAAAGATTGCTGAAATGTTGGCACCTTGTGTGTGCGCCACAATCTCTCTTTCATAGAGGGGATTGTTGGAAATTTGCCTTTCGCGGGGAGATGCATCCACCCATCTTTGATGAATTAAACACTAGTGTTCCGCATGTTGGAGACCTTGTCTCTTTACACATGCATGATCTACGAAGTGAGTAGATGACCATTGGGCCAAGAATCGTCAAATTTCATTGAGAAATGAAAGAGATATTGGTCCACGAAGTAAGGTGTTTGAGGCATGGAAATGTGGTGTGGGACAAATCTACCACATCGGTGGGAATAGGAAGAATTGCTCTCTATATAAGTCTCAAATTGGTAAAGGGTTTGGGACCCCAAGGGGTATCCCATGTGTTTAAAGGAGGGAAGACCTAGATGTGCTTGGGTTCATGGCTAAGCCCACACGCGCGCCGCCGCCGCCCCCCCGTCCGGTCCGGTCCGGTCTCGGTGTCGGGCTCGGGTTTCGGGTTTCGTGTCGTGGGTCGTGGGCTGTGGGCTGTGGGGACTTTCTGATATTATCTTTTTGGACCAGAGAACTCGCCGGATGTACGCTTGATCTCTCGGGGTTTCATATTTACAATTTGGACCTGAATTCTTTCATATGTACAAGCTTGGTCCCCGGAGTTCCAATATTTACGCTTGGTCCCCGAGTTTCGGAGACTTTTTGCCTACCGTTGGATGCGTTTTGGAGCATTAACCAGCCATTACTTGGCTGATTAACTCTC
The DNA here is from genome assembly GCA_034509755.1 of Anisodus tanguticus. Taxonomy (NCBI): domain Eukaryota; kingdom Viridiplantae; phylum Streptophyta; class Magnoliopsida; order Solanales; family Solanaceae; genus Anisodus; species Anisodus tanguticus. Next base: position 22,232,026 of record CM067562.1, on the reverse strand, counting down.
CATTAACAGTCCATTACTTGGGCAATTGAGCGACCTCATTCATGGCCACAATCCACCCATGAATCACCTCTCTAATGCCATTAACACCCTCACTTAATGGCCATTACAGCCTTGTTTGTGGCTGTTGGGCTACCCTCCTACATGTTATATATTGAGCTATTTTTTGGCTCAATTCGTGATAGAATAATAGACAAAAACGTGACTCGAAACTCAAAGACAAAAATAGTGAGCAAAACAAACACCAAATAGCACAAAACACACCTCAAAATAGTGAGCAACCGTGATGAAAAACAAGACCAAACCCTCACATATACACAAGATATACACTACAGAGACACACTATATACACAGAGACAAAAGAGAAGAGTAAAGAGAAACTCTTCCTTCCTATTCCATATCTTCAAATGAGTCATATTTGTTTTCTTCGTCGAGGCTCAACCTATTGGCTTTGTAGCGTTGAGATTAAAGTGTTGTTTTATCTTGGGAGACTATTGCCCGTTAACGTAAAAGCATATATACGGGGCAATCTTGTCTTAAGGACAGAGAGGCAATTCCTCGACTCAACACACAACGTTGTAACCATCCGTATTTAGTTGTTTCTTGATTTCGGGATATCAAGATTCAAGACACAACAAGCTTGCGAGCTTCTCAACATTGGCCTTGCAAGGTTATCAAGATTCAAGACACAACAAGCTTGCGGCGCTTTTGAAGATTGACCATTTATTTATCCTTTCGAACATTTGTAATAGTTACTTACTTCCCGTCTTTGCTTTATAAAGTACAATAGAGTACCAAACCATGATTTCAATCGGTTATATAATTCATATCCATTGGTGGCTTCCTGTAGACAAGGAGCGATATGCAAAGGTCACGTGTAGTTCAATGTATTGTACACACTACAACCGACCCGGTATCGGCCTACAAAGCGATCGGTTGAACTAAGGTTCACTGATGATCTTAATACATGATCGGTAGAAGGCGTTAAGTCGGATATGACGATATCCGAATTATTCGCTTATCTACGATTAGAGTATTCGGATGTCCAGCGATTCGGGAGAACACCGTGATGCAAAGTGGACATCGTATCCGAAGAACACCAAAGCCATAAGTAAATGTGTAAGGTGGGTCTTAGAAAAACCTCTAAGCAAACTTTCATCGGCCGATTCATGATGGAATCGGAGTTTATCGCTTTATATAAAGCATGAAAGAAGTTGAGTAACTTCACGACTCCTTAGAGGACGTCCCTTATTGGGAGAAATCCGTGTCTTCGACGGTTATACAATGTGGGTAGCCGGTCGGCTTCGGAAGGACACGGATGACGGCGTCCGGACATATCTGTCGGAGACATAAGACCGTATGGCGGTTGATCATCACGGGTGTCACATCCTTGTGTACTAACTAAGGGACTACCCGAGATCAAGTGTTCTCGCTGTCTAGGGAATGGGCTTAAAACCCAAATAATATGAACCTTTGCGGTGGAAACCCAACCATCCTGATTGGAGATCCCAAGAATGTGGTTCAATGGGAAAACTAAGCGGCAAAAGGTTCAGTTGAGCGCTTCGGTGGAAGCAAGAGCACCTCGGATGATGATTTCGTTGAGAAACATGATCCAAAGTTGTTCCGCGATAGACATTAAAGTGCTACCCGCATGGTGGGTAAAGGTTAAGCTTCCAAACCTTTAAAAGATCCTCAAACGGTTGAGGTTAAGGTTGTGGAAACTTTTAATGATTTCTAACACTTGAGAAGTGTGGTATAGCAGGATACCTTATAGGAGATCACCTATTTAAGTGCGAGGATGGCCGCCTCAAATGAACGCACTTAAGAATCCAAGTGTGTTCATGGCCACAACGGACAGAAACGTAAGAAGGAAAATGAATAAGAAGAGTTATTGTGTTGGTATCATTGTCTTGGCTTACACTAAACACTGACGGTTCAAGACATCACGTTCACCACGCGAAAGAAGTAAGTCCGATGGTATTCAACTAGGGAAGGTTCAAAGCGAAAGCTACCTCTCCTGATGCAATATCTTTTCGCTGAAAGATTGCTGAAATGTTGGCACCTTGTGTGTGCGCCACAATCTCTCTTTCATAGAGGGGATTGTTGGAAATTTGCCTTTCGCGGGAGATGCATCCACCCATCTTTGATGAATTAAACACTAGTGTTCCGCATGTTGGAGACCTTGTCTCTTTACACATGCATGATCTACGAAGTGAGTAGATGACCATTGGGCCAAGAATCGTCAAATTTCATTGAGAAATGAAAGAGATATTGGTCCACGAAGTAAGGTGTTTGAGGCATGGAAATGTGGTGTGGGACAAATCTACCACATCGGTGGGAATAGGAAGAATTGCTCTCTATATAAGTCTCAAATTGGTAAAGGGTTTGGGACCCCAAGGGGTATCCCATGTGTTTAAAGGAGGGAAGACCTAGATGTGCTTGGGTTCATGGCTAAGCCCACACGCGCGCCGCCGCCGCCCCCCCGTCCGGTCCGGTCCGGTCTCGGTGTCGGGCTCGGGTTTCGGGTTTCGTGTCGTGGGTCGTGGGCTGTGGGCTGTGGGGACTTTCTGATATTATCTTTTTGGACCAGAGAACTCTGCCAGATGTACAGTTTGATCTCTGGGGTTTCATATTTACAATTTGGACCTGAATTCTTTCATATGTACAGTTTGGTCCCTGGAGTTCCAATATTTACAGTTTGGTCCCCAGAGTTTCTGGAGACTTTTTGCCTACCGTTGGACTGCGTTTTGGAGCATTAACCAGCCATTACTTGGCTGATTAACTCTCCATTAACAGTCCATTACTTGGGCAATTGAGCAGCCTCATTCATGGCCACAATCCACCCATGAATCAGCCTCTCTAATGCCATTAACAGCCCTCACTTAATGGCCATTACAGCCTTGTTTGTGGCTGTTGGGCTACCCTCCTACATGTTATATATTGAGCTATTTTTTGGCTCAATTCGTGATAGAATAATAGACAAAAACGTGACTGAAACTCAGCACAAAATAGTGAGCAAAACAGCCACCAAATAGCACAAAACACAGCTCAAAATAGTGAGCAAACTGTGATGAAAAACAGTGACCAAACCCTCACATATACACAAGATATACACTACAGAGACACACTATATACACAGAGACAAAAGAGAAGAGTAAAGAGAAACTCTTCCTTCCTATTCCATATCTTCAGCGAGTCATATTTGTTTTCTTCGTCAGGCTCAACCTATTGGCTTTGTAGCGTTGAGATTAAAGTGTTGTTTTATCTTGGGAGACTATTGCCCGTTAACGTAAAAGCATATATACGGGGCAATCTTGTCTTAAGGACAGAGGGCAATTCCTCGACTCAACACACAACGTTGTAACCATCCGTATTTAGTTGTTTCTTGATTTCGGGATATCAAGATTCAAGACACAACAAGCTTGCGGCAGTTCTCAACATTGGCCCTTGCAAGGTTATCAAGATTCAAGACACAACAAGCTTGCGGCAGTTTTGAAGATTGACCATTTATTTATCCTTTCGAACATTTGTAATAGTTACTTACTTCCCGTACTGCTTTATAAAGTACAATAGAGTACCAAACCATGATTTCAATCAGTTATATAATTCATATCCATTGGTGGCTTCCTGTAGACAAGGAGCGATATGCAAAGGTCACGTGTAGTTCAATGTATTGTACACACTACAACCGACCTCGGTATCGGCCTACAAAGCGATCGGTTGAACTAAGGTTCACCGATGATCTTAATACATGATCGGTAGAAGGCGTTAAGTCGGATATGACGATATCCGAATTATTCGCTTATCTACAGATTAGAGTATTCGGATGTCCAGCGATTCGGGAGAACACCGTGATGCAAAGTGGACATCGATCTGAAGAACACCAAAGCCATAAGTAAATGTGTAAGGTGGGTCTTAGAAAAACCTCTAAGCAAACTTTCATCGGCCGATTCATGATGGAATCGGAGTTTATCGCTTTATATAAAGCATGAAAGAAGTTGAGTAACTTCACGACTCCTTGAGGACGTCCCTTATTGGGAGAAATCCGTGTCTTCAGGCGGTTATACAATGTGGGTAGCCGGTCGGCTTCGGGAAGGACACGGATGACGGCGTCTGGACATATCTCGGAGACATAAGACCGTATGGCAGTTGATCATCACGGGTGTCACATCCTTGTGTACTAACTAAGGGACTACCCGGAGATCAAGTGTTCTGCCTGTCTAGGGGAATGGGCTTAAAACCCAAATAATATGAACCTTTGCGGTGGAAACCCAACCATCCTGATTGGAGATCCCAAGAATGTGGTTCAATGGGAAAACTAAGCGGCAAAAGGTTCAGTTGAGCGCTTCGGTGGAAGCAAGAGCACCTCGGATGATGATTTCTGTTGAGAAACATGATCCAAAGTTGTTCCCGCGATAGACATTAAAGTGCTACCTGCATGGTGGGTAAAGGTTAAGCTTCCAAACCTTTAAAAGATCCTCAAACGGTTGAGGTTAAGGTTGGGGAAACTTTTAATGATTTCTAACACTTGAGAAGTGTGGTATAGCAGGATACCTTATAGGAGATCACCTATTTAAGTGCGAGGATGGCCGCCTCAAATGAACGCACTTAAGAATCCAAGTGTGTTCATGGCCACAACGGACAGAAACGTAAGAAGGAAAATGAATAAGAAGAGTTATTGTGTTGGTATCATTGTCTTGGCTTACACTAAACACTGACGGTTCAAGACATCACGTTCACCACGCAGTAAGTAAGTCCGATGGTATTCAACTAGGGAAGGTTCAAAGCGAAAGCTACCTCTCCTGATGCAATATCTTTTCGCTGAAAGATTGCTGAAATGTTGGCACCTTGTGTGTGCGCCACAATCTCTCTTTCATAGAGGGGATTGTTGGAAATTTGCCTTTCGCGGGGAGATGCATCCACCCATCTTTGATGAATTAAACACTAGTGTTCCGCATGTTGGAGACCTTGTCTCTTTACACATGCATGATCTACGAAGTGAGTAGATGACCATTGGGCCAAGAATCGTCAAATTTCATTGAGAAATGAAAGAGATATTGGTCCACGAAGTAAGGTGTTTGAGGCATGGAAATGTGGTGTGGGACAAATCTACCACATCGGTGGGAATAGGAAGAATTGCTCTCTATATAAGTCTCAAATTGGTAAAGGGTTTGGGACCCCAAGGGGTATCCCATGTGTTTAAAGGAGGGAAGACCTAGATGTGCTTGGGTTCATGGCTAAGCCCACACGCGCGCCGCCGCCGCCCCCCCGTCCGGTCCGGTCCGGTCTCGGTGTCGGGCTCGGGTTTCGAGTTTCGTGTCGTGGGTCGTGGGCTGTGGGCTGTGGGGACTTTCTGATATTATCTTTTTGGACCAGAGAACTCTGCCAGATGTACAGTTTGATCTCTGGGGTTTCATATTTACAGTTTGGACCTGAATTCTTTCATATGTACAGTTTGGTCCCTGGAGTTCTAATATTTACAGTTTGGTCCCCAGAGTTTCTAGAGACTTTTTGCCTACCGTTGGACTGCGTTTTGGAGCATTAACCAGCCATTACTTGGCTGATTAACTCTCCATTAACAGTCCATTACTTGGGCAATTGAGCAGCCTCATTCATGGCCACAATCCACCCATGAATCAGCCTCTCTAATGCCATTAACAGCCCTCACTTAATGGCCATTACAGCCTTGTTTGTGGCTGTTGGGCTACCCTCCTACATGTTATATATTGAGCTATTTTTTGGCTCAATTCGTGATAGAATAATAGACAAAAACGTGACTGAAACTCAGCACAAAATAGTGAGCAAAACAGCCACCAAATAGCACAAAACACAGCTCAAAATAGTGAGCAAACTGTGATGAAAAACAGTGACCAAACCCTCACATATACACAAGATATACACTACAGAGACACACTATATACACAGAGACAAAAGAGAAGAGTAAAGAGAAACTCTTCCTTCCTATTCCATATCTTCAGCGAGTCATATTTGTTTTCTTCGTCAGGCTCAACTTATTAGCTTTGTAGCGTTGAGATTAAAGTGTTGTTTTATCTTGGGAGACTATTGACCGCTAACGTAAAAGCATATATACGGGGAAATCTTGTCTTAAGGACAGAGGGCAATTCCTCGACTCAACACACAACGTTGTAACCATCCAGATTTAGTTGTTTCTTGATTTCAGGATATCAAGATTCAAGACACAACAAGCTTGCGGCAGTTCTCAACATTGGCCTTGCAAGGTTATCAAGATTCAAGACACAACAAGCTTGCGGCAGTTTTGAAGATTGACCATTTATTTATCCTTTCGAACATTTGTAATAGTTACTTACTTCCCGTACTGCTTTATAAAGTACAATAGAGTACCAAACCATGATTTCAATCAGTTATATAATTCATATCCATTGGTGGCTTCCTGTAGACAAGGAGCGATATGCAAAGGTCACGTGTAGTTCAATGTATTGTACACACTACAACCGACCTGGTATCGGCCTACAAAGCAGATCAGTTGAACTAAGGTTCACTGATGATCTTAATACATGATCGGTAGAAGGCGTTAAGTCGGATATGACGATATCTGAATTATTCGCTTATCTACAGATTAGAGTATTCTGGATGTCCAGCGATTCTGGGAGAACACCGTGATGCAAAGTGGACATCAGATCTGAAGAACATCAAAGCCATAAGTAAATGTGTAAGGTGGGTCTTAGAAAAACCTCTAAGCAAACTTTCATCGGCCGATTCATGATGGAATCGGAGTTTATCGCTTTATATAAAGCATGAAAGAAGTTGAGTAACTTCACGACTCCTTAGAGGACGTCCCTTATTGGGAGAAATCCGTGTCTTCAGCAGTTATACAATGTGGGTAGCCGGTCGGCTTCAGGAAGGACACGGATGACGGCGTCTGGACATATCTGTCGGAGACATAAGACCGTATGGCAGTTGATCATCACGGGTGTCACATCCTTGTGTACTAACTAAGGGACTACCCGGAGATCAAGTGTTCTGCCTGTCTAGGGGAATGGGCTTAAAACCCAAATAATATGAACCTTTGCGGTGGAAACCCAACCATCCTGATTGGAGATCCCAAGAATGTGGTTCAATGGGAAAACTAAGCGGCAAAAGGTTCAGTTGAGCGCTTCGGTGGAAGCAAGAGCACCTCGGATGATGATTTCTGTTGAGAAACATGATCCAAAGTTGTTCCCGCGATAGACATTAAAGTGCTACCTGCATGGTGGGTAAAGGTTAAGCTTCCAAACCTTTAAAAGATCCTCAAACGGTTGAGGTTAAGGTTGGGGAAACTTTTAATGATTTCTAACACTTGAGAAGTGGGGTATAGCAGGATACCTTATAGGAGATCACCTATTTAAGTGCGAGGATGGCCGCCTCAAATGAACGCACTTAAGAATCCAAGTGTGTTCATGGCCACAACGGACAGAAACGTAAGAAGGAAAATGAATAAGAAGAGTTATTGTGTTGGTATCATTGTCTTGGCTTACACTAAACACCGACGGTTCAAGACATCACGTTCACCACGCAGTAAGTAAGTCCGATGGTATTCAACTAGGGAAGGTTCAAAGCGAAAGCTACCTCTCCTGATGCAATATCTTTTCGCTGAAAGATTGCTTTGAAATGTTGGCTCCTTGTGTGTGCGCCACAATCTCTCTTTCATAGAGGGGATTGTTGGAAATTTGCCTTTGCGGGGAGATGCGTCCACCCATCTTTGATGAATTAAACACTAGTGTTCCACATGTTGGAGACCTTGTCTCTTTACATATGCATGATCAACGAAGTGAGTAGATGACCGTTGGGCCAAGAATCGTCAAATTTCGTTGAGAAATGAAAGAGATATTGGTCCACGAAGTAAGGTGTTTGAGGCATGAAAATGTGGTGTGGGACAAATCTACCACATCGGTGGGAATATGAAGAATTGCTCTCTATATAAGTCTCAAATTGGTAAAGGGTTTGGGACCCCAAGGGGTATCCCATGTGTTTAAAGGAGGGAAGACCTAGATGTGCTTGGGTTCATGGCTAAGCCCACACGCCCGCCGCCGCCGCCCCCCCGTCCGGTCCGGTCCGGTCTCGGTGTCGGGCTCGGGTTTCGGGTTTCGTGTCGTGGGTCGTGGGCTATGGGCTGTGGGCTGTGGGGACTTTCTGATATTATCTTTTTGGACCGTAGAACTCGCCGGATGTACGCTTTGATCTCTCGGGGTTTCATATGTACAGCTTTGGACCTTAATTCTTTCATATGTACGCTTTGGTCCCCGGAGTTTCAATATTTACGCTTTGTCCCCGAGTTTCGGAGACTTTTTGCCTACCGTTGGATCGCGTTTTGGAGCATTAACCAGCCATTACTTGGCTGATTAACTCTCCATTAACAGATCCATTACTTGGGCAATTGAGCAGCCTCATTCATGGCCATAATCCACCCATGAATCAGCCTCTCTAATGCCATTAACAGCCCTCACTTAATGGCCATTACAGCCTTGTTTGTGGCTGTTGGGCTACCCTCCTACATGCTATATATTGAGCTATTTTTTGGCTCAATTCGTGATAGAATAATAGACAAAAACGTGACTGAAACTCAGCACAAAATAGTGAGCAAAACAGCCACAAAATAGCACAAAACACAGCTCAAAATAGTGAGCAAACTGTGATGAAAAACAGTGACCAAACCCTCACATATACACGAGATATACACTACAGAGACACACTATATACACAGAGACAAAAGAGAAGAGTAAAGAGAAACTCTTCCTTCCTATTCCATATCTTCAGCGAGTCATATTTGTTTTCTTCGTCAGGCTCAACCTATTGGCTTTGTAGCGTTGAGATTAAAGTGTTGTTTTATCTTGGGAGACTATTGCCCGCTAACGTAAAAGCATATATACGGGGCAATCTTGTCTTAAGGACAGAGGGCAATTCCTCGACTCAACACACAACGTTGTAACCATCCAGATTTAGTTGTTTCTTGATTTCAGGATATCAAGATTCAAGACACAACAAGCTTGCGGCAGTTCTCAACATTGGCCTTGCAAGGTTATCAAGATTCAAGACACAACAAGCTTGCGGCAGTTTTGAAATTGACCATTTATTTATCCTTTCGAACATTTGTAATAGTTACTTACTTCCCGTACTGCTTTATAAAGTACAATAGAGTACCAACAAATAGCACTCGAATCTAATCTTGTACGTAAATGTGAATTTAGAGTGAATTCAATTGTATCACTACTTTCAAACACGAATCACCTATACATGTACAAAAAATATTCAAAATAACAAATATATAAATATATCTCATTCGTTTTGAACTCATTGACTTAAATTCCTAGATTCATATGTGCTTGCGCTAGCATGCAAGTTTAGTTTGATATTATCCCCTTGTACTATAAGTAGGCGTTGGATGGGGCGAAGTTAGTAGGGAGAGAAGGGGTTCAATTGATTTTTTTTCGTCAAAATATTATACTGTGAAATTAGATTATTTTTTTCTGATTATATATAAATTGTTGAACATCCTATAACATAAGAAATTTTTTATGATATAGTGCTGCTTAGCCTTTTTTTTTTAATCCCCTTTTATGAACCTATGATGCTACAAATCACCGGTAACTAGAGATATCAGTTTCAATCCCGGATATAGAAAAATATATGTGAAGAGTGTTTCTCCCTTAAATGAGTGTCACGCGGTGCAAACCTGAATTATTTGGGCCCAAATATCGAACACCAAATGAGGAAAAAAAAACTACAAATCATCCTAAAAGGTGTCATAGATATGAGTTCTCCGGAAAAAATAAAGGGAAAACTACACTGACTATCCATTGGACTCAAACTATTTATCCGTTTATGTCTCCTTCCTTATTAATTACTAAGGTTACCTAAAAGACCTAAATAAATTACCAGAATATGTCCCCACCCCCGTTTTATTCCTTGTGGTTTACCTACACCAATTTACCAGCTGTACTCCTAATTCACTCGTTTCCCACTCTCTTTGTTTTCTTTTCAACTTTGTTCTTAGAGGGTGAGTTGAATGGTCAAATAACTACATAATATTTTTGCAATTAAGAGCAACACATTATTTGGCTTCATGCAGAATTATTAACAACTCGATCTTACCGAATGCGCTAGTGCTCATTTTTCTATTTTTACTAGGCGTGGACATATATCGATTCGGTTCGATTTTGTATCCGAAAAATATGAACCGAATAAAAATTGGTTTTCTTAAAAAAGAAACTGAATACAACTTTTTTTTTAAAAAAAAATGATATGTTCGGTTTATATCGCCGAACGTATCAGATTATATCGGTTTTTTCAGTGGGCCGGGTCGGGTCGATGAATTTTTTATTTTTTTAAAAAAATTGAATTTCCAAAATTGAAATTGACATTCACACCTACACTACCATGAAATTTCAAAGTTGAAATCTATTGTGTATCGTGAGATGTTTACTAAAGAAAAAAGGAAAATTAGAAACCGATTTGGGGGAAAACACAAATTGATTGGGAAAACGGACGTTTTCATAAAAATTGGTTGCGTGCCGGCCCCGTCTCGAAAAAATATCCAAAATAAAAAATGGGTAAAACGGACATCTGAGTGCAGAGTTATGACCCTTTAAAGTTTCACCAATTTACAACTATTCTCTCTCCCTACATTTTATGTCAATGCTTCCGTAATATGTTAATCAAGTTCATGCCGCATTCGACTTCCATAAAAGCTTCATAGATTGACTTCAGGCTATGATTCAAGAGATAGTAGTAGCCTAAAATAAAAAATAAAAAAAATTATATATTTAATTCAGTTTTTTCGGTTTAGTTCGTATTCAAAATTAAAAAACCGAACCGAATCACTAAATCCTGATTCAGTTTGATTTTTCAAAAAATCAGTTCCGAGATTTCGGTTCGGTTTTTTTTTTCGTTCTCCGGATTTTTTGCCCACCTTTAATTTTTATATCACCTAATTATGAGTTTTAGTTCTGTTTTCAACTAAAGTCACCTTTTAGGGGCACGTTAAAGAAAAAGGCTCTGCAGGCGTAGGATAAGCAAGGGTTAGTTATTGTACGCCTTCACCATGGCCCGTCGGAAACAACAACCTCCACCAAATCAAAAAACACCGGTAACTCAAAGCTTTGATGATCGTATGATTACACCAAAGAATGGCGAAGCTCCAATCAGTCCAACTAGGTCAATTCTTATCAGGGGTGGGGGAGTGCTCGCACGGCTCAACAACTGACTAGGGATCCTTGTGCGTCGGTGAACCTACAGGCTCCGACGAAAACAACAACTGCAGTTAAAAAACCACAGGATGTGGAGGAGGAGATTGCAACGGCGGCTAGGAAATTGACTTTCTCAGCTGGTGGAGCAGCTCCAGCTCCAACAATGGCGGATGTTGTTAAAGGTAATCGGTTTATTCAATAAGGTATGAAGCTCAATTTCTATTCCCCTGAGATAAAGGATTGGGTAAAGGTTGCAAAATTGAACCCTAAAGAAATTGTTGATCAGTGTCGCAAATGTGAGTGTGCGTTGATTGGCTATGTTGTAGGGGGAAAGCCATCCTCTAAGGAGATGCTTAATTTTGTCTATGGGGTCTGGAATTTTGTAGCAACACCAAAAGTATTTCTTCATATGGATGTGTACTTCATATTTTGGTTTGATTCTGAAGATGAGAAACTCGATGTGATTGCACATGGCCCGTATACGTTTCACAATCGGCCCATGGTGATTACTGATTGGATTCATGATTTTGAAATAAAGAAGGAGTCTATGAGAGTGATACCTATGTGGGTGCAATTTCCTGAATTACCTTTGCAGTATCGGACTGAAGAGAATATGGGTCGAATTGGGAGCTTGATAGGGAAGCTTGTTTGTACGGATAAGCTTACAGCTAACAGTGAAAGGATTTTGTATGCTCGTGTCCTCATTGAGATTGATGTTTCCCAACCACTTCCATTAGACTTGAATGTTGAAAAACCAGATGGAAAAGTGTTTGAACAGGCTGTAGAATATGAATGGAAGCCAAAGTTTTGTTCAGACTGCTGCCATTTTGGGCATTAATTTGATGAATGCAAAGAGGGAGCTGATGTTTTCCATGAACCTTCACATCACAAGAAGAGAAAGAAGAGAAGGGAGAGGGCAGGAGTGGAAGTCGAAACCTGGGGACAAGCAACATAAAGCTCAATGTAATGAGCTAGTGGATAAAGGTAAGCGTGTTGCTGATAATCAACAGGTATTAAGCAGTAAGGAGGGTATGAGTGATATTGAATATTCTATACTAGCCTCCAAAAATATGAATGCACCTCTCAGAATTGGTCAACAGAGAGGCACTGCAACTGCTTCTACTAGTGACTCAAGGGTGGTACAAGAGGCTGTACAGAGGGTATCAAAGGGAGTACTTCTAATTATAACACCCCTTCCCCATGATTATCACAGCCTTGAACATAAGGAGATGACCTCTTTTTTGCTGAAGAATAAGGTAGATATTATTGGTATTAGTGGAACTAGAATCAAAAGACCAAAAGTAGTTAGGATACAAAATATTTTGGTAGGGATTGGAATTCCTTACCAATTATGATTATGCTCTTAATGGTAGATTTTGGGTCTGTTGGAGATCTGTAGATGGTACTAGTGGTGGAACTGATGACTACCTCATAAGTAATTTTTTTGCAAAATTCAAGGTAGAAACTCCAACTTCACTTGCTTGATAACTTTTGTTTATGGATTACACACCATTGCTGATAGGCAAGCCCTGTGGGATCAGCTGAGATCAATTGAACCAAATGTCAACAGTCCATGGTTGATATTGGGAGACTTCAACACTATGCTAACGTGTGGAAGACATGTTGTATGGGACACCAGTGCAACCAATTGAGATCAGGGATTTTCAGCAGTGTATAGAAGATCTGGGGTTAGGCTTGTTAACAAAGAAAGGGTGTGAGTATTCTTGGTGCAATAAAAGAGGTGCAGATGAAAGAGTTTATAGTAACATTGATTGGGCATTGGGAAATGCAGAGTGGTTCACCATATATTGTCATATTGAAGCTGATTTTCTGATACCTGGATGCTCAGACCATTCCCCAATCCTACTTACAACTGAGACTCATGCTAGACCACTTAGGAGGCCTTTTATACTACTCACAGCCTTATTACAGCAGAGTAATTTTAAGGAGGCAGTGCAGGAGGCATGGAGGTAGCAGATTAAGGGGTTTCATATGTATGTAGTCTGGCAAAAGCTGCTAGCAGTGCAGAAGAAGGTCAAAGGCTTGAATAAGGAATACTCATCATTAGAGATCAAAATCACAGAGATCAGAGCTGAACTGAATCAAGTGCAGGATAACCTCAATTTAGATCCTAATTTGATTGCAGAAGAAAAGGAGAACCTATTGAAACTAGAGAAATGGGAGTTACTACATGAAGGGGTACTGAGACAGAAGTCAAGAGCTACATGTATATCTATAGGAGACTCCAACTCAGTGTTTTTTCATACACATATGAAAGCTAGACAGGCAAGGAATAGGATTGCAAGTATTTACACTGAACAAGAGGTTAAGGTAACTGACCCTGATCTTATCCAGCAGGAATTCCTATCATTTTTCCAGAAATTACAGGGTGAAGCAGCATCTACTTTGCCTTGCATTGATCTTGAAATTGCTAGGAATGGCCCTTGTCTGAATCTGCAACCACTGGTACATGAGATGACAAAGGAGGAGGTATTGCAGGCTTTGAGAGACTTGCCAAATGATAAAGCTCCTGATTTTGATGGTTTTCCTGCTGAATTTTTCAAGGAGTACTGGCATGTTATTAGTGATGATGTGACTGCAGCAATATTGCAATTCTTTCACAATGGCAAGCTGTTAAAGGCTGTGAATTGCACCACTGTGACATTGTTGCCAAAGATGACTGCTATCACCTATGTCAAAGATTTTAGACCAATAGCATGTTGCACAACACTCTACAAGTTAATTTCCAAGATTATTACTTCAAAACTCAAGACAGTGGTAGACTTTATTATGGGGTCATCCCATTCTGCATTCATAGAGGGAAGAAATATCTTAGACAATGTAATTATTGCTCATGAGCTGATTAAGGGCTATAACAAGAAAGGAGTATCTCCTAGGTACACTATTAAGGTGGATATAAGAAAGGCCTATGATTCAATAGAATGGCCTTTCTTAAGAATGGTGTTACTTGAGTTTGGGATTCCACAAGCTGGTTGAACTGATAATGGGGTGTGTGTGTACTGTGAACTACTCCTTGTTGCTAAATGGAGGTCTTACACCTAGTTTCCAATCTAAGAAAGAATTGAGACAATATGACCCTATGTCTCCTTAACTTTTTGTGTTGGCTATGAAGTATCTGAATAGATCACTTAAAAGACTAAAAATGCAACCAGATTTTAACATCTATACTAGATGTGAAAGACTGGATCTGATCCACATTTGTTTTGTTGATGACTTGTTATTGTGTTGTAGAGCTGATAGACATTTGATACAGATGATGCTCACTTGTTTTGAGCACTTCTCAACATTTTCAGGTCTCAAAGCAAATATGGAAAAGAGCTGCTTATATATTGTTGGAGTGCCTCTTGGTTTCAAAGATGAGTTGCTATCTGAATTTCATTTCTCAGTAGGGGAGATACTATTTAAATATTTGGGTGTCTTTATCCTCCAAAAAACTGACTATCAACCAGTGTATGTCTTTAGTGGACAAAATTACAGCTAGTGTCAAATGTTGGACTTCTAGATTTCTCTGATACGGGGGTAGACTACAATTGATAAAGAGTGTGCTTTTTGAAATGCAGACATTGGACACGTGTTCCTCCTTCAGAAGGTGCACTCATTGTTAACAAGCATTTGTAGAAACTTCTTATTCCAGGAAAGCCTTAGTGGCCTGGGAGACTTTGTGTAAACCCAAGTCAGCTGGAGGACTCAACACTCTTGATTTCTATACTTGGAATAAGGCTGCACTGATCAAACTACTATGGACAATTGCTATGAAAAAGGATAAATTATGGGTTGTGTAGGTCCATAGCTACTATATCAAGAACAAGGACTTGGCAGAAATGAAAACCCAAAACAAGCAAGCTGGATCATCATGAAACTGCTTGATGCTAGAAAATGGATATCATTAACAAATCCACCTAATGTACTGAATACACTACTACAGTATAGCAAAGGGGGCAGGTTTAGCATTGAAGCTGCATACGGAATGATGCTACCTATATATCTCAAGGTGTAATAGAAATCTCTGGTGCTGATTCAGGGGCCTGTTCCTAGACACTAGTTTATTTTATGGTTAGCAATGCACTAAAGGCTCTCAACAGTTGACAGGCTGAGTAAATGAGTCATACAAGTGAGCACAGACTGTGTGCTATGTGAAAATGCAGTGCTTATGTCTCATGACCACCTCTTTTTTGGTTGTGACTATTCTAAGATTGTATGGCAAACTCTACTACAATGGGTGGAATTGAGTAGGAGAATTGGTACATGGCAAAGTGAAATATGATGGTTGGCAAAGAAGTTGAATAGTAACAGACTAAGAAATGCTATAGTTGGATTCCTCTTTTCAGCTGCTGTATATCAAATTTGGATTGAGAGAAACAACCGTAGATTCAACTTGAAGAAAAAGACATACAAAGCTCTCATCAGGGATATGTCCTACAACTGCATATTGTGGGGCAGAAACATAGCAATCGGGCACCATGTCTAAGTAGTTTACAGAGTTATTCAATGTAAGATCAATCTGAGTTTATAACAGATTGGTCAGTTAGAGTTGTTGCTGATGTTATTTGTAAGTCCAAAGCTAGATGTTCATATTTGCTACTGGTTAAATAAACTATTTTTATTTGACCAAAAAAAAGTGTTACTTTAGCAATTCAAAATAAAAAAAATTAGTTTTGTCTTCTTTTCTTATTTTATCTTTTTCTAGTTTTATTTTTTTTAAATTTTTGTTTTTGTTTTCTTTTGATATAAAAAATAATAAATAAAAATTTAAATAATCAGACCACAAAAAGAAGTAAATAAGATAAATGCTAAAGTTACTAATTTATTTATTAAAATTTAAATTAATAGGAAATATACTCTTATGAACTTTTTCTTTTGAAAATAAAGTAAAACTTGTATTTAATTTTGACTTTATATTTTGTAATTTTTTTTTATAGAAATTAACTTGATATATACCATGTATGTATCGTAGAGGATAAAATTGTATTTTTCTTGAAAGAATGGACCATTCCTCTAGATATCATGTCAGTATATAATACATAATATATATCATCTCACTATATTTTTATACCATAACGGTATCATGGAGGACTGTTGAAGAGTGTTTGAAGGACTACAACAATCCTGTATGATACAATATCGGTATATTTTTATATCACGATGGTATTATCATGAAGGATTGTTGAAGAGTGTTTTATTGAATGACTGCAACAGTCTTGCATGATATCATCTTAGTATATTTTTTATATCATGATGGTATCATGGAGGATTGTTGAAGAGTATTTCATTGAAGGACTGCATCAGTCATGCATGATACCATCTCAGTATATTTTTATATCATGATGATATCATGGAGGACTGGAGACTTTTATTCAAGGACTTCAGCAATACTTCATGATACCATCATGGTATATACCATCTTAGTATATTTTTATACCATGATGATATCATGGAGGACTGTTGAAAAGTGTTTCGTTGAAGGACTGCAGCATTCCAGCATGATACCATTTCAATCTATTTTTATACCATGACGGTATCATGGAGGACTGGGGACTGTTTCATTCAAGGACTTCAGCAGTCCTTCATGATACCATCATGTTATATATCATACGCGTCATTCATTTATGATACTTTATTAGCATGTGATATATACCGTGTGAATGTCATAGATGATTGAATTGTGTTTTTCTTGAAAGAATGAATCGCTCCCAATGATACTCTATCAGTACTTTGTAAGGAGAAAGCAACAAAGTACATTGCAACGATGACATTGTGTTGATGTCAGCTCGGAAAAAAAATAAAAAATGAGGGCACATGCATAATATTTTGAGGGACACCAAAATAAAAGAGATATGAGTGTATGAATAGTTTGCTTTTGGGGACACCAAATCATGTTGTTTCCCCAAAACTAAACGGGTTGGATTCTAGAGAGTATCTGCAATCATAATCATGATAATCAATATGAGTTCTCTTTATATCTTGGGCTATTGATAAACAACAAAGCCCAATGATATTAGGTCGTCAATTTCTTAATATCAAAAGCAAAAATGAAAAATCAAGACAGAATTTTCAAGTTTTTTTCATATAGATGTATTTGATATGACGGAAGTCAATTTGTAAAAAAATGATTCAAGAAAGTCATTTTTGATATTGGGTTATCAGAAAATATTTTGAGAAATATTTTTGATTCAACGGTGAAAAATGACTCCCTCCACTTAAAAAAGGCGAAAATTATATTTCTTAATTAAGATTATATTAGCTTTCAACATTGTATTACTTGTTTCAACAATCACTTAAACAATACTATTATTAACTTTTTAATATTTAAAATTTTCATCAGCCACTTTTTGATTGCTAATATTATTATTAATCTTTAATAAATATTTTTTTGAAAAGAAATATTCTTTACTCACTAACCAAATACTGAAACAACTATTAGGAGAATAAATTTTATGAAAAAACATTTTCCTTTAAGAATGACCTCTTCGTACCCTGCACACCTCAATTAGGTATCAAAATTAAGCTCAAGATTGGAGGATGTGGTGGTCATCATCAAGACATCAATGTTTCATTTAGTTCAAAATTAGAATGAATTTGGGATTAGTTAAAGTCAATTTGTTCAGATGATCTCCAAATATATTTAAATTCATTAAGTATATCATATCAAACTTTAGTTACGTGTATTGTTTTATACAAACTAATCTAGTGAAATACATCAAACAGAAATATATTAATTATATTATTGTAATAGCCAAGTATATTTTATATAAAGAGAAGTAGTTGAGCATTCATTCTTGCACTAGGCCCCCAACTTCACTCTTATATCTTGTATTTTCGGCTCATGTGAACAAGATCAAATTAGATCACTAACAATTTGGAGAAGAAATAACAAGCGGTAGGGGTGAGCGGGTCCAAGTACCCTAATATTTTTGAACTACTCGGACCCTACCCAGTAAAAGATTGGTTCCTAAATTTACTACTCGGACCCTACCCGGTAAAAGATTGATTCCTAAATTTACTACCCGGAACCTACCCGTAGCAATCATTACCCGAAACCTACCCGGAGGATCCGGGTAGGTTCCCGGGTACCACGTAAATAAAAAACCACAGATTAAGCAACGTTTTTTAGCCTATAAGAATCAAAAAGAGTTCTAAAATAATTTCATCCAAGTAGTTTTTTAGCCTGCACTCGGAGTTTTTAGTACCCTTATAAGAAGTTTTAAAAAACTTATTCATTGTAGAAAAGCTAATTCTATAACCAAAACCTAAAATTGCAAGCCAAATTTGACACTCAATTAATTGAACGTGTTGATTTCAAAATAAATTTGGAAATATCTGAATTAAACTTATTTTCGTGTTCATAAGCTCTTCGATACAAAAGAAAAGCTTTATTATACTAGTAAATCCCTAAATTTCATCTTCACATCTACAAAAATATACACAAATTTTAAAAATAGATTTACATTTCAAATAAAAAAGTAATACAAATTGAAGATGAGTATCGCCTGAAATAGAACAGAAGCATAGGATATTAAAAAGAAATTGAAGAGTTAGATATGAACCCATATGCATTTTAGGAACGACGTGAACACAACCAAGGGAGAGAAAGAGGCAAAGGTGAAGCTTCAACGACGACAACGATGAAAGTACCTGAGAGAAAACTTCAACAACGACGACGATGAAGCTCGGTGGTGTAGCTAAAACGTCATTGTTATTGAGAGAGTTTTGAGTGTTTTCTCTTAGGGCACAAAGAACATTCTAGAATAAAGGGGTGAAAAAGCTGAAATATTTGCGTCTTGGGGTGGGGAAAATCAATGTGCATGCGTGCAACAAAAAATTTTGGAGAAAGTTAAAAGTGGTCCAAATGTTTCTCAAAAAAGTAAAAATATATAATATTTTATAGGTTTCGGGTATCGGTTCCGGATCCGGGTACCCTGTCTCTATTTACCGGAATCGGAACCGGACCCAACATTGATCGGTTCCTAATTTTACTACCCGGACCCTATACGTTATTATAATATATCTACCCGGAACCTACCCGTTAGTATCGGTTCCGATCAGATATCTGAGTACCCTGTACCCATGCTCACCCCTAACAAGCAGCCAGTAGCTATAACTTTACAATGACTCGGGAAAGTCCTATGGGACTAAGGATAGCAATAAATACAAAGCAAAAGGAAACAGAGCAAATTTAATAGGTGACGGCCAATACAACTGTAAGGATGAAAAACATCAGTGGCCCGTGTTACTTGCTTAATTCCGGATTTTAATCAAAACTGTAGGATCTAGGTAATAAATACTCTCCCATCTCCAGCATTCAGGATATACAGGGCTCAAGTCGATAGACATTAATATTTTAGCCCTTTCTATGTTTATTCTTTGCTCTCGTCGCTCAATTCCTCCCTCCGAAAGAGCAAGCGAAGAATATATAATGTTACTTCGAAAGAAATGGTAACCAGAAGCAGCGTAATTAGGCAGAAAAATAATTTCATCATTTAACAGGAAATATATACGTTATTATTAGATAATTTTTTAAAATATTCTTCCCTTAAAGAAACTATAAGAACACGATTACTTTTTACTTGGGATATATTTCTTAAGTATAACTGACCATGCACATAGTTCTCCACAAGAAAAGTGTTTAAAAAGAATCAATCATAACAACTATATTAACTCAGGTAAAATTTAACCCATGATCTAGTAGTGCAAGGACTTCATTCTAAAAGTTGCACCTAATTAAGAGGTTGTGACAAATATATTTATCTAATAATTAACCTAGGTGATTATTCGTATTGAAAAACACTAAATCTTGACATTATTTTTAGTTCGATAGGAAAATAAGAAATCATATAACAATAGCTTCTATTGGGGAAAATGCTTGAAAAGGTAAGAGCAAGGGTGGGATGTATAATGAATGTGTGATATGAAGTAAATGGCAAGTTGAGAGATGCAATAAATCTCCAACAATGCAAAAATTTGATTTTGAGCCTATTTGGATTGATTTATTTTAGGTGTTTTTAAGTCAAAATATATAACGTTCTAATTTTAATTTACCAGCTACTTGTTTCATGGCTTTTATTTGAGCTACGGACCCCACTCTGGAAACGGAGATACCCACATTAATAGCGGTGTCCGATTCCGTAATTGAATAGGTCGGCGGATAAGAAAATTTATCCATCGGTAATGGAAATTACATTAGTAGGAATATAAGCCGAAACATATCCCGATTGAGTTTCAACTATTGGTAAGGCGGTCATACTTCCTTCACCTAAACTAGAACTTAATTTAGCGGCTCTTTCCAAAAGGTGTGAATGCAAATAAAAAACATCTACCCCCATCATGGTGAACCTCTCCTTGTGATCGGGATAAGGTAGATGCCTCCCAGCCGGCGGGGGGGGGGGGGGATAGAATCAGAGTTTCTATCTATAACACTATCTCCATGTTTAGGTGCAAGAGGTACAGCTTCATTCTGTGTATCTGCATCCAAACCTTCCTGATCCTCCATATCTTCATTATCATTCTCAATATCATCAACCGCATCACTCCATCTAGAAGTAGATTGAACACCATGTTGAACCATTGCTATCTTGTCTTGGTTATCAAAACCTGAAACCTTAGGGTTTGCATGGGAGATGGGGTCCACAGTTTTAACAGTATCAGCTGCATGCAATTTAGATACTATACCATTTTTTAAGTATTTTTATAATGTTTGGATAAAGTAAAAAAAAAAGTGTTTTTAAGCACTTATTTTTAAACCAAAATAACAAAAATAAATCAAAAAACAATAAGTTAAATTTCTACTTATGGCTTTTGGCTTTAAGTCAAAAGCCATAAACTCATCCAAACGAGCTCTTATTAGAATAAATAGTAGTATTGAGGTGTAGCTTTCACGGGAAATGACTTCTTCGGTATTAATCTAATACTCCATCCGTCTCAAAAAGATTGTCTTAGTTTGTCTTGGTATGAAATTTAAAGAATAAAAGAAGACTTTTAAAATATGTGATCTAAAACAAGTCTTAAATATTTGTGTGTTGTAAATCATCTTATAAACTTAAATTATTTTTAAATATAAAAATGTGTCAATCTTTTGAGACAAACTAATAAGAAAAGTAAGAAAATCTTTTTAGTACAGAGGAGTAATATATATCGAAGGTGAAATGAATTAAAGTAAGATCCCAATCGTTTTCTTGAAACTAATTTGCTAAGTATTTAGTTGTTTAAGAATAAGGGGGCGATACACAATCATTAACTTTTTCTTTTAATACTAGATGAAGGTTACACGGGCCCGACATGTTAGGCATAGTGCTAGCTTTTTTTCAAGTATTCCGGTGGCAATAGGATAATGCTCTATCTATAAATATGAAAATAGACGATCATAAACATTAGGTTGTTCAGCACATTAACAATATTTACAGTCTAGTATGATTTATGAAATGCCCACAAAATATAGGAAATGTTGGCTCATCTTTCCCTCTTGAACATCTGTTACAGTACCCAGCTCAACAGTCGATCTTATTATACCTGAACCAGCAACATAATGAACAAAACGTCATAGGAGAAGTTTATATATCACCTTCAAAAAACAAGCAAACAACAATCATCTATGTAAATATAAATATAAGGATTTTGAACGATGTCTCTTGAAGTTTGAATACATGCAGGTTAATAATATGAGAAAAGACAGTTTACTTGTTTACAGCAATAGAAACATGGTATTTAGAATTTCATAAAGCCTGCATTTATCTATATTTATAGTTACATGGTCATTAACTTTGACATAAAATTCTGCATCACATAGAGCAACAACAGTAGTAATATAGCTCTTTGTCACCGGTTTGGTGGTTGGTGTCGGAATGGTGACAGGTGCTGTCGACGGGACAAGGCATTGGGTGAGCTGTGTCAGGGAATGTCCTCGGGTAGGGTGGTTGAGACGACGGGTCGGGTGATGTTGGGTATGGTGTCGGTGGTGAGTTGGGACCGTACCGGTGGTGTGTTGGTGTTGCGGGTACTGGGAGTAGTTGTGGTCGTGGTTCCGATGACTGGTAGGGTTCCGGTGCAGGGGTGGTTGACTGGGTTAGCGGCTACGGTGGTTTCTGGAGGCTGCGACACAGTAGGTGGTGGTGGTTGGTTCCGGTTGGTGGTATGGATGATTACCGGTGGTGATCGAGAGATGTTTTGCCGATTGCCGGAGGTGGTGGCAATCGGCGACAGGTGTGACGGAGATAGAGGCGATGACAGGGGCGCAGAGACGCTGTCGGTGGTGACAGCGGCAGGTGGCAGTGACGGGGTTACGGTGTTGGACTGACGCAGTTGGCTGGGGACGACGGGGAGATGTCGGAGGTGGATTTTGGGCCTAACTCAACCCCAAAAGCTAGCTTGTAGGGTGAGGATTGTCCAAGTCCATGTTCTCCATATCCGATGTGGGACTCTTAACATATAAGCATGTAAGATTACTTCACTGTTCTGTTCTTTTACTGTCTATTTTATTTTTTGGTTACTTTTCACATAGCCTTTCCAGCTGATACACTTGTTTTTAATAGTTCATCTTCATAATGCTTGTTCTAACAACATATATCAATCCTAATGCCTTTTCAGTTCTTACTTTCCTTTTGTTTTCACTTACTTTTCTTGCCCCTTCCACACTTTCAAACTTACGTCCTCCATAAGAGTCACCAAACACCACAAGGGTGGATGAATCAAAAGAATTATTACGATTTATATTTAAGATCCTCACTGGAACTGAATAATCACTTTGATATCTTCATATTTATCAGCAACATTGTGGTACAATATCATTCAATCCTCTGAATAGAGCACATTGATAGGCTCTGGATATGTAAAAGTTTAGCTCTTTAGCCAAACAATTGAAACACAGAATAAAATAGAGGGAACAATCGCAAATGGCAAATGCAAATGCATGCTATGATGGAATAAATAAAAAATTGAAACAAATATAACAAGTAATACACCACCATAAACATTCTCAAGAAGAAAACCTAGTTGTATAGCAAGCCAAGAGCAAGCAGAGATTTTGGAGAGGACTCATTACCACAGTTGTTCGATTTTTTCCAGATGGAGCATGTATGAACTCAATAGAAACTTCGTAATCTACTAAATCAAAGAAAGACATAGTTCAGAATTTTCGTGTAACCACACCTATTTGTATTGAAAACCTCATTACTCATAACCTTCAACTGCTGAGAGACCAAGCCATTGAAAACAAAAGCTCAGGAGAAATGAAATTAGAGAGAACGAGAACAAGAACTCACCGAAGGAGAACCGAAGCAGAGAAAACAGAGGAAGAAAAGACCAGAAAAATAGATATATGAAAGATGCTAAGAGAACACAAGAAAGAAGCTAAAGGATAAATATACAATGACACCAAGAACCCTAATTTCTCAAGAGACAATGCAAAACACAAAAGCACATCATGCTCGAAGTTCATGCTTTTATGAGAACCAGAAACACCATATATACCCTTGTGACAGCTATGCGTTCAATGTTTAAATTTGCATTCATGTGA
The DNA here is from genome assembly GCA_034509755.1 of Anisodus tanguticus. Classification (NCBI taxonomy): domain Eukaryota; kingdom Viridiplantae; phylum Streptophyta; class Magnoliopsida; order Solanales; family Solanaceae; genus Anisodus; species Anisodus tanguticus. Next base: position 22,208,299 of record CM067562.1, on the reverse strand, counting down.
AAAAAGACGCACAACAGTTTGGTCGAACTTTTGAAACTGTTGGAACATTTAAGGTGAAGCGCCAGGGTGGGAAAGGGAAAGAAATATTTGGAAGGTCGCTAGACATCAAAAAGGAACTTTGTTTGCCTATTAATGTTATCTACTTTTATGACATTATCTACCTTTATGACATGAACTCCTTAGCAATATCACTGCTCAAGACATTGACAACATAATAAGAGCAACACAGAAGCAGATATCTGAAAAAAGAAAAGAAACAGGAACCACAAAATGAAATGACAAATGGTGCATAAAGTATGTTAAGAAACAAATAGATTGAGCAAGATACAGTAGTGACAAATTCAGTTAAATCTATAATAATCACAACAAAGTTAACCATTTGCAGAGCTTAGATGCTTGACAGCAGACTGCTTTGCTTTTACATTTTACTCGATTGCTTTGTATAATTATTTTGTGACAGCAAGCTCATCTTCTTTTCCAGTTAATTCATAAGTGAGCTTCTCTACTTTCAAATTTGCATCCTGATTCTTGTTTAGTAGCTCATTGTGGGCCCTTTTCAAGTTCTCGCACAACTCAGCAATTTCAAGTTTAATTCCTCCATTAGATGTGAGGAAACTGAGAAAATAAGAATGGAAAAGTATGTTCAAGTATAAATCAGTTATACCATCGATAATTTTGCCTCTGCAAGGTGAATGCTAATAACCACAAAAATAAGACCAGTGAGGCACTGACATGTGATTGTCTCATAATCCACACATGTCTTGTACCAACTTTATGGCCAATTAACCTCACCAATGCAAACACATCCAACTGGACTAACATGTAAAATACGAAATTCTTGCTTCATGCCTTCATTAAGTATTTCTGTATTTGTATAAAAGTTTATGAAAAAATTCCCCCATTTCATAAGAATGTACAACTTTGCATCGTTGAAGGCAGTTCTAATTTACTCGAATATAACAAAAGAGAAACAAAAGAGATTCTGACCAAATTATTAATCAACAAAGGATGCTCACTACAAACTCAGCAATGGCGAAATATTGACCAGAAAAGACCAAACACGAAGAACAACGGCCAAATATCCAAAGAAAAAATAATAATAGAATGAAACGAAGAAGAATGACCGGAAAAGGTACACCTTAGTATTTCCAAGAAAATGTACATTACTCTCAGCTGGATAAGCTACATCATTCCAAATTATTCGTCCTGCAGATAAACAATGAAAGTTATAAATTGAGCCTAATTTACAGTATGACATTGCTTCGAGAAGGCTTATCTTTCTTTTTTGCTAACTGGTGGCTATTTTCTGAACGTCTGGCAGATAACTGAAGCTTTCAGTTAATGAGAACTCCACTTGTTCATTATGACCCATATAGTGCACAACATGAAAAGAAAGCAAAGAGCAAGTCAAGTAAATGATGGCTCAAAATTGGTGGAGAGGGTACGCTTACCACTTCAAACAAGTGAACCTAAAGCTTTGCTAATAGGGGCTGCTTTAAAATGGGAAGTCTATTGATAAGAATGTTGGACTGTGAACTGGAAATATAGGGAATTGCTAGCTCATAGTTGAAGCTAATGTGACTTCAGGTTAACTTACCCTGTAGCAACAATGCAATAGTCATTACTCATTAATCAACGCCTCTTTAGCATCTTCGAGCTCCAAAGCCAAATTTTCATTGCCATCTTTGCAGCAGACCTGAAGGAATATAAATCTCAAAGAATCATGAACAAATAATTGGGAGCTATTAATATTAAACAAAAGTTCCAAATGCTTCTGCGATGAAAAGAGTGAAAGGAGAGTACTGCCACGTACATCAGTTGTTACAAATTCATAAAGTTATCTAGGTTTTCATGAGCTATGTAATGACATGTTTTACTTTGTTTAATGAGAAAGAGAGCAATTTAATTCAAGAAAAGCAACCTATTTATATGTAATACTGTTTAAATCCTCAATGAATCTGCTATTTCATAGCATAACATGCTATAATGTAACAATTTGGGATGAATTATGATTCTACTAACCTCCCAGGATCAGCATATTGTTTCCACGCCAGTGTACCAACAAAGCAGTCAAAGTTCCAGTTCACCTTCAAAAAGTTGAAGACGCAACAGAACCACCAAAGAGAAGGTTACGACCAATTGTTTATGCCTCTTTATAATAATGATAATCCATGAATATATAGGTTGTCTCTTTAAGTTTGTTTCTCAATATAATAAACTCAAAATTCACAGTTAGTAAGACTGAATCGTATCTCATTGTCTATTACTAAACTGATGGTACATAGCTTATCATCTATTTACATTGTTAAATAAACACAATATACATGTGTGTATATTGTGTATATTGCTCTCGGTTTCTCCCTCTCGGTTTCTCCTTATTACCGTATATAGAGTATATAATTTAGGTAATGTTTAGTCTCTAGTTTAGGTAATGTTGTGGTATAATTAGTATTGTATACTTACCATAATATTTGTATTACCATAATTGTATAGTTAGTATCCAAGTAGAATAAGGTTTTAGGAGTAGAATAGGAATAGGATACTCCTATTATGGAAATATGTAAATTGTATATATAGCCTTTCAATTAATGAAAAATAATCAAGGGGATTATTTCTTTCATGGTATCAAGAGACTAGGTCTTGCTTCCGCCTTTGCTCTCGGTTTTGTGCCATTTCTCGGCCACAACTGCCCCGATTCCCGTCCCCCTTCACCGAAATTCGTGATATTATTTACCTCCACTCTTTCCAAATTTCCCCTCCTCTCCCTTTGTTCTTTCGTTATGTCTAAGAACACTGTTCATCCAGCCCTCATGGTTTCTAACATCAAGAACAACATCCCTATTGTTCTTGAGATGGAAAACGTCTAATATGCGACGTGGGCAGAATTATTTAAAATTCACGCTATCTCCCATTAAGTCATCCATCACATAATTCCTCCAGTTACACCTATTCCCGCGGAGAATCCTCAGTTATGGATTACTCTTGATGCTACCGTTCTCCAGTGGAATTATTCCACTATTTTGGTTGACCTCTTACAGATGATCATTGAACCGGACACTACGGCTATGGCTATCTGGAATAGATTGGGTGACATGTTCCAAGATAACCAACATTCACGTGTTGTCACACTCGAGCAGGAATTCTCTCAAGTTCGCATGGAAGAATTTCCTAACGTGTCTGCATATTGCAAGAAACTCAATTTGTTGGCAGACCAACTCTGTAACCTTGGCGCACCTGTGACAAATAATCGTCTGGTTCTACAATTGGTTGCCGGCCTTTCTGAGGCCTATAATGGCGTTGGGACTCTCCTTCGTCAAAGCAATCCACTTCCCGCTTTTTATCAAGCCCGCTCCATGCTTACTTTGGAAGAAGCCAGTTTGGCTAAAAAGGCGACTACCGGAGCAAACCCTGTAGTCATGATGACGTCCTCCACAAATTCTTCAGGTTTTGTTGATAATTCAGGTCAAAATCGTGCTCATGGTGGCGACAAAAATAATCATAAGAATGATGGGAAAAACCGCGGGGGAAAACGCGGCATTTCCGGTGGTGGTTCCGGTGGACAACATTCCGACAGTGGACCCCGTCCAGTCAACAGTAGGTCACCTCCCTACTGGTCCCAGCCGTGGGGCCCATGGAAGTAGGGGCTGGGGCAGTGGGCCATGGCCCAACAACCCCTATTTTCCAGGTCCTTCCAACGGCGGTGGGGTCGGGATGCCCCCCATCGGCCCAACAATCAAGCTTCTTCTTCTCGGTTCAGCACTGGGCCGAGGCAGCAGGATGGACTGCTTGGGCCTCGTCCCACACAAGCATTCTCGGCAGTGGGTCCCACACCTACTCACACCAACATTGAGGCCGTAATGAACACGTTTGGGTTGACGCAACCGGATCCGAATTGGTACATGGACACCGGCGCGACCACACATGATATCCGATCAAGGTACTCTCTCGTCTTATTCCAATTTGAGCAACCCTCGTGGTATAATTATTGATAATGGTAACTCTATTCCAATTCAGGGTTATGGTCATAAAACTTTGTCTCCCCCCCAATCCACCCCTTATCTTGAAAAATATCTTACATGCCCCCAAATTGATTAAAAACTTTGTATATGTGCGTAAATTCACCACTGACAATTCTGTTTCTATTGAATTTGATCCTTTTGGTTTCTCTGTGAAAGAATTCAAGACGGGGAGTCCTCTCATGAGGTGTGATAGTAGGGGAGATCTTTATCCTATCACACCCGATTTCAGTCCATCGAGTCAAGCCTTGCCATCAGCGTCTGCAACCCTGGCTCCTTCCTTGTGGCATGCTCGTCTTGGTCATCCGAGGTCTTCTATTTTATCGTCATTAGATAAAAATAATTTTATTTCATGTAAGGGTACGCGTAGTACTCCAAATTGCCAGTCTTGCTCTTTAGAAAAAATTGTTAGGTTGCCATTTGTAGACTCAAATTCTCATACTTTAATGCCATTTGATTTTATTCACAACGACTTATGGACGTCTCCTGTTCTTAGTTCATTGGGTCATCGGTATTATGTTATCTTTTTGGATGATTATTCTAAATTTTTATGGACTTTTCCGATAGCAAAGAAATCTCAAGTTTTCTCCGTCTTCCTAAAATTTAGAGCATTGATTAGAACCCAATTCAAACGGGAAATCAAAAATATTCAGTGTGATAATGGCAAAGAATATGACAATGTGGTGTTTCGTGAATTCTGTGCTAATAATGGGATCAATTTTCATTTTTCTTGTCCTCATACATCTTCACAAAATGGGAAAGCCGAATGCAAAATTCATTCCATAAATAACAGTGTCCGCACTCTATTAATTCATGCTTCCGTACCCCTATATTTTTGGCATCATGCTCTTCAAATGGCGACGTATCTCCTTAACATAACTCCTTCCAAAGGTCTGACATATTATTCCCCTCTTCAAATTTTATATAATAAGACTCTTTCTTATTCTCATCTTCGGGTTTTTGGGTGCTTGTGTTATCCGTTATTCCCGTCCACCACAATTAACAAACATCAGGCTCGGTCTACTCCATGTATGTTATTGGGTTTTCCGTCTAATCATCGTGGTTACAAATGCTTTGATTTATCTTCCAATAAAATCATCATTAATCGCCATATATTTTTTTATGAAACCCAATTTCCATTTGCTAAAGTTAATACTCATGTGCCTAGTTTGTATAATTTTTTGGATGATGGTATCTCCCCGTATATTACTCACCATTTTTTGGACATGTCCCGCACCCAAAATTCTCCAGCGGGGCCACTGCCCGCTGGCCCCACTGGACCGTCACCCACTGCCAGCCCCAGTACCGCCACTGGGCCAGTTCCAACGATTGGGCCAGTCCAGCCCAATTCTGGAACTAGTCCAGTTCCTGCTCCTATTTAACGAATTAGGCCAGCAGGCCCACTGCCTGCTGGCCTGTCCGTCCCGAGCCCAACAAATACCCAAAATCCGCCCAATTCTTCCTCGAGTCATAGACCGGTCACTCGTAGTCAACGGAGTGTTTTTAAACCAAAAGACATTTTAATTTACATTCTAATGTCCCTAAATCCCCCCTACCCCGTAATTCTATGTCTGCCTTAAATGACCCGAATTGGAAAATTGCTATGACCGATGAATATAATGCTCTTATTGATAATAAGACGTGGGAGTTGGTGCCCCGTCCATCTGGTATTAATATTATCGGGTCTATGTGGATTTTTGCTCATAAGGAGAATTCAGATGGTTCATTTGCTCGACATAAGGCGCGACTTGTGGGTGATAGTAAGACTCAGCAGGTTGGTGTAAATTGTGGTGAGACATTTAGTCCAGTGGTCAAATCAGCTATCATTCGCACTGTGCTTAGCTTGGATCTTTCAAAGGCATTGCATATTCATCAGTTAGATGTAAAGAATGCTTTCCTACATAGGGATCTCAAGGAAACAGTCCATATGCATCAGCCTTTGGGATTCAGGGATCCCAAACATCCTCATCATGTCTGTTTATTGAAGAAGTCCTTATATGGGCTTAAGCAGTCTCCACGGGCCTGGTATACGCGGTTTGCAGACTATGTTTCGACTATTGGGTTCACTCACAACAGAAATCAGATAATTCTTTGTTCATCTACCGTCGTGGTTCGTCCTTGGCCTATATTCTGTTATATGTTGATGATATTATTTTGATTGCCTCTTCCAATGCCTTACGCCAGTCTATCATGACAATACTCAGCTCTGAGTTTGCTATGAAAGACTTGGGGCCCTTGAGCTATTTTTTGGGGATTGTTGTCACTCGTCATGTAGAGTGGGTTGTTCTTATCTCAAATGAAGTATGCAGCTGAGATCATTGAGAGGGCTGGGATGTCATCCTGTAAGTCCACTTCCATTCCAATTGATACTAAGCCCAAACTTAGTGCCGCGGCCAGCTTACCATACGAGGATCCGACCCGCTATCGCAGTCTTGCAGGGGCCCTTCAGTATCTTACATTCACGAGGCCAGTTATTACGTATGCTATCCAGCATGTGTGTTTATTTATGCATGATCCCAGAGTTGAGCACATGAATGCCCTCAAACGCATCATTCGGTATATTCAGGGTACGCTTGACTATGGTTTGTAGTTATATCCTTCCTCGACATCCACACTTGTTTCGTATACATATGATGATTGGGGTGGCTGTCCAGACACCAGACGGTCTACATCTGGCTATTGTATGTTTCTCAGCAATAACTTGGTCTCATGTTCTGCAAAACATCAGTCGACATTATCCCGATCTAGTGTCGAGGCCGAATATCAAGGGGTAGCTAATGTGGTCTCGGAATCATGTTGGTTACATAATTTGTTGTTGGAACTTCATAGTCCCATTCATAAAGCAACCTTGGTTTATTGCGATAATATTAGTGTCATCTACCTTTCTGGTAATCCGGTTCAGCACCAGCGCACTAAGTATATCGAGATGGACATTCACTTTGTCCGCGAAAAGGTTGCTCGTGGTCAAGTTCGCGTCTGTCATGTCCCGTCGAGATATCAAATTGCCGACATCTTTACAAAAGGTCTTCCCTCGGTCCTTTTTGAAGATTTTAGGGACAGTCTCAGCGTTTGAAGACCGCCCGCTAAAATATACACAATATACACGTGTATATTGTGTATATTGCTCTCGTTTCTCCCTCTCGGTTTCTCCTTATTACCGTTTATAGAGTATATAATTTAGGTAATGTTTAGTCTCCTAGTTTAGGTAATGTTGTGATGTAATTAGTATTGTACACTTACCATAATATTTGTATTACCATAATTGTATAGTTAGTATCCAAGTAGAATAAGGTTTTAGGAGTAGAATAAGAATAAGATACTCCTATTATGGAAATATGTAAATTGAATATATAGTCTTTCAATTAATGAAAATAATCAAGGGGATTATTTCTTTCATACATTTTGAAGGTGCTTTAAGAAAGAATTATTTTTTCCCTCCAATCTTTTGCTATTGGTTTTAATGTACCTATTAGGTAGTTTCTGGCTTCTACCACTTGGGTACAGCGAAAGACTTTCACATTTGAGCTGCTGATGTGTTGTATGAAAACTCCATCTCATTCATCAACATCACTGTTCTTTCATGAATAAAGAGAAAAGCAATAATTTTCCATTTGGTTTCTCCAATAAACTTGCATGGAGTAATCTGATTGAATAGAACTTTCCTGCTAATCTTTTTTTCCCCTGCCTTTTCCAGTCTTAGCAAAATATTGAGAGCCAACAGGTTAGAAGGTCTTCTACTATGTGTCTCCTTAGAAACTCAACGACATCCTCTATGTGGTTGTATTTACTATAGCTTTCACAACCATTTACCAGTATAACAAAGCATAAAACATCAGAAAAAAAGTGCCAGCAGTCAAGCAGTGTCATTTTTTCCTCTCCTTAAACAGCTGCCACTTTTAAAAACCTACCAAGTCATAATTTTGCTACCATTATATTCCAACTAAATGACTAATAAATTATCCACCCACTACCCCTGCACCTACCTGTAACTTCCTCCATCACCGGCTAAACCATTAAGGTGTGACTATACTCTTTAATGGTTCCTTTTGTTTCAAATAAGTTAATTTTAAGGTGTGACTATACTCTTTAATAAAATCATTTAATAGTATTAATTATAATGATTATTTGGCTAAATTACCCTTTCTCTTTTCTCGAATTATCATTTATATATCTTTCTCATACTTCTTTTAAACTATTTAACAAAGGTAGATCTGAAACAAATAAATTAATTGATTTTCTCTTCATTTCTAGGGGCACACTTTTTTGGGATCAAATATTAATTTGACTAAAACAAGTGTTTATGTTGTACTAGCGCGATTCATTTAAATTCAATATTTTTGTCTCAAATTATATGTGTTAAAAATTCACTAATAAGTACGAATAAATAGCCACCCATCTAAAAAATAATCGATATACAATATACACAATATTAGTAAATATTATATATATTGACTAGCGGATATAATTTGTCAATATTTAACTGCCCCAACAACAAATTCTGAACCCAATATATATAATTGATTGTAGTAGAATATTGAATTCGAACCGATAATGTTCAAGTAAATACTTACTTGTACAAGGTATTTACACTTAATTAAATGAATGATGATTGTTTTAATTAAGTCAAAATTGGATTTTAAATTTAATTAAGAATGTGCTGAAATTTTTTGGGACAAGCCTAAGGTCAAACCCTAATTCGGTTTGACCTAATTTTTCACCTATAAATACAGACCTACACTTCATTATTCATTACACTTGATTTTCATATCATTATTCTAAGTCTTAGAGACTCAGAATCAAAACACTCTCTCGAACATTTGTCGGATTTCCTAGCTTTCCAAAGAAGGAATACATTGAAGCTTGGAGCTTGCAATCGAAAGGGCATTCGCGTACGCACCCACAGTTGATAAAGATTCCAGATATTGTAAACACGTAAGTACCATTCAAGTCTTATGTTTACGATTTTAAATTACTCTATAGTTAAACAGTTCTACGTTTGTTAGATTTGAAACAAGTTTTCAATTGCTGCGTACAACAACCCAACAAAAACCCTACAGCGCTAGCATGCAAGTTTAGTTTGAAATTATCCCCTTGTACTATAAGTATTCATGGGAGGGGGGCGAAATTAGTAAGGATAAAAGGGGTTCAACTGAATCCTTTTAGTCGAAAAATTATACTGTAAAAATAAGGTAATTTTTTTAATTATATATAAATTGTTAAATATTTTTAACAACAACAATAACATACTCAGTATAATTTCATAGGTGGGGTTTGGGGTTGAGCATCCTTAACATAAGAAACAATTATGTTGTAGTATTGCTTAGATTTTTTGAATCCCCTTTTATGAACCTATGATGCTACAAACTATCCTTAGATGTTTCGGGTTTGAACCTTGGGTATGATGAAAAAATTCTGTTAGGGAGTGTTTTCCTCTTAAATAAATCTTACGCAATGCGAATTCATATTAGTCGGGGTTCCGATACGGGTACCGAATGGAAAATCACAAAAAGAGAGCTTTTTACCTACTAAATCAATTAGTAAAAATTATACACAAGAATAACATATATCTAAAAATAACAAATATAGCACATTTTATAACAAATGTAGCATTTTGAAAAGAAAAAATAATAATAAACCTCATTTAATTTGTATCCCTCTCCGCTAATTAAGAGATTTATTTCCATCAATGCACTTTTATTGCACTTGCCCTTGTATCTCTCTTTTTTATTTATGACTCTCCCTCATAATTTTCTGATATTTTATTCAACTTTTATTTTTATGCTGACATCTTTTTTTAAAATAACATTAATATATTTCAAGTATATTATATTGTGATTTTTTATATATATTTCTATTGCACTTGCTCTTGTATCTCTCTTTTATATTTATGACTCTCCTTCATAATTTTCTAATATTTTTTCTTCAAATTTTATTTTTATGCTGACATCTTTTTAAAAAGTAACATTACTATATTTCAAGTATATTATATTTGACTATATGGATGGAGTTTTTCCTAATGGAAGTTATCCTCTTTCTATTTATTTGTGCTTATTCTAGGGATTATTAACTAGTAATCTAGTATCTCTAGTCAATGGGATCGAATTTAGATGTGTTAATTACGGAATAAATTCTTAATTAGTTGAGTTACATCAGTTTCGGCTAAGCGTGGAGGTTACGTGTTTTTTGTGGTTTTTGTCATATGTTATTTGGCTATAAACTGTGTATTAAACTTTATGCTAAAAAATGTAATGTCAAATTTGGCATTGTATAGTATGAAACTTTCCACTAACCATTCCAAAGGTGTCATTAATATGAGTTCTCTGGGGAAAATAAATGGGCTGGATTCTGGAGAAAGTATCTGCAATCATCATGAATCAATATGAGTTCTCTTTATATCTTGGGCTATTGATAAACAACAAAGCCCAACGAAATTAGGTTGTCAATTTCTTAATATCAATAGAAAAAATGAAAATCAAGATCTGAAATTTTCAAGCTTTTATCATAAAAGGCAAGTATTTACATTAACTAAATGTGTTTGGTATGTCCGAAGTCAATTTCTAGAAAAAATATTTTTCAATAAAGTCATTTAAGTTATTCAGTTATCAGAAATTGTTTGAAAAATATTTTTGATTCAACGGTGAAAAGTGACTTTTTTTAATTAAAGGCAAAAGTTATATTTCTTAAGATTATATTAGCTTTCAATATTATATTACTTGCTCCAACTAGCACTTAAGCATTAGTATTATTAACTTTTTATTATTTAAAATTTTCATCAACTACTGTTTACTGCTTACTCACTAACCAACAACTGAAAAATAACTATTAGGAAAATATATTTTATTGAAAGCATTTTCCTTAGAGAATGACTCCCTCATCATCACACCTCAATTAGTTATCAAAATTAAATTCAAGATTGAAGTTCAGAACGTATTGTCTATTAACTATAGAGATAAAATAATATATAATATTTTTAAAAATAAAGCTTAAATGTGTTGAATATTAAATCAGAGTAGTTTACTTGTTTTGATTAAAGATTAAGTGATTTTTAAAATTTGACTATACTTATTATGAAAATTATTTTAAATCATTTATTCGAATTTTAAAAAATAAATTGATTAATATCTTCTTGATTTTTTAAAGCATTTGTTTATCAAGTGGTTGGCACGGCAACTTGTTATTAGTAGGAGGAAGGGTTGTGATTAGCAAGTGAGTTCTACAGTCACAAACTCTAAATAGCAATATTTTTGTAACTTCTTTTGGGGAAGGAGACTTGAAGATATATGTACTTTCTTCAGTGCTAAAAGATGGTGAAGGCTCAGGACAGAAAACAATTTCCTATACTGCCTCAACAAGGACTCTAGTTGGGACAAGTGGACCAACCAGGATCCATTATACAAAACACTTCTCCTTGACAGGAAATCAGGTAGCATACAAAGTCCAAAAATTCATCATCAACAATGGGAATTTGAGAGATCACTTTGAGAGATCACTGACATTGTTGGAAACAATCAGAGGGATGAGGCTATCTGGAGCCCAAACTCCAATGGAAGCTTCATATGTGCCTGTAGGATTTTGTTGGTTTCAAAACACATAAGTAAGGCACAACGGAAGTTTAAAATTTTGTTCTTACTTTACTTCTGGTATGGTCAGCCCTTTCGGTTGCAAGCTCCAAGCTCCAACGTACTTCTCCTTCGGAAAGCTAGGAAATCCGGCAGAGGTTCGAGAGAGTGTTTAGATTCTAAGTTTCTAAGACTTAGAATGATAATCTGAAAATTGAGTGAATGTCTGTATTTATAGGTGAAAATTAGGTCAAATCAGATTAGGGTTTGACCTTGGGCCTAGCCCATAAATCGAGAACAAATTAGGTCATTAGCGCCGCGGCCCTATGGTGTGGGCGCCGCGGCGCTTGACGTGGCCCTACCCCGTCTCGATTTATTTTCCGCACATTCTTAATTAAATCCAAAATTCAATTTTGACTTAATTAAAACAATCATTATTTATTTAAACATCTCGATTCTAAATCGAATATTTAATACTCTCTCAATACATCCTTAGATCGAAAAGACAATCGACATAGTGTGACCCTACAGGCCTTCACATATCGACATTAATCAAATTAAGGTTTACGCGGAACTCCTAGACGGCGCTGCAAGACAAACTCAATATGCGAAGTACGTTTACACGGATCCACTAAACTTAACATCTATGTGGTAAGATAAAATCCTTTCATTCACGACACACCCGATCAAGCTTAGGATTTGTCAAGTGTCTATCCAAATGGCTTAATCATTATATCTCATCTATATTAGTTGACAACTAGACCATATTCTAAATATGTCTATTGTGTTGGCCAACGACTTAGTCAACCTAATATCACTGAAAATCTGAGTGTTCTCTCGAATACACATTCGAGGAATGAATCATAATCTTGGCTCAACTACCACCTTTAATCCACATCGTAATGTACCCAATACAAGCCGTATCTCAACCTATAAGGCATTTGAGCTTAGGACAGGATCAAAGTACATTACTTTGTAGACAAGGTGCGTATTGACCTCAAGTCTAAGGACTTCTATCTCCCACACGCTTATCATACTTTAGACAAGTATAACAAACAGTATATCAGCAGGGTATACCAATACTTCCAAAGTATCCATGTGTCCATCACGAGTAGTCATTACTCGTAGCACGTGAGACATACTACATCCTCTAAGGATGTGATGCAGACCATATGTCGTTTTATCACATATCATCGATATCTCATTCTCGATGATCATTAGTCGAGGCTATTTTAAGAGTTACGTTATAATAGTAATATCTCACACTATTAATAACAGCGTAACCTCCGGGTATGCATATTATAGAATATTATAAAAAATCAATTAATAATTCAATAATTACAAATGTCAAAATATTAATCTCCGTTAATAATAATACGAATGTGTATAAAGTATATTTGTCCTAATACAGATTGCCTCTAGGACATAAATATACTTTTAGTGACAGTGTATATAAGATATTCAGACAAAGAAGAAACCCACAGATTTGTTTTAACAAAATTTGAACTAAAGAAGTTCCATTCACAGTACCTTGTACACCAATGTAGCAGATTTGACAGCTGAAGTTAGAGAAGCATTCAAAACTGACCATCTCGAATTGCCTTCTTTCAGAATAAGAACTGCTAAGCAGTCAGGATGGAATTTTGAGCCACCGTAGATGTGATGATCTGGGCACGGACAAACCTCAAGTTTGATTCATGCCTTTTTGTGACTTTTATTTGCTAGATATTTGTAGTTTAAGCTATTTGTATCTACTACTTGGAAGTCAGGCTCTAGCCCCCCTTCATTCTCTGTAATCTCTTTCTGTTTTTATGGACATGATAGGGGTCAAGGGCAAAAAAATTTGAGCCACCGTATGTAATGATGTTTGACCGGTCACAAAATTTATGAATAAAAAAAGACAATTTGTAATTTAAAATAAGTCATAAATATTTGCGTGACTATAAATCATTTCATTTCAGTAAAAGGTAAATTAAGAAATTTAAAATTAAATTGTAACTAAATATATAAATGTATCATCTTTTTGTACCAACTGAAAAGAAAGAGTGTTACTTAAATTAGAACAATTGAAGTACTTATTTTGGATAGGCATGCAGTAGTAGATGAAGTGCATTATCTTATTGATTCATCCAAACTCAATAATTTTAATTTTAATCATATTTATCTATTAATCACTAAATAAGTAGGAATAATAAAATTTGAACTCAAAAAATAAAATAAATTATAGTAAAATATTAAGCTCGAACTCATAATATTCAAAACTTAAATCCGCCCGTGGGAGTAAGTAATTGGTGGACCGAAATCCCTATTTTGGGAGTAGGCTTCGTTCTAAGTTGTCCACGTGAATGGATATATATATGATGATGAGCCTAACTGCCAAACATACACCCACTTTCCCGGGTTAAAACATATCACAAATTCACAACTTTGCTTTAATTCCTCTTCTTTGTTCCCTTTTTGCTGCAACTGTATAATAACTTGCCAATGCCATGGCTATTACACATTAATTTGTACTTCAAAGCTTAGAAGCTGCTCCTCAACAAGTAGTTGTGATGGTCATTCAATATGGATCTTCTTGCTCATTTCCATCATTTCAATTTCAAGAATCCTCCTTTTCCAGGTGAATTTAACTATACCTGTACCCAAGTGTTATAATTTCTTTAGAGTTCTGACTATATTTTTTCCTGTTAAATTATGATTCTTTTTCTTGTTGGGTTGGGGGTGAGGTTAGTATCATTTACTGATATGGTTTTAGTTCAGTCATATTAGAATCAAAAAAAAATTGACCAAATTGGTTCCATGGAACAAGAAATTTCATGTTTTTTCAGAAATATGTCTAATGTTTGATTACTATATTTTCATGAATTGTTGAAAGCCGTATGCTTTGTCTGTTTTACAATGATAAAGAATAGAAAAGTAAATGCAGGAAGGATAAAACGACACCATTTCCTTTTCCTGTTTGGCAACTATTGAGCGACATTTTTGTTGGGTCCCACTTAATTTTATTGTGAAGAAAAGTCAACAAAAGTAGGCACTAAAGTAAGGGTAATTTGGTAAATATAAAAAAGTTTCCCTTATTTCTTAAACTTCGTGCCCAGTCACATAAATTGGAATGGAGAGAGTAATAAAAAGGAATATAACTATCATTAGTCTTCTTCTACTTCCTTTTAACTCTATTTCCTTCTAGCCATACTCCTAATACTAATGTTCGAGGAGTTAAAGTTTTATACACTCTCAGTGTATGATCCAAATAATATCTACAGCTAAGGTAAGAAGTAGAAAGCCCCATATCAATCCATCTCCATAGGAGACAATATGAGCAAAGGGTCCGTAGTACCCGAAGCACTGGAGTGATCCAATAGCCGGGAAGGGGCCTAGAAGTGCCTAATACTACACCACACTACACTTGCCCGCATATCGTCTTCTCCTCCTTTCTTTTGAAGTTCAATGTCGGAAAAGTCTCCTTAAAATATGGGGTTTGAAATCTTGACAATAAATATGTTAATTCTTTGAAAATGACCTGATGGTGTAAAAATTGGTTACACTGCAGTGTATGTATATTACTTAAATTCGTGTTCAGATTGAATAGCTAGTGTTCGATCTTCTTTTTTATTTCTCCTCATATTGTGGCTAAATCAAAAGCTGGATTTTCAGGAAGAAAGTCGTGGAAGTGATCAAGTCTAACTTGTCAGATTCAGATGCCAAGAGAGCAAACCTTTCTGCGAGGAAGAAGGAAAGAATTAAGCTTCCCAAACATGACGGTATTGAAGGAGATAATAAATCATTGCATATAAGTGAATTCTTGAGCCATAAATCTGGTGTTGAGGCAATGTTGAACAAGAGAGCTTTGCAAAGCTTTGAACCTATTGATTCTAACATGTACAGGTAATGATTTATTTCGTCTTGCCTGTTATTCTTGTCTAGTGTCTTGGTCCAAGGACATTCCATCTTGCTCTTCCATCTTTTGTTCTTGCTGTGTGAAAATATTGCATTTTAATACTTTAGCTAGATGTTAAGTAGTTTTCGAGTTATCTGTTTAAGTATTGGAAAAAGATTGAAAACATCATCGATACATAGAAAAGAAGTTTTGCAGAACAAAAGCCACTGTGAGTTGATCGAACTATTTTAAGCGTCTGTGAAGGTATTAGGATACTGATAAAGTTAACCACTTCATTTAGTTTTATGAATACTTTTATACTCCTATTGGTATGTGAACCATTAAGGATATGGAATTAGCCTCTATGCTGCATTCTGAATGACTTAAGGATCCACTTTTTGCTCGGACAAGTCCTGAAATATGAATTGTAACAACAACAATAAATTTAATCAACTAGTGCGTCTTGTTTTGCTTTAGTAACTTGACAAGCTTGTTTCTGAGATTCATCAAGTTAGGAAAGGCTTAAACATTTCTAAGCTGTCTTAATAGGTGTTGCCTAATGACCGCCTGATATTTGTTGACATAACCTGATTCTTGATTTTATATACTATTGTCCTTATCATTTGGTCAAAGGCGTGAGACTTTGATTCCTTGTGGTTTTCCATTTCCAAAATCTTCATATATCCTAGCTATATCCAGTTGGGCTGTTATCCCACTAGGAAAGATATAATTTAAATAGTGGCTCATTGAATTGAAAGCCAATTATTATGAGCATCCAGTAACACTAACCAAGTAGCAATGGATGTTTGCAAGAGCCAATTGAATGTGAATTGAGCAACATGCAAAGAAATGTGCAACCAGCAGCTTATGCAACAAAAACTCCAGTGACGACCAAGCAAAATCTTCTGATGACTAAAAGTAGAACTGCATGTAAACGAGACTCTACCCCCAAAGTATAAAGTATGACTAATGAACCCCAATAGAAACTAATCAACAGTGGGCATGCTAAGTAGCCTAACGTTGAAAAGAGCACAGCATGTCTTTCGCACTAATGATATATGACTTCAATATTTTTCAGATTTTATGGATTTTAATTATAGTGTCTTAGTGAGCAGAACATAGAAATCTGGTTTTGCTTTAGCATAGATGACCAGGATTTATCAACATAAAATAGATGGTGTGTGATGATGAATTGCTTAAAAAAGATTAACAAAAAATTGATTCGGTAAACTCCAGCCTCTAGACCCCCCCCCCCCCCCCCCGGGGCCCATACTTGTTACTCAAACTCCCAATCTCTTGGTTAGAAGCAAAGGGTTCTATCACTAGAGCAATTCCTTTCTTTACCTTTTTAACAAAGATATCAAACTTGGGCTATAAATGATTTTTTTTCTCTCCTTTAGCGTGTCGATATCACTTCATGTTAATTAATATATTTAACTCAATGGCGGAGATGATATACTTAATTAGGTTCTCTAACCATTTGGAGGAGATGATTTCAATTCCAGAAGGTAATCATTAGCCTAAACCTGGAATAGAAGATATGAAATCCTCAAGAACTACCTTGCAAACTTTGAGCTGTGTTTTAGATTTTACATGTGTCCAATATAAGGTTAACATTTAGCAGATTTTCTGTGTATGTTGAGGAATCCATAAAAAATATGACAAGGCAAAAGGAAGGGGGAAGTGCCACATAGATTAGGATATTTGGATAGAACTGTTCAGTGTAACTGTTCAAATAATCACATTACAAAAATGGTCTGTAATCACTGGGAGCTTTGATTACTTTACTGCTAGCGCCTTTTCTATTTGGTGACTCCAGTGTTTAGCAGAGAAAATCGTTCACGTGGTCCTTCCAGCCTATACATCCCAAATAATTAGATATAAGATCTTGCTGATTATGTTGTAAGTGCAGGTGTACTCTGCCACAAGTTCAACTTCTGAATTTTGAGGTTGCCCCTGTTTTGACATTACAAGTGAACCCCACCAGCGAAGACTGCACTGTGAAAATGTTGTCTTGCAAGGTAAGGCTCCTGATTCTGGAAAAACCGCCAACCCAAGAGAATTAGTATCTGAGATCTGTGTTTCTTACATTAGTCATCCTTTAAGAAGTTGATATATAATCCTAAATGCCTGATGTTTATTGCAGTTTGAGGGTTCTGATCTGGTAGAACAACAGAATGACCATTTTTCAGGTATACCAATACAGGATTAGAGCATGACATTGTTATCAAATTGAATGAATATGGGCTTTTGTAACATAATTGTTAGAGTTTATAGGTTACATGTTTACACATGCAATTTTTTTTAACTTGCAGCATCGATGGTAAACCGTATAACGTGGGAAACACTTGGGTCTCAGCCTTTCCTAGATGTTGATGTGAAATTAAATATCTCCCTCGAGGTTATTATCCCTCTCTTTCCTAGAATTGTTATGTTTATTCTTCATGCCAAATTTCCTTTGGCAGATTCGATGGGTCGTGAATGATCTATCGATCCTCAGATTTTTGTTCCACTCCACAGAAACGAAGGTCTAAATGTATATGAATGACTAGATTCTTTTCATGACATAGTGAAACTTATTTTTATTCAGATATATTGTTCCTCTGAATCTCTACAATATTCCAGTATCATATTGACAAGAAAAATTTCTTGCATGTTATGACCCTCGAGATAAAGTTAGTCACCTTAGATTGTGCTTGCAGATATATACCATGCCGTTCACCATGCTGCCTACTGCTGCTGTTGAGAGTCCCGGTAACATGTGAGTCTATTGCTACACTATCTTTACTCTATGTGATCAGAAATACTAATAAAAACAAAAACTACAGTATATAATTACACATTAACCAAACTCTGTTCACATGGTGCTTTGCGGTACCTGGATTTTTCTTAGAGCAAGGTGCAGGATCTAATAGTTTCAAAATGAAATGATATTTCTATGGAAAAATAGAAACGACCTCACAATTTCTGTTTAAGAAATCTGCAATCAAAGTTCTCTTACCTATTTCTGTAACTTTGTATTTCATCTCAATCCTTATTATGTTTCACACAGAATGATGCAAGCTTTAGTGGACAGACTAGTACCATTGCTTTTGCAACAACTGCTTCAGGATTATGACAACTGGGTTCGACAACATCAGAAATCTTTATCGTGAATCCAACTCCTTTGTACCTGTGTAAGTTAACTACATTTATGGCCTCGCGAGGAAAATAATGGAACTCCATCTAGCTACAAATACGCCCCGTGACCCTATTTGCTCCTACCTTGGTGGATACGTTTACCAGACACTTGTGGGTTATTGCAAGTTTTCAACTCAACTTCCTTAACTTAAGACTTTACCCATGGACTAGTCTGTGCGCACAAGCTGGTTCGGACCTAATCTTATCTCAAAAGTGTGTGAATGTATTCTATATATGTGTGTATACATGTATGTAATGTATGTATAAAACTTCATCCTTCAATGGCTGAATTTATGTTGCCTATTTGATGCTCCGATCTTTTGCCTTACAAAAACTCAAAATATGGGGTATTTCAATTGTCTAGCATTTACACATAACTGAAACCTGAGATTTGATATGCTCTTGCCAGAATTTCTTGAGAATTCACAGCAAAATTACTTATTTGCAAATATCGAACTTCAGTATTTAAAATACTAATGCAATATTGAAAAACTTATTTGAAAAGTATATAAAGTGATAGTGATTTTCAGTCGCAGATTTCAAATTTTTCCCAATTAAATTCATGCCCACAGACAACTACTAAATATTCTATAACTTCAACTCCAAATAGTATTTTGCTTCTACTTCAACCAAATATCGTCCAAATGCCTACTAATAAATTTGTTATGAGTATCTCAACTCTCAAGTGAAATAATTATTTCACCACAAATTTTCAACTTGAACTTTCTAAAAACAATTCATATCCAGATACAACTCAGCAATTCCTAAATATTTTTCTCAACTTAATTTTAAATACTCTTTTTTCGACTTCAACCAAATATTGTCCAAATGCGTACTAGTATCGTTTGTTTTCAAAATAACTCCTCTATCTCAAATTAATGTTTCTGAGGTGCCTTTGGCAAGAATAATTTTAAGCGAGTTACGCTTAATTCAAATTTTATTATTGAACTTAAATTTTAGAACCTGATTGTATTTATCCTACTTTAACAAGTACCTACACTATGATATCACAGACTTTGAACAACTGAAGTACATCACTCTAAAAGTTGGTCAGATTGATCATCAGTCACAGACTCACAGTAGGTCTCCTGAAAAAGAAAAAGAATGTTTTCGAATTCCCGGCACAATTACTCAAGAGAAGAAAAGAAAATGGTCAATTAAACAAAAGCGTTATCAAAAGTCCAACAATCTCTAGAGTTTGCTTTGTCTGCTCGATATTTGTAATTGTATTTGATATAACGGGAACATTTTTTTTCAAGGAAATATCTTGCATGAATAATCATTTTCTAATGTTTGACGATCTGAAGAAATACTTTCATCAAAAGAGGAAAAATGATTCTCCTCACTTGTGAACTTTTTCCCCTAACTATTATTTCAATTTTAGTTTCATTTTACTTTGTCCAACTAACACTTGCACATTATTAGTGGTCTATAGTACTCCAAAGTTTCATCAAAATACTCTCTAATTCGCTAATACTATTGATAATCTTTGATATATATTCATTTTCAAAAGTATTTCCACCCACTAATCAAACAAATGAAATATTTTTTTCAGAAAATATTTACTAATGAAATTAACTGCCGTCATATCACACACACTTTAGGCTCATTGCAGTTTTGCAAGTACTACTCGGTCGGAGATGGCATCATAAAAAGACTAATGGAAATTAGTGAAAAGTCCACAAATTGAGATCTCTGCTTCACCAAAATTTCTCTCAAATAGATAGTAGATCATCTTCTCGTCCCAATTTTTCCTTTTCATCAACTTGCTCACTTTTTCAGTCTAAAATTTAATTGGAATTTCAGTTGCAAAATATCCATTAAAGATCCAGATGATAATTTGTACCAACACTGAAAAAAATAAGATCATAATAATACGGAAGAAAAAATTGAGATTCAAACTGCATACCCGCTATTTAGACAAGAAAGCTTACCAATGAAGTTCATTAGAATGAGAATAAGCACCTTGAAGTAAATCCGTTTGCATATCCTTCCTGGCTCCTTTAGGCCGAGAAGTTCCTTTCCCTTTTCTAAAATGCCTAGTCTACTCAGCAAATGTACGCAGTGAACAGACCAGTCGAGCATTTTAGGAAAGGGAAGGGAACCCTAAGGAGGCGGGAAGCTACCAACCGGCTTTGGACATAGTATGAAGCAATTCTGCAAGGGATAGGAAATAGCTCTAAAGAATATGTGACAGACACGTGTGATCATCCTCATTAATAGAAGAGCTCAGACTTGCATTGAAACTACTACAATATCAGGCATGCATCCAAATCCTCCATTCCACAACGTGTTCCGCAGAATGTATTGGTCATTCTCAGCCCAGCTAAAGGTACGTGAAAACAGTATTTGAAGCTGATATACAGTTACATTTGGGAAGGCATTGCAATCAAAATTCAGCAGGAGGAAAAACATGTATGTTATACATGGGCCTGGAACCTTACTTCTCAAGGAAGCAAAATGTCACATACATTCCCAGAGAGTCAAAACGAATGGCAACAAAAGAGGAAACCATTACTTGTTACTTATTACAGCTAACTCTTGCACAACAATTTCAGGCTCATCAGGAAATCCCATTTAGCTACACTCAAAAGCATTTCGAAAACTAACCCCAAACATCCCTTTGTAGAAAGCTCACATCTCTACATGTGGATACTAGACAGGTACCAAGCCTTGCCTCTTTATGCTTGTTTTCTGAATATCAGCCACTTCTTCCCCTACACTGAACTGCTGAAACTAGCAAAGAAAACAGATTGCGAGGGTGTTAGCCTATCACATAACGTAATTCTTCTAAAGGATATTAATGTGGCATACTTTGAAGCTTCTCTCAAGCATAGCGTGTTAGGGAAAGAGCATGTTCAGAGTGGTAACCATAAATCTCTAATTTACTGTGTCAAATTTGTAAGGGAATTGGAGTCCAACGGTATAACCAGTTTGAGAGGGGGATATAATGAGCAACCCTAATGTCAGTGTAAGGAACCAGGGCCAAAGAAAAGAAGAGCCTCTTATCAATTTTTTGGTGTTGATCAACAACAAAGAAATCATTTGTTCAAATTTATACACACGTGACAGCTTAACACCAGTTCCTCTACATCTCATTGCCTCGTGAGTTTACCCCACCAGCAGTTATAGTCCCCCATAGATAGGTAAGTTCGAATAAGGAACACCCCTAGATAGCAGCAAAGCACTCATCAAAGAGGAAAAATTAACCTTCCTTTTCTCATCCAATAATATGATCATTTTAAGTTTCTTTCTAGGGTTCAGATGGAAATTTTGAAATTGAAGAATTGTACATTCAAATGCCAATGGCATCTTAGTATGAACAAAGCTCCAGTTTCCATGAAAAACATGGACATCTTTTTATAATTAATTGAAAGAAAAACCAAAGGGGGGAGTAAAACCATATACCATAACATACGTATAAACCAATACCCCAGATGTAAACAGAAAGCGATTATCCCATTTGACTGAATCTGTTTGTAGAATTAAGGTCAGCAAAGTTGTAATGTCTTTAACAGTAATTTTTTCATATCCAAGCAATATATAGTTTAAATGGGTATATTACTGTTAGTGGAAGGATTTTTAAGTAATTAAGCAGTACATTATTAATAAAAAAGAAACCATACTCAAATTCTGAGTTTCTTTATGAAATTCATTTTTTGAGGGACCTCTGCAGTAAAGAACAAGGCAAGTGTATCTCAAGTTTGAACTCACCTCTTGATCTTCTGGCATGACAAAATCTAAAGCAGCTTTCACCGCCTAGTCTGCCTATCAGCATACTTGTCATCGTCATATCTTCTCCTTCCACTAGAATGTAAATCATCATGTTTAGACCTCTTGTAAGAATCATGACCTCTATAACTATCACGCGTTCTGCTTCTACGCTCCTCCTGTTCATGCCTTCCACGCCGAGAATCCCCTTCTTTCTCATGCTTCTGGTACTGATCTTCCTCTCCATCTCTTTTGTGTTTCCTTTCCCAGCGGTCATCGTCCCTACTTTCTGTTCTCTCCTGTCCACACACTTCATAATCTCGATTCTCCCGTCGGCTTTCACGCTGCAGCTCGTTCCCACTCCGAATTTTATTGTCACGCTCTCCGTCATCACCTTCATATTCTCTGCCAGATCTTCTTGCCTCTTGATCCTTACTCCTATCCTCCGCACCCCTTCCATACTTCTCATCTTTTCCAGAATCCCTCCTCCTTGACTTTCCCTCACGTTGATCCAAGCTTTCATCATCTAGTTTTCTCTTACCCCTCAACAATTCCTGACTAGCACTTGATCCACCAATCATATCTTCCTTTGATTGATACAACTTCTCCAATTTCTTCAACGTGTCCAGTCCTCTGTCAAGAACTTGTGCACCTTCTGTCTTTTTCAAATCATCCTCCTGAAATGCCCTATCTTTCATAACCGAACTCTCCCACCTAACACCAGAATCATCTCTACGACCACTTATATTGATCTTCTCAGACTTGGTCCTATCTACCCCCTTCCGTCGATGATAACTCCTCTCACTGTCTGAATCACTGATGCCGCGAGAATTGTCGCTACTTCTGATTTCACCTTCGTCCTTATCAGAATCAGATCGTCTATTTTTTTGAGTCTTATTCTTCTTTGCATTGTAGCCTTCATCATACTCTCTGTCATCAGACCCATACCTTCTATCTTTCTGAATCTTCTTGTTTTTTACATCACAGTCACTATTATCATCATCGTCATCAGATTCGTGTCTTCTACCTCTTTGGTGTTTCTTCTTTTTAGCATCACGGCCATCATCATATTCACCCTCAGTAACATGTCTTCCCCCTACCTGAATCTTCCTGCTTTTTACGTCACGATCACTACCATCATCATCATCATCAGAGTCGTGTTTTCGACCTCTTTGTGACTTCTTGTTTTTAGCATCACGGCCATCATCATACTCGGCCTTAGTAATATGTCTTTTCCCTTCCTGAATCTTCCTGCTTTTTACATCACGATCACTACCATCGTCATCAGAATTGTGTCTTCTACCTCTTTGTGACTTCTTATTTTTAGCATCACCGTCATCATACTCACCCTCAGTAGCACGTCTTCTCCCTTCCTGAATCTTCTTGCTTTTGACATCACGATCACTACCATCATCGGAATCATGTCTTTTACCTCTTTGTGACTTGTTTTTAGCATCACGACCATCATCATACTTGGCCTCAATAACATGTCTTTTCTCTTTCTGAATCATCTTGTTTTTTACATCACGGTCATTTTCGTGGTCATCCTCATCAGCATCATGTCTTCTACGATGTTGAAACTTACCGGTTTTTGCATCACGGCCATCATTATCACCCTCAGAATGTCTCCAATGGACCTTCACATGTTTCTTCTCATGATCAGACTCTGAATAAGAATCAGTATCCGATGAAGAATCAGAGGATGAATCGTCACTGTAATGCCGCCTTCCAACCTTCTTGTTCTTCTTGTCCTTGGCAGACATCTTTCTTGACTTATTACCACCAGCAGTATCAGAATCGGAACTAGCATGAGCCTTTTTACGGTTCTTCTTAGACTCTTTGGCATGGCTTCCACTGTTGTCAGTGTCAGAAGAATCGTCACGTTGTCTCCTCTTCTCTTTTCTCTTCTCTTTTTTATTATGACGCTTACCCTCATCCTTCTTCTCTTTTGCCAGGTCATTATCATCATCTTCAATATATTCAGGATGAGCTAAAACATCATGCTGCTTTTTCTGAGTCTCGTATTCAGCCCCAATCTTGAGGGCAGCTTTTAACGTTTCCATCTGCTTTTCTTTTATAGCAGCAATTTGGTGTGTTTGTGTTTCTGAAACCCTGAAATGAACAAATTAATAATTGCATATCAACCTCGCATTATTTATAAAAAGACTGAAAAAGAATCTAACTAATTAGGTCATAAGTTTCGAAACTGATCAAGAAATTTAATGTTAAGAGGACGCAAGAATCAACCAGACCTAATCATATATGTATCTAGAAAATCTATTGTTCATCCTGCTAAACTGGCATTTCACTCTTCCTCTCATTTAAGACTAAATGAAAGCAAAAAGCATTTTCTGTCTCCTTAAAAATCCTACTAATTCAAAAAGAAGTAACTTCTCAAAATTGTACCATAATCCATAACAAATTCCTAAAGGTCAAAAACAAAAAAAATACGAACTAAAAAAAGCATCACAAAATTGTATAATTATCACACTTCTTATCCCTTTCCAATTTCCTTCATTTCTTTTAACTAATAACATTGATCCAATGTGTATATTACACAAAAAGTATAACTAAAACTCAGAACGCAAGTTACTTTTCATAAGTGGATCCTTCAGAATTTTCAGATGTTGCCTCGAGATTCTTAAAGGTCAAAAACAAAACAATAAGCATCACAAATTGTAATAACCACACTTCTTTTCCCTTTCCAAAACTTCATTTCTTTTGACTTCTAAAAAGAAAAATCTCTCATATTTCCATTTCCTTAACAATTCTGCTAGCTCCAAATATAATGCATGGAAAATTCTCCACAAACACGAATAGTAACAACACCAATCAGTCAAATCTAGAAAGTTTGTAGCTAGTTCATAAACAAAGTATGATCTCATGTGTATATTATGCAAGAAGTATACAGTTGTAAAGGTCAAAAACATAACCACATGAACTAAAAAAAAGCATCACAAAATTGTACTAATAACCACACATATTTTCCCTTTCCAATTTCCTTCATTTCTTTTGACTTCTAAACAAAAGAACAAGTACAATTACCATAGTACTTAACATTTCCTTAACAATTCTGCTAGCTCCAAATATAATTCATGGAAAATTCTCTAAACACGAATAGTAACAGCATCAGATCAATCAAATCTAGAAATTATGTAGCTAGTATTGATCCAATGCGTATATTATGCAAAACGTAAGTACAATTTATCATATTTTCATCTCCTTAACAACTCTGCTAGCTCCAAATATAACACATGGAAAATTCTCCAAAACACAAATGTTAACAGCATCAAATCACTCAAATCTAGAAATTCTGTAGCTAGTATTGACCTAATGAGTATATGAAAAGAAAGTAAATATCTCATATTTCCATTTCTTCAATAATTATACTAGCTCCAAATATAATGCATGGCAAATTCTCCACAAACACGAATGGTAACAGCATCAAATCAATCAAATCAATCAAATCTATAAATTCTGTAACTACTTATCAACAAAGATTGATCCAATGTGTAGATTATGCAAAATGTATAACTATGATAAATTGTACTTGCTCAAAATATAATGCATGGCAATTTCTCCAATACACAGTGGTAACAGCATCAAATCACTCAAATCTAGAAATTATGTAGCTAGTATTGATCTAATGCATATATGAAAAAGTAAGTACAATTTATCATATTTCCATTTCCTTAACAATTCTGCTAGCTCCAAATACAATTCATGGTAAATTCTCCAATACACAGAATGATAACAGCATCAAATCAGTCAAATCTAGAAATTCCTTAGCTAGTTCTTAAGCAAATATCGATCCAATGCGTATATTATGCACAAAGCATAACAATAATTCAGAAAAGCAAGTTACTCTTCATAGGCAACAGCATCAAATCAGTCAAATCTAGAAATTATTTAGCTAGTTCATAAACAAATATTGATCCAATGCGTATATTATGCGAAAAGTATAACAATAATTCCAAAAAGCAAGTTACTTTTCATAAGTAGATCCACCAGAATCTTCAGACGTTGCCTCGAGATTCCGTCGCGCTTCCTCGAGCTTGTCAGCGATCTCAGCATCAGTATATCCCTGATCGGCGAGCTTCTCCTCGAGAACGAGCAGTTTGAGCTGAATATGCCGTTTCCGATCATGTTCGAGAATGTCCTTGTTGGCTCCCCTAGATACTCCGGCAGTACCTTGGCCGGACTCGTAACCCTTGCCGGCGCCGTCTACAAGGACTTTGTTCGTCTTCGGCTTTACGAAGAACTTGTTCGTCTGGGTGTAGCCATTGGTGCCGGAGCCTCGCGGCGTTTGTAGGCCGATTCCGTTGTACATCTTCGCTGTGGAAATTGAAAGAGAAAAATATCTGAATCCTTCGTGCCCTAACTTCAAGGATTATTTGTATATTCGGATGCCTTAATCGGGTCGGGTAAGTCGGTTCATGAATTTCGGATAACTGCCCCATCGGGTCGGGTAGTTTCTAGCTGGTTTGTTCTTTTATTTTTGCACTTTGAAAAATGTGTTATTAGGTATGACTAAAATCAATTTTATAAGAAAATTATGAGAAAGTTATTTTTTATTTCTTTTCTCACTTATGTGCAGAGATTATTTTTTCTTGTAAATTATTTTACTGTTAATTTCATATTACTTGGTTCAATCAACAATTGCATATTATTATTGCTTTTTATTGTTCAAAAATTTAATCAAAATGCTCTCTAATTTGCTAATATCATTATTAATCTTCAATTTATATAGTTTTAAGTAAACATATTTTTCACTCATCGATTAAACATTAAAACAGAAAAATAATTAATGAAATACCTGGGAAAACGAGCTAAAAGGGCTCTTTGAGAGTGCGAAGAAAGATGAGAACATTTGGCAAATAGGCTCTGGTAAAACATAATTTAGAGAAAGGTCTCTTAATTTTTTTGATTTATTTTTTTAGATTAGGGCAAAGAGGAGTGATTTCAGGGTACAATTCATCATTTTTGAAAGTTTAGAGATTTTAAGATAGTACACTTAAATTCCTTTCTTTTGTGTTAAAATATACAAGAACCACTCCCCCCCCCCCCCCCCCCTCTTCAATCCCTTTCACTTTAAATTAAAATTCTCTCAAGCTTCCAACCTACTCTTCCTCTCCCCCAAGCTTCGATATTGTTTAGTCATTTTTCTCATGTATTTTTTCTTTAATTTGACAACTCATTCGGAGCATTTTGAGCTTCGGGTTTTTTTTTTTTTTATTCATGGTGTTCATAAAGTACTGATTTTTATTCAAAATTTTGAAAGTTTACCTTGTATTTATGATTGTATTGATTTTTCTTTTTTTTTGTTTTTGCTTATGCGTTATTTATACTTATCTTGCTTGTTTCGATCTTCTTTTTTCTATTTTTGCTTTTTGCAAATGGATTATAGTCTATACTAGATTTTTGATCGATTATTCTTGTTATTATATCGTGGTTGATCAACGTCACTCTATTATTTGTGTATAGATCATAAAGAATGCCTAGATGTAGAGTAAGAGGAGAAAAAATAGTCCCCCATTTTGTTGATATGGTTCAAACCCGCTCTAATGCGACTGTCAAAGATTAAAAAAAATAGTGAAGAAGTTATTAGACAAGAAGAAAAAAGAAAAAGAAATGTAAAAGCTGATAGTGAGGCCTACTCAGACCCATGGATGAGCATAGTGTGGATGAAGATCAAGATGATCGAGGTGATAGTTATATTTCTGAGGATGGTTCAAAGCAGTCTGGTTCTGATGAAGATACTGATCCTCTGTTCTGACGAAAAGGATTCAAGTTCAGTCACGACGTAAGCACTACCATCACCGTCAACGTCTTTCACCCGACGTACTCATCTTGAGAAATGATATGGAGTATCTCTTCATGAGGCTCATAGATGACATACAGCAGTTGAAAATTCATATTCTCTGTGTGTAATATTTGAAAGGTTCGGGAAAGAGCCTAATGATTGGACCATCATCTACCTACCTTATAATAGACTATTATTTTATGTAATTTTTTGTCAAATTTTTATTTATGAAAAGAGAATAGAGGAGTTTGATCAAGAAAGATAATGGAGGAGTTTGATCAAGAAAAAAGATAGTGAAGGAAATAAACCAGAAAGTAATCCAAACTGAAAATAAACCACCTTACTCTATAATAACTCAAAGTTTGGGATAATTTTAGACCATTTTGATCGATGATAAACTAGAAAAATAAAGGAGATTGTTGCAATGTGAAGCATGCTGAATTTGCGCTAGTCCAACAAGAAAGTTAAAAAAAAAAAATCAAACCCCAAACCCAATTGCATAAATCTAAGGGATTATGCATATGTATATCATAAACTGATTGTCGTCAATAGCTAACAATTATCATTTAGGCTCGACTTCACGCATGGTCAATAATTATCCACATGTTATGTATAGACTAAGAACAATATTTGTCTTAAAAGTTATAAATAAATAATTAAAATAAATAAATAAAAGGACATGCCACTATTTAATCATTATAATAACACTTTAATACATCATATGAGAGTTCTCATATCCTTTGTATGCCCTCTGTTTAGTTCCATGTATACCATGCATATACATAATGTGTGTATTTATGTGATGTCTCTACATGCATACTTATGTCGTAGAATTGCAGAAGCAGAGAAAGTAGACTGTTGATACTTGTTTGATTCTAAACATTTGGTCTGGGGTTTGTTCTAAAAAATTATAAATACCCTTGCATTGCATATTTAGGCTTCAAGAAAATATTCGAATTCTAGAGGGCTATCAAGACTCCACATTTACCTTCTACTACAAATTAATTTTTTTATTATTAATGCATTGTATAATGAGTGGATCCTGGATTAGATTGGAGAGCCCGATAGGAAATCTAAGAGTTTTAGGACTAGTAATGATATTTAAAAGGTCAATATTTATCTTTAAAAACTATAATTAACTAAAATAAAATAAATAAGAAGACTTGATACTATTTAAATAACACTTTAATACATCATATGAGAGTCCCCGTCCATTGAACACATGATCAAAAGAGTTTTAGGACAAGTAATGATACTTAAAAGGCCAATATTTGTCTAAAAAGTCATAAATAAATAAAAATACTTGATACTATTTAAAAATTATAATAACACTTTAATATATCATATGAGAGTCCCCATTCATTAGACACATGATCCAAAGAGTTTAAGTACAAGTGATGGTTGTCCCTAGAACAAGGTTGTGCTATGAGAACAATAACTTGTTGTCAGACTAATTGGATACTAGTGTTATAATTATCATTACTTGTTCTAAAACTCTAATCATGTGTTCAATGGATGGAGACTATCATATGATGTATTAAAGTGTTATTATAATGTTTAAATAGTATCAAGTCTTTTTATTTATTTCATTTATTTATGACTTTTTAGATAAATATTGGCCTTTTAAGTATCATCACTTCTCTTAAAACTCTTTTGATCATGTGTTCAATGGACGAACACTCTCATTTAATGTATTAAAGTGTTATTATAATGTTTAAATAGTATCAGTCTTTTTATTTATTTTATTTTATTTTATTTTATTTATAGCTTTTTAGATAAATATTGACATTTTAAGTATCATCACTTCTTCTAAAACTGTTTTTATCATGTTTTAAATTGATGGAGACTCTCATATGATGTATTAAAGTGTTATTATAATATTTAAATAGTATCAAGTGTTTTTATTTATATTATTTAATTTATTTATTACCTTTTTAGATAAATATTGGCATTTAAATACCATTTCGTGTCCTTATACTCTTTTGATCATGTATTCAATGGATGGAGACTATCATATGATGTATTAAAGTGTTATTATAATTTATAAATAGTATCAAGTCATTTTATTTATTTTATTTTATCTATTTATGACTTTTTAGATAAATATTGGCCTTTTAAGTATCATTACGTGTCCTAAATCTCTTCTGATCATGTATTCAATGGATGAAGACTCTCACATGATGTATTAAAGTGTTATTATAATATTTAAATAGTGGCACGTCCTATTATTTATTTTATTTATTTATGACTATTTAGACAAATATTATCCCTGGTCTATATATAACACGGGAAAAAATATTGACCATGTGTGAAGTCGAGCCTAAATGATAACTCTTAGCTATTGATGATGGTCGATTTATGATATACCTATCTACCGTCCCTTAGATTTATGTAATTTGGGATTTGGGGTTTGAGATTGTGGTTTGTGGTTTGAGGTTGGGGTTTGGGATTCATTTTTTAAAATTTATTTTTTGTTCTTTATACTCTTCATTATCACTATCAGGATCATCATGTTACCTTGCTCATAGAAATTTAATTTCAACATTTTGAGGTCTCATTTCATTCACACATGTAATCACCACCTATTATAATATATTTTGCAATCGATATCATAATAAATCTATAATAGACTATGACTATGGTCTATGACTTCAATCGACGCTATAATAAGTCATTCGGGACTGATTTTTCGATGAAAAGTCAAACTTTTCGCCGAAAATAAAATCTGAAAAGTGGAGAAATCGGAAGCTTTTGGAGGGAAACATTTTTTTT
Organism: Anisodus tanguticus; assembly: GCA_034509755.1. Classification (NCBI taxonomy): domain Eukaryota; kingdom Viridiplantae; phylum Streptophyta; class Magnoliopsida; order Solanales; family Solanaceae; genus Anisodus; species Anisodus tanguticus. Next base: position 22,177,381 of record CM067562.1, on the reverse strand, counting down.
GGGGGGGGGGGGGTTATTAAAATGAAGAAAAATATACTATTTTTTATTTCGTGTAATTAAATGATTGGGGTTGGGAATTAAAGTGTAGTTTTTAAAACTTTAGGATTAGATTTGAACATAGAAAAATCTAACGTTGATGACGTCATAAATGGAGGTCACCCCCCTAATTTGCATAAACTTGTGGCATTTCTCCTAAATAAGTTTCCGAAGAGGCCTTCTATCAAAATCCCCCAAAAAAGATTAGGAATTTTCAATTCTTTTTTTATTATATCAATTTAATTACGAAGATAGTACAAGCCAAGCTTGCACACAAAGTCGAGCTAGAAAGTTCATGGACTTTTCATCATGCCATTACTTTTGATGCTTGGAGGGTGCATGAAATCACAATTCACAGAGCATTATCATAAAGATGTAGTCTTTGAAGATCATGGCGGCTTCAAGATATGGAAGATAGCTTGGATGAGACACTTCAAGACCATCACATTCAAGATATGAAAGATAGCTTGGGAGGTGTTTGTGCAAAGTAGCTACTTATGTCAAAAGGTGTCGTTCCTTAAATGCAACCCTTCCATCTCTTTAGAAGACTACCAAACAAGGTTCTTACTTCATTAAGAGTAGTATTGTAATATTCATAATAGTCTTCCTATTCTAGTTAGTATAAATACTACTTTAGTTATTTCATTAGATAGACTTTTGATGATATGAATTATTGATATTGTGAGACTCCTTGGAGAGTATAAGTGTTGAGGGCTTGTTGAAGTCATTGCTTGTATGCATTGTTGAGAGGATTGGTTGCTTAAGAACTTGTTTTTTTGAGGTCATTCTAAGAGAGTAGGTGCTTAAATATATGCAATTTGGAAATCTTAGTTAATCTAGAACTTTGGTTGCCAAATTATATCTTCTTTTGTATCAATCTATCTATCATTTTACTTTCTTATTGATTTCCTTTGTTTTCCATAGCTGAGTCAAAATATTTAAGAATTTAGGGTAAAATATTAAAAGATCAAAAACTGTTTATAAACTCAAAATCCCAACCAGCTCTTCCCCAAATTTTCAAACACGTTCTTGCTTTTTTTCTTTTTTCTTTATTCTTCCTCCTTTGTTCGAAAATCGAAAATACGATCAATGTTGTTTTGTCAATCTTCAATGAAAGATGGAATAATTTCCCTTGGGGATTCCTTTCATTATTCACAATATATATAGTTGTACAAAGGTTGATTCCTAATATGGTACGAATCCTAACTTACCTTACAAAGGTTGATTCCTAATACAGTTAGAATCCTAAGTTACCTTAATTATACATCTACCATTATTACAAAATATACGGAGAATATTCTGAGAATATTCGCTAATACTCCCCCTCAGACGGAGCGGGAGGAGGCCGAATGCTAAGGTTGGATCAGAAGTCGGTGAAGAGCTGTCGCGGTAGTCCCTTTGTGAAAATGTCTGCATACTGATAAGAGGAAGACACGTGTAAAAATTTGACCTGACCACGGGCAACCTTCTCTCGCACAAAGTGGATATCCATCTCAATATGCTTAGTCCGCTGATGTTGGACTGGATTATGAGACATATAGATAGCAGATATGTTGTCACAATAGACTATAGACGCCTTGCGCAATGGACACTGGAGCTCCAAAAGAAGATTTCGGAGCCAACAGATCTCAGCGACAACATTAGCAACTCCGCGATATTCTGCTTCAGCACTCGAACGGGATAGCGTGGCCTGCGCCGCTTGGCGGACCATGAGATAAGATTATCCCCTAGAAATACACAAGTACTCGAGGTGGAGCGACGTGTGTCGGGGCATCCCGCCCAATCTGCATCCGTGTAGGCTAGCAACTTGGTTGGGGCGAGGTGTATAGATGTAAACCAAAGTCTAGTGTGCCCTTAACATATCGATAATACGTTTGAGGGCGGCAAAATGGGACTCTCGGGGTCGTGCATGAACGGACACACTCGCTGAACGGCATATGCAATATCGGGCCTAGTGAATGTAAGATACTTGAAGAGCACCCGCTAGACTCCGATATAGAGTGGGATCGAAACCGGCGCACCGTCATTAGCACTAAGCTTGGATTTTGAGTCCACCGGAGTTGGCATAATTTTACAATTTGCCATCTTGGCCCTGTACACTATCTCTTCTGCATACTTACGCTGACACAGGAACATAGTGGCTGTAGATCTTGTCACCGATATACCCAAAAAATAACTTAGCTTGCCCAAGTCGGTCATAGTAAATTCGGTTTTGAGTAGAGCAATGATTTCATTCTTCAACCCGTCAGATGAGGCAGTAAGAACAATGTCATCGACATATAATAGCAAATATGCAGTGCTGCTACCTCGGTGAAGCGTGAAGAGATATGTATCACACCTGCTACATACAAAACCAATCTGCGAAAGATACCCGGCGAACCGATCATACCAAGCGCGGGGTGCTGTTTCAATCCATACAATGATTTTCGAGACGACACACAAATTGTGGAGCTGCTTGGATGAACAAAGCCGGAGGTCGATGCATGTACACGCTCTTTCAAATCCCCATGAAGAAACGCATTCTTGACATCAAGCCGATGAATCGGCCAATGCATGCCCATAGCAATACCGAGAATAGTCCGAATAGTGGCCGGTTTAACAACCGGATGAATGTCTCACCAAATCAATACCCTCCTCTTGCTAATTAGTGCCATTGGCAACTAGTCTTGCCTTATACCTCTCTAAGTCACCACTTGTCTTTGAACTTGTGACGAAATAGCCACATACACCGGATAACATTCACACCAGTGGTCTAGGTACCAAATCCCAAGTGTTCTGCTTGGTTAAAGCGTTAAATTCCTCGCACATGGCCGCATTCCAATTTGGGTCCAGTTTTGCTAGTTTTGGATTTTTGGAATGTGTGATAAGGTTTGTGTGGAGAGATTGAATTGAACCTTGGGTTTGAAGATCCCGTGTTGTGCACGAGTCTCCATGCGATGTGAGGGCGGTGGTGGTGGGTCGGGGCCGTGAGGTTCTTTGGTCCACCGGTTCTGGGACCGGTGGGCGCGCGTGTCGCCGGTGGCGCAGTGACTCGACCGGGGGCCGTAGGGGTGAGCAGGAGGGCGGTGGGGTGGTGCCGACAGTGGGACCGTCGGAACAGTGGGCTGCTTGTTGGTATAGATTTTGGATTACCGGGGACGACTTGGTTAATCGAGAAAGATGTAATCGGTGGTCTGAAATTTCTGAAGATTTGAAAAAGGAAAGGTTGTCTCGTCAAAGGTGATGTGACGGGAGACGATGATTTTGCGAGTAGCAATGTCATAGCACAAGTAGCCCCGATAATTAGGAGATAGACCAAGGAAGAAACATGGAAGAGTGCGAGGGGCAAGTTTGTGGGGTGCGATGGAGGCTATGTTGGGGTAGCATAAGCATCCAAAAATACGTAGGTGATCATATGATGGCTGCCTACGGTATAAGATTTCTGTGGGAGTTTTGTTTTGGAGTGTGCTAGTTGGTAAAATATTTAGAAGGGATTCTACCATTTTGACAGCATAGACCCAAAAAGGCGGTGGTAGGCAGGCATGAAACAGAAGTGTGCGGACCATGTTATTGATGGTACGTATAATTCTTTCACCTTTCCGTTTTGGGAAGAAGTATAGGGACAAGAAAAATGGAAAACCATGCCTTGTTTAGAACGAGAAATTGTGAAATGCCGAGTTATTAAATTCACATCCATTATCACATTGGAATGATTTAATAGGTTTTTCAAATTGTGTCTTTATGAATTTTTGAAACTCGAGGAATTTTGCAAAAACTTCAGATTTGAATTTCAGTGGGTAAATCCAGACAAAATGTGAAAAATCATCCAAGAATACTAGATAGAATTTATGACCCAAAGAGCTAGCAATCGGAGATGTCCACAAATCAAGCATGAACAATATCAAATGGAGAAAAAGTAACACTGTTTGATGACATAAAGGGAAGACGAGTATGTTTGCCTAGTGGACAAGAAAAACAGTGTTGGATAATTTTCCCATTATTACATTGAATACGCTTAGAAGTCCTAAGAAAAGTAAAAACTGGGTCTCCGGGGTGTCCGAGTCTGTTGTGCCAAGTTGAGGGAGAGATCGCCGCAAGGGATAGAGGTGCTTGCGGTCTGTCAGCGGAAGATTGAGTGAATGGGTAGAGATCTCCCACACTATTGCGGCGTGTAAGAATTTTCCCCGTATTGAGTTCCTTCACGAAAAAAGCCAAAAGGGTCAAATTCGACGGATACACGAATTATTGCTAGTGAATTTTCTAACGAGAGATTAAGTTTTTAATGATGTTAGGTGTGTATAGGACGTGGTTTAGGGAGAAAGGTGGGTGTGGATGTTTGGTGTGTGTGTTACCGTAACCTTCAATTGGAATGCGATGACCATTGCCGACAGTAATAAATTGAGGACACTTTAGCCGACGTAGTTGAGATATGTTACCGACGACCGGGTGAGGTGAGATGTGGCTCCGGTGTCCATGTACCAATTTTCGTCGGGGCTGTTGAAGGTTCACGGTGGTGTATGCCTGGCCCAAATCGGTCGGGGGCCGTGGCAGCCGCTGGCTGCGCTGCAGTCTTCTGCCGATCTGCTTCTTCTTTGGATTGCAGTGGGCCGATGTAGCTGCTGCTGCCGGACCGCCATCGGTGGGCTGTTCTTCTGCTGGCTGGTGGGCTGCATGGTGGCCGGGGCATGGCCCAAGAGACCGATCGACCAAGGCTGCTGGAACCGGGCCCCTACGGTCGGGTAGGGGCATGCGGCGAGGCCCGGTTCTGCTGGTTGGGCCACCTGCTTGCGCGTGCAGTTCTTCGCTTCGCTGTCCGGTGGTTGGCTGGTCCGTCCAGTCCACCGGGTGCGTTGGCCCTTTCCGCGGCCCTTGCCTTTGTTGTTGCGACCTCTGCCGCCACGACCTCCGCCACTCGCTTCTTCTTGGGCTATCTGGCCGGTTGCTTCTTTGGTCGCAGTGTTGTCATCCCGTCAACGGCTAACGCCTTTTGATTATGTTCCTCTTGTTTAGCACGTCTAGTTTCTTCCAACAATAGTTGTGAACGTGCCTTGTTGAAACTTGGGAGAGGGTCGGCTTGTTGAATCATTGTTGCGAGTGTGTCATATTCACCTTTTGGTAAACCCGCAACAAGTTGAAGCACCATCTTGGTTTCGAAACAGAAGTCCCGACGTTGGATAGTTGATCGGTTATGAGTTTCGATTGCTTACAATATTCGGACATGTTGTTAAAATTCTCGAGGCGGATATTATTGAATTGCTCTTCCAAATATACGGCTCGAGTATTTTTATTGTCCTGAAAGATTTCTTCTAGCCGGACCCAAAGTTCACGTGCCGTAGCACTGTTTTCATGATAGTGCACAACAGGTCTTTGGAGATGGTGCCGTAGATCCATTGTTTGACGATGGCGTCAAGACGACGCCGATTGAGTCCGTAACATCGGTGGGACGAGGAGCGCGATTCGTCAATATGATCGAGCACGTTGTATGCACATGCATGAATGTAGAATAGTTCCATCCACATGGAATATTGACGATCTTCTTGGTCAAGAATTATAGGGATAAAATTCTTGATGTTGTTAACGGCGAATGCCGGATGAAAAGAAGATACCGAACGTTGAGAGGGGTTGTCAATTGTGCCGGTGGATGAACCGGAATTTGGGGGGGGGAAGACATGGTTGCCGCCTTTGCCGAGGGAAGGAAATTTTCTCGTTTGGCCGAGAAAGAGAGGAAGAAAGCGAAATTTATTTATTTTTTCGAAATCGAAAAAAAAATTGCTAATTTCGGCCAAGAATAAGGAAGAGGAGGGATTTAGGTTTTAGGCTCTTGATACCATGAAAGATGGAATAATTTTCCTTGGGGATTCCTTTCATTATTCACAATATATATAGCTGTACAAAGGTTGATTCCTAATATGGTACGAATCCTAACTTACCTTACAAAGGTTGATTCCTAATACAGTTAGAATCCTAAGTTACCTTAATTATACATCTACCATTATTACAAAATATAGAGAATATTATGAGAATATTCGCTAATATTCAAGTTTCCCTTTGAAGATAATTTTATTTTCAAGGTAATATCATTTTTTTTGCTCCTTCTATTTTGTTCTTATGCAGTTCACCTATACTCTTGTTCAACATTTAGTCCTTGTGTCTGAATACAACTACTTCAATTCAAGTTAGTTTAGCTTCTGTTCCATCACGGAACAAGCAACTGCTATCACGGTCCATGAATATGTCTCATAGTATGTTATGTACTGTATGAATTTATTAATACTTGTTACAGAAAATACATCTTTTCATCTCTAAACTTGCAACGAAAATTTATTTTAGTAATTAAATTTTATTTGTAATTATTTACCTCCCTATTCTTGTAGATAGTGTATTAAATATCTCATAAATAGATAAAGTGTATTCACCTTCCTAAAAGTAAGTGAGAAGGAAAAAATTAAAAAATTGATAAAATAATACACATGTCATTTTTTTAACGGCCAACATATAATTAATACTCTTAATATCATATATTAATATATTTTTTAAATTAATACTCTTTATTTATTATCTTCTCCAAAAGACCTTCTCCTCCACTGCTACTACCCTATCTATTCCATCATTTCCATGACCACCATTGTTGGAGAGAAATAAATTAATAAATTGACGATTATAAATATAACAATTTTATATAAAATAAATTGACACTATCACAAGTTATAACTTTGTGGTGTAAGAAGGTGGGGAGGGAGGGGGTGGAGCAGCAAGAAGAAGGTGGGTTATGGGGGTGGTGGAGGGACAGGAAGAACAAGGTAGGTTTGGTTGTTTGGTTGGGGGTGGAGGCGTGAAGAAGGAATAGAATTGAGATTTTTAAAAAAGAAAAAAACGAATAAAAATAGAAAAAAAGAGTAAAAATTTAAAATTTAATTGATTGTTGATATGAAGCTGATGTGTCAGAAAATGTTCTACACAACCATTGTAAGATTGGTCTGGGCAACGTAAGGTTGATGTTAATTCACGTATAAGTTATTTTATGAGGTAAATAATTACAAGTAAAACTTAATTGATAAAATGAGTTTTCGGTGCAAATTTATGAATGAAAAGATGTATTTTCTCTACTTGTTATTTGTTGTATTTATTTGTTATTTTATCGAGTTAACTTATGCCCATAAAATGCGGATACATAATTTATCCTCCTAGCACATTTTACTTCCCAACTGCCTACCCTTTACAAGAGCACACATCAATCCACAAAATTTCACTTTTAACTTCTTTTAGTTTCTTAAAGTTTTTTCTAATGTGACAGTTTCTTGAAGATTTATCAAAAGTCAGTTAGTTCATTGGAAGATGAACAAGAAGATTGGATAAGTTCATTTCTTTTTTTGATCAGGAAAATGATAGATTTCTTTTAAAATGTTTGGCCAAACACTAATTGTTGCTCAAAAATATTTTTTAAATTAACGGGACAAATACAAATTATTTTTCACCAAAAGTACTTCAAAATAAGCAGATTTTAAAAACGCCAAACCTTGCTATAAAGCTTCACTATTATAATTTGCATGATTTAATATAAACGACTAGCGCAGATAAATATTTATTGTGCTAACTGCTAACTGTTGCAGCTTTGCTCTTAAAATATCTCAGGTTTCTTTGATTCTACAGAGTCCACAAAATACACACTGCCCAAATTCTTTTTAACATTTTGTTTCTGCAACTGTTTTGCCAGCAGGCTGCTGTAGTTCATTTGTTTTGTCAGGCATTGTTTACTGCACATTGAATATATTCAGAAACATGTATCAAATTTCTTGATGCTTAAGCTTTTCATAAAGAAGCACATCAAGATTCATCTTCATGCACTTCCCAGAATTATGCATAAGCTTAATAGTTGTGGTATTAAATTTGTTAAACTCCAAGCCAACTATAGGGTGGTCAAAATATCTGGAATTAGGTACAAAACTCTGAGATAATGGGCTCACACTGATACCCTTATCCACTTAAATACGAAAGTCAATTCGCTGCATAGAGCTCGAGAACATGTGACCTAAGTCCCAAGTACCTCAACCTTTACCAGATGAACTAAGCCTTAGGGAAGACCCCAATGGGCAATAAATTTACACATACGGATTTCTTGGTACTTAAACAAAATCATACTAATTTGACCTTGTAGGAGAACTTTTTATCACCTTGATCTCTCAAGTATTTTACTAGAATAGCAAGAGCATGAAATGTTTAACCTAATATCTCCCTCCTTTTCATATTGAATATCATGCCCGTTATCAAGGATTGTACCCAATTAATCTCCATTTTCAGGTGGAATGCACTTTTCTTCACTTCCAGTACCTCATTAACCTTAGTTTGTTAACCACATATCTAAAATATCCACATCCAAACCTCCTTTCAGAAACTATTTTTTGCCAATCTATACAAGCAAGGGTGTAAAGATATTGAAACTGCCCAACAAATATTAAGGGAAGTATCAAAATCCATGCCTTTCCCACAAAAAATCTTATCTGATGCTTCTTTCTTATCAGTTAAAAAAATCTGTATCTAATGCTTCTTTTTTTTTTTGTTTCAACATCTTCACTACCTATATTATAAAAAATTGTTCACCATCCTACATACTTGATGTGTCAATTTCCAGATTTCATGCATAATTCCATTAAGACCTAAAAATTACTCTTCACACTAAGACAATAAAGAGATAAAAGCTACTCATTATTCGAGCCGCAATTTCTATGATCAAGCTAATTTTTTTCCTTCAGTCTGAATTAACCCTAATTAATTATAAAGACGACCAAAACAAATCAACGAACTGTCCATTAATGAAGACTCAATTGGCAAGAATGTAATGTTAAATAGCCTATCAGTGAAGGCAGAATAAACGCAATTCACCAGAATAAGGCTATGAAACAACATTAATATTACTGTTGGTGACATACTGACCATTCACACTTAGTAAAATCGGTCCTTATTAGGGGCCGATAAGTGTGTGACTGGCTAATTGATCACCTTTTTATCATATTTTTTTTACATAAATCTATCTAATAATACAAGTTGACTGACAATTTCAAGGAGAAATTTTATACCTAAGCAATGACAAAATAGCAACAAACTCAACAGAAAATTTCTTCAAGTTCCGCTGGAAAGCATAAGATTGCGAGACACTGTGAGGGAGTTTATATAGGGTGTTATGAAGAAGAATAACGGTGGTGGCTAGGGTTTCGGTATTTTATCGGGTCGGACTGCTTGGATATGCACAAACCCGATTCGATTGGCAGAGGGATGGGACAAGATTTTATCGATAGATTTTTTTTTTCTAGTTTTGGAAAATCTGACCTTTCAAAAATGTCATTACAAAGGCATTTTTTGTAACAAAAATAAAGAATAAGAAAAGCTTTTCACCTTTTTAAAAAAAATGAAAGAAAGAATCACCATTGATTTAAACAAACGCCATACTAGGTTAATTTTAAAATTTGAAGGCTAATTGGATAAATTTTACGAAAATGTACTGGAAAGGGGAGGAAGGATAAACATCATTTTTTCTCCTCTTAGTTTTATTTCTGTCGTTTATCTTCCATTTAAAATTTAAACTAACCAAATGTGAAAGAAGAAAATTATGCATTTTAAGTTTCGCCTTTCTATTCCTTGCTATGCCACTTTCTTAGACAAAAAAAATTAGAGTTTAGGGCCAAAAACACACCTCAAGACTCGAGTATCACTTCTTTTTTTAGATAGAATTCAGATGTGAGAATTCATATAGAAAACTAAAAAAAAAAGATACTTAGGAGTGTTATCTCAAAAAATTACACCCAAAAACGAACTATGATTGTGTAAATGAAAAGCTCTAATTGTCGTGGAACTATTTAGAGATAAGGTCAGAAGGATAAGTACAATGAGTTAATGACTTGTTACATGCACTATCCATGGAGGGAACTGCTTTACACTTTTTTCGAACCATTGAGATAGTTGTAAAAATGTAAAAAGTAACAAGCGCAATGAGTAATAATAACGCTACACCCCAATTGAGCAGTAACAAAGACCCTTTGATTGCCACGAGAAATCATCTTAAGCTTTGGTGCATCAACCGCAGAGAATACTCATTCTTATATACCTACAGATTGCCAGTTTGCAAGAGAAGGAAGCTTGAGCTTGCATACATTTCAAGTGCCCATGGAAAGAGCATACCCAATGACAATCACACCCGCGATTAATAATTTTGGCGGATATCTGGACATATAAAGGTTGCAGCTATCACTGTATCAATCATCTTCATCACTATCATACTGTTGACATAGTGAGAGTAGACCACTGCTTGTCGCAGCAACAGTGCTCTGCGAGTCTTGCTTGTTTTTTCTACTGTCTTCTTGCTGTTGGAGTCCGAGACTGGCTTCTTGACTATGGATATTTTGACTGATGAGGGCTTTAAAATGATTTTATTATCGCTTGATGATGCTTTATCTGCAAGACAGGTCATGAAAATAGGGTTAGATCCCCCAAAAGCTATTTCTATCAAAATTAATCACCAGATGTCCAAGAAAAGTACTACAACAATTGTTACTAGTTTTCCAAGTAAAACCAACAAATTCTATGATTATTGAAGAGTTAATAACGTCCCATCCATCAAATTCCTAGGCTGATACCTCTAACACCCCCCATCCCCGAAGGAAATAAAAGAGAAAGAACAAGCCATCCAAAAGAAAGGTGGAAGATTACAGATTGCTCATGGACAGTTATGCAGCAGTAGTATTACCAGCCATCAGTTTCTAGAAGCAATTATATACGAAGTAATATAAGAAAACTACATACAATAAAAATGCACTATTTTTGGAGGATCCGATACAGGTTTGGCGACATTTCCGGGGAATCCGAGCAACATAGCCCAAACCATTGATTTGAGCAGCACATTTCAATTTCTGGTGTAAACAAGAAATTCAGAAAATAAGAGCATGATAAACCTTCTCTCACTTCTTTTTTTAAGTAGGACGATAATCATAATCCAGAAATCACTTCAAAGACTGTTCTCACAACAGAAATTCATTCCCATGATTGTCATGAATGAAGGGTATTCTGACCCAAGAAATATATTGACTCATAGAAGGATATAACAAATATTGGAAGCAATGATACACTTGGAACAGAATCAGATGGAAAAACTGAACCTGCCTTTGTTTTTAGAGCTCTCAGTATTGCTGGCTTTTGTCAAAAATATCTGTGGGCTTTCCATCAGATTCCTCAGAAACCTCTCTTCTGCATTTAAACAATAACAAGCTTAGTGTTAAACAGAAACAACAAAAAGGTTTAAACTTTAGGCATGATATTGCATTCAGATTTCAGTTTAACAGTAGATGTGTTGCTCCCAACAAAACTGTAATCTAATTTAGGGATTTACATCGTATTTTCTACTTTTCTTTAGTTGCATGTCAGACATATGACAGGTCCAATCAATGCAAAGGAGATTGATCATTGTGTAGATGCTGCAACTTTCTTAGCCATCTCTAGTAAAAGAAGTCAGTTAACAGAATTTTATATTCTTGCATCACACATTTTTATGTGTTTTTGGTGATATTTGTGGTGGCATGGCCAGCTTGAGCGCACCTCGACTAATTCCACGGGATACCTGCTACCTCCCACCAGCACAAGTACAAGATAAAATTTAGATCATGGATCGAGGCAGCTGTGACACTAACATATGGCACTTTCTAGGTATGCAAGCCAATTAACAAAGACAATAATACACATTAACAAAATCCAAATACTATAAATGGAATTGAACTCCAACTACACCCATCATAAAGGAAATAACTGAAAATAAATTTTCGTAGTCTAAGTTGATATATAAGAAGATCAGTTATGTATACTATTGTTGCCTCTGCTACATCAAACAAGCTCGATAAAGAACTGCAAAAGCTAATTATTTAATTCTGTTCTGTAAGTAAGTTGATGCAACATAATAGTTGGAAAACTGAATTACATAACCAGGCACTTGTACCTTAAGAGAGTTGTATTCTGACCCTGCACTTTCAGAGGTAAAGAAAGCTAAATCATTGTCGTCGTCATCCTCAAGTTCTTCATCATGGATTCTTTTAACAATCTCTCTTGATCCCTGATCGAAATCACAATGCCAAGAAAACTTCTTAAGAAATTAACGCTCTTAAAAAATACACCTATGCACAAATATATTCAGACTATGATATACCAACCTGGAAAAGTGATCGTATGAGAGCTTCATCTTCTTCCTCCTCCTTCCTCCATCTTCCTCTCCTGTCAAGATGATCAATATTAATATGATAAAGAAGGCTGTCTGTCAAATGTTTCACATACTCATCAACTAATTATAAGAAGTTATTTCAACAGATTTTCATAATCCACCACGATCCAGTGTTACCAAAAGAACCCCAAAATATACAATTAAGATAAGTGGACAAAATTTAACCTAAAAACATCAACTCTAGTTCTCTATATGTTTGAGTTTTTTTTATCGGTTTCAATATTACGATCCTCTATAATTCTCCACTAACAATTAAACACCTCGCATGATCTATCAAATTCCAGAACGTGTGGTTTAACAAAAAATATTCTTCCTTTTAATTTCAGAAATTCTGTTCTTTCCTCTTTTTTCTTTTTTTTTTAACAGTCGTCTTGAGCTTGAGGTAGGCAACCGCACAATATCTAATACTTCAGATAAAGTGTTCAAGAATGAAGAAGTAAATAGAAGAAATTAGTCTTCGATTTGATTCTTAATTATAAGGGCTATATCATCAATTCAGCATACAGAATCCCAATAGTGGGGGAGTGTTAATTTGATCTGATGAACAACAATTTCTTTTGAAAGCTTTGGTCATCAAGAGAACTCCAAACTATGTGTCAAAAAATGTTCATACATCCAGGAACTTTATGCAGGAGTGAATTTGAAGTTCTCTAAATTTACCAATCAACAGAATCGAGATAACACTGAGCACTAGTCATCAAGGACAAACACTCCTAATCAAGCCTGTAAACAATATAAAACACCATCATACCTTTGACTCATGTGACCGTTGCGAAGCTTCAAGCATTGCGTCAACACTCACAGTTGCGTGTCTTGACTGAAAAAGTTGAAGATTATAAAGTAAGAAAACTATCAGAAAAGAAACACAGAATATAAACCACATATGAGGGGGGGAAAACATAAGCGCAAATTTAGGTCTGAAAATAGCTGAAGAAGAAACTTCAAGACTCACATTCAATGATTTCATTTCATCTAAACCAGCAAGAATATCCATTTCTCTTTTCAAATCCTGGGTTCTATTTTCTAGTGACTTCATTGCATCACCCATTTCTTCAGCATCTCTTTTTTGTTTCTCCTTCTCCATTTCCTACAACAAAAAGAAAACATAAGCATGAATACACAAGATACTGGAGCCCCCAAAAAAATGAAAAAATGACACTTTATACAATACATAAGGTTCACACTCCGTCCTATAGGGAAGGAAGTGGTGAATAAGAACACAATTTGATAAAATTCTTACCTCATCTTTTGCACGCCAAAGCTCAAAATTTCTAGTTGCACTGATTTAACAGTATAATCCGAATTTTTGGGATCTGTCTTATAAGTAATCTCTGCGGAGCACTTTGTGCACTTGGAAGTAGAATCTGAAGATTTGTATTCCCAAGTAGGTCTGCATAATTTGACACATAATTATGGTTCAGATAAAGAACATACAACAACAACAACATATCCAGTGAAATCATACAACGTGGGATCCGGGGAGGGTAGAGTGTACGCAGACATTAACTCTACCTTGGTAGGTAGAGCGGCTGTTTCCGAAAGACCGTCGGCTCAAGACAAAGCATAAACACAAGCAAAGCAAGAGAAACGGTCAGACCCAGACAAGAAATTTAAAGCAGTATGACAATGATGGTAACAAAAGCGGATAAGCCATGACATGATAAAGCATTCTGAAAAAAAGAAGCAGAAACTAATGCCGGTAGATAAGATAAACAAAGTACACGAAAGAACACAAAGCAGCAGGAATAAAACGATAGAGGACTATAAAGCAATACTACGCCTACTAGTACGATAGGCTAAGCAGGTCTACAATAATACCACTACAACTACCGGTTTGTAAACGTAAGTAGGACTACGCTCAACTACCTACTAACCTTCCACCCTAATACGTGTCCTCCACAATACCCTATCTAAGATCATGTCCTCAGTAAGTTGCACCTGCGCCATATCCCGTCTAATAACCTCTCCCTAATACTCTTCGGCCTACCTCTACCCCTCCTGAACCCGTCCATAACCAATCTCTCACACCTCCGCACTGGGGCATTTGTGTCTCTCCTCTGCACATGCCCGAACCATCTCAACCCCGCTTCTCACATCTTATCCTCCACCGAGGCCACTCTCACTCTGTTCTGGATATCATCATTTCTAATCATATACCTCCTTGTATGCTTACACATCCATCTCAGCATCCTCATCTCCACAACTTTCATCTTTTGGATGTGCGAAGTCTTGACTTGCTAACACTCCACCCCATACAACATAATCGGTCTAACCACCACCCAATAGAACTTGCCTTTAAGTTTTGGTGGCACCTTTTTATTGCACAATACTCCAGAAGCAAGCCTCCATTTCATCGACCCTGCACCAATACGATGTGACTTCATCATCAATCTCTTCATTCCCTTGGATCCGAGATACTTGAAACTTCCTTTCTTTGAAATGACCCGAGTACCAAGCCTCACCTCCACGTTTGTCTCAAGGTCGCTCCCGTTACTGAACTTGCACTCCAAGTATTCTGTCTTGGTCCTACTCAGCCTGAACTCTTTAGAATCCAGAGTCTGTCTCGAAACCTCTAGCTTAGCGTTCGCTCCGCTGCAAGTCTCATCAATCAGGACTATGTCATCTGCGAATAACATACACCATGGCACCTCCCCTTGAATTTGTCGCATTAGTCCATTCATCACCAAAACAAATAGGAATGGGCTTAGAGTTGATCCCTGGTGCGACCCCATCATCACCGGAAAGTGCTCCGAGTCTCATCCTACTGTCCGTAGCTTGATCTCGACTCCATCATACATATCCTTGATCGCTCTAGTATACGCCACAAGTACACCTCTAACCTCCAAACATCTCCATAGAACCTCCCTAGGTACTTTGTCGTATGCCTTCTG
This sequence comes from Anisodus tanguticus, assembly GCA_034509755.1. NCBI lineage: Eukaryota > Viridiplantae > Streptophyta > Magnoliopsida > Solanales > Solanaceae > Anisodus > Anisodus tanguticus. The sequence continues at coordinate 22,162,219 of CM067562.1, read as the reverse complement.
AAGGTCGATGAAAACCATATGTAGGTCCCTCTTCCTCTCCCTGTACTGCTCCACCAACCTCTTAATAAGATGAATGACTTCTGTAGTCGAACGCCCCGGCATGAACAAAACTGATTCTCAGAAATAGACACGTCTCTTCTCACCCTCATCTCCACGACCGTTTCACAAACTTTTATAGTGTGGCTTAGCAGCTTGATACCCCTATAGTTGTTACAACTCTGGATGTCACCTTTGTTCTTGTACAAAGGAATCATCGTACTCCACCTCCATTCTTCGGGCATTCTTTCCATCTTAAAAATGACATTAAACAACTTAGTCAGCCACTCCAAACCTGCCCTGCTTGCGCTCTTCCAAAATTTAACTGGGATCTCATCAGGCCCGGTCGCTCCTACGAACAACACCCTTAACCTCCTCAACCTTAATAATTCTACAATATCCAAAATCCCGATACCTTTCGGATTGCTCCCAATCTCCCATCACAATGTCTTTATCTCCTTCTTCGTTCAAGAGTTTATAGAAGTAAGACTGCCACCTCCGTCTAATAAGCGCGTCCTCCACCGGTACTTTGCCGTCCTCGTCCTTGATGCACCTCAAGTGATCCAAGTCACGGTTCTCCTCTCACTCGCCTTGGCTAGTCTGTACAACTTTTTATCCTCGTCTTTTTCCTCTAATTCCACAAACATGCATTCAAAAGTCGTCGTCTTCGCCGCCGTAACCACTAGCTTTGCCTCCTTCCTCGCCATCTTATATAATTCTCTATTCGTCCATTTCTCCACCTCGTTCTTGCTTTCTACCAATTTCGCATACACACTTTCTTTGCTTCCACCTTCTCTTGAACTTTACCATTCCACCACCAGTCCACTCGATGCCCACCACGGCTACCCCGCGAGACCCCTAGCACTTCTCTAGCCACCTCCCAAATGCAATTGGCCGTCCTATCCCACATACCGGTCGCATTCCCACTATAGTTCAGATAAAGAACATACAAACATATATTAGAACATGTCCAACAAAGAGTAATTTTAAAGGAATTATCAATGTTGGACTTGTTGCTTAAATTTCTAAGAGCAAAGGGGCCACTGCTCAAATTATTCAATTTTTTACTAAATCTGAAGATTTGTATTCCCAAGTAAGTCTGCATAATTTGACATATGATTATATTTCAGATCATAAAAACACACACACATTAAAACACTACAAAGTAACTTTTTAAAGAAATATCAATGTCAGACTTATTACTCAAATTTCGAAGAGAAGAAAAGGGCTACTGCTGAAATTATCAAATTTTTACAGACTATATGGACTTCAAACCGGCTAGTTTGTGAGTATGTTTAATGTCAAGCACTTATATTTTCTTACAACTATGGTGTCCAGGCCAACTTGCGCGCACCTCGACTAATTCCACGAGGTACCTGCTACCCCCACAAACACATACATCGGAAACTTTGTCAACCAAGATTTGGACATATCGAAAGAAATTAACTAGTTTTTCTACCCCCCCTGGGATTTGAACCTAAGACCTCATATTTGAACCTGAGACCTCATAGGCACTATGTGAGGGTGAGTTTTCTAATATTCAAATTAAATCAAGCCAATGAATTTAAGCACATGTTGATATTGGGCATATATACATACATACATATATATTAAATTCATTGGCTTGATCTAATTAGAATAATTCACCCAAAATTAATTTGATTATTGCATTTATATTAATTGTGTTATTGTGATTTATCATAAATAATTGAAGCTATTGTGAAGACAATGTGAAGAATATTTGGAAGCAAGAATTGACGACGATGCATCCATGAGTAGGAAGTGAGCTCTACAACTAATAAATCTCAAAATCAATACCCAATGCAAGCCTCACGTTAACCCACTTCATTGACCACTAGGTCACACCCTTGGGTGCGTCAAGCTGAATAAATTGCTTAACAAGAAAGCGTCTTCTACACACAATGTTTTCATTGCAAGAAAACATATATAATAGATGTCTTTTTATAGAGTTTTTTGGTAAACAAATCTGAGATGCTTCTCCAATTGTTAATGAGCCACTATCAATTACTTTGATTTTTTCATCAACATGGAAAGGAAAAAGGAGCCATTTTCAAGAGCTAAGGATGTACTTCTATATTTTTATTGCAATCCAGAAGGACATCAAAAGAAATTTCTAAGTTAATTCAACATACAGGACTTGAATACCTCAACTATGAAGGAAGATGAATGGCCTTGGAAAATGACCTGGAAGACAAAGGTTCCACACAAAGTGAACTGTTTCAATTGGCTTCTGGCAAAGGAAGCAGTGCTGACTCTGACTCATGACAATCTGAACAAAAGATGTTCATTAGCTTGAGGAAGATCAAGTGGGTGAAACCTAGGAGCATTAAAGGAGTTCTAAACAGCTGGAATAGGGATGGAAATGCAACAAAGGAGGAGTAGAGATGGAAGATTGTCCCATCATGCATATGGTGGACTGTGTTGAATGAAAGGAATCAGAGATGCTTTGAGAGCAAACCAAGCTGCTTACAGAAGTTCAAGATGAATTGCTTAAGTCTTTATTTTTGGTGTAAACAGGTAGTTTTAGTTCAAACATAAGATATTTTGATGTTTTGGATTTATTGTAAAAGGAGGATTGTGCAAGGAAACAAGCTGTAAGCTGTAACTTTCTGAAGGGGGACTACATATTTGGATGTATTTAGATATATAAACTGTTACCATTCTCAAAACAATCTTGACTTGCAAATAGCATGAGCCAAGTTTTTGGTCCTTTCAAATATTGTGCTGGGAAAATGAGTTTAAGGTACATATGGTGGTATATTTCCATTCTCATGTTCCCGATCCCGCTTAATAGTGTTGCATCCTAAATTCCAAAAGTGTTGATATTATGATGTGGATTTAGGTCAGCGGAGCACCTACTTCTATCCTACACATTTTTTATATTGAGATTCTCAGCCAAAAGATGAATAATTTTTTTTTTGTTAAAGGTAAAATTTTATTAACAAATAGGGAAACCCCGTATACAAAGCCGTATACCAAAAGAAGAGAACCTACATCACAATATGATTCTCAACAAAAGAGGTCAATCCTCTATACAAATAGGGACCTCGTAAGTACACCAAAAAGAAGCTAGAGACAAAAGATGAATAAGTGAAAGGATAGAGTTACATAAATAGCTTCCAAGCGACCGGAAATCAACACCACAGTATTGGGGCAGTTCAGCTTCATTCCTTGATGATGTATTAATTCGAGTGATACTGAGTCTACACTAAGGTAATCTTAATGTTAGATATGATATCATTAAATAATGAAGATATGAGACTACCCCAAATCACTGTAATAATAGTATAGTTATGGGAATATCTCCAAATCCCTATATTAGACAATTAGGAGATTGTGCAATATTTTATTTCCATATTTAACACTCTCTATAACAGCTATATAATCTCATTAGCTTGAGGAAATAATCAAGGCACTAATTCCAAAATACTCTCTTAGTCTTCTAATTTCTCATGATATCAGAGCCTTTCTCTAATTCTCCTTCTTTTTCTCCACAAAAAGAAAAAAAAAGATTCAGTAGATTCTGCAAATCAGAATTAAAAAAAGGGAAAAATGGAGGTTCCCAAAATCTAGTGTGTTAATTCAACCATATTGGTACAACATCTCCAACCAACAAATTTTGGTTCCTACTTGGTCGACTGGATCTCCTCTTTCACCAGGTGATATCAATTTTTCTGAATTTCTCTTCTGTGCATCAAGCAGATTTTTCTGTTAGATGTTTTACTGTTGCCTCTATCTTGCATTTGTTCTGTTCTTTTACTGCTGATTTTTGTATCTTTTTGGTGATAAATCAAGAGTAGTAGTTTAATATTATATATAAAATAAAAATGTTTGAAAAGAATGAAAGTCAGAATATTGAAAGACCAACTTTCTCTTCCCCGCTATCACCTACAATTACTAGAGCAGACTATCATGACTACCTTCAGTACAAAGCATTAAGGCAACAATCATCAACTTCATCAGCTACTTGCCCAATGCAATCTGGTAACCCATTTGCTCATGTCACACAGTCTTCATCTCAGGAACAATGGATTCTTGATTTTGGTGCTTCTGACCATATTTCTGGTAACAAAAATACTCTCTACTCTTACTACCCTCTCTACTGTTATTTTTGCTAATGGATCAAAGACTATTATAAAAGGGATAGGTATAGCTCACCCACTGCCTTCCATACCTTTAAATCATATGAATGTCCATATAATCTTATTTTCATAAGCAAATTAACCAAAAACCTCAAATGTGTTGTAACCTTCCTTGATGATTCTGTTCTTGTGCAGGATCGGGGTACGGGTCAAATAATTGGAAAAGACTATGAGGCACAAGGATTGTACTTGCTATTCATTTCAACACCACATGTTGCTTTCACTTCCGCTGTTTTCTCTGAATTGCTCCATAATCAACTGTGTCATCCAAGTCTCTTGAAACTGCAAAAGATGGTACCTAATTTATCTAGTTCATCTTTGTTAGAATGTGAGTCATGTCAGCTTGGTAAGCACACTCATGCCTTTTTCCCAAAGCGCGTCAATAATAAGGCCACCTCTATGTTTGAAATTGTTCATTCAAACATATATGGGTCCAAGTCGTATCCGTTCTTCCTTGGACTTTCATTATTTTATGACTTTTATTGATGACTATTTTTTTAATGAAAAATAGATCCGAGTTATTCTCTATCTTTCAAAAATTTGTGCTGAAATTTGCAATCAATTTGGTGTTTCCATTAAGAAGTTAATCAGTGATAATGCCCGAGAATATTTCTCTACTTCTCTCTTCTTTTATGTCATCTCAGGGCATATTGCACTTGTCTTCTTATGCACATACTCCTCAACAAAATGGAGTTGCTGAGCAAAAGAACAGACATCTAATTGGAACAGCTAGGACATTGCTCATTCACAATCATGTCCCTTTACGTTTTTGGGGTGATGCTATTATTACTGCATGTTATTTAATCAATCGTATGCCTTCATATGTTTTGCAGTACAAAAGTCCACATTCAGTCCTTTATCCGGACCAGAATCTGTTTCCCCTTCCTCCACGTGTGTTTGGTTGCACCTATTTTGTTCATAACATTACCCTTGAAAAAATAAACTTTAGCACAAGGCTTTTAAATGTGTCTTTCTCGAGTATTCTCGCCTGCAAAAAGGTTACAAATGCTTTGATCCTTCTACCAATAAGTATTTGATCTTCGCATATGCTAGCTTCTTCGAGAATTCTCCGTATTTTTCTTCGAATACGGAAAATCAGAAGGCTATATCAACCGTCCTTCAAATTCCAATTGTTCCACCCCACTCCACCTCCGTCTCCACCTCCGTCTCTTAAGGTCTATTTCCGACGATCTCAACCTCCTTCTAAGCATGCTATTCCAGTTAGTATTTCTAACTCTAATACAGATACACAAAGCACTCCTGGTGACTCATTACCTACTCCAACAATGTCTCCTACTTCGGTCGACCGCTCATTAGATGATATTCCCATTGCTCTTCGCAAAGGTACTAGAACTACTGCCAATCAAACTCCCATTTATACTTGTTTAAGTTATCATCGTCTGTCACCTTCATATCATGCCTTTATTACTAGCTTATCCACTGTCAAAGTTCCCAAGACCGTGGCAGAAGCACTTATTCATCAGGTTAGTGTCAGGCTATGATTGAAGAGATGACGGCTTTACATGATAATGGTACTTGGGAGCTTGTTCCTTTACCTAAAGGCAAAATCACTGTTGGTTATCGTTTGCGTATTCACAATTAAGGTAGTATCGGATGGAGCTATTGGTCGTCTCAAAGCGAGACTGGTTGCTAAAGGATACACTCAGATTTATGGCAGACTATGGAGATACTTTCTCACCAGTTGCCAAGATGGCCTCTATCCGTCTTCTCATCTCTATAGCAGCAATGAATCATTGGCCCCTTTTTCAGCTGGACATCAATAACGCATTCCTTCATGGAGAACTTGCTGAAGAGGTTTATATATAGCAACCACCAGGGTTTGTTGCTCAGAGGGAGTCTAGACTAGTCTGTAGACTTCGTTGATCCCTTTATGGTCTTAAGCAGTCTCCTAGAGCATGATTTGGTCGTTTTCGAGCTATTTTCCAACAATTTGGAATGATCCGAACATAAGTTAATCACTCCATATTTTATAGACATTCGTCTCATGGCAAACATATCTTTTTAATTGTTATGTTGATGATATTGTTATCATAGGTGAAGATCATGAAGGTATTCTCAACTCAAACAATACCTTTCAAGTCACTTTCAGACTAAGAATTTAGGCAAGCTGAAATACTTTCTAGGCATTGAAGTGGCACAGTCTGGCAATGGTATTACTATTACACAACGAAAATATGCCTTAAGACATTTTGGAAGATAACAATTGCAAACATGCGGACACTTTGATAGATCCAAGTACTAAGCTTATTCTAGGACAAGGGATCCTCTAAAAGATCCTAGCAGATATCGAAGACTTGTTGGCACACTCAACTATCTTACGATCATATGACCAAACATCTCATTTGCTGTTAGTGTAGTTAGCCAGTTTCTGCAATCACCTTGTGATAGTCACTGGAATGCAGTGATTTGCGTTCTGCGATATATCAAAAGCCCTCCGGGACAAGGTTTATTATATGAAGACAAGGGACACGCCCACATTGTTGGGTATTCTGATGCAGATTGGGTAGGATCTTTTTTTGATAGGCGATCCACTTCAAGTTATTGTGTTCTAATTGGAGGCAATCTAATAGCCTGAAAAAGTAAAAAGTAACATGTTGGGGCTAGATCAAGCGCAGAGGCGAAGTATCGAGCTATGGCATTGGCTACGTGTGAGCTTATATGGTTGAGACAACTTCTCCAAGAATTGAAGATAGAAGGAGTTGAACCGATGAAATTGATTTGTGATAACCAAGCTGCACTACATATCGCTTCTAATGTCATGTTTCATGAAAGAACGAAGCACATTGAGATAGATTGTCCCTTCATTCGAGAGAAGATCGAGTATGGATATATCGCCACGAGTTTTGTCAACTCAAAAGATCAACTAGCAGATGTTTTCACAAAATCACTCCGAGGATCCGGAATTGACTATATTTGTGGCAAGCTAGGAGCATATGACTTATATGCTCTAGCTTGAGGGGGAGTGTTAGATATGATATCATTAAATAATGAAGTTATGAGAATATCCTCAAATTCCTGTAATAATATTATAGTTATGGGAATATCTCCAAATCCGTATAATTAGGCAATTAGGAGATTGTGCAATATTTTCTTTTCATATTTACACTCTCTGTAACAGCTATATAATCCCATTAGCGTGAGGGAATAATCAAGCCACTAATTCCCAAATGCTCTTCTATTCTCCTTCTAATTTCTCAGATATTATTACGGATTTAGTCGTGAGTTCATCCTAGATGCCAAAAATGATGGTAGGGCGAGTATAGTTTGCAATCTAGATTGGGAAGTCACCAGATTTCTTGGTCAAAACATAGATGTCGATGGTTGCTATCGGGTAATCTATAAATTTAAGAACATTAGAAGCACAGAAGAAGAAATGTATTGCTTAACCAAAACAGGGAAAGCTAGTTCCAATTAACAACGATTTGCCAAATTACCATACATATTTCATGAAACTGCATCCACATAACTCAATTCGACTATCTATTTCCAAGCCAAGTCAGAATTGTTCATCAACGGTCACCCAATTCTATAACCTAACAAGAATCTCAATTTCCACTACATAACTCATGATACTATAGATCAACACCACAAATTAAGGTTCACCACTAGGGCCGACAAAATGGTTAAAAAAATAAGTAACCATCCAATCCTACCCATTAAATATGTGTTTGATAAAGGACCATTAAAAATTGATGAAGTTGGATATTATCCACTAAAAAAATATCCAAATGGACAATATGGACCGGGTCGGATATTATCAATACTCATTAGTCTGCTTGTTATTTCTCATGAGTTCTTGCTTTCCTTCTGAGAGTTTAAGCTTATTTTGGATTTCCTAAAACCATGGATAATATGTATATCCATATTATACGTCAGTTAACCCATTATTTATCCATGTTAAATATGGACCGGGTCGGATATTTATCCATTCTTGCTTAACCCATATCCGACCCAACCCCCATTTGCCACTCCTCACAACCAATATCACATAATTCTCAGAAAGTTGGATATCCAGAAGGACAATATGGACCGGGTCGGGTATTATCAATACCCATTTCTTTGCTTGTTATTTTTCATGAGTTCTTGCTTTATGAGAGTCTAAGCTTATTTTGGCTTTTAGCTTGTGTTCACAACTTACTATTCCTGAAACCTTGCATAATATGAATATCCATATTATCCGTTTATTAACCCATTTTTATGGGTGTTAAATATGAACCGGGTCGGATATTATATTATAATATGAATATCATATTATCCATTTTTGCTTTAACTTATTATCGACCCGCCCATATCCGACCCGACCACACCCCCACCCCATTTTGCCACTCCTACTCACCACCAATATCACATAATTATCACAAAATTCCACAAACCCATCAAGAATCTCAATTGAACATACACATACACAAAAACCCCACATTCCCAAAATTGAAACATTAGCAACAACGGCAAAACAAAAGGGGAAAATTGGAAAATTACCTCGCCAGCGACATCCTCTTTACTGGAATTGAATTTGGTGCCCTTATAGATGTAATTAACGCAAGTAGCACAACGAATACTCATAGGAAGCATCATGCGCACTTTCATCTGCTGATTCTTTGTCTGTCTTCGCCTCGGAATCTTGGCCGGATCGAAATCCGGCGGATAATACTTGTTTAACACCTTCCTTTCTCCCATCGCTTCTTCTTCTTCTTCTCAGTCCAAATTAGTTGCAAAGTGAAGGTGAAGAAGAAACTGTGTGTTAGGGTCGAGGGTTTTCTTTTGGGCGGAAATTTCGGGTTATTAAGAACAACCGACTCTTTTTCCTAATCCCAGTTGAAAACTTCTTTTCTTTTTTTATTTGTATTTATATTTATTTTTAATTTCCTTTCTTCCCTCCCAAGTCCCAAATAGACTAATTCGAATCCCCAACATTAAAATTAGCCATAAATTTCAGAGACCTCCAATAAATTTATTTCAAACAACACAAACTTTGTTTGTAATTTATCATATGAAGCTTTTTTTCTTCATATTTTAACATTTCTTTTATCCATTTATGCTGAAAAAACAAAAATTAAATGACCTTGTTGGTACTAAATGTATTACATATACACATCATTTTTAAAATGACCCCGTTGGTTAGGCCGGCTCTATTGTATGAGGCGGATTGTTGATCAGTTAAGAACTCTCATATCCAGTAGAGTGAGGGTTGCGGAAATGAGAATATTGAGGCGGATGTATGGGACAAGATGAGAATGGCCTCTATAGTGGATAAGATGATGGATGCGAGGCTGAGATGGTACGAGCATGTGAAGAGGAGAAATGTCGATGCCCCGATGGGAAGGTGTGAGAGGTTGGCGGTAGGGGACATGGCTCATCTTCAGTTTACCGAGGACATGACGGTAGATAGGAAGTTATGGAGGTCGCGAATTATGGTAGAAGGTTGGAAGGTAGTTGAGCATTGGATAGACTTGGTGGGTAGCTAGTATTAGCATTTTCCTCGTAGTTTTTTGTTCGTCGATCTCTGGTACTATCTTGTTTCTTGTGCTTCTGTTATTATATTAGTTTGCTTTATTTACTATGTTGAGCTCTCCCTATTATTTTTATGTGTTATTTACCTCTGTACTTTCTTTTTCAAATTGCTTTGTTATGCGTTACTTGAGCCAATGATCTTTCAGAAACAAACTCTCTATCTCCACGAAATAGGGATAAGGTCTGCATACATTCTACCTTCCCCAAACCTCCACTTATGGAAAATACATTGGGTATATTATTGTTGTATACACATCATTTTTAACAGAGTTAGCTCAACACCTTTTATCTATACTGACCAATTTAAATTGTCATGTAAGTAAGACGTGTGGTAAAAAAATTCAATATTGTCTCTAAACTTTGCAGAACTAATCAATCATGCCCTCTTTATATTATTTGTTATCTCTATCTAAGTAGGGAACACATTTAATGGGAATAAGTTACTACCAAAAAGGAGGGGAAAAAGAAGTGAAATGTTGACTGGAAATCAACTTCATCCAAAAATGGTTAGAATTATCAATCAAAACCTTTAGACTAATTGTTGGAATGGACAGTGTGTATATGTTGTTCTTTACCTCAACATTTATATCATGAGCCAAAAAAAACTACATGAGGAATTTAAATAGGATCTGTCAAACTCCTAGAAAGAAAGATGGAAGGCACATTGCACCCAAACAAAAAATGTCCCCTATGGTACAGATTTGAGGATGGCACACCGTCCTGACTAATTAGTATATGAATTTTCCAATATATCACACTTGGTAGGCATTGTAGTATATGAAAGATTGTACTTCATTCTTAGAATTGGTTAACCACCATTTAAATAAAGTATGTCTTGGTCCAGTATAGGCACTTATTCTACATGTGTCACCAAATACTATAATTAAGATCTCTTGTTGGATGTAATGGGTTCATAAACCTCCTTGAATATTTAGATTATATAGACTGTGTAAAAGTGCATTTCATATTCTAATTAGACCGAAATTTACCCCATTTTTCTTATATTAGCTAACTAGAAATAGATAGGAATATCAGTTTTAAGTAAGATCATACGATCTAATCTTGCCACAAATAAAAAAATCACAACAATCATAAAAATTAGGAGATCTATTTTTTAAGATCTGAACAATGTAATATAGCTATACTGCAATAACATTTTTTAACATGCCCCAGGATGTGCATCTTGTAATTGCAGCAAGTTTGTGTACAGCAGAAAAATGTATTCCAGAAGTCAAATAAACCTGCCAGAAAAAACAATAGGGGCTTTTCATTAAAATATAAAAGAACCAGAAAGGGGATACAAGTGCTTAGAAAATAAATCATGTTAAGTTTACCACAAATCCACCTTCTTGCCGTTGTTCTTGCAAACATAACATAAGTTAACAAGTAACAAACTACAGGAAAGAAAAAATGTTACAATTGAAGAAGAAAACCTCTCAGTAAATGGAAAATAATGATTAGTAGCCTCAAGAAGTAAACATCCAGTAGTGATTATACTTTGCTCATTCAATTGAACATATTCGGAAATGGTCTGACAGCCATGAAAGCATCTACCATCTGCAGGAAAGACCATTCAACAAGCAAATAAATTAGTGAAATTAGAAACAGAAAAGAAAAGAATTCACATAGAGCATATCTAAAGAGACTAGCATAGAAAGGAGACAAGACATCCAGTAATTTGGACAAGCAAAAAATGCACTAAAGACCACTTGGAAAAGCAGAACCCTCCGGCCCCTCCCTCTTTATTTCCCGAGAATGTCTAATCAAAGAGGCATCAAATCAAGTGTTGAAATAACTGTGATGGAGTGTCATGCTCATAAGAGGAGACCTTCACGCCCTTGACATCTCTCTTTTTTTTATGACAGTGGTGCTCGGGCCAGCTAGTGCATCACACCCTTGACATATCTAGCGACTTGTGTGAGGAAGAAAATTGAAAACACCCCTCAACAACAATGAGTTAGGTAAGGCTTCCTATGTAGATAAAGAAAATCGAGGCGTGGTGCAAATTTCAATCCCCTTGTGTTCACTTAAACTAGCAGACCAGGCTGAATTCCTAAGTTACTAAAGATAAAATCACGTCATTTGAAATTCAGTTATTGTTAGGACAAATTGAATTGATACTCCAAGGCAATTCAAAATGGAGAATGAGTAATTAGAAATTCAGCAAAGCTAGTTAATTTTATGCTTCACCGAAAATTACTGTTAGTTACCTCATCAGTCACTGCTGCCCTAGCCCGTCGATGTCTTTCGACTAGATCTGTTAGAACTTCAACACGCCTCTTTTTTATTTCACCTGTTAGCATACGGACAGACCCATATTCCTGAAAGTTGAGCATATGAAAATTATTGGTAATATCAACTGCCGTTAGTCCGTGCATGAACTGAATTGAGCACTAAAAGCTGGAGTTCTACAAATGCAAATTATGAGTTAGTAAAGAAACACTAAGATAAAGTGTGAATACTGACCTCTCTAATGTGGTCCAGCTCTTTATCATCGTCCAGGAAAAAACCAAGATATTTAAATGGTATATCAACCTGCATAGTTTACAAGGCGAGATTTTAGTTTGCTTCTTTTTTTCCATGGCTAAGATGGTACAAAGTTATTGATCCAGGAGAGAAGAAAACAGGCAGTGATACATTGCATCCACAAGCTGTGCTATATTCAAGCACGTACAGTCATTTAATAGAAATGCATTCCATCCTATGAATTAGCTATTTGGTTCATATAATTTTTTGGTTACCTCCAGGTTTGCTCCGTACTTTCTGTGCTTTTCAATTGAGTCTTGCCCACCAGAGAATGCATATCTGTTTATCTGCACATGTTAATATTTAAGGAGTCATTATTCTGCTTATCGAAATAACTTATTTAGCATAGAGCAATCAAACTGGATAATATCCCTTTAAACATCAGCTGTGCGATGCGAAAAGCAAAAACTGAAGACCGCAGTGCACATGAAGGAAATGAGAAATTCTATCAATATCGACATCATAAAGATTTGTCATCTTACACCAGTATGCTAAAGTAAAGATACATTAGTATTTGATATCCACTGTTCCACAAGCATTCCTTTCTTCCTTCAAAAATCCTTTGGTTTCTCTCCTTCCAAATCACCCATCAGATAGCTGCGGGGATAGTATTCCAAGGTGTTTTCATGTCTCTGTTAATACCATCTATGTACCAGCATATGTGTAACCATTGTGTGCTTTCTGGCATACACAATTTCAGCTCAAAGATATTCAGGATCATACTCCATATTTGAGAGGTGACCTTACAATGAACAAAGAGATGGTTCACATCTTCATACCTATCCCCACAAAAGCCAAATCTGTTAACAAAAATTACACTCCTACATTATGTTGAGTCAAACATGCCTCTTTGTGTTACCAACCATGTCGTTGCACTTTGTGTGGAGCTTTATTTTTTCATATCATTTTCCAAGGCCAGCTTTGTTCCTGGTTGTCATTTTCACACATGAGCTGATAGCATAATTTTACAATGAACACCCCTTTTCCTTGTGCTTTACAGACCACTGTATCTTGGTGTTGGTTTAGCTCAGATGTACTTTCAAGTATCTACAGGAATCTTGTCATCTACTCCAGCTCCCAAACATTAATTAATAATTATGCAGTATCAGTTATGCCGTGATTATTTTTTTCTTATGCAGCCAACTAGATGCTGTATTATTTTATATGGGATTTTATGCTGGGATTAGTTGTTCCAATACCACATACAAAAGATCCCTTGATAAAGATGATTTAACAAGATGCTCCAGCAATACACTATAGCTGTCCCAGTAATACATGCAAAAGGTACAGTAAAAGCCCAGACTGTATAAAGGTGAAGGTTGTTCACAGCTTCAAAATAGACTTTTCTTAGTGACCCAGGTAGTTGAACATGCCTGTAAACCCAAGTTCACCGCAACAAGCTTAAAATTTCAGACTATAATCTCCTCAAGAAAGGGCAATAGTGATGAAGCTTTTATGAAATATTCTACAAATTGTGGAACAGTAAAACACTTAAATGGAAAAGCTCAATAAGTGCTCTTCTCAGTTTGAGAGAGGACTAATGCAGGAATAGTAGAGTTCAGGCAGTTGCTGAAGGTTCTTTATGTTTTCTTTATTGTTTAAAGTCATTTACTATTTAGAAGTAGCTTTATCATTAATTGTCTAATAAGTTCCATTTCAAGAGTGTATGTCACAAAGATCATTGTTTACCAACTCACAAAGAAAAATATCATTGTTTACCGAATAGGTTAGAAGCTTAGCAATTCAATTACAATTATCAATAATAACAATAACAGTAAAGAGAACTCATCCAACACTATGTCCCAACAGCAACAGAGGAGTGACCCAAAATCATTCATCCAACACTATGTCCAACAAGCATAATTTCAATTGCAACAAGATGACCTTAATTATCTACCATCGCCAATGCCATAATATAAGTTTTTTTATAGTGATGAATGATAACTCTCATTCATCACAGGTCTACAGCTGCTTGCCATTATTAACACCCACTGCTTTCACAAGTTGAGTAATGCTAGCACATGGTCAGAAAAATATGGTTTCAATTTTCAGGCTAACAGCTGGTTTTGCAAATTTTGTGGAGACCATTCATCCTCTATTGTTGGAACCATAATGTCTTTCTCTCAACCAAAGCTATTGCTTCATCTCTTGTAGAAGTCTATGAGAATGCATTATTCTCCACTGTTACCTTATTTTCTCCTATGCTCCTAGATCTATATTGTTAAATACACACACACAATATACATGTGTATATTGTGTATATTAAGTCTCGGATTTGGTCCCAAAAATAGCTCTCGGATTTGGCTGTTTATGTAAAGTAATCTATGGTAAATATTTTAGTATCCTAGTTTAGGTAATGTTGTAATATAATTAGTAGTGTATTACCATAATTAGTGTATTACCATAAATGTATAGAATAAGGTTTTAGGAATAGAATTTCTCCTATTTTGTAACTTGTATATATACCTTTCAATTAATGAAAATAATCAAGGGGATTATTTTTTTCATGGTATCCGAGCATTATATTCATCAGTCATAGCAATTTTATACACAATACACACATGTATATTGTGTATATTGTGTATATTTAACATATATGTAATAACAATCAATTATAGAAGACATAATCTCAAAAAATTCGTTTGATGCCAAATTAGCATCATGAAATAAGGATACTGATGCAAAATAAAGTTCTATTATATTTATTCAAGAAAAGGCCCAAAACTGGAGATAAAGACAACTTATTTGAAAAATATATGTATTCGAAACTCTATCCTCTGAAATTGAACGTCGTACTTTGTGTTGTAAAATAATCACTTTATTAACTTGCTCATTTCGGCATGCACTATTTCTAATGATTTTCTTTATGACAATGGGTGTCTGAGGCAACTTGCGCACATCACAACTATTCCACTGGGTACCTGCTACCTCCCACCAGCACATGTACCGGATAACTCCATCCACCAAGAATTAGACAGATGGGAAGAAATCATCTAGTGTTTTTCATCTCTCCTGAGATTTGAACCCTGATCTCCACAGTTTGCACCCACTTCATCGACTACTAAGCCACACCCTTAGTTCATTGTTTCTAATGAATTTTATAGAATGTCTATCTATAGTAATCCTCCCTCCCTCCCTCCCTCCCTCAAGAAGGAAAGGCCAATACAAAGAAAAAGGAGATAAATAAGAACTGGATTATGCACAAAATGGATGTCCTTCAAAAGGATACAAGCATTGACATATTATGTGTATGAAATGTATAGAAATATATCTTTTGAGGACTTTTTTTTTGTTTTTCGAGGTTTGCAATAATGGAGTATTTAGAAGCCCAACCTTGTTTTTTATCTCTTTTGCTGAATCGGTCACATAAATGGCAGAATTTGGATCATTAGCAGACATTTTCCATTCTCCCCCTGCAAATGTTCAACGACAGAAAAGTAAAATATCAACAGAAGAAACGCATAACAATTTTTACAAGCAGACACATTAAACAACATAAGCTGAAACGTGTCTGCATAAACTAATTTGACAAATAACAACTAACAAGGATGAGAAACAGTTTTATTTCTACTTATTTGGAATCAGATAGATACTAGCATGGAGGTTGGGCACATCAGACAAAGAACAAAGATGAAATGAAATAATCATTATATAGTTAGTGATACCTTTCATATAAGTTGGAACTCAAGAATCATTGAAAATTGCACAAATTAAGAACCAAATTCAACTGCGAAGAGCATGAAAGTGGTAAAAATGAAGGGAAAATGAAAAAAGAAAAGAATATAGAATCTTTTTGACATATTGAAAATGCGAAAGATGATTTAGTCGCACGCATTTCCATGTACCTAGTAGAGGACATCATTTATACTGAGACTATTTGCAATATGGACCGCAAGGGTTCTTGCAAACAGTTCTAGCAAACAGTATCCAACTAGGATTAATCCTTTGAGAAAAAAGTTACTAAAGATGTGGGGCTTTGCTTGAAATTGAACATCTTACAAAGGAATTTTTTTGTTGTCTTTCCTTCGTGAAGGACTGTCATTCACATGCTTTATGGATTTTTCGTTAAACAGTTTCTGAATCAGATTTATATCTATTGAGAAGTTGATCCTTATGGTAAATGAAAGTGTTCTTAACTAAATTTGCATATCCTATGGAGCAGGCAACTAGGTCTCATAGTCGCAAAATGCTTCTCTAGCATGATGAATCACGACTCCGGTTCTAGGTACAGGAAGAATTCCATGGGGAGATAAAGCTCTCAGAAATGCTGCATTACTCAGCCTATACAAAAATTAAACAAACTACAATTAACTATGTTTTACAGGTCTATGACCAAAAGATGCTACATTTACTGGTCTAGGAGATGTGAAGAAGCACATGCAGTGAACTGCAAATTTTTTTCATTCAGAAAGGTAAGTCAACTATTAAAAACTTCGATGCAGAAATACACATATATAACCAGAATGTAGCGCCCACGCAGAACAGAGCTTTCATTTGTAAGGAATTAGGGTTTAGAGATTGCCACAGCTCAAAAGGATCATATCACAACTCACAAGTCACTGAGGTGATAGTTATTCATTCTAACTATCTGATTAATGATGATGCAAATTTTTTTCCTTAAACAGTGGTGTTCGGGCCATCTTGAGGTCAGAGGAGTTAAAGGCAACAAGTTGAAGGACAGACAAACATTAGAACAAATTACTCCTACTAATTAACTGTAAAATACTTAGTCACAGATGCGTGATCAAAGTGAAATTTGATCATAAATTTTGTAACAAAACTTAAATTGGTCAGTCACTTGTCTATAAGAAGGAAAAAAACCTGAAGGGCAGGAAAGAACGATGATTCAATCAAAGCAGGCTTGTGATAGCCTATCCGAGGAGTAACATCTCAAGTCATTCGGAAATAGGGATCCTGAAAAATCACTTACTGATGTTAGTTCTTTTAGTAAAAACCAGCGGGCACTATCAATAAAAAAGATCACGAGAGACATTGCATGTAGGAAAAGAAAGAAATGAAGAAGTAAAAACCCAACAAGACCTCCATCCTTTTTATTTGTTTTCTTGTTCTTTATAACATGAAACTGTCTATATATCATCTAATCAGCTCAATTTAAAGCAAAAAAGGAGATTTCCTGCTTATGTGGCCTACTTAGTCCAGCTGCTCCAGTAGATCTAATATGAAATCTTGAACTTGCTAAATTGTGTCAATAACCATACGCCCACGAACTAGACGATTAGAATATTTAACTAGAAAACAGTTCAAGGTTAACAGAGTAAAGAAAGCACCATAAGTTCTGAGGCTAATGTCTAATCACGTAAAGACAAATCTAACAACCCAAAAGAAGGGTGAGATATATCATCAGCAGATAACGCGTACAAAGAGAGGCACCTATCAAGATATATTGTTGCTTCCAACTTTTAGTAATATCACGAGACAATAACTTGAGCCCAAAATATATAATACCATCATTTGAACAGGAATATGAGCAGAATTTTGAGATGGCCATCCGGCTTCTTCTTTTGATAAATTAAATATCTTAAGTGCATAACACGCCAAGATGGAGTTGACTTAAAAATGTGCAAAATGTATAAAATCAATTCAAGCCTCTCATTAATCTAGCCAACTATACAGATCAGTACACCAAAAATACATTGAAATCAAAAGAGAACTCCTCAAGTGAACTCATTGATTTCTATCATAGTGGAGGCTGTTATGAAAGTTGTTATGAGGAGATCTTTATGGCAGTGAAAATGAAGATCGCTTCTACTGATTGGGAAATAACCACCACTCTTATCCAATATATGTCCATCCGACTATATAACTGGTACTATTTTATTGACAACAAAACATATTGCTTGATCATTCAAATATAATGATATTTGAAGAAACTATGTGTCAGAACAAAAATTTGAAGAAATCTGACAAACAAAAATAGGAGCAAGAAAGAACCTGGTCAATGGCACATGGAATCAAACAGCGAATGTTATCATTGCCAAACAGATGAGGAAATGAACTGGGGAAGGATGGAACAGCCTGCAATTTTGTAAAATTCAGCTATGTGAGTTTCTCTATACGTCCAAAACCATAGTCAAATTCCTCAAATTTGAGGAAAAGACAAAATCCATATAAGATTCAGAGTAAGCTACTATTCCAGCTTCTTCTTCTTTAGGGGCAAGGCAAAGTATACTATTCCAGCTTCTTCAAGCTTTTGACTTTTCCAAAGTTTATCTATTTGACGTGAAAATAGGAAAACTAAAATGAAATATAAGGCACATATTCTTCACAAATGAAGCACAGAAAGGTCTTAATAAAGTATCTCTGTGTGGTATAATATTTCTTTGAGTTCTGGACTGTATATCAGAGTATTGTGGTAAAAAGGTTTTTGCACAATAGAGTAAGTTATACACAGACTACAAGTTACGACATTGAGGAGTACGCTACCTGAACTGGTGGAAAACTAACTTTTCCAATGTGATCTTCACCTGTGAAACCAAAAATGCCAACAACCTGAAAAACAAGCCACATAGGGCAATAAGTTTAAAAACTTTAACATAAGATGCTCCTCTAGATATAAAGTAGCAATAATCACCTTATTGTATGTGACACATTTTGCAACCCTGACCATGTTCTTGTAAAAGGCGCTGCGCAAAGAGTTCTTGTTAGCACCAATATTCTAAGTTGTCAAACAAGAAACGCATCATAAAGTATGTAAATAAAAATCATGGAGCTGTACACATGAATTTAAAAGAAAGCATAAGTTGATTGCATCCTTATACGGCCATCAAAATCTACTTACAACATACCATGTAAACAAAAAAATCTCATTCTAAAAAGCAACACCCACTGTAATCACAGCCAAATCAACAAACTGAAACATGAAAACCATATAACTGAATCTCTTCTCCCCGCCCACTGCCCCCTAAAAGAAAAAACCACTGTTGCATTAAGGACACTATCCATTAAAAATAGGAAAATGACTTGTGTCACTTTACTAGCATCCAAATTCTCACTCTGTATACTTCAATAACCCCTTAAGCATTACTCCCTCCGTCCCATTTAGATGTCGTTATAGCTCAAAATAATTGTCACTTTAGGAACTCAAGACTAAAGTTGACAAATGTTTTCAACTATACCCTTAACATTAAGAAATATGCACAATAAAAAAAGGGCAGCCCGGTGCACTAAGTTCCCGCTATGCGCAGGGTCCGGGGAAGGGCCAGACCACAAGGGTCTGTTGTACGCAGTCTTACCTTGCATTTCTGTCAGAGGCTGTTTCCACGGCTTCCACGGCTTGAACCCATGACCTCCTGGTCACATGGCAGCAACTTCACCAGTTAAGATCAGTTTACCTTTATTAAATAGGGAAAACTTAGTAAACTATAACTTGTATTTATTGTTTTCTTAATGGGCGTGAAAAGAGCTAAAGTGTTAAAATGGGACGAGGGAGTATTTCAACTTTAAAAACTTAAAAACATCACCAGAAAACTATACTTGTACCATATGCCCACTCCTTCTATGATTAACATACCTATACTTGCTTTTCTACTCACCAAATACTGGAAGATAATCCAAATAAGAAAAAGGATTTCTAAATATAAAACATTTTCCTTGTTACAAAAGGCATTCAGAAAGAAAAAAAAAAAAGAGGCTACTTACCCACCAACATAATCAAAATCAGAGAAAATGAAAGTCTTGGAAACATCAAATCCACAAGCAACAATATCTTTAGCATTCTCGCGAGCAAGTCTTTGTCTTTCTTCCACTGACAAATTCTTCCACATACATTTCTCATCATCAGTCAACTGTATTACAAGTGGCACCTTAAAAGCATCCTGCAAGTACCTACAGCACAACAAAACAAATTCACAAACCCATAACATAAACAAATATTTTAAAAACCCAAATAAGATGACCCAAATTAAATCAAGCTAGCGTTTGGCCATAGATTTTGGATCAGATTTTGAAAAATTATCTTCAAATATCTGTTTGGCCATGAAATTTGATCAGATTTTGAAAATTTATCTTCAGAATATTTTCAAGTTCCAAAAACCGGCACATACCAGTTTTTGGGAGAAATTTCTCTTACACTCACAACACTTCAAATGTTTTCCAAGCAAAATGCATGTCCAAATACAACTTCAAGTTCCTAAAGCACAATAAAATAAATTCACAAACCCAAATATACACAAATACTCCCTCCGTCCCATATCAGTTGTCATGTTTCCCTTTTTGAAAGTCAATTTAACTCATTTTCAAAGCTAATGTCAGGACCTACTAGCCAAGGGACAGTCTCAGTTAAACTGTTTCTATGGGGCGTAGACCTTCCAAAAGGTAATGGAGGCGTGCAAAGGTTTCCTCGGGCCGATGGAATTAGATTAGATCAACTCACAATTTAAGATATTCAAAAACTATACCATAACTTGCCACTTTTCTCATATTAATTTGATAAAAAAATATATCGTCAAAGTTCACGCAATTGGACTCTCGAGAAGGGAAATATGTCAACTAATATGAGACACAGGAAGTATATGCAAAAAAAAAAAAAAACATTGTGCATTGAAATCAAAATTACTTTGTAAACATGAAGGGGATAAGATGACCCAAATGCAATGCTTCAGAAGAAGGTCCTCTCCCAGTATACAAATAGAATTTCTCCCTTTTTCATACGAATCCAATATATCATTAAAGTCACGATGAGCAAAGAAAACATCACGCCGAAGAAAAACATGTGGTTCTCCACCTAAGTGGATATCCGCCACCCGTCAATACCCACCAGCCATATTTTGTAATCAATTCATTTGTCATTTTGTCAACCTGCCAATTCGTTATTATTGGGCTTATGGGTTGCTAAAATTATGTATGTCAAATTATTTGGGCTTTAGATAAATATAAAGTTGTACAAATAAAATTATAATTGGCGGGTATAAGGCGGACGGGTAGATTTGGGGCGGGCGGTTGGATGCGGGACGGGGCAGGAGGTATAACTGCAAATCCACCAACTAACCATACCCACCTACTACCCGCCAAAGTTATACCTATACCCGCCCCAACTAGAGTCGTAATCCGCAAAATTGTACCCACCTGCCATCCCTACCCCTCACCCCTACTCACCTCACCCACCACCACCTACTTATTTTTTAGTGTTCCCATTTTATACCCAAACCCACCCCACCACCAACCCCTACCACCCACCCCCACACAACTACCCACCTCCTCTATCATACCCAAATTCACCAACCCCCACCCTCTACCACCCACCCTCACACTAGCACTCACCACCCCACCCACCTCCACCCCACCAACCACCCCACCACCACCGCCCTCACCCCAGTTACAACTAATGCACAAGTTCTCCATTCAAGGAGCTACTTAAAGTGATCGTGAAGAAATTTTACCCTTAACTAGTTTGGCAGAGTTGAAATTGTAGGTGCTGATGATGCTTGGGGCTTCATGTCCAAGCTATATTTTCTTTGATTTTGTACATAACAGTTTACTTTGGTAATAAAAAAGTTTAACCACCCAAAAAATAGTATTAGCTTTGCTAAACCAACCATAAGAAAGCAGAAAGAGGAAAGAAGAGAGCTGAGAGAGAGGAGGATGCATATTTTTCATTCACAATGACAGAAATCAGTACACTTTTCCTTCAAATTACAACTATGACTACCACAAATTGGATCCCACAATCTCTAACTTACTGGACTGAACTAGATTGAAATACATTAAATTAAGTTAGGCTAAACTGAACAATTATAAACTTCTACAACTTTGTTTACTCCAACGATTAGCTACTTCTCAACATCTATGTAACACCAAATAAGCAGCAGGTACAACATCTGCAAGCCTATTTGTTACAGAAGTTCACTAACTTAATTATAGGTTGCAATCTCTAGCACAAGGGTACAGGTCTATATATTGAAACCCCGCCCTCTCAAAGTACCAATCCGCAACAGCTTCACTGATTGTCTACAAATAAGTGTTAGAAGAAATTAAAATCTGCTATGAACTCATCAAAATTATGAATGACAGGCACATGATAAAATTCAAAAACAAAGAAAGTGCGCATCTATTCAAACATTATATGGATAAAACAAATGAAACATTACCTTATGAAGTAACCTTGGAGAGCTAGCATTGAATCAGTATGCTGGTGAATTAATTCTACCATGAGAATAGCAAGACGTGAGGAAATAATCCCTCGTAAAAGAAGGGGGTAGACACTGGAATGTCTTTAAGAACTCCACTCCAAAGGCTATATTGAAAAAACAATTTAAAAAGAATTAAAGGAGAAGAAGAGCCATTATACATGTATAATTGGAAGGTATACACTAGTTAAAAACCAGAGAAATGCTAACCTTGAATAAGTATACGCTGGCTAAATGTTCAGTTATTTATGTGTTCCTTGCAATCCTTCCAGGCATGTTGAGGATCAAGGTTTTCAGGAACAAAAATGTTTTTAATCTGAAGTTAGAGTGTTGGATTCAGAACTTGATTATTTTCATTGATAATGAGAGGTAAATATACAATTCCTAAATATGGACAATATAGGAAAATAATTCTATCTTTTCCTATTCTAATTCTAATACATTTTTCTAGTACAAAACTAATATCATAATAATTATAATTATACATGAATTACATTTTGTTGAGTCCAAATCGGACCATGATACACACAATCCTTTATCCGCAATGCGGTATCGCGAAGGGTCATTGAGGACGCGTACTTGTCCACGAGCTACCTTTTCTCCAACAAAGTGTATGTCCATCTCGATATGTTTAGTGCGCTGATGTTGGACCGGATTTCCAAAAAGATAGACTGCACTCACATTATCACAGTAGACCAAGGTAGCTATCTGAATAGGATAATGTAGCTCTAGTAGAAGATTACATAGCCAACATGACCCAGACACCACATTGGCTACCCCTCGATACTTTGCTTCCGCACTGGATCGTGATAAAGTAGACTGGCGCTTTGCAGACCATGAGACCAAGTTATCGCCAAGAAATATATAGTATCCAGATGTAGAGCGTCTGGTGTCCGGACAGCCACCCCAATCAGCATCGGTATACGAGACAAGTGTAGCAGCTGATGATGGATATAGATGCAAACCATAGCCAAGTGTACCTTGGATGTATCGGATAATGCGTTTGAGCGCATTCATGTGCTCAACTCGAGGATCATGCATGAACAAACACACATGTTGTACGGCATACGTAATATCCGATCGCGTGAAAGTAAGATACGGAAGAGCTCTAGCAAGACTGCGATAGTGAGTGGGATCCTCGTAAGGGGGAGCCAGCCGCAGCACCGAGCTTGGGTTTTGTATCAACTGGAGTGGAAGTAGACTTACACGAGGACATACCAGCTCGCTCAATTATCTCAGCGGCATACTTCCGTTGGGATAAGAACAACCCACCTGCATGACGAGTGACAGCAATCCCCAAGAAGTAATTCAAGGGCCCTAAGCCTTTCATAGCAAACTCAGAACTAAGTAGTGTCATGATAGACCAACATAAATCATCAGAAGAAGCTGTCAAGATAATATCATCCACATACAATAGAATATATGCCAAGGAAGTAACACGACGATAGATGAACAGAGAATTATCAGACCGGCTGTGAGAAAACCCAATAGTAGATACATAGTCTGCAAATCGCTTATACCAGGCCCGTGGGGCCTACTTAAGCCTATACAAGGACTTCTTCAATAAACAAACATGATTAGGATATGTGGGGTCTCGAAAACCCAAGGGTTGATGCATGTAAATTGTCTCTTTAAGATCACCATGTAAGAAAGCACTCTTCACATCTAACTGATGAATGGGCCATGCTTTCGAAAGAGCCAAACTGAGAACATGCGAATGGTAGCCGGTTTGACCACCGGACTAAACGTCTCACCACAATCCACGCCAACCTGTTGAGTTTTACCATCACCTACAAGCCGAGCCTTATGTCTCAAAAAGAACCATCAGAATTATCTTTATGAGTAAAAATCCACATCAAGTGAATAATATTAACACTAGAAGGACGGGGTACCAACTCCCATGTCTTATTCTCAATAAGAGCATTATATTCGTCGTTCATAGCCAATTTCCAATTCAGGTCATTTAATCCAGACACTGGGTTACAGGGTAGTGGGGATTTAAGAACATTAGAATTAAGATTAAAATGTATTTTTGGTTTAAAAATACCCTGTTGACTACGAGTAATAGGTCGTGGCGCGGCAAGGCGATGTGGGCATCTTGGCCCAAACTGAAACCGAAGGTGAGACCGGAGCAGAAATCGGCGTGGCGAGCGATCTCGCGGTGGGGTCGATCGGCCCAACAGGCAGTGGGCCTACTGGCGTTTCGTGGTTACTGGATCGGCCCATTAAGTGGTGCATAATGTACGGTGAGACTTCGTCACCTAAAAAATTATAACGAACTAGGCACGGGACTACTCATTTTAGCAAATGGAAATTGAGTTTCATAAAAATTAACATGGTGACTAATTATGATTTTATTAGACGATAAATCAAAACATTTGTAACCACGATGATTAGATGTATAACCCAAAAACACACAAGCGGTAGAACGGGCTTGATGTTTGTTAATCGTAGTTGACGGAAATAGTGGATAGCATAGATACTCAAAGACCCTAAGATGTGAATACGAATGATTCTTATTATAGAGGATTTTAAGAGGAGATGCATATGTCAACCCTTTGGTAGGAAGTATGTTAAGGAGATAAATAGTCATTTGTAGTGCATGATGCCAAAAGGAAGGGGGTACGGAAGCATGTACCAATAAAGTTCAGACAATATTATTAATGTTACGAATTTTTCATTCGACTTTCCCATTTTGTGAGGACGTATGAGGACAAGAGAAACGAAAAACTATGTCATTAGCATCACAAAATTTCCGAAACAACCTATTATCATATTCTTTGTCATTATCACATTGAATATTTTTTATTTTCCGTTCGAATTGGGTGCGGATGAATGCTCCAAATTTTAAGAATGAGGAAAAAACATGAGATTTCTTCGCTAACGGAAAGATCCATAAAAATTAGAATAATCATCAAAAAATAGAACATAATAACGATGGCCCACAGAACTTAGAACGGGAGAAGTTCATAAATCGCTATGAATAATGTCAAAAGGCATCAAAGTACGAGAAGTAGAGGCTACAAATGATAATCTAACATGTTTTTCTAACGGACATGAATGACAAATTGGAGTACTACGCGTACCCTTATAAGAAATAAATTTGTTTTTATGCAGGGAAGAAATAATAGATGACCCAGGGTGACCCAAACGTGCATGCCATATGGAAGGAGCTAGAGCTGCAAATGTCGATGGCATGGCTTGACTCGAGAAACTGGAGGCGGACATGATTGGATAAAGATCTCCCCTACTATTGCATCTCATGAGAGGTATCCCCGTTTTGAAATCCCTCGCAGAAAATCCAAAAGGATCAAAATTAACAGAAACCTAATTATCAGTGATGAATTTTCGGACAGACACCAAATTTTTAATTAAGTTAGGAGCATGAAAGGTATTTTTCAAGACAAGAGGCAGATGTAGGGGAGACAAAGTTGTATTACCGTAACCACGAATTGAAATTGTATTGCCATTACCAACAATAATGCCATGTTTTTTGCTCAAATTGGAATAAGACGAGAGAGTACCTTGGTCGGATGTCATGTGAGAAGTTGCGTCGGTGTCCATATACCAATTCGCGTCCGGAGGATTTAATTTAAGTGTATGCATGGCGGCCTCAATATCGGTGGGTGTCGGGATCAGAACAGGCCCGCAGCAGTGAAAGCCTATGTGGGCCGAGGCCCAAGCAGACCGCCCTACTGACCCGAACCATATCGTTGCTGGGTGTTGCCTGAAGAACCAGAAAAATTGGGCCTGTGACTGGGCTGGACCGGGGCCCAACTACCTGGAAAATAACTAGGGGGATCGGGCCACCGGCCGCCGGGTCCGAGCCCACTGCCAAGGGGCCCAGGGCTGAGACCAAGGGGGTTGGGGCCCAGTACCCTAAGGCCCACTGCTGGCGTTGCTACTGTTCCGTTCACCGCCGCGATTTTTGCCATTATTTTTATGGTTTTGACCCAAATTGTCAACCAAACCGTGTGAGTTATTGGATGAAGTCATCATCTCCATGGAACTTGAGCATCAAACGGGCTTGATAAAAAGGGGGAAGCGGATTACTTTGTCGGAGTAGAGTCCCAACGCCATTATAGGCCTCAGATAGGCATGCAACCATTTGGAGAACAAGATGATTATTGGTAACAGGCGCTCTAACGTTACGAAGCTAGTCCGCCAATTCCTTGAGCCGTTTACAATAAGCTGAAACATTCGGAAAATTTTTCATGCTGACTTGTGAAAATTCTTGCTCAAGAGTGACAACTTGGGAATGTTGGTTATCCTGGAATATATCACGCAATCTATTCCAGGTAGCCATAGCCGTAGTGTCCGGTTCAATGATCGTCTGTAAAAGGTGGGTAGAAATAGTGGAGTAAATCCACGGAAGGACGGTAGCATCAAGAGTGATCCACAACTGAGGATCCTCCGCGGGTGTAGGGACAGCAAGAGGAATTATGTGATAGAGTACTTGATGTGAGATTGTGTGAATTTTGAACACTTCTGCCCATGTCACATATATGACGTTTTCCATCTCAAAAACAATAGGGATGTGGTTCTTGATGTTGGAAACAGTAAGGGCAGGATGAAACATGTTCTTTGACGTAGACATAACGATAGGAACAATAGGTGAAAGAGGAATTTGAAAGAAAATTTGAGAAGAGAGGAGGTAAGGTGCACAGAGTCCGAGAAGGAACACGGAAACCGAGGCAACGGAAGAGAGGAGAAATCAGTAGAAGACCTAGACTTTTGATACCATGAAAGAAATAATCCATTGATTATTTTCATTGATAATGAGAGGTATATATACAAATATACAATTCCTAAATATGGACAATATAGGAAAATAATTCTACCTTTTCCTATTCTAATTCTAATACATTTTCCTAGTACAAAACTAATACCATAATTATAATTATATATGAATTACATTTTGTTGAGTCCAAATCGGACCGTGATACACACGGTCCTTTAAGAATGATTCTTTTAGATTTATAGAAGCTATAGAAAGAAAGGAATAAAATTCTTAAAACTAAGGGAAATTAGCCTTTGTCTCCTTGACCTGCCAGGTGTCATAGATTGAATTGATTATGAAGAGTGGAGTCTGGACGTATGGAATGACACTCTGAGGGAAAAAGCACTGCACAATATATCATTAAGGGAAAAGTAATGTTATAATTAGAGGGCAATGTTTATACTATAGCATAGTTAAAGAAATTAATTGTTTTTGTTTCCAAAGCTTAAACTCTTACCAGACTTGGTTCCATTGCAGATGTGCAAGCTGACGGCAAATTCTTAGCCTGTCCCTGAGAATGAGAGAGAAAAGAAAAGCTATTTAGTTAAGGAAAATATTTAACTTGCGTATACCTCTTTAGCATACCAATATTACTAAAACAGAAAAGAAGATGAGACTCACATGTAAGTTAACAATTCTCCGATACATCTCTTGAATATCTGGAGTACCAAATATTGTCTTCCTGCATAAATTGTGAAACGTATCCAGAGGGATTGGACACTAATAATTAAGTTAATAGAAAATGTGGAGTCTCATTTTCACAACATGAAAATAAGAAGAGCTCACCCATTGATGAAGAAGCCAGCATCTGCAACACACTTAACTCTAGCGTCATTCGGCAAGAGGGATTTCAATTTATCGCAGTTCAAGATTGTTGCTAACCCTCCTGCTGAAGTTCCGCATAGAATTGCCTGACAGCATTTTAATTTGGTATTCAAGATTTAGCCAAGTATTTTTTTTTTTTGAAAAACATATTAAGTAGGAATAAGGTAGTATATATGATGTGTAATTATGATATGAAGTTAGAGAGTGAATTCTCAAAGAATCTTGATTATTTTTATTAATGAATAAGTCTATATATATAATACACATTTCTAAATATGGAAATCATATTCCTACTATAATACTAATATCCTAATTATACTTGTCCACGAGCTATCTTTTCGCGAACAAAATGAATATCCATCTCGATATGTTTAGTGCGCTTATGTTGGACCGGATACCCAGAGAGATAGACGGTACTAACATTATCACAGTAGACCAAGGTAACTTTCTGAATAGGAAAGTGAAGCTCTAATAACATATTACCCAACCAACATAACTCAGACACCAAATTGGCTACTTCTCGATACTCGGCCTCCACACTAGATAGTGATAAAGTAGCCTGACGTTTTGCCGACCAAGAGACCAAGTTATCACCAAGAAACATACAATAACCAGAAGTTGAACATCTGGTATCTGGACATCCACCACAATCAACATATGTATACGACACGAGTAGAGACAGATGATGGATATAAATGCAACTCATAATCAAACGTGCCTTGTATGTATCGTATAATGCGTTTGAGCGCATGCATGTTCTCAATCCGCGGATCATGCATAAATAAACACACCTGCTGAACTGCATAAGTAATATCTGGTCTCGTGAACATAAGATACTGAAGAGCCCCTGCAAGACTACGATAGTGGGTGAGATCCTCATATGGTGTGCTAGAAGTAGCACTCAGCTTCGGTTTGGTATCAACTGGAGTAGAAGAGGACTTACAAGATGTCATGCCAGCTCTCTCAATAATTTTAGCCGCAAACTTCCTCTGTGATAAAAATAGACCACCTGCATAACGAGTAACAGTTATTCCCAAAAAATAACTCAAGGGCCCTAAGTCTTTCATAGCAAATTCTAAACCGAGAAGTGTCATGATAGACTTGCGCAAATAATTAGAGGAGGCAGTCAAAATAATATCATCCACATATAACAAAATATATGCTAGAGAAGTACCACGGCGATAGATGAACAGATAATGATCAGACATGTTGTGAGAAAAACCCCAATAGTAGACACATAATCTGCAAACCTCTTATACCAAGCTCGTGGGGCCTGCTTAAGCCCATATAAGAACTTTTTCAGCAAACAGACATGATGAGGATAATTGGGGTCCCTAAATCCAAAGGGTCGATGCATGTAGACTGTCTCCTTAAGATCACCATGTAAGAAAGCATTTTTCACATCCAGCTGATGAATGGGCCATGCTTTTGAGAGGGTCAGACTGAGAACCTTGCGAATGGCAGCAAGTTTCACCACCAGACTAAATGTCTCACCACAATCCATGCCAACCTATTGAGTTTTACCATCACCTACAAGACGAGCCTTATGCCGCTCAAAATAACCGTAAGAATTTTTCTTATGAGTAAAATTCCACATAGAACAAATAATATTAATATCAGGCGGACGGGGCACCAACTCCCACGTCTTATTTTCAATAAGAGCATTATATTCATCATCCATGACCATTTTCCAATTCGGGTCATGAAGGGCAGACATTGGGTTACGTGGTAAGGGTGATTTAGTGACATTAGAATTTAAATTAAAATGTCGTTTAGGTTTAAAAATACCCCTTTTGCTACGAGTAACGGGCCCTTGACTCAGAATAGAAACGGACTGAACCGGGGATGTCGGGGGACTGCTGCGGGATGGGCCAACAGGCAGTGGGCCTGCTGGCCGGGGAACAGGGGCAAAATCTGGACCTTGGTCACGGACGGGTCGGTAGTGGTATTATTTTGGCCAGCAGGCAGTGGGCCTGCTGACAGATGTGACTCACGAGTATGGTGGGCCCATTGTTGGAGAATATACGGGGAGAGCATCATCCAAAAAATTATAATTACTCGACACGGAATTACACACTTTAGCAAATGAAAATTAGGTATTATCAAAAATAACATGATGACTAATGATGATTTTATTGAAAGATAAATCAAAACATTTGTAACCACGATGATTAAACGGAAAACTCAAAAATATACAAGCGGTAGACCGAGCTTGAAGTTTATTAATTGTAGTGGACGGAAAAAGTGGATAGCACAAGCACCCAAACATCCTAAGATGAGAATACGAGATATCTTTATTGTAAAGAATTCTAAGTGGGGATTGATAAACTAAACCTTTGTTAGGGAGAATGTTAAGGAGGTAAATAGTCATTTGTAACGCATGATGCCAAAAAGAAGGGGGTACAGAAGCATGGGCCAATAATGTTCGGACAATATTATTGATGGAACGATTTTTTCTTTCGACCTTCCAATTTTGTGAGGATGTATAAGAACAAGAAAACCGAAAAGATATATCATTAGTGTCACAAAACTCTTAAAACGGCCCATTATCATATTCCCTCCCATTCTCACATTGAATATTTTTAATTTTCCGTTCAAATTGTGTACGGATGAAATATCTAAATTTTAAGAAAGTTGAAAAACTTGAGACTTTTTCGACAAAGGAAAGTTCCATAAAAATTAGAATAATCATCTAAGAATAACACATAATAACGATGGCCCAAAAAACTTAAAACGGGAGATGTCCACAAATCACTATGAAAATGTCAAAAGGCATCGACGTACGAGAAGAAGAGGCTACAAAAGTTAAGCTAACATGCTTCTGTAATGGAAAAGACAGACAAATTTGAGTACTACGCGTACTCTTACATACAATAAAATTTCTATTTTGAAGAGAAGAAGTAATAGACGACCCCGGATGACCCAAACGTGCATGCCACAAAGAAGGAGCAAAGGTGGCAAATGTTGACGGGTGGCTTGACTCGTGGAAATGGTGATGGTGGTGATTGGATACAGCTCCCCTGACTATTACATCTCATTAGAGGTATCCCCGTCGTGAAAGCCTTCACAGAAAAACCAAAGGGGTCAAAGCTAACAGAAACCCAATTATCAGTGGAGAATTTTCGGACCGACGCCAAATTTTTAATTAAATGGGGGGCATGAAGGACATTTTTAGGACTAAATATGGATGAAGGGGGGGGACAAATTTGTGTGACCATAACCACGAATTGGAATTGAATTGTAATTACCAACCATTATGCCACGATTATTGCTCAAATTGAAAGAAGACGAGAAGTTACCTTGTGCGGACGTCATATGAGAAGTGGTGCCGGTGTCCATATACTAATTTGCGTCCGGGGGATTCAAGCCAAGTGTGTGCATCACGGCCTCAATATCCGTAGGTGTTGGACCAGAAACTAGGCCCGCAACAGCGAAGGCCTGCTAAGGCCGAGCTGGGCTGGGACTACAAGAATTGGAAATTGGGCCTCGGCCAGCCCAATTCGCTGGAAATGTTGGGAACGTGGGATATACAGTGTTGGGCCACTGGCCACTAGCCCAGCAGCCCCACGGCCAGTAAGCATTGGGCCAAGGCTGCGGTCAGTGGTGTTGTGGCCCAGCCGGCCCACTGCCACCACGTCCGCCATTGGTCCGACCACCGCCATCGTCGCTACCGCCGCCACGATTCTTGCCATTATTTCTTTGATTTTGACCCTTTTTGTCGCCACCGTTGTTACATTTTTGGCTAGAATTATTCGAGAATGAGTGAGGGTCATCGGATGTGGCCATCATCATGACAGAATTAGCTCCGGTAGCCGTATTTTTTGCCAAACCGACCTCTTCCAACGTGAGCATAGAACGGGTATGGTAGAATGGCGGAAGTGGATTACTTTGACGAAAAAGTGTCCTAACGCCATTATAAGCCTCGGATAGACCTGCAATCATTTGAAGAACAAGACAATCATTTTTGACGGGCTCACCAACGTTCCTGAGTTGATCCGCCAATTCCTTCAGCCTTTTACAATAGGATGAGACATTCGGAAAATCCTACATATTAACATGGGAAAATTCTTGTTCAAGAGTGACGACACGAGAATTTTTGTTATCTTGGAAGATATCACGCACCCTATTCCAAGTTTCCATTTCCGTAGCTTCGGGTTCAATAATCGTCTGCAAGAGGTCCGTAGAGATAGTGGAATAAATTCACTGGAGAACTGTGGCATCAAGAGTCATCCATAACGTAGTGTCATCCTCAGGGGTAGGCACCTTCTCCTTGCCTGTTACCGAGGGGATGATGTGATGAAGGACTTGATGCGAGCGTGCGTGAACTTTAAATAATTCGGCTCACGTCGCGTATTGGACGTTTTCCATCTCAAGAACAATAGGGATATGGTTCTTGATGTTGGAGACTGCAAGGGCAGGATGAAACATGTTCTTTGAGGTAGACATGACGAAAGAACAAGAGGAGAATGAAGGATTTGGAAGAGAAAACGAAAAGAAAAAAAAATATTTGGCCGTCGGCCTGTCTCGATAACCGAGAAGGATGGGGGGCAACGGGAATGTATTTTTGCCCTAGACTTCTGATACCATGAAAGAGAATAATCCATTTATTATTTTCATTAATGAATAAATCTATATATACAATACACAATCTCTAAATATGAATTCCTACTATAATACTAATATCCTAATTATACTTTTACAAGAATTCTACAAAACCTAAATATATACAATTTAGGTGCATACACGGTCGGTTTCTATCAAATTCAATAGGAATATTCTTACATTTTCAGCATTTCTCATTCCTTTGCTCCATAGATCTTCCATAATAGCCTTAAATATTCTTGCCCCTCTAAAAAACAAATTGTTCTCCTAATGTAGATTTGGCACTTTCAATCAGAAAAACGTTACAGGATTACTAATCACCAAATCATCAGTGATATTTATCAAAATATATATATATATGAGAGACATGTAGCATTTTAATTTCTTACAGCGTCAACTTGTTCGACATCGCCGGTAAAAAATGAACCATCACAATACTTCACCCTCACCCTGTTCCAATTGTAAAACTCTGCCAATTCCAACAATATTTGCAGTTAGAAGAAGTGGGTACCATGTCCGCTATCCAAATGATATGCTGGTGGACTTCCATCTAGGCATACTATTCACTCATAAACAAAACAAATGAATGCAATTTTCTTTTCTGTTACAACTTGAGGAATGAAGAATATATTTATGTACAGCTAGCTAGTCGTTACCTGCACCTTGGACAGTTGCACTTTGGAGTATTGTGATATTGACGTATAGATCATCTGCGGCGCTGAGAACAGTAGTACACAATAATTCTAGACATGCTAGCAAAGCCAATATAAATGGCTGAAAAGCCGCAGTGCGCTAGCGCTAGCGAGTTAGCGCAACAACAAACAAAAAGAAATAAGAAGAGAAACAATTAGTACTAATTATAAATAAAAACAAAAAGAAACAGAAATAAAGACATGTGGAATTAATCTTAGTACATGTTATCAGCAAAACTTTCAAGTAAGCAATTGCTGGTTCGTGCTTTTTTTTATTTAAAAAGGGTTAGAAATAGTATTGAGGCTGGATTTCTCTTCTAAAGTTTTAGAGAACCACAGTAAACGCTTGATAAATAAAAAATAGAACACCATGTAGAACACCTCTAGCAAGAATCTGCAGTATGATCATAATTAAATGAAGACCAATATTGCTTATCAAAAAGTTGGTTCTGTTAAATCAACATTTGCAAGGAGAAACAATTAAAAACAGACACAATTATAAACGAAAACAACATTGATTATGAAATGTAAGATTTGAATAATTTTCGTTAGGGATTCCTTTCATTAATCACAATATATATAGTTGTACATGGGTTGATTCCTAATACAATAAAAATCTTAACTTACCTTAAATGGTTGATTCCTAATATAACAAGAATCCTAAGTTATCTTAAATATATATCTATCATAATTATAAAATATACTGTGAATATTCGCTAATATGAAAGAATACATGTTGTTATCAGCTAGCAAGAATCTTGTTCTTCTTAATTAAAGCGAAAGAAAGGAGGTTTTAGAAGGAGAAAGCAAACAATGCTTAATGAGTAGACTTAGTTAGAAGTAGAGATGAATGAGCTAGTTTTAACTTCAATTGTATTTATAAGCAAATGGCCTCCAGTAATTAACTGATTTTTTTCCCATTTCTCAAAATTATTTTATTCATATTATGTTCAAAGTCATGTGATCCCAACGAATAGTGGCAGATTTTAGGTGCTTGAAAAGTACAAATGTGTACATTACTAAAAATATGGAATTGAAGAACCAATATTTTCAGTTAGTCAAAAAAATCTATACATAGTAACCAAGTAAATAATGATAATTAAATTAGGCCAGGGAAAAGTTCAATGAGCTACTGTTTTTTGTTTCTTCAATTATTGTTTTAGGTACCTATTCCATCAAAATGTTAGAAAAGGGTCAACGTATACGTAATGCTTCTAGTTTTATAATGGAAACTATACCATTTATATATGTAATGCTATTTTATTAATATTTTTTCTATCAAAAACAATTTTTTAAAGGAACTCATAAATAGAGTAGAGTTCGGAACTTAAATGACCCAAAGAAAGAGGAATTGAACCAATATTGTTACATTAATACCTTTTGCGCATGAATTTACTGTGCAATAGGACTTAACCGTAACAGCCCGGTTAAGTCCTATGTGCAATAGGGGTATTTTAATTTCCCCAACACTAGGTATAATTTCAAAGGTTTGAATTTTTTTTTTCATACTTTGACCAAAGATTAGTCATGTCTCAAGACTTCGGAATGTCAATATTTTATATAGAACCTGATGTTTTTTTATGCGAACATTAGTGTAGGCCCAATGCATCAAGGATACCTAAACGTTCAGAACGCCGTTTTAGAAGTTGTAAACTGCCAGAAGTAAGTTTTGTTTGGAAGTTTGTTATCATTAGGTTTAAGTTTTTTACTTTTTAAGGGTTTGATTTAAGCGTTTATTGTTTAGTCAAGGCATTACTTTATTTCAAATATGTTGAGATATTTTTCATAATTAATTTAGGATGTCGCACGAGTTAGTAATAAACGATAATAAAGACTAAGATAACTAATTATCATTAAGAAAATAATACGCAAAAATATATTATTAATTTAAACTGTACAACTTAATTACATATACATAATCTCTAATGGGTCCCACATGTGGTAGGCTTTAGAGTAACCTTAGGCCCAAGGCTCATACGATCCCCACCACCCTCACCATCATCTCTATCCCCCTTGCTCCTCTTAATAATAGGATGCTCTAAGACATGATCATCCTCCCTTTCCTTATTTGCGCCCTTGACCATAATGTGTTTCTTCTTGGGATTACGTACGAATGGTATGCTCAGAATCTCATCAGGAGACGAGACCACAGGTGCAGAAAGATGAACCTGAAATAATATATAAACAATTAGTATTAATTTTAATTTATATTTAATACATTAACATTTGGTAAAAAATCAGATCTTTGTGTCGGCGGGCTCCTAAGAGGGGTCTGGTATAGGATCCAAAGTAGTATCATAAATAGGATCTTGAATGGCTGGAGCTAGAGATGGAGCTGGAGTTGTCGATGAATCCTAAGATCTGAAAAATTATGAAATAATCAGTATAAGTATTTTAATTTCTTAAAATAAGTATTTTAAACACTTACCCCTGGGCTAAGAAAATCCTCGAAGTCTATGAATGAGAAGTCATACTGTTGCTCCTTGCCACCCTGTAGATCACGAACTGACCGTTGACCCTATAGATCACTAACTGGTCGTTGCACAGGCACTGATGCATCTTATGAAGCTCAATCTATGTCATCACGTGCACCGATGTACGCATTCTGGCTCTGCTAAGATGAAGATCCAACTATATTTGAAAATAGATGTGCCGGTGTATATATAGGTGTCGACGCTCGGTAAAAAGTCGATAGGCGACCTGAAGTCAACGTAACGTCTAAAGTCGACAGATGTTGCTGGGTTAGAGCGGATAAAAAGCATGCTCATTAGGCTCATATACTAGATAGAGGCCTCTTCCGCCACCTACTCTGCCACCACCTCGGTCACGATCCCCTCGGCCACCATCCCCTCTGTCACCACCGCCTCTATCACCACCCCCTCCACGATCACGACCATGACCATGACCACATCCATCTACTGTCTGATACGAGCTTCTAAAACACGCTCATGCATACGTATGACCTCTTATGCTTGTTGGATACCCGACTCGGCTACCTGAACGATATAGGTAGCAAATATCGATGTCTCAGAGATATGCATATGTTGTACTCCAAATTGGCCCATCGTATGTACGGTCCGTAGCTGCAGTTGTTTACAAATATTAATAATATAATAATGTACTAATTAAATAATTAATTAAATTTAAGTACGGTAAACTCACCAACACCTTATACTGTCCCGCTAGTGCTGCGTATCCTCGACCATGTAGATCATGTCTATCGGGGTTACCAATCAAGCTACGTGTGATCTACCGGTAACACTCCATGTAAACCTCGATTGGAGTCGTATGTCCGACCACTGCTGTCATTTGCGGCCTCTAAGCCCAACGACCGATGTGCATGTGCATAAAGGCCCAGTATGTAGCAATGACGGTCGAACGCTCGTCCCGCGTATAGTGACGGTGCTCCCAATCAGTTCGGGGAATATTTTGTGCATGCCCAAACTGTCGTAAGACGTTGTAGGGTGTGTGATCCTCAACGATCTCCGTGTATCAACGGACACCGCGACATCCACACGGCCTCACTAGCCTTGCAAAACGCTGACAATTGATCCAAAAACTGAATATACGACGTCCATATAAAAATCTGTAAAAAAAATTACCACAAATTAGTAAACTATAAAGATAAAAATAATAATAATAATAAAGGTAAAAATGTAAAATCAAACAATTTTATCATGTCATTTGTCATGATCAAGCTGATCCCTTAACGGAAGAATAATGTGGTGCGTATCCACATCTCAGAATATACCTCCCGCCCATCTCCATGCGTAGGGCATGTCATCATCAATAAAGCCAGGCCGAGGGTGCGCAGCTACAGGCTGTAAAGGCAACTTCATATCCCACACCCATAACTAAAAGAAATGGTTTATTAGTCGTCGTTTCAAAAAACTATATTTAGAATAAAATTACACACACTTAAATATATTAGCTGGATTAGCGCAAAAAATTCACCGACATCACTCATAGCACCCATAGACGCTCGATATAGACATTGATATAGGTAAGCCAGAACAATACCACCCAGCTGTAATTTCCAAATTGGATTTCGGAATAAAGCGCCGTAGAACTCGATTTCAAAACTAAAAAACAAGCTTTAATCTAGGTATTTTACTATGAACTTTCTAATTATATTATTAAATACATTATAATCCTAAGCATGATTAATGTTTCATAGTGTTGAATTACGATACTTGGCACTAAGATTGCACGTGTATGAAAATGACAATTCCGACGTGCGGGGCCCCAATTGTTCGAGTCATAAATAATGAGATAAACTTAATTCCACACTAGTAAATTTTCAACAATCCCCTCTTGAAAGAGATTTTGGACGCACACGCAAGGTGCCTACTTTCAACAATCTTTCAGCGAAAAGATATTGCATCAGGAGAGGTAGCTTCCGCTTTGAACCTTCCCTAATTGAATACCATCGGACTTACTTACTGCGCGATGAACATGATGTCTTGAACCGTCAGTGTTTAATGTAAGCCTAGACAACGGTACCAACACAATACCTCCCTCGAACCACACTCCAATTTGAAATATTTAGAAATCATTGGCTTCAGAGGATTCTGTTTTCCAAATTGGATAAATCACTCAGTTTTGGAAAAGGTCGTCTCTATTAGAATTAAAAGCTGCAAAAACTGTTTGTGCTTATCACCCTTTGGAGAGCTGCTTTGCCTAGAAGGTCTAGTTACAAGATGGGCCTGAGGAGGTGGAGTATGTTCAAGAGGATGATGTGCATTCTAGAGTCTCCACAAGAAGAAGGTTTCCATCCCTGAAAAATCTCAGTATATGGTTCTTTCGTAATTTGAAAGTGTTGGGTTACAAGGATTTGCAGGAAACGGAAATTACAAGTAACTGCTTATGTAAGAATTGAAATTACAATTCAACTATAAAACTGAAAATACCAATATAACAACAAAACTGAAATTACTATTTTGTTAAACACGAAAACTGGAAACTTGTTTTTGCTGAGTCGAGTGTGGCACTCTGTCCTTAAGACAATATTGCCCCGTATGTATCCTTTATACGTCCTGGACAATTCGTCTCCCAAGATAAAACAGCAATGGAACTATTGAGCAAAGGAAACTCAAGAGCTACCGTGAAGAATATTGAATAATGAAATGATGCTTGGAAGATTAGGAAGAAAATGCTTTCTGCTTTGTGTATTTTTCGTGTATATCAAGTGTGCCTCAACAATGGTGTAAGGGGTGTTTATATAGGAGGAAGAGGGATCGTTTGATCGCCTCATAACAGCCATTATTGGCCAAATAATGACCATTATGGAGGTAGTAAAGCCACCAAATAAATGGAGAAAATTGCCAACGGATTGGCCATTATAGGAGGTGTAATTCAGCCAAAATAAATGGCTGACTTGAGTGCTGGACGTTTCTGTTCTGCACCGTCGAAATTCTGACTTTCTGAAAACTTCAGGGACCAAACTGTACATCCGAAAGAATTCGGCCCAAAAAGATAATATCGAAAAAGGCCCCCACGACCGTGAACCCCGGAACCGGGAACAGCTCGGACCGGACCGGCGGCGGCGGCGCGCGTGTGGTCTTTCCTCGAACCAAAGCACATCTAGGTCTTCCCTCCTTTAAACACACGGGATACCCCTTGGGGTCCCAAACCCCAAATCAATTTCGAGTCTTATATACACAACAATTATTTCTTCCTCTACCGATGAGGGAGAATTGATCACACACCACACTTTT
This sequence comes from Anisodus tanguticus, assembly GCA_034509755.1. Classification (NCBI taxonomy): domain Eukaryota; kingdom Viridiplantae; phylum Streptophyta; class Magnoliopsida; order Solanales; family Solanaceae; genus Anisodus; species Anisodus tanguticus. The sequence goes on along the minus strand of CM067562.1, from coordinate 22,123,201 downwards.
CCATGCTTCAAACACCTTACTTCGTGAACCAATATCTCTTTCATTTCTCAATGAAATTTGACGATTCTTGGCCCTACGGTTATCTACGTACTTAGTACATCATGCATGTGTGAAGAACCGGATTCTCCAACATACGTAACACTAGTGTTTAAGCCGTTAAAGTTGGTCGGTCGCAACTCCCGCCAAAGGCTAATTTCCAACAGAAAGGATTGCTGAAAGAGGAAGGAGAAGAGAAACTCTCAATGCTTGAAGAGATGACGATTTGGCGTTGCCCTATGTTTGTTTTTCCGACCCTTTCTTCTGTCAAGAAATTGGAAATTTGGGGCAGCACAGATGCAACAAGTTTGAGCTCCATATCTAATATTAGCACTGTTACTTCCCTCTGCATTATCTATAACCACGACTTCACTCCCCGAAGAGATGTTCAAAAGCCTAGGAAGTCTCAAACTCATGAGTATCACTTACTTCGAGAATCTCAAAGAGCTGCCTACCAGCCTGGCTAGTCTCAATAATTTGAAGCATCTGGAAATCCGTTGTTGTGGCGCATTAGAGAGTCTCCCCGAGGAAGGGCTGGAAGGTTTAACTTCACTCACTTTGTTATTCGTTGATGCCTGTAAGATGCTAAAATCTTTACCCGAGGCATTGCAGAACCTAGGAAGGGCTGGAAGGTTTAACTTCACTCACTTTCTTATTCGTTGATGACTGTAAGATGCTAAAATCTTTACCCGAGGCATTGCAGAACCTAACAGCCCTCACAAGTTTAAAAGTTAGTGGCTGTCCAGAAGTGGCAAAGCGGTGTGAGAGGAGGATCGGAGAGGACTGGCACAAAATTGCTCACATTCCTAATGTGGATATTTGTTAGTGTTGATCTGTTTTTTCTTTCTGAAGTTCTTTGTCTAATTTTCTGATTTTCTTTTGGAAACAAATCATGATTAAGATCGATTTGTACCATGATAGTGGCTATTTTCATTTCATCAGCTATGTCGAAACAAAAAAAAACATAAATTGTAGGCAACCACATGAACCAAACCTGAGGAAAGTTAAAGGACACTGTACTCTTGAAAATCACAGTATCTATTTCCAAAGTAAACCAAAATATATGAAAAGGAATAGTAATTGATCTAGCATCTGATGCACAAAAGCACCAGATGCATCAGTGGAGAAGCTTGAATAATCATCAATTAGTCGAGGATAAGAAAAATAGCAATTGGTCAATCACTTTAGGAGAAAAACTAGTAATGTATACACTTGACATACGCATGTCATACATTGATATAACCACCGCCCCCTCCACCATAATAATACAAAAATCACTTTCATACGAAAGAAGAAGAAAAAGAACAAGAGAGTTTCATTCTGGATCTGGACAGATATGTTCTCGGCAAAGGAATTGCCGCCGGTAAGACCTGTTAGCAGCATCATTACCACCATTTCCGTTATCTTAGTTCTCAAATTACGTTTCTGCAACATAATCATCCGGCGAGGTACTTCCAGATGCTTTAGAAGGCGAAAAGTGGTCACAATAGCGGCGAGAGAGAGGAGGAGAAGAGGATGTCGTTATAGTTCTGGATTAAGGCTTGGTGGTATAGAGAGATCAAAATGTGAGTCTAAAATCAAGGGATACCCCTTATTTCCCTAAGTTGCTAAAATATTATGTTGGGTAATTAGTTGAAAGTGTCCAAAAAAATTAGTTGAAAGTTGCTAAAATATTGTTATGTTATGTTTACGATTCCATCCCGATCCAACTTCAAATTGCTAGAACGCATTTGGTCTTAAAGGCTCAATATGTCGCTACATAAGTCATAACCATAACAATTATTTGTTGTTGGGGAGAAAGTGTAAATGAAATTAAAGCCTCATGGGGCTAAATCCACACAGAATAAGATGCAAGACGAATCCAGAATCATATATACAAAGGCAACAAACGAGCTTTCGCGCAAGGCATGCTACCACTTGATTGTGGCAACAGCAGAATGAAACAAGCAAGTGAAAGACATTTTTTCTAACTCAACTAGAATATAGCTTAGGCACTCTTGATAACTACATCTGGTTCATAGTTTACTGCAGGCTCGCCTTTAAGATCCGCTGTTTCTTCAAAGTAATCCTTTCGAGTATTATCAGCTAGCATCAAGCAAACCAACCAGAAGAGGGCAGAATCAAGAGACTATATTTAGGCCTTTCTCAGGAAACTAAACGAAACTGTCTTCGCAAAGACACCATAAAAACACGAGAAATTTAGAAAGTTCAATCTTTTTTTTTAGTACCTAGCTGCTTAAAGGCTTTGAGAAGTTTGCTGTCTGGTAGACTTGAAAGACCCATCTTCACACTACCAGAGTTTCCATCCATAACTTTGTTTCCCACATTATCTGACTACAGATTATCATCATACACTAACTTCAGAATATTCCGGTCAAAATCAATATTAGTCATTAGAAGTGTTATCTATCCCTGATCATCTTAAGTAGGGGTCCTTGCTTGCTTGTTAGCGCGGTTTTTTATTGCAGTTAGGTTCCCCTTTTCTTTCACAAAGTCAACTTTCTCGCTTGTTAATCGACCTTTGAAATCTCTACTTTATTTGGATTTATGGGATTACTGAAGAAGCAGAGGTTTCTTATACTTAATAAACTTATATTCCCTCTTTTTTTCTATTCAGGTTAACTAATGAGCTTCTATTTTCTTCTTTTTAGGGGAATAAACATCTCATATATGCAGTCCCCATCGTCTTAAAACTTGTCAAAAAGCTTCCTCTGCATTTTGTTCCAGATGATTTCCTAGAGCTTCTCGCAATCTCACATATGTCATTGAAGTTGTATGTTTCCACCCTATGCATCCACTGAAACTTCTTGCAAGTCCATGTTAGTGGACACAACATCAGCTCAAATATATCAACTAAAAGTTGCCCTCTGAAATTTAGTTAGCATGTAGAAGTATCCTGAAGTACGTGAAGATAGCAAAAGGGGTAGGCTCTATTTAGTTTGCATATTTCACACATGAAAGTAGAGAAGGTGACGAGGTGAAATATACTTACAGAGCAACATTGAGGAATATAATGAAACTAGTGCTTCTCTGCAGAACAGCCTGAGGAATTGATTTCCCTTTATATGGGTAAAACAAAGACAAGAAGCCGGCTACAGCAGATGCAGCAAGAAACAACAGACAAAAATCCCAGGGCAACAGTTGGATCATATCGATATTTACAAATAACAACCCCTTTTCCTGGAATTGCGGTTCCGGCTGCAGGCTGTAGTAAAAGAACACTCATAAAATTCAAAATGAGAAAGGAGAAAGTTACAGAATATAGGACATACTTAGCTAATATTCCGTCAACTACTTTAATATCATTTTTAAATATCTTCATGTATGTAAAAGAAATCTTTTAGAAGGAAAAGCATATGTACATGCTTCCATATTTTTCGTTATTTGCAATCTACAAAGACATGAAATGTTGTATTACGCAGAGAACTATTGCCACTGCCGACAGACTACAAATTTGAAAACGAAAAACAGCAAAGATTCAATACTAGTTCTCTCATGCTAATTTTATGATTTCTTTAGCAATTCATGGACAGAAAACCTTCAAGAACATGTCGTCTAGCTCTCCATGCATCTAGAATCCAGGAGACATAGGAACCTTAGTGTCGACTCTGAAATATTAATCACTCCATTGTTTTGAATAAGGTGAAATCGAGAAGGATCAAGAATTCACATAAAAACCTCCCAGTCAACTATTTAGGCTAAGCGTGAATAAGCATAGCCGTTGGGATTTTTTCATTTTTGGCCCGTCGTCCCAAATTAGTTACGGGTGATTATGTATATTCATGTATACAATATGTATATTATATGCATATTAATACTTAATATACAAAACTTATACATTTGTTGGCTATTATTTTTTTGAGCGGATTATCCCAAAAAACAGCACAACAAGAGCAGATTGGTGGGGGTTGTCAAGGCAAAGACTCAAACAATTCAATCCCTGACTCTTTTTAGCTTTGAAAAGTCAATCCAGTAGGGTAGTTAGCACTACTTATTAGCAATACTCAAAATTCAACACCTCAACTCATAGACAGATTAGCTGTAGGCTTTTAGCACACAATAATGCCCCGAAACAAACTATGCATATGCTAAGTTGCTAGGTCTAACCTATGTCCTTCTTCACCCTATGCAAGAATAGAATCGCCATTAGAATGAATCTACTCCCTTAAAATCGAGAAAGAAAAGAGGAACCTCACTTTCAAATTGTATCAATTTCACCGAAATTAAAGAGACAAAATGAGTGCATGATGAATCAAATAAAGCAGAATGTGTACAAGTGTATCACCAACTAACCTTGTTGTTCTCAGCAACAACACCAAATATAAAGGATAAAACATCAAGAGTTGCTATAATAATGGACATATGCTTCACACTCATGGCCATTGTACCTCCAAAATTGCAGTCACCACCTAAAATTACCAAATTCAAAATGTCAAATAAAAAAGAGAAACGCATTCAAACTAAAACAAAAAATCTACAACAAGCAGAACTTTATAAGAACATAACGAAGGACTTAATTCTAAAACAGTAAAGACCCAAAATGGTACTACTTTTTTTTGTTGCATGTATTGAATTCGGAAAAGAAACAAATGAGAAACTAATATTAACACGAAACAAGACTGAGAAGACTAAATTTTGACGTAGTGAGGATGATTTAGACAAGACCTGAGATCACTCTTTCAGCTTATCTGCAAAATGTATAGTTAGCAGAGAGTATATATTTCAACGCTTTAAAACATGGATTTGCCACTGTATCAGCGTATAATGATAAGAGAGAAAGAGTCCAACTTCCATTGAAAAGTCCGAAGAGCTTTACTCTTAACGTGGCAAAGAAGCCTCGAGCTTTCTTTTTCTTTTTCTTTTTTCTTATGGAAAATAGTCCTAATATATGCATACGGTGGAGTTGATTGATGTTAATATTTGGCGGTGTTGATGATGGTAAATGAAGAATGTATGGTGATTGACGATGGTGTTAGTGGTAGTTGATGGCAGTGCTAGTTGTGATGGTGGAGGTGGTCGATCGGTACTAGGAATTGGTTGCAGTGATGGTAATGGCTAATAGTGGTGATAGAGGTGGCTACAACGATGGCGGTGACGGTGATGGCAGTGGATATAATTATAATCATGAAGGTGGTAGGTGAGTCGAGGGTCTATCGAAAACAGTATTTCTACCCCATAAAGGTAGAGGTAAGGTCTGTGTACATCCTACCCTCTCCAAACCCCACTTGTGAAAATACACTGAGTATGTTGTTGTTGTTGAAGGTGGTAGGTGTCGTAGCTATTGACAGTAGTGGTTGAATCAGTGGTGGTTGCTAGGTCGTTATGGTAACACAGGTGTTTGATAATAATGACTAGTGGTTGGCAACAGTAGTGATGGTTGACAGCGGTGGTTGTGGTTGATGGCAAAAGTGGTTAGTGATGGTGGCTGTGGACAAGATGAATGGTGAAAATTATCAACATAAGAATACCTTTTAATGATATTAAGATTTTATTTAAGATCTTAATGATTAAGACATATTCAGATCAAATAAGTGCTTAAATTTTAATGTAAACAAATGCACATAATGACCTAAGGCCGGAACCATTCAAATTCATATCTTCATTAAATACAAACATATGAGACCTTAATTTTCTTTCAAATACATCCCCAAATAAGTAAGTAAATCTAAACTTAAGTACAATGATTTTTCAATGGATTTTAACAATATGTAACCTACAAACTTCAGTTATCATATTTTGAAATTGAGTTCCAAATTCTTCAGCTTCTAATGGAGTTTTAGTGATATCTTCAACTTTTTCTTCCATCTTATTCATCAAATCAACAATTATATCAGATTAGGTCTAATCAAAATGATCTCAAAGCTGATTATACTCAAAGATTCAACAACTTACAGCTTCAAAGAGAACCCCAACCAGATTCATAATCCTTCGAACCCCTAAATCAGAAGAAAATTTTGATTTTAGTAAATAAGAGCTATTCCAAATCAGATCTACAACAGTTAACAAAATGGAAATTGAGGGGGTTTTCCTTAATTAAATTGGGCAATTAGGCAGCAAGGTATGAATTTAGGTGCATATCGGGTTATGGATTGAATCAAAATAAAGTTGTCATGTAATTAATGAATCTACTAATTTTATTTTTGGATTGACCCGTTAAAAATAAGGGTAATATTGAGCCCAAAGATTGATATCGGGAATGTCGGGGCCGTTAAAAGGTGAATGGAGGACATTATTATACCAAAAATTATAGCTTAGGGACAATTTAGGCCTTTTTCTGTATTTTATATTTGTCTTCTGTTTATCTATTGATTTAGACCATTTCTTATGCTATTTTTCGTCTTAAATATGTCCCTCTCATAACAATTTTCAACGGTAAATTAAGGTAGGAATATATTTGGCCTTTGTCAATTATTTTGGGAATATTTGTACTATCTGTTGCATTGCAAGTGACGAACGCAGCTACAAAAATATGTATTATATGCAGCATTGCAAGTACCTTTAGGTATAATTTGATGATTCCACTTGGTTAGAAATAGAGCAATACTCCACCTTGCCCTTTGATTTCCGATTATTCACAAGCAAAGCTTTGTTAATCCTTTTGCTGTAAGTTGCTTCTTTCTTTTCCCCCGTTTAGTTTTGTTTTGTGGTTTAATTGCGAAAATTTCACTTGTTCAAGTTTGGAGTGATGGGTAAGTGATTTTCTCTGGTCTGTTGCGGGAGGGTGGTGTAATTTCTGCTATGTGGTGGTTTAAGTATGAAGTCATCCTAATATACTTTCGTTCAATTGGGAACTCGCATATCTTCTTTCAATCTCGATCCTACAAATGGGTATATAGCTTTTACTTGTAATTCAGATGATCCATAGAATTTCGTGGATTCATTACCAAATCCAAGAGAAGAAGTTTACAAAATTGACACAAAGATGATCAATGAGTAGTTAAAACGTCATCACTAGCTAACAAGAGAAAAACCAAATTGTTGAATCTGCTGCTGAAATCCCATTTTCAAATAAAAGAACGAAAAGGGTAGCCATTTGTATTGATTTTCAAGAGTAATTCAATGTGCAGATCCAGAATTGTACAGTGCATATTAAGTGTTTGATTTATTGCAAATATGAGCAATAAAGCACCTGTGATGTTAGATGATGAGCAGGTGGCTGAACTGCGAGAAATTTTCATCGACAGAAATGAAGAAACGATGATGGAGTCTGATCCAACTCGAGATTGGCGCGCTATTGAGGTCCTTGGTTTAAAACAAGCGCTGATCAGCTCGAAAGTTTGATTCAAAAGGCTGATAAAAATGATAATGGCCTTATTAAATTATCGGAGTTTGTTTCGCTTGTTGTGCCTGAACTTTTTCCAGCAAAATCTCCTTACACGGAGGAGCAGTTGAAACATCTATTTAAGATGTTTGATAGGGATGAAAATGGGTATGTTACGGCTGTATAGATAGATATATAATTTAGTTGAGTTGTATCTTTCACCAAGGAATCTCGTCAAACATGTTTTGAAGGAAATGAAAGCAATTTAAAAGAGAGAAAAAGGCAAATCTAGACACGTCTTGCTTGATTCAGTAAAACTGTTGAGAGTTGTTAAGAGAACAAACAAGAACAATTAGAAGTTTATTAGTTAGTTGAAGAAATCAGTTAGGAGCAGTTAGCAGATTAGCTGCCTTCTTGTTGCATATCAGTTAGTCGACTAAATGACTTGTAAAAGTATATATATAGAATTATACCTATCATTGTAGACACAACAAATAATACAAAGATAATAAAATTCAGATCTTCATCTTGCTCTCTTCTCCTCTCCTCTTCTCTCCTTACATTCTGATAAACTCTTACTGCTTCTTTCTTATTCTCCAACTTCTGGTTCTAAATATGAAGTTCTTAATCTTCATCTAATGCTCAAATTATAACATGGTATCAGAGCCCATCCAAGGCACAATGATTGTCTTTCTTCCGCAAGATTATTGAAGATAATCTACTGATTCTTATGCAGGTTTTTTTTCTTCTTCTGTTTTCTGCAAATCTATTATGTATATTCCTCTATTCTTCTATTCTTCTGAGTTGTTTTTTCTGAATCTTGATTGATCATTGATCATATCATCAGTTCTCAGTGCATTACTGATTACCTTAAAGTTCTGGTAAATTTTCTTGACATATAAAC